>JAOWBP010003503.1:29035275-29048701 GCA_028571105.1 Tragopan temminckii
CTCCTCTCCTCTCCTCTCCTCTCCTCTCCTCTCCTCTCCTCTCCTCTCCTCTCCTCTCCTCTCCTCTCCTCTTCCCAAAAGAAAGTTCCCTTGTGCTCTCTTCTTGCTTTTGGGACTTCCTCACATATCAGTCCAAAAAAATATCTCTAATTCCATTCTAGCGACTAATTCTTGGTTTTCTCAGTCCCCTAAGACTCCTTGTTTCTATCCTAAGTTGATTTGCATTGCTTAAGCATCAAATAATAATCAGTTTTGTAAAGTACTGATGTAATATACTAAGCCTGTGTGACTGTAGATAGTTTCAGAACAGGCTAGATTCAAGCTACAAGATAACAGTTTCAAGTCTGGATAATTGCTGGATATTATGGAAAGTGTGTTCTCCTTTGAGAAAAAAAGGCAGGTAACTCCAGACCAGACACTTATATCTGTCTATCTGTCTGTCTATCTATCGATCTATTTCTCAATCAATCAATCAATCTAGTGCAATAGAGGTAATAATAAAGAAAAAAAATTGTTGGAGGAAATGTTAGAAGAAATATTTCTAAATATTTTTTAATGTGAATTTTAAACAATTTTGTTTGCTGGACCAATACAAAATATTGCAGCTTAGTAGGATGCTAATGAATATGCAGTGCAGAAAACCAAACTTGTCTCCCGAGGGTGCAGAGATTTGCCCCATTTTGCCTTGTCCCCACAGCCCCAGCCAGGCACAGCTCTGCTCCCTCAATGGGAACTTCTCACTCTGGGTTTTCTTGAGGCCTTTATGCGTGGTGTCAGCCATAGCTTGAAGAAAACTCTGGCAGGGGAATAGAAATCCTATATCCTGCTCCTTACTGTACTTTGAAATATGAGCCTGCTCATACAGGGTAAGCTCCTGCCATGTAGTAAGTTATAGCTGAGTTCCAAAGGGATGCTCAGATTGCATGTGGCACGTCTCAGTTAAATTGGGCCAATATGGTATCCAAGATGTTATAATTAAAACATAAAATTGTGACACACTGTGGTTGAGTAACATGTACTTATAATTTCAGTCTCGGCAATGGAAAATCAACTATAAACATTCTGGGAGTGGGGAGTGGCACAGGTAAGGAGCTGAACAGCACAGCAGATGCTGGGGAATGGTGATCCTTGGGGAAAGGGAAAGTACTACCCAGGTTCTGAGCTATGGGGAGAACTGCTCATGCATTAATAACACTATTTCTCATGGAAGTCTCTTGATGACTGTCATCTGGCTACATGTATCTAAAATCTAGGAGTCTTCCATCAGATTAAGTAGGAAAGCATCTCCAAACCTCACTGGAAAGACTTTGAGTGTCTGGGCGGTTGTTCCCATCCAAAGGTCCCATCCTATAGTCTCCCACCCAAAGGTACTTCCCACTTCATGTTGCTTTCAGGGACACGAGGGGCTGTGGAGATGGACATGGGCCGGCCACAACCACCAACGTGGCAACTAGCCAGCCTCTTCAGGATTGATTTCTTTGTTACAGCTCTGTCTTTATCCAGAGATTACTAGAGTTTAACTGCAAATGGTATTTCCCCCCGGAGAGAAACAATCTTTTGAAAGAAATGGCTTTAAAGCTGTTCTAAATGAACAGTGAAACATCCGGGTTCGCTCCCAGGGAATCTGGAAAAAAGTAAAAAAAGAAGAGAAAAGAAGTAGCAGTTCAATTTATCAGAGTTTGATTTTGCTTTAAAAAGTATTTTCAGCTGAATTATAAGTGTTAATACTTTCTAGTGAAAGCATTTTTTCTCACTCTTTCTGCTTGATTTCCTGAGTAAGACAAAAATAACAGAGGCTGTTTTCCCCAGCTGGGAATATGTTCGAGCATATGAGAAAGCAAGGAGGAAGAAATCATTCAGTTCTCAATTACACTTCTTTCTCATTATGTACTATAACACCGAAATTCTGTCTGACTCCAAGAAAACACGAGGGAAAGGAAAACCCTTTTACATTACCCACATTTTTCTTTATTTCCTCTTCAGAACTTTCAGTGAGAAAGTAAAAGCCCTAAGACATTCAAGCAGGGATGCAGGCTCCCATCTTGCAGTGCCAAGGCTGCCTGAGCCGAGCCTGCGCGGGCGGCACGGGAGTGAGCCAGCATGGCACCGAGCAAAAGGTCAAGTGTGATCCCTGACCTTCTGAGGCTTGGACTCTGATTTCAAATGGCCCAAATCAGTGTAGTCAACTGAACTATTAATGGGGGTTGTGACCTGCTCTGCATCCTGAAAGGCTGCTGCTTGATCCCGGTCACGCTTTCTCATTCAGCCCATGTTCCCCATGGCTGGTGCAAGCATCTTGGCTGTCAGCTGCTGGTGAGGATCAGGCGGGCTGTGGTTTACAGGGGATTTCACTCCTGTTTCAGCAGTGCTCTAGTGTGGCTTGTGCTGAAGGGCTGCTGCTGGCAGCTTTCTTGCTTTTCTCCAGGAGGCACACGAGCCTGAGAATGGGACAAATCTTGAGCAGCATCACTTGTGTCGGCTTGTGTTGAGTTGCCATGGTCCATCATTATTGTATCACCAGCATTTCCATATTCAAGCTGGCTGAAATTTCCCTCCTTGAATTCTACTTGCTATAACACCTATCAGAGATGTCAGTTCTTGTCATAGTTAGTCCAGGAGGTCAGAGAAGATACAGGATCTGGTGTCGAGTGCCCTGAGTGTACAGTTTGCATGGATAGGACAATTTCTAGGCCCCACCCTCAACAGCAAACAGGATTCTCGCAGAGATCCACTCAAGGTGATCATCTCTGCTGTTTCTTTCCGTAATTCCAGATGAACCAGATGAGTTTTAAACACTTAGCACATCATGGCCTTTCTGGTAGGAGCAAAGGTGACCTGCATCACCTCAAAAGACACTGGGGATTTCCTAGGACCACAAGACAGGCTGATGCTTATTCCTCCAGAGCTCAGACTGTCTTGGAGGAGCAGCTAAATATGAAGGGCAATTACATGAGTCTCCAGCTGCAAATCTGTGAGCCTTTATTTGCAGCTCCAATACAACAGCTGGATAACGAATGCCCAGACCACGTGGCAAGAACCCACAGGGGACTGACCCACTGCGTATCCTCAGCTCTCCAAGCAGTGTCACACCTGTGACAAAGCAGCTGTCACCTCCCCAGGGCAACACCAACTTCAAAGTTGCACAGCTGTGCTGAATCTCTCCTTGCTCCTCATTCTAACTTTGTGCTTTTCTCAAAAACTTACATTTCCTATTGTTTTAAAACATTGATCTTTGATTATTTGAACCTGTTCCTCCTGTGACCCAGAATATTACCATTAGTAGGGTTCTGCTCTGTTGCTTATCTCTTCCTTATTCTTGGTATTATCTGCAAATAATGTTACCTTGCCAGCTGGGGCACTGGCATCCATTTATCACCACTCAAGTGTTTTTAAAAATAACAGATTTGTGTTTATTGAATAGGTGAACAGGATCTAAAAATGATCCAGATCCTGCAGGCTGCACACCCAGGGGTCCTTATTAACAACGAAATCATAGAGCCCAACCCACAGCACGTGGCTGCCTACAAAGGTGAGGCACCTCGGGCCCCTCTGCCATCTGGGGTATGGCTAAGACCGTTGATTTGTATGATCATTTTTTATTTTATTTTTTTTTAAATTGTGTGTTGTTTCTACTTTTTAAACAGAGCTGGTTAATCGAGCTCCAGATCTGCAGGGGGTCTCTTTTACTTGGCACCAGCTTACTTCCTCAGAGTATGAACAACAGGTGAAAGAGAAAAACACACACAAGAAGTTCGACTTCATCCATATGATTCAGGTAAGATATATAGTACTATTGGTTTTAACTACTTGGTGAGTATGGTGTGAGTATGGTGAGCTGTGCAAAGAACTTGCCTAAAAACTTCTCTCACACATCTCTCAGCCACAAAACTGGCAACAATGGGAGGGAAGCGTCAGAGAATTGGTGTAAAGCACCAGCTCTGCACAGAGAGCACAAGCCTTGCAGGGCTGGAGTAGGAATAACTGCATGCAGCTCTCCCTTCCAGATGCTGTACCGTGTGGAAGATATTCCTAACACCATCAAGTTTTTCCACAGCTGCCTCAACCATCAGGGTAAACTCCTGATCATAATTCTGTCAGGTAAGAGAGGCCTCCCATTTTTGCATTGTTGCTATGAAGTATGAGAGCCAGCAATAATTGCCTTGGGATTTCAGTAGCACTAATTCTATAGCAGTTAAACAAAACAAATGTTTTCATGGGCTTGGACTTTTGGACCCCAATGTCTGATGGGACCACACGGATGTAACCTGCATGCTCTTGCTTCCCTGCATTTAAAGTAGATGAATGACTCTGTGAAATTATTGCCTAGAGAGAAGTGCAGCTGTGCCTGGAAGAAGGCCAGTCCTTGTTCATGGTGAAATGAGCACTATGCAAAGACAGCCTGAGCTCTGGGGCTTTTCTCTCCACACAGCAATGGCCAAGACTCAAGCAGGACAAAGGGAGCTGCCTAGACCTGCGGGCTTTGAAAAGGAGGCACTTATAATATTGCCATACTTGTTTTTTAAAAAGTGTTTTTTTCCAGTGTGTCATTCTCTAGTCCCCAGCTGGTGGTGTGGTGAATAAAACACAGTTCTCCGCGTTCAGCATTAAGCCTTCCACCAGCAGTAGTGGGGAGGCTGATCCGGGACGAGCTTTTTCAGGTGTATGCTTTTAGATGTGCCTGATCTTCCTCCCCTCCACAGACAGCAGCGGTTGGGCCAGCTTATGGAAGAAGTACAGGCATTGCTTGCCTTCAACTGACAGTGGCCACTACATCACCTCTGACAGCATCACGGCAGTTCTGAGGAAGCTCAGCATCAAGTACCATGTTTATGAGTTCCCATCGGGCTGGGACATCACTGAGTGCTTCATTGAGGGGGACCCAGCTGGAGGCCATATGATGGATTTCCTGACAGGGACAAAAAACTTCCTGGGCACAGCACCAGCAGCTCTGCGGAGCCGTCTGCAGGAGGCTCTCTGCCAGCCCGAATGCAGCAGCAGGAAGGATGGGAGAGTCATTTTCTGTAACAACCTCAGTATGATCATAGTGGAATCCTAGAGCCTGGACCAACTTGCAGAGGTGACGTAGGGCAACGCAATTGTAAGGCAAAGCAGAGATGGGCAGGCAGTAGAGCAGGGCTCATCCATCCCAGCCTGGGAGGATGGAACAGCCTGTGATGTCAAGGATGAACTCTTTGTTCCACTGAGCTCAATGAGACCAAGAGTTCACCCTGGATTGTTCATTACTGGGAGAATTTGTTTCATAATGTAAAAAGCTGCATTATGCTACAAGCCTGCATGGGAAGTATTTTATCATAGAATTGTAGAATTGCTGGAAGGGACCTTTAAAGGTCATCTAGTCCTAGTCCCCTGCAATGAACAGGGACATGCACAGATAGATCAGTTGCTCAGAGCCCTGTCCAGTCTGATCTTGAATTTCTTCAGGGATGGGGCATCCACCATGTCTCTGGGCAACCTGTGCCAGTGCTTCACAACCCATATTGTAGAAATCTTTTTCTTGTATCTCATCTAAATCTACCCTCTTTTAGTTTGAAACCATTTCCCTTTTTCCTATTATAACAGAGCCTGCTAAAGAGGCTGACCCCTTCTTTCTCATAGACCCCTTTTAGATACTGAAAGTCCACTCTCAGCTCTCCCCTTCTCCAGGCTGAACAGCTCCAGCTCTCAGCCTGTCCACATAGGAGAGGTGTTCCATCCTTTGGATCATTTTTGTGGTCCTCCTCTGGATGCACTCGGAAAGGTCCATGTCTCTCCTGTACTGAGGACTCCACATCTGGACACAGTACTCCAGGTGAGGTCTCACCAGCACAGAGTAGAGGGACAGGCTCGCCCTCTTCTCCCTGCTGCCCATGCTTCTTTTGATGCAGCCCAGGATACAGTTAGCTTTCTAGGCTGAGGGCACATTGCTGGCTCATGTCTGGCTTAACACCCACCAGTACCCCCAGGTCCTTTTCAGCAGGGCTGTGCTTTATCCTATCATATCCCAGTTTTTATTGATAGTGAAGGTTGCCACTTCCCAGGTTCCTGACCTTGCACTGGGCTTTGTTGAACCTCACGAGGTTCTCCTAGGCCCACATCTCAAGCCTGTCTAGGTCTCTCTGGCTGGCATCCCATCCCTCAGATGTGTTGACTGCACTACACACCTTGGCATCATCCACAAGCTTGCTAATTGTGCACTCAATCCTGTTGAGGTCATTGATGAAGATGTTAAAGAGCACTGGTCCCAGCACTGAATCCTCAGGGACACCACTCATCACTGATCTCCATCCAGACATTGAGCCATTGACCACCACTCTCTGGTATGCATCCTCTCTATGCTTTTGATGCTGGGAATTTCAGCTTTCTGTGCAGACAGCATGTTTACATACCTGAAAATGTGTCCATGTGACACCATATGATGCCCCCATGCCAGCAGCATATATGCACTGGTTTCTTACAACTGTACCTGGACAAGACCTGCAAGGTATCCCCACTGCTTTGCACTAAGCATGTGCCTCAGTGCAGCCTGACAGGAGCACGTTTCTCTGCACGAGGTTTTTTTTGTTTGTTTTTTGTTTTTATCAGCATATCAGCATTACTACCCCAAACACCTCAGCATCTCATAATATAGATGTCTTAACATTTTTTTTCCACCTTTTTGTTTGGAGAATTTCTGGATTCCGGGATAATACTTGCCCTGCGCTCGTTCAGGCAGGTATTAATTTTGTTACTTTCTTTCTACTGTTTTTTCTCCATACAAAATAAAAGCCATTTTAAAACAGAAAATGTCACATCTTGCTCTGTATACATGGGCTTAGAGAAAATGAAGAGCAAAGAGGTTATTAAGTTAAAAATAGAGAAATGCAAAGTACCATTTTATGGAAACATTAAATGCTTCTTGTAAGTGAGAAAAGTGACCCTGAGGATGTGTGCAGATACATTAGCATTGCTGCAGCCTGTGTCCTGTGCCTGCCCTTGGGGGACATCACCACGGCACCTACATTACTTAAAGACAATGAATAGGCTTATGATGGTCATATAGGTAAGTGGAAACCTCACTCTGCACTTTGGGCCATGGAACAAAGAGAAAAGCTGTAGAAAAACGGTAGTGTGACTTCATCTCTCTGGAAGGACCATGGCTTCATGATCTGTAAGTACTTTTTCTTTGCTGTTAGTCTAAGAAATGTCAATCCACACTGCAGAGCCTCCTTTAGAGCCTCCTCTATCCCATACCTTATGCACAAGCTTTCTGTTTTGAACCATACTGTTCTTATTCCATAGCTGGCTCCTCTGCTTGCTCACAGCACTGGGCAGGGAGTATATGGCTGGCCTGGTGGAAGGCTGTTCGCACTGCTCCGATCAACATCCTCCCTCCACTATTAATTCCCATGGTTTATTTCCAGGTGTTAGTGAAGTCTTTGGCTCTCTTCGGTAAATTAAAAATAAATAAATACGTATATAGCAAATATTAGGCTTCCTTTTCAAGCTTTAAAGTACCACCTACCTCATATATTCCCCCAGATCTTCCCTAGCCAAACAGCACTTACGGTCTCACTCCTCCGTAGAGTTTCCTGAGCATATAGATGTGTTGCCAGTAAGCAGATGCTGAAAAAAAATCAGTGAGAACAAAATTTACTCATATCTCTGTAAATCAATGCACAAATGCTCAAAAGAAAAGGAAGCACTTCAAAGCAGACTGTTCAATGACAGCCTAGGGAGATGAAATGGGGCACCCCCATTAAAAACACCGCTGTTTAATGCTTTAGCTGCAATTTTTCTTTTGATTCTTGAAAAGCAAGTCATTTAACAAGTCATTTAACAACAACTCTTCTTGTACACCTGGAGCAAGTACTATTCTAAGCGTCTGTTCCTTTTATTTATATATTTATTCTTGCTTTAAAATGGTATCTATTAGCTATTAGTAGTGCTTTTTAAGACATGCTGCCTTCCCACGTAGAAATTCTGTCTTTGAGCTGACCACGAGAGGGCTGCAGCAACCAATGGATTGTGTCTGGCTCACTTGGATGCTGAGCTGAAGGAACAGAGCCAGCAGGCAGGCTCGCACTGCTCTGTCTGGGCCCTGCTTGCTTCACTGGATCCATGCATCAGCAGGTTTGTGACTGCTGGGATGGTTTGCTACACAGTATCTGTATTAATAGTGTATTAATAGTGTTCATTGAAACACCAAGCTTTGCTTCAGGTGCTAGCCCTGGAGCTCCCTTGGGAGAATGCAACAGAGGCAAGATCTAGATGTGGCAGAGCAGTTCCCACAAGGCTGTACATAGCCTAATCCAGGACTAAGGGACGGTCCCTTGGTATCAGGCCTTATCTCTAAAAAGGTGTTTATCACTCTAATTCTCAAACTCAAATATTTTTAAAGGTTGGGTCCTGCAGGCAGAACAACCTTTTCAGAGTCCAAAACATCTTTATTATTAACCATTGCTCCTTGAAGTAGCTCACATCCAACACTCAAGTGTCAGCAGATACTAAAACTGTGCTAGAAGATGAGAGTTCTGGTGAGGTCTCATAAGGTGTCTGTGGTCCAGTGAGTGCATGGCCACTCTGCCACATGCCAAACTGTGAGGAAAGCAGATGGCAAAACCTGCGATTTGACATATTTTGGTATGGACACAGTGGACAGCACAAACAACCACACCCACACACAGCAGTGTGTACTTACATCCAATCCCATCCCAACCCACTTCATCCCATCCCAGCAGAGCAGTTCCAGGCTGGCTGGGGAGAGACAGACCATTTTGGTAATGCTCTTTCTGATTTGTCTCACCAAAAAGCACCCAGCCAGACTGGTATCTCTAGGTGAGCATCTCAGTGTCCAGACAGATGTCCCTAATAACACCTGCTCCCCGCTCCTGGTTCCTCAGTCAGTCAGATCAATTCTGCTGGGAAGTGCCAAAATTCAGATGCACATCCCTTCAGAAAATACAAAGCAATGGGAAAACAAACCTTACAGCTTGCCTCCCTACTATGAATAAATAAGTTCAGCAAGACACAGGACCTGGGGCTACAGCATGGCCACCCAGAGGGTTCTGTGGACCAGTCCTTCTCCACAGCGTTATCTGAGGCTGCTGGTTTTAATGAAAAGAGCAGCTGTCCCAAAATGCAGGAAATGTGTTGTTCAGCCCCAGTTATCCTTTAATTTTTTGTTCAAGCAGGAGAGAAATAAATAAATAAATTGATTGATTGATCATTAGATAAGTAAATAAATAATCAAATAACATTTAAAAAATTGCTCCAAAAATTTTGAGGAATACAAGAGAGAACAAGCTCCAGCTGGAAAGACCTTGGGTTTGCAGAACATATGAGGGGGGGCAGATCCCAGCGGGGCTTTCCTTTTCATCTCTGAGAAGGAACAAGGAAGAGCAGAACAGGAGCTTCATTTCCACTAGTCAGTTCCCGATAGTCTGATGACACTTTTGGTTAGATCTGCCAGCAAGTTTGGAGAGAAAACATATGTTTTGTCATACATCGTAAGGATGGTACCTCTGGTGAATTTAGAAACGTGATAAGGAAAGTTTCAGAGCTGTCTCTCAGTCCCTACTGCTTTGCTAACATTTTTTAGCACTCTGTATGTATCTGTCAACAGCTGATACTACGGATTAAGGCAGATTACAGCTCATTGCTCCAGTGGCTGTTTTCTTCAGGCTTTAATTCAATGGGCACTTTGCCATTGACTTTGCTGTGACAAGACCAAGGCCCTTGTGTATATGTACACTCTGCAATGCTTTCCTATCTCAGAGTGGTTTTACTTTATAAGGTGTCCGAATGATCAGCTGCGGGAATAAATTATTTAATTTTATTATTTCTAGGATAAGGGCTAAGGTACCTTTCATGCTGAACAAACTGTCTGATGATCCTGATTTGCAGGTGTTTTCCTATAGATAAATGTTGACTGTGGTTTGTTGTGCGTGTTGAGATTGTGTTGTATGTCATTTGGGAAAAGGGGAAGGTATTTGAGGAAATTCAGAGAAAACATTTACAGATTTAATACATTTAGCTGACAAACTTTCTTCATCATTTACTACCAACAAGTTGTTCTCTGATTTCAATATTGTTTATCCATTTTGGAAGGAAAAAAATCATTTTTACTCTCATGATCCAACTGAAGGCAGAAATAATTAGCACTGGAGAATCAAATCACTCAGCTGTGAATAACCTTCAGTCTAAAAGCTATTCACCCAAACTTACCCCTGCATGATGGGACTTGTTTTCCTACATGCTTTAAAACAGCTACAAGAATATAAATTTCAGCCTAGACATCCTTCCTAAACTTTCTCAGTTTGCAAGGTTCCCCTCAAAGTCCTCATCTTTCCTAGCAGAGCATCCTCCCCTCCATGGCCTTGTCCCAAGGAAAACCAATGGAAGGCAAATCTCTCTCCTGTGCCCTGTGGACACGAGGTCATGGCCAGCCTCCCAGTGTGACTCACTGCCAGAAGTTAATGCAGATTTTTTTGCTTCAGAGCCTAAGGTGACACAAAACAAATGACCTGCTCTCGTCTGGGTGTTTTACGAGGAGAGTGTCGCCCCATTACAAATGTCTTAAAACAACAAGCGCTGCCAGAGCATAACTTCACTGCACTTTGTGTAAATTATTCTTGAGCCAGTCCTTAATGTTTATTAATATCACTGATGCTTCTGAAATGTTAAGTAAGGACATTAACGTAACCCATAGTACAAAGCCATAATAGGATATTAATGGGAGAGCTCACCTCCATATGGGTGAGCTGTATTGTGGGTCCCAGTGTGCGTAGAAGAGCAGCCACCCCAGGCAAATACAATCTCTGCACTTGTGTTGGACTGGCAGGAATTTAAATAAATCTGCCACCTCCATCACCCAGCAACTAATTATTTTTGAAAATAATTAGCATTCATACTGGTACTGGAGTCATGCTCATATATTTCTCAGCACAGTCCCTGAAAATGTAATATACAAAATGTCACTTGGCTCAGACAAAAGCCCCACCTTGACCAGAATCCTGCCCAGGCTAGGGAAAGAAATAGGGAATATAGAAAATAGCCTTTCCTTTGTGACTCATTGTGTTTGTTTCCCATCCACTTTTGCTTTCAGGCAACTCGCTGGCTGGGCACCTCCTGCATGGTAGGTTAAATTCAGATTTTCATACTGTCTTCCCTTATCGATTTGCCTAATTTCCCTTCATACATTTTGCAAAGATGGGCAATGTATAAACTAATTTCAAGTGTCTCTCTGTGGTTGCTTTTTGTCTTGGTGAAAGCTATCTTTTATTTATTTATCACCTCTGACACGAAGACCCTCTGGAACCAACAACCATGACTGCTCAGCTCTGCCTGGCATATTTCAGGACTGGATGGACCATAGATGCCATAGAATCTCCATGTGTTTGGCACCACGAGGTGCTGAGAGCAGGGTGAGGAAGGGAACCAGCCAGGGGACCTGACCTGCACCAGGCCCAGCACCAGTGGGACAGGAGGCACTCCCCAGTGTTGCAGGGGGAAGAGATGGAGGAAAAGTTTGTTCCACCACACGTTTTAATCCTCGGGGAAAAAGGATGACACTGAGTTTGCTTCCAGCTGGCAGTTAGCATCTGGCAAAGCAGAGTGGCTGGGCTGTCAGCTCTCAGAAAGGGGTTTCTTATCTGCTGGAACAGCAGATATCGTGGTATCACTGTCAGGTTGGAGTTGCACTGGAGCTGCCTGTAGGTGGGCTGGGTTTGGGCAGCGCTTTGCTCTCTGCTCTCTGAAAGCACAGACCCCACGCCTGTTGGGGTACCACTCCTGTCGTGCAGCTGCACTCCGCCATCTGCCGTTAGCATACACCCAACCGCAAAAAGGTCTGTCACTTTTTGCTTCCAAAATCAGGCTAGAAAGTATTGAGTATAATTTTTTCCTCACTGGCAGAGGAGCATTTACATCTGAGTATGGAAAGGTTATGTTCACTTGTGCAGCAAAGAGCTGTCCTGTGCTCAGAGGCCTGTGTTTCACACTGAGCTTGCCAGGAGCTCCCGGCCATAACCGCTTCATCCTGCTGGGCCTCAGCTTTCATCCTCACAGCCTTCCCCTCCTCGCAGGCAGGCTGTGAGGCTGGATCCAGCACTGCCAGCAAGAGGCTTTATTGCTGCAATGATAAGTGCCATGCCAACACAGTAGTAACAATAAATAACTTCTCTAAAACTGCAAAAGGATCTGACGTTATTAATTGCATCTCAAGCACCTGCAGTGTGTGTGGATTGGGATTGAATGCAGAGCAGGCTGAAGGTTTTCTCCTATTCACATTTTTTGCATTTGAAAAGAAAAAAAAACCGAAGTCTCTCTTCTGCCCAATTCCTCCACATCTCTCAGCCCCTTCTGCTCCCATCCAAGTGTTGCTGTTTTCCTGGTGAAAGGGTACGTGTAAAGGCGTTCTGTTTCTGCCATCTCTTTTTAAGCATTCCAGAGGGATCTACTGTCAAAATGAAGCAAAGATTGAGAAATTTCTGCTTGAGAAATGAAAATTTGGGGCAAGTTATTAAATGCAGAAGAACAAGACTTAGAAGGAATTGGAAAATCTTAATGGTGGCAGTTTCTTCTGTCGTATAATGTAAAAGCTGTATAAAGTGCAGCCTGCTAAATAGCAAGGGAAAACCCTGAGTTATTTAAAATTTTATCTGTCTTCTTTCTAAAATATTTCTCATGACAGTTAAATGTTACCCAAAACAGAGAGGAATTACAATATCTACAAAACCACACTGTCATCATGGTAGAGCAGAACCACCCTGCTTAAAATGCTTAGACAAACATCAAACAAGCACCTTGCAATGTCATTCATGAAAAAAAGGAAGGAGACCACAGCAAATTCTGAGTTCTGTAAGACTGGGGTCAGAAACACAGCATCAAACTTGTGCTTTTCGAGAGCTGTGAATTTTCTCCTTCCTTTAAAAACAAATGCAAATGCTCTAAATCTTCTCAGCCCTAAGTGCAGATGGTGTCAGATGGAGTCAACAGGAGGCAATGCTTTTAGATGCCTATAAAAAACGTGATTTCATCCATCTCTCCTTCAGGCTATTATCTGGTGATGAATGTGCAGAGGGCCTTTATGATGCCCAAAAAGTGGCTGAAGTTCTTTGCAAAGACAGGAGTTGGCCCCAGGGATGGCAGTGTCCTGACACAAGGCTTTACACAAGGCTGAAGCCCACCCTGAGTCGAGATGCTTATGGTGAGTTCCCTGAGCAAAAGCAGGTCACATCAGTAGATATCACGTGTTCTTTGAATCTCAGGTACCTCATTTGCTGTCCTCTCCTGTGGCACCTGTCTCACCTGTCTTCCTTTGAGCTAAGGGCGGTTATTATTTCTTTACAATGGAAATAAAAGTAGTTGACACAGGAGTGGGGTGTTTTGTCTATTCAGAGCAAAGGTGGAAAGTTGCACTCTGGAGTCAGCTTGAATAGATTGAACA
>JAOWBP010003503.1:29048801-29069768 GCA_028571105.1 Tragopan temminckii
ACAGGAGTGGGGTGTTTTGTCTATTCAGAGCAAAGGTGGAAAGTTGCACTCTGGAGTCAGCTTGAATAGATTGAACATTATGAAGTGCTAACAAGAGAAAGACCTCTCAGAGGAGATAATGCCTTCACCCAATTAATGCTTCCTAATGAACTTCTTCTTTGCAGGTTGGTAGAGTGCTTTCAACGTGAAGTTTGCTTCCTGTGATCACTTGTGCCAATAAAAGTCCTGTGAGAATGCTGATGAAAACTGATGGGAATGTGCCTGAAGTGAATTTATTTTGATATTTGACTCATCAGAAAAATATATATATATATGTATAAAAAGGTTTGTACTTTTCAACCAAATAGGCTATTGTGCTATCTCTTCATGATTTCTGTCCTTTAATACCTCCTCAAATGATACTAAGGCTCCTAGGCATGTATCCCTTTGAATGTGAAGATGAGAAAATCCCATGTTTGAAATACTTGGAAATGGATTTTTGTTTGATAACCTGTATTTTTGAGGTGGATAGTTATTTTGCTGAATGTTAATGTCTATTTAAGTAATAGTGGTCTGAAAATGCTCTTCTGGCTCTCAGAGATTTTGACTGAGGAAAGAAGTCCTTTTCCAGCCAAGCTAAGTTATAATGATACTTTGTACTTAGGCAGATTCTTTTATCAAAGTGTGATTTATTCATCAGGTCACCAGAACCTCAGTTGTTTCTGTCTAATTGTGGCTGTCTTTCTAGCACACAAGCTTGGAAGCCCATCTGTGATAGCTTTTTGCTGTGCTTTGGAGATCCTGGGAAAAAAAGTGCCAGAGAAAGGGGAAAAAAAGTGTGAGGCTCAAATGAAGCGACCACAGATTAAAACAAATTCAGGAGGAGAAAAGGCAGGATTGATGAGAAGGTTTTATAACTAATACTATGATGTACAATTTCTTTCATAAAACTGTGAGCTGCTGTTCACTGCCATCAGAACTGATTGCCAATAGTGGGAGAACATCTCCAAATGAGGGCACCCAAAGTTAGCTGCCTAATTCCTACTGCTGTTTCAGGGACTTGTACTAGTGATTAGATTTTCAGCAATTGCTGGTATTTTGCAGCCTTGAAAAAAGAAAGCTTCCCAACAATAAGATTGAAGTTGATGACCTGAAATGTCCAAATGTTCAGTGCTGGCAGCTGCAACCTTTGCTGAAAAAACAGTTCAGTAACGTGATTGTGGGTGGTGACAGTGAGTCTTCTTCACCTCTGATACAATCAGCAAAAGGTAAGACAATGAGGAAAATGCAGTACATGACTGGGCAGAAATTACTTTCTAACTACTACACGTGTTTTGGAATCATGATAAAATTAGTCACTTTGTATTTGTGTAGCCTCGTTTCATATCTCAAACCACGAATTGGGATCATTTTTGAACACTGCAAGCAGATAATACTTCTCAGCCCATGTGGCAGGAATGAACAGTTTCTAAATTGCACTTTGTTAAATACTGTTGCAGAAGAGCCGATATATCCAGGTGGTAGGCACTGAGCTCATATTTCTTAGTGTATTCTGGAAGAGTCTCTCAATCAAAGTGGGATTTTATGGCCTGTTTTTAATTTCACAGTTATAAAGATGAACACAAATGTTTTTCATGGAAATAATTAGGTACCACTGAAAAAAGCACTTTCCTACCAAATAGTAATAGCATATTTAATTAAGTAAAATGCTATACTAGCTATAACAGATTTTAGTGTTCTAGATTAAAGGATTTTTTATAGTCCACCCCACATGTAAGTTAGCATTATTACATCAATTTTTTTCAGTAAACGTCTGAGTATAGTTTTCCTTCTAATAGAAAAATATTTTCCTTGCTCATTTTTGCCAGACACTGCATGTCTGCCTCTGTCCTAGTTGCTGGGGTACAACAGCACATGCTGTCCTTCTGTCCACAGTGGTTGTATCAATGAGCTTGGGTTGGAGCAGGTGCTCCATCAGGGGGGTCATTACTCCAGCTGCAATGAATTACTGATGCAATCTCTTACTCAAGTCTTCAAAATCAGCAGTTTTCTTGCTCCTGGGATGCTGTTCCTCTGTTGTTTTACCTCTTCTATTAGAGTTTCTAAGGTTGTCCACATCACTCAGGTAAGACTCTTGGTTCTTGGATCTCCTTTCTCAGTCTGCACTCCTATGGCTGTACTCCCAGCTTAGATCTGTTACAGCTCCTTTCTCCTTGGTTTGTAGCATTATGTTCTTGCAACCAAAAAGAAAATGTATGTAGTCACACGTAACTTTGAAAACCAGCCACGGGTTGACTGGGGCAAACTGTTGAACTGAGCTTGCTGTGCAGGTTGTGTAGCAGCTGTAAAACCAGAACCTAAGCAGCTGTGATGGTAGAAAGAGCAAAGGGCATTGCTGCTTGTTCTTGTCAAGATTTTGCATTTCTTTTTGGTGAGATCTCCCACTGGGGAGTGTTTTAGGCTTGTGTCTTGGAGCAGGAGAGTTGCTACCTTCCAGAGCATGATTAGGGTGGACAATTTTGGTTTTAAAAACTTAAACAAGCTTTGTGGCTGGTGGCTAGACCAATGCCTGAGTGAGCCCTCTGATCATAAAAGACACTGATGCATCAGCATTAGCCAGCACCACAGCCATCCATTTACCCAGCGAAGTGCTGCAATAGATCAATGTTAAACACTTATTTGCGCTTCACTGCTCCAAGGCACAGAAACTAATTACCAAAGATAAATTAGCCCTTGTGACAATGACTAAGAAATACACGTCCCAGGATAGAGTACCCTGACTACAGACAGACATAATTCCCCTCTGACTAGGAGCAGCAGTAGAGGGTTACACAGCATATCTTTCAGGCACTGTTGGCTTGAGTAGGAGGGCTGTGGGTTTGTCCATGCACCCAGCATGTGTATGGATGCAAGGAGATTTTCACAGAATCATTAAGGTTGGAAAAGACTTCTATCATCTGGACCAGCTGTCAGCCCATCTCTGCCATGCTCACTGACCGCATCTCTCAGTGTTGCATCTCCACAGTTCATGAACGCTTCCAGGGATGGCGACTCCTCCACCTGGGCAGCCTGTGCCAATGCCTGACCACTCTTTCTGAGAAGGTTTTCCTAATATCCAACCTGACCCTCCCCTGGCTCAGCTTGAGGCCATTCCCTCTCATCCTATAGCTATTACCTAGGAGCAGAGGCCAACCCTCACCTCAATACAACCTCCTTTCAGGGAATTGTAGAGAGCAATGCAGTCCCCCCAGGCCTCCTCTTCTCCAGTAAAACAAGCTCATTGCGGCTATAAGGGATGTGTGATGGATGCAGATGAGAGCCTGGCAAGATTGCAGGCTGTTTGCAAGATGTTTGCTCCAGCTTTACCTCCACTGAACCATTTGCTTCTTTCCTCCAAATGTGAAGGGTCTGAATTTGGATAACATCAGGAAGAACTTCAAACCCATCTTTCTCCCTTACTTTCTGTCAGTAGATGAGTTGTCAGGTCCTGGGAGGCTGAAAAGCTGCCCTTGGCTGCAGTAGGAATAACCTGAATGAGGAATCTCGTGGTGCTTCTGGAGGGAATTTCCACCTGGATGCTTACATAGCATTTAGGACAGCAAACACAGTCTGCCTTGGTGTTGTACATTTGCATTGGTTTTCAGCTTCTGCAACAAAGCTAAGTAATCCAGGTGAGTTAAATGACAGGCCCCAAACAGGACGGGGTTTGACCCAGACCTGTAACCCGGTCAGCTTTTCTAGTGTCTCTCCAGGTTCTAGCTTGTAGGTCTGAATTCAGAACGCAGCTCACCGGTAATTTTACTTGCAGGCAGCAGAGGTCAGCATTGCTCTGCTGATGAGTCCTACAGGATGACTGTGTCCCACCAGAGCAGCTGATACCTCCAGCATTACAAATGTCACCAGGCAGGGGCTGCAGATGGATCCTGGCCACACTGGGGACCTTCCCCTGTCCTGTTTGTGTCAGACTGTATTATGCCTCTTTACTTGCTAAATAGTGGATAAAGATTCTAAGTATGTGCCTGACACAGCTGTCATTGAGTGTAGGTATTCATAACACTTCTAGGCAACATGTTGAACAGTCCAATTAGTACATTAAATGATTTCTTCTTTATAAATGTACTTCTGATCATGTGTAAGACCAGGAAGGGAAACAGGTTGGGACAGATCCCCGGGAGGACATTTTAACACTTTGGAACCCTGCACAAGAGGGAGTGGAACTTCACACCTTTCTCATTCTCCTACAGGAGGTACAAGGAAAGATAAACTCTGGCTAACAATTTTCTTTGCCATATTTCTGATTCATGTTAGCTAAGAAAAATAAGTAATTCAAAGGCTGGACTTGATGTATGCCAGAAGGAAATTCAGGTATAATGTTAAACCTAGTCAACCTGACTTTCAGCATTGGCTGTCCAATTGCAGCTGAATGTGAAATTACCCCCCAAAAGTGTGTGATATGACAGAGTGTGTTGGTCTTGTCTAGGCAAGCAGTGCAGGAATCCCAGCACTTAGAAGTCTCTTAGATGAATAAATTTGGCAATGCCAGTCCCAAGACATTTGCTCAGTCTCACATATTTCTGTGTTTTCTCACGTTTTCCACCTTTTGCACTGGTTTGGCAAGGCAGTGTGATGGAAAGCCTGTGCGAGTTCACTGCTCTTAGGGCATTGCGATGGAGCACAGCACTGAGGGGATGCACAGGGGGAGCTGCCTCCCTGCCTCATGCCATGTCAGGTGTTTTCTATCGAGGTCATAAAAGAAGACACAAGGCAGGAACCCCTGGCTGCAGCAACAGCTTCGATCAGTCTCAGTCCATTAGTTTAAATAATCAATAGCCGTAAGTGCCAGAACGCAGTCTCCTACTTCATCACGAAAGCTGGGAAGCTGCAATTACAGACACACTCTCCATAAACTTCAGCAGAATTAAGCAGTCATTATTCAGACATCTGAGAGGATACCTTTCTCTGTAAACTGGGTGCATCTAGCTTAAATAGGGAGGATGAAGGTGTGTTTTTATCAAAACACTTTTGTGGCACGATGGTGTCAGTGAGAACTGGGCTGTGCAGCTGCATTGCCCTATGCACAGTTGGCTCGCTCTGTCCTTGTGGCAGCAACCTCAGCTGCAGGGCCCTCAACTAGAGCCATGCTACGGGTTTGAATGATTGCTGCTTGCTCTGGAGCAAGAAAGACCCTGAGGCAACTTGCAATAAATAACATTACATTAAAATAAAAAGAAGGACTCCATCCTTCCTGATTTTTCTGCCTTGCTCTTGTGCTGCAGAACCTCAATTTGGAAAAAGATGGCTCTGAAGTTTTATATTCAGATGCTTTTAATGCATTGTGGGTGACTTATTTTTCAGCATTATTTACAGCATATTTTTTTTCTTTTCGGTGGGGACCGGCATACTCCAAATTAACAGTACGTTCCTATTAGCATTCCATTTCTGATGTGACAAAGAAGTACATTCATCCCAAAACAGGAGTAGGCCAACGAACCAAAAAATAGGTGATTAGCAGAAGCCCATTTCCTAGAATAAATCAAAGGTTTTGTGCTGAGGTTCTCATCTCCCCAGCGAGCCTCCCAGTCCCTTTTCTACACCCTTATCTGCAGTGCATTTCTTCCCACTGAGCGCTTTCATTTTTGCACAATAGCAAAACAAAAGGCAATTAAATCCCAGAGGTATTAACCCAAATGTTTCATAAAATGAAATTCTTGCTCTCCATCCGCCTTTAAGGCTGCTGGCCTCGGAGGAGGCAGCAGCTCAGGGCTTTGTGCTGTGTAACCTGGGCTGCATGGGGAGCATTGTGTGCAGAGGGGCTGTGCGGATAAATCCCCAGCGTGACTTTTGTTGGCTCCGTTATTAGGTGCCCTCACAGCATGTTCAGGTCCTGTATACAGTTTATTTCTTGCTTTTTTCAGTTGCCTCTGATGCAGAAGGAACAATGTGTTGTGCATGGAGGTGGCCAACACAACTTGGAAGTGAAGGGCTGCTTTGAGTGCCGTGGCAGCCAATAGGAGTGTTTTACATGCATACCTCGAAGGTCAGTAGGTAGAGAACTTTTATCTGTAGGAGCTGTGAGCTAACATATCCATCCTTGCATATCCTAACCTGAAATACATCCCTCAGAGCCTGGCTGCAGTGGAGGAGCAGGTGGCTGTAGCATGACAAGGAGGTCCCAACATTGGGAACAAATCCTGAAGTCCTTTACTTACTCCCCTTATTTGTCACCCTAAACTTCACCATGGGCTTGTCAGAGCAGAGACAAAACAAAGCCAAATAACACACAGAACACCACCTGCTGAGTGGGACTGTCTGAGAGCAGAGATCGCAGAGAGGATTCCTGCCCAATAAAGGAGTGAATTCACGTATACATAAAGAAACTCAAGGCCTTTGTCTGCAGGGAGAGGAGAGGTGAATGGGGATCAAAATAACCAGGTGGTAACGTAGCTTTCTAATAAAACCCTGATAACTTTAGTGTAGCTGGTCCTGGATTTATTTAATCAGGAAAATAGCTGGGAGTTTAAATAACTTGTGATATAAAGGCTGCACAAAGGGGTGAGCGGGCAGCTGAGACGGATGTGCACTATCTTGCAGGAGAATGTGATGCTTGAAAGAAGCAGTGACGCATGGAAACCGCCTACAATGGCACCGGCTGGATGGAGGTGAGAGATAGAAACAGTGTGAAAAATTATTACAGGCAATGCTTGCAAGTCTCCAGGGCAGGAAGGGAGCGGAGAGCAGAGACACTGCAGGAGATAAGGGTGAGTGAGGAGGTGAGGGCATGGCTGCAGGATGAGTGCATGCTTGAGATGGGGTAGGGGCAGCAAGACGATATATTCATCTGGGTGCATCCCAATGGTGAGGCACGAGCAGGCCCCACTGCTTGTGCAGATAAACATCCAAAAATCTCAACAAAATTCTTCCCATCTGACTTCAAAGCAAATAAACACACCTTCAGCTTTACGCTTGTGAGGGTGACAGTCATTAGGTTGAGAGCAACTTTGCACAGGGGGACTGAAAATGCACAGTACTTATAGCTGTAAGATTGCCTTTTCTGTACCCCTTTTCTAAAGCACGTTGCAGGGAGGAGCTTTCAAGTCAAAACTCCTGTTGGCTCCAAATTAAGTTGTAATTTTAAAAAAATGACAGCACAATCAATGAACAGCTTTTGTATGTTTTTGCTTGAGCAACGTTTTGCTACTTGCAGGGCTTTTGCATGATCTGTGCACGTAACTCTGATAAGTGCTAGCCAGGAAGAGCTGTTTGTGTGCTGATATTTCACTGTGAAATCCCACATTTGCAACTCTTTTTGGCAGTAAGTGGTAAGCTCAGCTCTGAAACTCATACACTAGTTCAAACCCCAGTATGAGTGTAGCTTAGCTTAAGGAATGGCTATTCACAAAGCCAAGGCACAGCACAAAGACCTGAGGACTGGCAGGTCACCACCCATCTCACTTTCCATCCTGTGTAGCAACATGAAAGCATCTAATTGTATGTGACAGTAGCTGGCCACCACATCTGGCATTTTTTAAAGAAGTTAAGTGAGATAATTTCTCGTATCTCTGGTTTGCAACAATTTCTCAGAAGTTATACAGTCCTAAATGTAGTTAGTTTTGTGTTTCTGAGTGTGTTTTGAAGGGGCTGCAAGAAAGAAGGGGACACAATCTTTAGCAGGTTCTGTTGTGGTAAGACAGGGGGAAATGGTTTCAAACCGAAAGAGGAGAGATTTAGATTGGATATAAGGACAAAGTTTT
Source organism: Tragopan temminckii (assembly GCA_028571105.1). Classification (NCBI taxonomy): domain Eukaryota; kingdom Metazoa; phylum Chordata; class Aves; order Galliformes; family Phasianidae; genus Tragopan; species Tragopan temminckii. The sequence goes on from JAOWBP010003503.1 coordinate 29,056,532, forward strand.
TTTTGGAATATGGCACAAACTGGCACAGATTGCCCAGAGAGGTGGTGGATGCCCCATCCATGGCGACTCTCAAGGTCAGTCTAGACAGGGCTCTGAGCTGTAGGTGTCCCTGTTCATTGCAGGGGAGCAGGACTAGATCACCTTTAACGAACCTTCCAACTCAAATGATTCTATGATTCTGTGATAAAGGCAAGAATTTGGTATGGAGTGTAGGGATGTGCATAGGTTGCATATAAGATGCATGTATATAGTTTCCTATGTAACAGCACCCACAGCAGTGAGCAGGCTCAGTGCTGTGCAGGTACCCAGTGGGAGTATATGGTATTGGCCACCTCCACCCACAGACAGGAGCCTGGGAGCACGAATATAAGAAAACAGGTTTTGCCAGAAGGGTTGGTGTTGGTGAGGACTTCTGATTCCATCTGGTCCAACCCCTGCTGAAGCAAGGACACACAGAGCAGGTGCTCAGGATCATGTCCAGAAAATTTTTGAAGACCTCTATGGAGGACAATATCTCTAAGTAGGGAGGTAAGTTTTTAGCAAGTCAGGGTAATTTAAATGCTGGGCTTCAGCACAAACGAAGGATTACAGACGTCTAAGTGCTCCTAATGCACAGTTTTATTGTGATCTTAATGCTAAGATTTCAAGTCTGAGAGTTGCACGAGGCTACTGCAATCTGAGAGGAGTGTGTGTGTCTAAGCCGTTTCCAAAGCTTATCGCAAGTTCCCACAGGAAGAGATATGAATGACATGAAAATATTACACTTCAAGCGGAGAGATTTAGGAGGAATGTGAAACACACCGAGGAGATGAGAGCAGAATATTCAGTTGTCAAAATAATGCTCTGAAGGCGGCAGCCCCGTTAAACCAACACAGCTGGGCTCCTCGCGTCAAAATGTCCGTGCTGGAGCTGTGTGTTTGCATCCAAACAGAAGAAAGCTCTTCCCATTACTGGTGGTTGTGTTAATGATGCAGAAACACAGGGTCTTTCAGATCTGATGTTGTTATGGGCAGGTAGCACCCTGGCAAAGCTGGGGAGGGCTTGTGCCCAGTAAGCGTGGCACCAGGTGTTCTCCTCTGACCACCTCTGTGATTTAGGGCAGAATGCCCTAAAAACGGCATTTTTATAATGAATGGTTGTTGCTTTCAAAAATCCATGCCTGTGTAGAAAGAGGAAAACCCAGCTTCTGTTCCCTGGCACAGTTCTGTTCTCCCATGACATCCATAACATCAGCCAGGTCTTTGCTGAGTCCTTCACGCTCCTCCAGCTCAGAAACTGGCTTCTTGGCAGGCATTAAAGTCCCAGCAAAAAGTGAGCTGTGAGCTGCTCAGGTGTAGTGTGAGGCAGAGGCTTTCTGATCTGGTCCACCCATGCCATCTCTGCAGGATGAGAGCTGCACATGATTTTAATGCCATCACTTGCCACGAGCTCTTTCTGGTGAGGACATGAGGCAGTGAAGGTGTGCAGCAACCTCCATCACCTCCTGACATGGCCTCAATAACAAGCCCCCTGACCAGCCTTTGGGAGCTGGAATTGCTTTCTGATATTAATTGAAGAATTTCAGTTTCAAATTTCTTATTGAAATACTCTGTAAATATTTCTTTTTTTTTTTTTTTTTGTCAGTCTGGGGACAGAGCACTGATTTGTTTCACTAATTATGAGCCAGCAGTTGGGAGCACTCCATTATGAGATATTTCACAAACAATCTTTGATTCAATTAATTTTGGGGAGGAGAAGAAAAGCAAAATGATTTCAACCAAGGCACACATTTGTAAAAATTACTTCTATTTCCCGGGAGTACTGAGGAAGATTGAGTGACGTGTTTGTTGAATTCATGGCTCTGGGTAGCTAGATTTGAGTTTGGTGCAGTTGCTGCCCCACATTTGTGCTGTGTTGGGGGTCAGGAGTGCCCTGGAGCAGCAGTTTGAGTGGTGGAGAAAAGGTGGGAGCATGCCTGTCCGTCCTCCAGCCTCAAACTGAGTGTGCACAATCCCTGGCTGGGCCCAGCTGGTGCTTTGCTGCCTCACATTCAGGCAACCTGCTCTGATGGTGTGGGAGGCACACAGCATGTAACAGGGCTGGTGTAAGGTGGTGATGTCTACACGGCGCTTGGGGAGGGAGAGAAAATCCTCAAAGCCTTGTGACCAGCCCCAGGAGGGACTTCAATGCCTGTGTGTGCATGCAAAGCTTTGAAAATTTCCATTTTAATAAAAGCAACCTTGGAGGAGCATGAGCAATAACCTGTCCGCTCTTTGGCACTGACAGTTCAGTTGTCCTGTAAAATGAGATTTTGCTACCCTAGCGCAGCAATCGTGTTATCAACTCCAGCCTACATCAGCGTGCTTTATTAGAAGACAGCAGAAATAATTCTTTGGACATTAAGCGACGTTCTCGCTCCCGCTGTTATCGATGGGGCTGAGCGTGATTAAATCAGATCCAGAGGGGAGCCCGACAAATGCGTGCATCTCGAGGCGTGGATATTTGGTCCATCTGCAGCTGCTCTGAGGTGTGGAGGAAGGAGAGAAATGGATGGAGGCAGTGTGCTGCAGGGCCCTGTGCTGCTGGGTGCTGGCTCCTTCACTGCAGGTACTCTGGAAGAGCTGCCCTGCATGGACAGAGGCACAGCACAGCAGAAAAATAGCACAGTTCCCAGTAGTGGCTCAATCAGCATTTGCAACTGATAATGTGATTTTTTTTTTTTTTTAATCTTGATAAACTGTTGTCAAAGTGTCACATTGCAGTCTCTTTTTCCTGTGACTGCATCTCTGAAAGTAGGATTATTAATATTACTGGTATTATTTGATATGTCCTTTACAACACGGATAGTTCATTCCTCCATGAACAGTTCTTTTTTTCCCTGCAAGTCCAGGAGGAAACCTTCTCCATTTAACTTCAAATGTGAACGAATAGTGAATAATATGAGGTGTATTCTATTAATGCTATGAACACCAAATTGCAATGTGATAACAGGCATGGGTCCACTGCTCTTGTGCTCCCTGGATTAAAACCACTGCTAGCAAGTCTGTGAAGGGTGCATGCAATATGGAAAATAGTGTGCTTAAGCCTTTGAAAATAAGGGATGAGCAGAATCTGAGCTGCTTGCAAGAAAACCGTATATAAAGCAAAGTAATCTATAATGATAGGTTTCTATAGGCAAACTGTAAATAAAACTGTACGTTACCACATGCTGCATACTGAGACAGCCATTTCCAATTTCTGAGGACTCTTCCCGGATCCCCATCAAGGTGTTGCTAGATCTCTGACCCTGTACCAAGCACCCTGTGAAGCAGCAAGCCTTGCCTGGATCCCAGAGCCTTCAGAGATCATAGAATCACAGGGTGGTTTGGATTGGAAGGGACCTTACTGATCATCTAGTTCCACTTGCTGCTGAGGGCAGGGCTGTCTCCCAGCAGCTCAGGCTGCCTCAGGGCCCATCCAGCCTGGCCTTGGGCACCTCCATGGGTAGGGCAGCACACCGCCCTGGGCAGCAGTACCAGGGCCTCACCACCCTCTGAGTAAAGAATTTCATCATAGAATGGCCTGGGTTGAAAAGGACCACAGTGATCATCTAGTTTCAAGCCTCCTGCTATGTGCAGGGATGCCAACCATCAGACCAGGCTGCCCACAGCCTTCTCCAGCCTTCTTCTTAACATCTGACCTAAACCTCTCCTATAGAATCACAGAAAGACTTGGAGATGTCTCAGAGAGACTGCACACATAGACACAGGAACAGAATCACAGCTGTGGTGTTGGAACAGGTCAGAGAAACCTGATGTGACTTTGTTTTCCCTTTCTCTCCCTTTTTCCCTGACCTTTCCAGCTGGGCTGTGCACAGTGGTGGTCAGGGACAACACATGTGTGAGTTGCAGCCAAACTCCTCTGCTCCCCCCACACAGTGCTTGCAGCCCAGAATCACATCCCAGGACCTCCTCCCAGCTACAACGTCGTGTCCTGGGGTGGGACCAAAGGCACAGTGAGGACGGCAGTGCAGCACAGCACAGTGATGTTGCACCGCACCGAGGGAGCTGCTGCTCACTGGGTCCCATCACGTAAGTACGAGGCACGGGCATCAGCTGCACTGGCATCTTCCATCAGCACCATCCCCCACTAACAAGCCCCAAACCTCCTGCAAAGGGACACCCAAATGAGCATCCAGAAGTTTCTAGCAATCAGTTTCTAGCAATCTGACCCAAAAATCCCAATCCTTTCCTCTCTCTGTCCCTCTCTCTTTTTTAAACTCACTTTTGAAGTTCACTAGCTGTGGTTCAAACTGCAAAACGCATAATGAAATAGATGGGGCAAATTCAGGTAACCAAAAACATAATGAAATAAATGAGACAAATTCCTTGAACTGCACATAACATGAAAATGAATCTCAGCTGTTTGTTAGAGACTGCAGAGCCAGGGGTGGGCAAATTGAATCACAGGAAGCAGAGAGAGCTGGACAAGAAATGTTGATTGTCTCAATCTCCTCTCATTAAGAGCAAAATATTTTCTCAAGATTGAAGGTCGTAAAATATTTTAGCAGCACGCAATGAAGCTTCTTTGTGAACTGAAGGCAAAAAGCAAATAGGTGAGCTGAGAGACAGCTGGGTAAATGGGGATGCTGCTCCCTGCTTCTCACACAGGGCAGGCTGGCAGCTCTGTGCTCAGGGGCTCCGTCACGTGCCAGTGCCATGCCAACCAGCACTTGGCACCAAGCAGAGTTCTCATGTTCTTCCAGCATCTTTTTCATCTAGAAAGTATCTTTGGTGTGTGAGAGGGGATGAGGTACAAGGGGGGGTCTGCTGTGGTGGCTGTCCTTAGGAGGAGTTGTTCTGGCTGAGCAAGCAGCACAGTACAGCCTGTGCTTGGGCTCTGGCGGCAGCTTGTGGTTCCTCGAAGAAGAGAAATAGTGGGAATGCCTCCTGTAAGAGCCTCTGGGACGTGCAGGGCTGCAGTTCTTGGGATGCAAAAAGAGCACGTGTCATGAGCTGGACGTTATTTTTGGCACCAGCAGAAAATACAGCCAGTAAAGCCTGGCAGCTGTTGTTATCACTGAAAAGGAACAGGAGAAGTCCAGTGAGAGCAATAAAAATAACCGGTGAGGCTCAGAAGGGGGAAGCAGGGAGCAATGGCAGCCACAGGCAGGGCCCCATGCATGGTGCCTGTAGGGAGGAGCAGGGCTCTCTTCCTACTGAGGACAGGATGTGACGGACACAAGGTATGGTTTCGGTCCTTCCTGCTGTGTCCAGGAACCATGCTGTCTGCCCCAGCTCCAGGGCTCTTGACATCCATCTCATCAACCTGTGGGGCTTTCAGGAAAGCTCTGCCTTGCCTGTGGGAATTGTGCCATTATCTTCACAGGGACTAAAAAATAGAGTGCGTTTTTACAGTTTTTATTTTTTTTCAACCCTACCACCAACATCCCCTTTAAGAACATCAAAAGGTTCAAAAAAAGCAATAAAGACATCCGCTAGCATCTCTGGAGACACGTGCTGCACTCTGCTAACCCAACCCAGCCCTTCTGAGCCCTCCATGCCTCCAAGGCATGAGGGAGCTTCTATTTAACAAGCATCTGAAGACCTTCCGCTGGCTTGTAACAGTGTTCTGTGTCAGCGAAGCCAAAAAAAGCTGGCATGGAGATTAACAATAATATATTTCCATTTGCTGCTCCGATCTACGCCTCCTATTGCAACATTCCACAATGCTCTTTAAACAGCACATGGACAGGAGCAAAGTCCTTCATTCAGCCATCCAACCATGCAGCTACATGATAAACCCTCATATCTAGCACCTCTCCATTGCTTGTTTTTCCTTCTCCAAGTGTAAGAAGCTGGAACAATTATTGCTTCAAAGCTTGTTCAGCACCCATCTGAAACATAACCTGCTCAACAAGCTTTTGGGGTCAGTGGTTACCGTAAGTACAGTGGCAAGATAAATGTATGTGGCTGAGGGACCAGCAGAAAGCTTTTTGGCTGTTGTTTCTTTTAGGCATTCAAGCTGACTTATGGGGGTCATCTCAGAGCAGATGACCACCATGCAGTCAATGTGCAACCTAGCAGCCCACCATGTGACAATCGCACGATCAACAGCCCATTACCCAATAGGAAAAGCATGTACTATGGACATGCTGTTGCCCTTGACAAACAAAACATAAGTAACCCTGACAACTAAAGCAAGCCCTGACAAACCAAACATAAGTGCCACTGACAACCAACTGCTCACCCTGGCAACCAAAAAGATGCTAGGGAGAGAATAAACACCCAAAATGTTGTAAGGAAGAATGAGTACTCCCTCTGCAAAACTGCTGAGCAAGTCAAGAAGATGTTGCTAATCAACTTGCTGCCTCCCTACGGACCAACAAGACGTTGCTGCATCCCTAGTGGTGACTATCCCTGCTTTGTAAACCATTTGCTAGGTTGCTGTAAACCATTTGCTCTTTACTATCGCTAGCTTCCCCATCTTCTCCACATTCCTCAGTTGCTTAGAATTTGTCATAAATCAATTGGATAGCATTTGGCCTCATTTGTTGCCTAAATCTTCCTCTGGGGATGTGTCAAACCATCCCCAATAATTGGAATGAGACACCAGATATAGGAGCAGAGCTCCTTTCCCCCTCTGCTGTGTGCAGCTCCCGGATCCATCATGGCGTCCCCCATGAGGAACTTGCTGACAGACCTCAGCCGCTATGTCAGATGCTTCCGCGTCTTCCTGGCCAAGTCTACTGAGCACCAGACCATGAAGCAGTTTGTGGAGCAGCAGCTGCCAGGCCTGCTGGCAAGGTAATGGAGGGCTGGTAAGCTGACAGGGCACGGTGCTTGGTGTAGTAGGTGTAACTCTCTGGTGTCAGCTCTCCTAACATCTGTAATTGTTTTTGCAGTACTGGAAGCGGGAAGTCTGCAATCAATATTCTAAGTGTCGGTGGTGGAGCAGGTATGCTATCAGCTTCACTATTTATATGCTTTCACCCTTTTATACAAATTGCAGAAAAGGCCTTTCTCAAAAAGTCATCTGGAAGAGGTGAATGAACTCTCATTCTGCCACATTACTTCTTGAGGACAGAGAGGTTCGAACTGCCCCACTGGCTTTCCATGCAAAAAACCCTAACTGAAGAGCATGAGTTAGGTTCCTCAGAGTATTATTTTTTTTCCTTTCAATTACTTTCCCCTGTAACTCTCGTGATCTACTGACCACGGCCACTGCATAAGCCCCTTCTGCAGCTACTGGCCTCCCAAAAAACAGAGCCAAACATGAGCCCAAGTCACCATCACATGTTCCTCTGGTTTGCCATCTGCTAATGGCACAGCTGGGGACACCTCCAGCCTTACCTGCACGTGCTTATCATAGAATGGCTTAAGTTGGAGGGGACCTTAAAAATCCCATGGACAGGATTGACAACACCAGATCAGGCTGCTCAGGATCCCATCTAATCAGGCTTTGAATGCCTCCAGGAATGAGACACCCACACAGCTCGGGGCAGCAGTGCAGGACCTTACCACCCTCTGAGTAAAAAATTTCAAAAGAAATTCTAACCCAAATCTCCCCTCTTTTAGTTTAAAGCCATTCCTCCTTGTTATACTTGTCCCCATCTGCCCTAACTGGCACCTTGCAGCCATGTGGGGGACATGGTGCTCCTGGTCAGTTTGATTTCAGTCTTCTGCAGGTCTAGGTGTCTGCTGACCAGGCTTCACTGGGATCTGTAATACCAGAAGAAAAAGGCTGAAGTTAACTAGATGGAAAAACAATGCCAACAGCACACAGTGGCTTCTTTTCATTATGTTCTTGCTTAAGTTCCTTCTTAATTAAAGTTTATATTTCCTAATTCTGCTCAGCCCATTAAGACATCAAACTATATGAACAGTTTGTTTGTTTAAATGCTTTGGTCATACTATCTCCAAGGATTAATCTCAGTTTTGTTGATCTCTCCTAATAAGTAAAAATAATTGCATGTAAATGGTGGGTAGTAAGTAGAAAATAGACAGTGTGATAGAGCAGGAACATTTCTCTCCAATCAAAGGAAACCACTCGTCTGCCAATAAAATGCTGTTTATAACAGGAACACTTTACTCAATTAGAAAGGTGCTTAATTACTTAATCAGGGGCACTCCAGTTTAGCGAGGAAGGTGTTCAGTCAATAATGTGTCAATGTTCATTTTGCAGTGTAAAGGCTGATCCAAAGCTTGTCCCCGCTGCAGATCCTTGAGGGACCAGGAGGGAGCAAACTCCCTCCAATCCCCAACCTAATGCCAGCATCTGTGGCCCAATCCCCTGTACTTCACAGGGAGGCAGCATTGAAGGAAAAGGTTTTTTTCCCCACTTTTTCATGTCCTGTGAACTTTCTCCACAGTGAGAAAAAAAACAAACCATTTAATGCAGCATCATATCCCATTACCCTTGCCCATCTAATGCATCTGCCTTTGCCTACAGCCTCTGCCTTATTAAGTTCACACTCCAGCGCGCAGCACTCTGTACCTTTAAAAACCATAAAAGTCATCAATGCTGCTATAAAGTAGCAACTGTGCTATAAACTATCCCGTTACGTAAAATGTTTAATTAGAAACTTAATGGTGAACATAGTGGTAGCCTTTAAAAGGTAATTGTGTTGGAGAGTTTAAATAATTCGGATAGCCTAATTGCCAAATTGTTGATAATGCAAGCTGCTGCAAATTTGACTGTAAAATGCCTCAGGACACTTGTTTGCATATAAAAGAGCTAACTGAAGTCAATTAAGGCTGTGGATTAAGTTATGAATCAAAGTGGTGCTTTTTTGGTTAAAAACAATACAGGGGTGGTTTGGCCACAGAAGAGTGGTAGGGGATATATTAACCTACCCACATATGGTAACAGGAAATTAATTTTTTTTTTTTAATTCTGATCTGCACAGCCTTTTCAAAGGGATAATCTATTTTATAAGAAGCTGGCAAATCAACCAAAACAAACAAACAATTGCAGTACTTACTTACAAATTCTGTTTTTCCAGAGTTTACCATGGACGCCTCCTAATGACTGACTCAGCTCTGATTTGCCAACGAAATACTGGGTGTGCAGTGATAGCAAAGCCACAGCTATTTATGCTACTTCAGAAATTAAATTTCCCTTCCCTCAAAGAACTTGCTAGCCAAGATGTCAAGTAAATTTTGGTGTTATTAGTTGCTTTATGAAAGACTCACAAGTCTGAAAATGTTGTACTCTTCCTTAGGTTTTCCTGTTAAGTTTTTGAGGCCTAAATGAGACGTGAGACCCTTGGGTTGGAGTATCTTGCTCTGACCTGTGGCTTGGGGCCAGAAGAAGGCAGAGAGCTCTTGGTGGTTAACTGGACCCTCCAAGTGGAGGACCATGTGATGGATTGAGCTCCTGTGTACGCATTACATTCTGCTTCATCTGTTTATTCTTCTATTGTCTTTTTCACCTACATACATTCTAGCAGAATAAGCAGAAGTATGCCCTAAGAAAGCCATTCAAACCAGCCATAAATCATCCCTCAGTCAGGAGCATCATTTCCCTGAGCTTCCTATATGGTGGACAGGGAGAGGTGGCCAAGAGCAATGGTTAGAGCAAAGCAAAGCAAAGTGGCAATCTGTTAAGAATTCAGAGCACCTCCATATACCTATGTGATACATGTTCTGTACCCAAATGTCATGCATCAGACTTAAAATAGGGCCACTGGATGGTGCTGGAGACATTATCTACCTGAGCTTTGCTTTCATCTCCTGTGCAATGTTGCCTCTTTCCCTAGGTGAGATTGACCTGCAGATCATCTCAGCTGTGCAAGCCAGTTATCCAGGTGTCGCCATCAACAACGAGGTGGTAGAGCCAAGTGCTGATCAAATCCTCAAATACAAAGGTATTTTGTCATTAAATAAGTTAAAATTACATTGAATACTCTAAATGCATTAAAAAGAGTTGCATTCTGAATGACCCCACATTCAAAGTCTTTCTTGCCAGAAAATTGGCTCTTAAAAGTTATGAAAGTCACTGTTTTATGCTTCCCTGCCACCGTTGCTTTTCAGCATTCATTTTCTCTTAAAAATATTTGTCTCTTACAGTGCAAAGCTCATTTCCTTACACCAGCCAGGCAGCCTGACTCACATTAATGGAGGAAACCAAAACATTTCACAAGGACAGAGTGTAAGCAGATATGTTTTGGTTAGATCACCCTACAAACTGAGCATTAAGTATCAGTCTGCAGTTTGATTACCTTGCTGGTTTATTGCTGGATTAGCACCTACCTGTCTTTACTAGCAGGTAATTATGACCTTGCCAGAAAGCTGCTGCTGAATGAACATGGTGCTAACATGCAAACCTCATCAGCAGTTTGCCTTACTGGAAATGCTCCACTAGTAAATAGCAGATTATAAAACCAGAGTGTGAATCTTCATCTCTTACTCTTGCTAAGGTCCTTTAAAAAAAAACATTCCAAGCATGAAGCAAATTGAGGAATACGAAGGTGGAAAAAAGCAGTAATCCCCAGAAATGCATCATTTCTTGATACCTGTCTCCATATCATGTGGACTTGAACTCTGAAAAGATCACTTCCCAGTAGCTTTTATGTTGGTCAGGGTTGAGATGGTGAAGAATGGGCAACAGAGAATTTGTTATGTTTATCAGACAGTCTGGGCACTAGCACATAGCTCTGCTGTCCTGTCTGAGCCATGGACCATAGGCTACATGAGGCTGCATCTTCCTAGATTCGCCTTTTACCACCAACAGGCAATCCTGTTCCATTTTGGTGAGTTTCTTTCCTGCAGAAAGTTAAAGAAAATATAAGATGCTGTCCTTATTTTAAATTTTATGCTAAACTAGAAATGAAATATTCATCTGAATTTCTTTCCTTAAACTTTCTTATTTGGTAATTAATCATGTCCCCAGTAGGTATCATTAATTATGTTTCTGAGCTCTTTTTTCCACGGAGAATTGGAAATGTTATCTGTGCCTCTGAGGATTCCGTAGTTCTGTTTTCTGCCTAACCAGCTTCTTTCTCCTTGGAAAGGAGAAGCCAAACTCACGAGAGAAACTTTCTTCCTGGGATTTGCAGTGATGACAAACTGAGCTTCCTCTTAGGAAGTGTCATTGGATGCAGTCTCTTCTCACAGTCTTATGGCCTGGCAGTGGCTTTCCTTCATTCCTGGCCTGTGTTGGGGTGAAGCCCTTTGGTGACCATGGCCTGTGCTTTGTTTTCATTGCCTGAGCAACATGGTGTGACTGTGGCCAGCCCAGTAGGGAGGCACGAGTCAAAGGCCTGTGGATGGCTTCTGCCAAGACAGCAATCTGGGTTGAAATGAGGATAAAATATAAGGAAGTTTTCAATGTGGTTAGAGTGATATGTCTTGGGTTCAGATGAATATTTGGACAAAAGCTTCCCATAATCAGAATGAGTTTGTCCTTTCTGAAATTTTGCCTTTAAAACCTATCTAGGCACATAATTCACTCTCCTTCCCAGTGTCTCCTTGCAGACTGCATAGCAATCGAACTGGAGCAGATTGCACCAGATTATGTGTGATGGTGATATGAACTGCTGCTGAAGGAAGCCCAAGTTTAAAACAGCAAATTAAATCTGAACTGCAAGTGCTATGGCCAGTGACTGATAAATGGAAGCAAGCAGAGTTACAGCAGCAGCATCCGAAAGGGATGCCCCATTTCTGGCCATAAAAGAGGGGAGATAAGAACTGATGGAGCATTTCTCATCTGTCTGACTGGGATTTATCCTAATCACAGCCCAAAGGAGGAACATTGTGATTAGCAGTGTAAAGGCACTGGTGTTAGCAAATCATGTTTTGAACATGTGTTCTGTAGCTAAGGCTCAGTCTGCCTTTGAGCCATTTAAGTTTTAAATTTATGTTAACTCCAGCGAAGCACAGGAATTGCATCAGGGCTAGTTTTGTCCTGGAGCAGTTCTAAGCCCTAAGCAGGAGCACAGCAAGATGAGCTCCATATGCCAGCAGATGGACATTTGTAATCCAGCGTCTCCTCAAATAAAAAATCATCCCACAGTTTGCTCCTGTAAAAGCAACAAAATGCCGTGGGGAGCCAAGCCCATTAGTATAACTTATGCTTTGAATCCATTCCTCCATCCTCAAGTTCCTGTATTTATTCAGTCAGATCTGGGAAACCCTTTGGCACAGCTTGGCTTCTGCTCCGCCATGTGGGTGTTGCACGACGTCCCAGTGAAGGGGCCTCATTGGTATTTGTCCCAACCAGCATCTTTTAATGCAGCTTGAACCAGCCATGAGAAAGGGTTTCTTTTTTTCTATCAGATAAAGACTAGGGGAAACCAAATGAAGGTGCAAAGGGGAAACATCAGACACTCAAGACTTCACCTTACAAAGATCCGGACAGCTCCCTTTTCACACAGACGTTCAAGATTTTAAGAATGCTATTGCCGTATTAAATTGGTAACAAAACCCTCTGCCTAAACATGACTTCTAGATATAATAAGGCTTTGAATAGAGATTAATCCTGTATTTGCAACTGAGTTAACTCTGTCCTTTCTTTTCCCATATTTCAGAACGTGTGGCTGCAACCTCAAACCTCGACAATGTAAAGTTTACCTGGCATGAGGAGACAGCTAATGAATATGAAAGGAGAATGAAGGTGGAAAAGAAGTCTCAAAAATGGGACTTCATTCACATGATTCAGGTAAAAGTTAACAATGTAAAAGTTGTCAAAGATTTGGCTGTTAAAAGCAAGCACGAGGCATGCGACCTCATTATCCACTCTGGGGGAAGAAAGGTGAGTTTATTTCCCTATAATTTAAAGTACTTAAGCAGAAGTAAACTGCAAAAATGGAAGATGAGTTACAGCAAAGCAGCTTTGAGCACAGTGGTCCTATTTACCAGGCTTCGGGCAGCAGTCAACTGAAAACACATTTTAACTAGCGTTTTCAAAGTCCCTTGTCCTCTCTGTGAAATTGCCTTTGTGTTTCCAAGTATACTGAAGCCATTACAAGCTGTCCTTACAGCTAAGGAAGGCAAGCCTTTTAATCTCAGATTAATGAAGAAACACAAGCTTGGTGCAGGGGAATAATGAGGGCAGGCCAGGGTTGCTCCTGTCGGTTCCTTTTACCTCATGGTACCAGTTATAGTGTTCTCCAGGACCTCACCATGTCTCTGTAAGTGTTTCTGCTCTTCCCAGATGCTGTACTATGTGAAAGACATCCCTGCAATTATCCGGTACTTCCACAGCCTCCTGGATGTGCAGGCAAAGCTCCTCATCATTCTGGTGTCAGGTGAGAGCCACTCCATGACATGTTCAGTAG
>JAOWBP010003503.1:29069868-29094787 GCA_028571105.1 Tragopan temminckii
TTCTGTGGGTACAAAACACCTTTCTCTCACCTTCTTCCCTTCCCTGTCCTGCAGCTCTGCCAGTTATGGAGCAAGAGCCACTTCAGGCTCTGCTGCAGCTGTTTTTTGCCAAAGGTTTTCAATGTCAAAGGCATTGTCTTGCTCCTGGAGATGTGCAGCATTTAGCAAACAGCTAGGGCAGGGCTCGGCTGTACTGTACAGCAGCTGTTAGAGCACATGTGGCTCATTTTCTTCTCACACTACGTGTCTCCTTAATGTAGCTCCTTTAGGTGGAAATCAGTGGGTTTTTTGGTTTTGTTTTGTTTTTTCCTCAGAGGTTTAAGCAATTTTATTGAATTTGGCTATATCTTCAAACTGAAATGTATTTGATGGAGTTCCCTTTTTTCTTTGCCTTCATGAAGTTTCCGCAGAGAAACTGCACTTCTCTGACTTGTTTTTCTGCAAAATGATTTTGCTTTAGAGAGTTTTCAAGCACTTTGCTACAAGAAATCTGTATCTCAAATGATCTGAGTTACTGTTATCGTTCTTTGAGTAACAATAATAATATCAGTTCATTCCTAATTAGGTGCCTGTAGTTATAGTGCCTATCATTGAAATTCTTTTTCAGTTGCTTAACCTGTCCCTTTTGATGTTCATGAAATGTGAATACAGGGAGGAACGTGTGTCTATTCAAAATCAATGTCACTAAAAATGTGAATTTATGAAATTTATTTGGGAATCTTCCCTGGCCCAGGTGGTTCCTTGTTGTATCATTCCTCCCATTTCTCCTCCTCACACCTTCAGCACGTGATGCCCAACGATTGCATAAATAATTTCAACTCTTTTGTGTTCGGATAGAGGAAGTTACAAACACAAGTACTCAGTAATAGCTCTTTCCTTTGCAGGTGCAATTAGCGAATAGGGTTCCTCTGAGAATCAGAATTAGTCTCACTAAACTGGGACATGGCAGTGTGTCTGGGGAAATGTGTAGACTATAGCGAGAGGTCAGAAAGTGGAGTGGAAAATGTTGGGGGAAAGAAAAACCTTGAGGAAAATAAGTGTATAGAGAAAGAAAGGAAGACCTAAATGATAACTGAAGCAAAAAGAAGGAAAGAAAGATAAGCAGAACAAAGCTCGTTTCAAAAAAAAAAAAAAAAAAAAAAAAAAAAATAAGGTAGTGCCATTTCCAACCCAAACACATTAGGATGTGTTAATTAAAAAACATTCTGGGAATTGGATTGATAGCAGAGGGCTCGGTCACTTGGTGGAGGTTGCAATGCTGCCTGTTCCATCCCTGCTGGGAGAGCAGGCGAGTTGCAAGAGCTGTATGGTGTTATTTTTAACACATTTAAAAAATGTGTTTACATCGCCTTGAAAACAAAAGTAGTGCCATATGCTGAGCCTATCGAGAGCTATTATAATAATGCTTTGTTCAGGTAGTGTATAATTGCTCAGCTTGGAAATGGCACCGAGTCATACAACACTGACACCAGCAAATTTTCTGCTATTAGTGCTCTGCATTCAATTTCCACCAGGTGAAAGAAAATATCGAAGCCCTTCTAAACACCAAACTGTTTATTTGACTATAAATAACTGCTTGCAGATAAAGCATTTGCAAAAGTGCCAAGCAACTGGTTTTAGCAGTTAGGGAGATTTATAGTCATAACTCTCAAGAGCTGCTCATTAGGCTCAAAGGTATTTTCATCCTGTCCAGTCATTTTGGGTGATCCTTTTATAAATGATTTATAGCAGAAATGCTGAATCACAGATCTTGGATGAGGGAAAACAAAGAAGTGAAGATGTATCTGGGGAGTTTTCAGCTTACCCAATCGGTTTTCTTTGTAAAACATACCTTTAGAAGAGAGGGGACTTAGTGTGGGCTCTTTTGGAGGTGATTGCTGGAGCCTTTTCCTACCTGCCCCATCATCATAGAATCATAGAATCATTATGGTTGGAAAAGACCATTAATATTATTGTCTAGTCCAACTGTCAACCCAACATCACCATCCCCACTAAACCATGGCCCTGAAATCTTTGTACAGTCTAAATAATACAGAGCCTAAGCATCCTTCCAGCACCACTGGGAGGACTGCTTGAGATGCATGTTGCCTATGCCCCACAGTGTGTGACCATGGTAGGAGTGAAGGCTGAAGGAGAATGGTGCAGCTTCATTCCAGGCTCTGACTATTACAATAATTTTCTCTACCACATGTCTCACTGCAACGTGACCAGGGCTTTGCATCCCGTATTTAATGCAGCAGGAAAATAGTTTACTGGCAATAGGTGTTTTAATGAAGCTCTCACATAGATCAATCAACTAAGTAATTGGATGAAGGAATGGGAGAGGATTTGGGCTTCCAAATGAACACAGAAATCTAGAGAATGGTTTAATTCAAGAAGATATCACTGAATAGCTAGTGCTTAATACATGGACTACAGAAGGAGGTCCCTGAGAGATACAGGCCATTGCATTGGCACACATATGTGGAAAAGAGTTGGAACACTTTGGACATGGAAAAGGGAAGACTGTGAGCACCAAAAGGTGCTGGATTTGCGGGCTGGTGACACATCCCCTGTCTCCCACAGCCCCAAACCAGAGGGAGTAACTGTCTCCACTGTGCCCCATGACTTGTGTCCTAACTCTGGGAGCCCCAGTTTGCAGTGCAGACAACAGCTGAAAAAAGAAATAGATCATCAACATTTGTTCAAATAGTGTTTTTCCTGAATGTTTTTCTTATGGTTTATTTCTCAGAAACCAGTGGCTGGGAAACACTCTGGAAGAAGTATGGGTCTTCCTTTCCTACAGATGACCTCTGCACTTATATGTCCTCTGCTAATATCAAAGGGATTCTGGATTCAGTTGGGCTTAAGTACAAGATCTATGAGCTCCCATCCCACCTGGACATAACTTGCTGCTTTACTGAAGGGGACAACGATGGGGAGCTGTTGCTGGATTTCTTGACAGAAACCTGTGAGTTTTCAAAAACTGCTCCTCCTGAACTAAAACAACAGATACTGGAAGAATTAAGAAAGCCTGGATGCAGTGAAAACAGAAATGGGAAGGTGTTTTTTAATAACAACATGAGTGTAATAATGGTTGAGCCCTGAATTAAGAAAAGCAAATGGTTAGATACAAAATATTAAGAGTTGAAGTAGGTTAAAAAAAAAAAATTCTTTACAAATGGTTCAATTTACATAGTTTATTTTTTGGAGTCTATTAAGAAATCATTACTAACATCTGCTGTTATAAGTGATCTTTAAAAGCGAGATTAATTCTGTACTAATCTATGTATGTGTAACTCAACAGTAAATTGTGTTTTATCATGTGGATATGGTATAATCAGATATAACTTGGATCATCAGCTCAAACACTGCAGAAACCAGACCACTTCTCTGGCTGATGGATAAGAAATAATCAAGAACTATACACGATTATGTCATATGCATTTAAAAACTCTCAGCAGACAAAGTACACAAATCGCAGCTTCTCAGTGCCACTTTCAAGACTGGAGGCTTGAAACAACCAACTGCTTGGGTGGCTGCTGAATATCTTGAGAGTATTTTAAGCTTGTTGTGACTTCAAGATCTCATGCCTCCAGTTACCATGGAAGTGACCCAAACCTTCTGCATGTGTGACATTTGCCTGCTCCTGCCTCCGCGTGCAGCTCCATGTGATAGCACTGCTTTCCCATTCCTGTATTTTCACTTTATTCTTATGACATTGCAACAGCAGAGTCCTTTCCCCATGGTTCATATATATGGCAACTACACATGCTGATGGCCTGATCCAAAGGCTGGGCCATAAAAGCACTTTGGGTACTGGGTCCATACTGGTACTGCAAGATGGAAGCAACTGAAGGTAGTCATGGCAGAGAATTGTCAACAACCAAACTGGAGGAGTGGATTTCACTGGTGCAAAGCCTTGGTTAGGAATCAGCTATTGCTGTAATGTGAGGCCTTTTTTATTTTTTGTTAAAAACACAGACTTTCCGGTTGAGGCCTATAACTAGCTCGGCTGCAAAGGGCTAATGTTTTGAGAGTTGTAACTTGGAAGACGTAAAAATAAACCCTGAAGCCAAAGTGACAAATTTCAGTGGGATTTGTTTCCTTGTCCATGGAATCACGCCAGGTCAACCCATCCAGAACATGGTAGAAGATGTCCAGCAAAAAGGTACTTCTCTTCCCCAGTCCTTTCACCCTCTGGGGCTGTCTCTGCTCTGGTAATCAATGTATTTGTTTTGCTGAATGCTTTCATGGTTTTAAGAAGTGCAGTGCTCTCTACGAGGTGCAACGCAGAGTGGAATGCAATACAGACGCTTGGATGACTTTAATAGTCTGAATGCTTGGCGTATCCAGGGGGACAGGTGTGATGTCTGCCACTGAAATAGTTTGGTTCAGTGTGAGAACGGTGTACTTTAGCTAATGCTTCAGTGGCATGAAATAATGTTTTATTTCTACATATGTATTTCTGATATAATGTGGATTATTGAAGATTTGAGGTGATTTACAGGGGAATGCATCAGACATTTATACCCATTTCTGTTCATTTTAGGGTGAATTATTTGAAACACGCACTTTGCCTAGTGATCAAATATTAATTCCAGTGTGTTTTGGAACATTTCCACAGCATTTCTCCGCTGCTGAACAGAATAATATCTTTTGCCACTTTCACATAGATTCCTGCATTAGGAGACCTCGGTACATCTATAAGCTGCTACAGTGATGTGCCAGAAAGGGATAGAAAGAAAATCTCTCATTAGGACAGATTCCTGCATGCGTCTCTAATGGAAAACAAATTAAAGCTGCAGCTATTTCCATAGCTCTTTTGTGTCAACGACCTCTTCTAAGTGGTGCTCGTGGAGGCAATGACCTCTGCATATTGCCACACCGACCCTGGAAGAAGTGATGTGTCTTCTGGAGGCCCTAAGATGCCATAACAAAAGAAAAAGCCTAACAACAACAGCGAACAACGGCTGCATGGTCTGTTCTGTGACTTTTCAGAGGTTCAAAATAGCAGAAACAAGCATTTTAGAATTTTCTGGGGAGGGCTGTTCTGAAAATTTGGGAACAGTCCCACCTCATGGTTGAGCAGGAAAAGAAGGTAAACGACAGAGAAGTTCTGAAGGGAGAAGAGGAGGATACGAGCAAAAAGAGAAATGGAAAAGAGATTCAGAAGATGAGAAATGGAGCGCTTGATGGGTGTGTGCCATTAAATGGGGCCTTGTTTCAAAGCAAATTTCACTGGGGAAATGGCACTGTCACCCCAGGCTGGAGAGGAAAACTCCTTATCTCCACACTACAGGATCCTCTGCCATTGTTTTGAGCTCTGAGGAGAACTTCATTGAAAAAAAGGGAGAAAATGCAGTGAAGTTCATTCTGCATAGGTGGCTGCTTCTGTTGGGCTGAGGGAAGACTGAATTACAAAAGAAACCTTAAGGGTTGTATTGTTTTAGTTTTAAATTTGTAAAACACACATTTCCAAGAAGTAAATGCTGCCAGTATTATTTAGTAGGAAATGAGTGCGGGGAAAGACAATTTTATATTCATTTTTTAAATAAATCTCTCATTTGTACATCTCTCAGATGCTTCCCTAGTAGCCTGAAGTGCCACATCTTCATGTGAGCATCACCCTGAATTGCACAGCACGATGCTGCTGCTCCAGAGCAGGCCTGGGGAGTCTGACCCCAACACAGACTGGGATTTTGTGGCAATTTTGATCTTACCTGTGTGCTTTCCACATGGAATTAGCTGCTTTCCTCTCAAAAAGCCCACCTTATCTCAGCCAGCAGCCTTCTCTTCTAAAGGCACGTTTCCAGACTTCACTCTTTGCAAACCCTTGGGGGCCAATGGGCCAGGTCTGCCTTGCTCACATGCCTGTAAGCTGCATTTATAACTGTAGGGTGTATTTATATGCTTTTTGCACAGGTTTGCTAAGAGTAATGGCCTTACACTGTCATAAAGCAGACTGAAACACAAAAGGCTTCAGGCAGCTTGTGTTAAAGACACATCAGTAAGGATCCTGGTCTTCTCAGGTACATCCCTCCCGCATCACATACATCTGTGTGAGCAGCATCAGGACTGTGCCTTTAAATCATACCTAGGAAAATATTCTCGCTGCTCTGTTAATTACAACAGCAAAATGAACAAATGTACTTACAGCTCAGTTGCTGTCGCCATTTCTACATCAGTGTAATTCATGCTTGTAGCCCATGATAGGATTTTTAATGTCATTACACAGTAGGGCAAAGTCTTCATTTTTAATAAAAATACAAATGCTAAAATGAAATGGATTAATATCTAATTTTACATCTTCATTTACATGATGTGCAAAATTATCTTAAATATTTGTTATGGATGGAGTGGCTTTCCACCAATTTAAGCTTTTTTTGAACTGGAGAATGTTAACATAAATTGTAGCATAAATCATTGCCTTGTAGAGTACCAGAAGGCGCATATAAAAACCCATATCTTTACTGCACATATTTCCCATTAACCATAATCTATTAGTAATTGAAGTTCATTACAAATTCTTGTAGACTTTATTGCTATCATGCTGCATGACATAGTGAACCTGGCTTGCATAACAAGAAGTCCTTGCTGGGAAATATCCTATTAACAATGACAGTGCATTTGTCATTGCGATAATAAATCCAAGAGCTGCCTGTAGATTATAAATTATTGCGGCGCCATTTCCACTGTTGTAGTTTAAAAGTTTTGTCAGCACTTCCATTTTAAAGCCCTGCTTTTCAGGGAGTTATATCTTGACCATAAAAATCTGCAATGAGATGAAACTCAGCTTACAAGTTCTCTGCCTGAGAGCACGTTTCTTCTCCCGGCACCATTCCTATTTCATCCACAGGAAAGACTGAGAAGCAAACTCTGTGGTTGTGGAAGATTTTTTTTCTCTCTATTTGCTTAGCTCCTAACTGGAAAAAAAAACCAGGCCATTTGGCAAGTAATTTGTCCATAATCTTAGAATTTAAAAATATAACATGGCAAAAAAGATGGGAGCTCACTGAGTTTCACAGCTGAAAAGCCTCAGACCTCATCTCCAGGACTTTGGGGATGCAGTGGGCAAGTCCGGGTTCTTTTCAAAGGAGAAACTGAAAAGGAATGATGTTACCTGCCTTGCAAAGGTGTTTTGAGGATTAATTACAAGAGATGAAATCCTGGCATCCACTCAAGTCGTCCTTCATCATGTCTATGCAATTCTTTGAGCTCTATATATGTTTTAAGTGTTATTAAAAGAAAATTGCCACAGAGTTGAACTTTAAGTGTTAATTATGACTCGAGATATAAATGACATCAGGTCAAACCTTTCCCAATTTAACTCCGTAATTGACTTCAGCTCGTTACACCAAGGGAGATCTGGCTAACTGAATGCATCTGTCTATTATATTTCTCTGCTGCCTATAGCAATGTGTCTAATTAGCTGGACGTAAGCATTATGCTTCAATGACTTCTAAATACAGTAGGGTGAAGCCTTCACCTCCCTAAAATGACCTGGAAAACTTTCCTCCCACCAGCAAGGCAGGGTTTTCTCTTCATCCTTCAAAACATGTTCTGTCTTGAAGTACTGCTTGTGTTTTCATGGAACTGAAAACTGATTTTGCTGTGAATGTGGTGATCATATTCACATCTTTTCACATCCATAGTATCTTCCATGTCAAAATGTCCCAAATTGTTTTAAATCTTGATATGCAAACTGCTAAGGTGCAGCAGTCTCCTGGATGAGATTCAGCAGCTGCTGACTGGATTTCAGCACCATTTCACAGAGATTTACAGTGGCTGTCCCCACTGGAAGCAAATACACCGAGAAGCAGAAAGCAAATATTGGAGCTGGCACTGCACTGGTCTGGGCATTAGCACGTCTCCTCTGGCCAACATTACTGTCAGATTGATGCTTTCCTCATTCTTAGAAGTGGTGGGATGCGGGTGTGGGGTCCAAGGGTGGCTCAAGATGAGGTCTGGTGCCCATCACTGACCCAGCACATTCCACAGCGTGGACTAGTGATGGGAATGAGTGCTTGGGACCAGCTTTGGTGCTGCAGTCCTACTTGTGTCCTAGTATTCCATCACACTACTGATGACGAGTGGCTCTCCTACAACACATGAAGTCAGCCTTCATTGTCTCCCACCCCCAAGTCTTCAGTTTCCTTGCACCTCAAAAACACTTCACCAATGGCCTCTGCTACCCACCAGAGTATGACTGGTGGAGCTGGATCTGATGGGTGTGAGGGTATCTTCCCTCTTTCTCCTTCATTCCTCTTTTCACTCCCAGGTGAATGAGGATAAGATGCACGAATCTGTGGGCCCAGGGTGGTCCTGGTGTGACTCAGAATGGTGATGTTATTCAAGGGCAGTGAAGTGCTCTAAATAAGCACTGGAAAAATGAACATGGCATGTTATGGATTTCTTCCTCGGTTGCCTGTTTTGTATGTTTGGGCCTCAAACCAAAAAAGACCCAACACCCAAAACCAAACCAAGCCAAACCCCAAGCCCCACAGACAGTAAACAAAAACAGCCTCACAACCAATATACAAACAGCCAAATTAATGACTCTTTGTTTGCCCTAAGCCTAAACCATATCATCCTTTGATGCTGTCATTCCCAATTTGAAATCCCTAAATCTCCTAGTATTACTTTCCAACTCAAATAGAATACCAGGTCCCAGTATCTTAATGCTACAAATAGTTATTGATATTTTATAGCAGAGTGATTTTACAGAGGTGGCAATGAGATATTTCTTTTGGTGAGGATAAACAGAATATTTGCCATCATAATTAATTTCTTTGTTTTCTTAAAGAAAACAACATTTTGGGAGGCTATTTTGAGGATCAGATACATTCCTGTGGATCCTGGCGGAGATGAATTAGTGGCTGGAGCATAGGTGATCTTGCCAGCAATGAATAGCAATGCAATTTATCATACGCTCCCGTAATTTATCTCGTGACTATATATTAGATTAGATAAAGACGGAAAGACACGAGAATTGAATTGACTGAACTAACACTGAAGGCTTACACCTGGTTTTATTGAGGCTGACAGGGAGATTTCTGTTGCCCACATTGCAATCAGCATTTGGCCTCACATTTTTAATTTGCTTTGAAGTCTGATCTTGTCCAGCAACAAGAAAAAGGCGAACTCGACATTAAAGAGTTTGTTAATCATCTCTGCTAGTTCATAGCCAATACGAATTTGCTCCACCATGCACTTCATACTCAATCATTTAAAAGTGGTAGATATAAAAGAAATTGTTGAAGCTTAAAAATAACTGCAATAAGCAGCTGTGAAACAGCCACAAACACTCATTACGTGCTACACCATTTTCAAGGTAACAAAACAGCGGTTTATTTTGTTCCCTTCCAACAGAATCCATGCTTCAAAATCCACTTTTCATACCAAATCAGTCTGTCTGTAAGACAAACTGTCTGCAGCCCAGAGTGTTTACCTACACACAGCAAAGAGATATGCTATGCTGCCTGCAAATTCTGTAACACCACAGCTATAGTCTTTGGGCTCGTTGCAAACCAGTGATGGATATCTGTTCCTCTGCATTGCTTCCCTATCATATCTCTTTGTCCTGCTGCTATAATCGATCACAGATTTTTCCATCAGGCTTTGTGTCAGGCTGGGATAGTGAACATGACTTGCTTAGAACAAACTGCTTCAAAACGTACCAAGCTGAGCTCAGGAGTCAAACTGCTCTAAAAATGATTGTTTTGGGCGCGTCTGCGAATCCCATGCAGTATCAGGAAGTCATTAATGTGCTTTGATGTTAAGGGTTTGGGATTGCTATTCTCTAACTAGGAAGCCTGCTGCAGCCATCTCTGCACTGTGGAGCTGGGTTTTAAATAATGAGCATTGCCTGGCTCTGCATTTTCCTAGTTCAGAAGGAAATTGCAGTATGGGAGTTAATAGCTGGGTCTGGATGAATTTGCACACAAATTTGGGGATTCAAGTTACAAAGTCACACTCAAGCTTTTGTGTTAGGCACTTTCTGCTTGCTATCAGGAACAAAAAGGAATGAAAGCAGAACAGCCATCTCTGCTCTGCATAGAAATATATTTTAAAGATTCACATTGCCTGGTCTTCATAGGAGAACTAAGCTACCAGTTTCTGAATTTAAAAGCTCTTTGGGGATTACTGTTTGTTTTTATAGTGCCTAGCACAACTGAGTCCCCATCTTGGTTAGTGGTTTTTAGATGCACCTGTAGTAAAAATAGCAAATGATTTTATTTATTTATGCTTATGTGAAGGACAAAGCATTACTTATGGAAGAGAAATGTAAGGACTTGATCCAGATTTGACTAGAGAAGTTTGGGATTTGTTGTCTTGCAGGTAAACCTCCCGAGCTGGGCAGCTGATGTAAACCCTTGGGGAGCTGGCCCACATGACGGAGAAGGGTAATGCAAATTACCCAGGAAAACCTCATTCTGGCATGATTTATAGAGAGGGTACAACCTCCCTGTAGCCAGGAAAGGGACACAGATGCTGTGGTTTCCTGTTCAAATGGCCTATGGACATGTAGGTTCATTCATCACACGTTGCTGTAGATCCCAGGCCAACATATATAAAAGGCTTCCTCACAGCAAACACAGCTTTCTCATCTCCCATCTGCCTGCACCAGCCCTGCTAATTACTTCCCTTCTCATTACCGTGTTGGCTACAGCTCACCTCCAAGCCATGTTGATGTGCCCCAAGGGCTGCCTGTGCTAACAAAATAAGCCCAGGAGTTACTGCTGGTTAAGCTCAACCTCTGGATGATTACAATTCCATTCGGAAGGCAAACTTGCTCCAAAACTGTGGGATTTTTTTCAGTTTGGTTTTTAGTTAAAATAAGAGGTGCTACAGCTCAGTTTCTCATGTATACATGGCTATAGGTGAATGGTGTTTGAGATTTTTTATCTAGGACATGTACCTCTGTCTCAGAGAAAGAGGCCCAGGGTTGTAGATCAGTGGCCTGGGCCAGAGGGAAGGGGTATAAGTGTCATAGAATAGAATCATAGAATCATTAAGGTTGGAAAAGACTTCTAAGATCGTCTAGTCCAACCATCCACGTACCACCAATTTTGCCCACTAGTCTCTATGCATTTTGACCTGTTGCACCATTCGCCACCCAGCCAGTGCCATGAAATGATGCTCATCCAAACCCTCACCCCTGCTCCAAAAGAAAGGCAAAAACACCGAAAGCAATCCCAGCCTCAGGGCAGCAGTAAATGTACAGTGAGATGGCTGGGATTCATATCTGAAACTGCAGATTTTGCCCACCATGTGCCACATCACTGCTGAAGGCTTTGATGGCTCACAGCCACAGAGAACACTGGGGATGGAGAAGGACATCACTGCAGTGAGAATTCAGAGATCGACTTAAGATCCCCCCCAAAATTGGTGAGTGCTCTTTTAAACATATCAGCGAGTTCCTGGTTGTACCCACACAAAAGGAGTAGGGAATCGAAAATTGTGTAACAGAGTTTTAATTGCTATTCCTCTTTTACTTTCCTAGAAAGCATTAAAATTTATGATGTGCCCAAATGACTCAAGCTTAAAAAATGCTCATGATTTTATTTTTATACTCATTGTGGCCCTTTGCTACTCTATAGCTAGTGAGATAATAAATAAAGCCAATCTTATCATTTACCTCCATCTGATATTATAAAAATGCTAATTTTAAAAAGGTTACCTAGAATCAGTGGGACACTTTGATTTCAGCCATTAGCATATTGAAGTCGAGCTCAGAAAAGTGTTCCTCCCTGAAAGACGCATTTTGTTAAAAGCTGTTCAGTGCCCATAACCATTCTGCTGATCTCGAAATATGTTCGCCTCGCAGGGCAGAGCTAACCTGTGCATATGGAATGAGCTCCGCTTAATGTTGTGTTAAAAGAGTTTGGTCTCTGGAGCAGTCACTCGTCTTAATAACATGTAATCATATGCCATCTATTTAGTTTTCATTTAACTTGCCCCATGCAAGTAATGAATCCAGTTTAATTAAATGTTCCTTTAAACAGTGAAATGACACTGGTTTGTAGTTTAAAAAATCTATACGCCACAGGGCACCCTCAAGACACAAAATCCTAATAAAGAGGATGTAAGACGTACAGCTAATAATACAGAGCAAGTTTGACATTTGCAGGGTAATTTAGTGAAACAAGTGCTTCCTTACAGGCTTCGTGAGGGATCGTGGTGGCTGCAGCACCGCTTAATAGAAGATGAAGAGCCCTGTTTGTAATAACGCTAATAAACAACTCATCTGAAAATGAGGCTAGTATGTGGTAAAGGGATGTGGTGCATGTATTATAAATGCTGCTTGGCAGCGGGATGGGAGATCCATAGGAAGTGCAAAACGTGCTCGTGAAAGCTAAGGGATGTCAATGGGGTATTGGGGACCTTGGGTACCCCACAAGATCTTAAAACAGCCCTGAGGTCTTGGCAGCAGAGGTTGGTTTCAATTCAAGCAGTGCTTTGTTGGGCAGCTTAGCAGAGGAGGGCTGGCATTGAGGGCTTAATGAAAACACACCAAGCAGCCCCCTCAACGTTGCTCTTCCCTGTTGTTCAATCTGGTCTAACCCCAGCCAGTAAGTAATTTAACTCTCCTTCTTTCAAGGGCAGCATAAGGGAGAAGAAAAAAGCGAGGCAGAAATGAGTGGGAAATGTTCGTTTTTCTCCGTTAGAAAAATAAGAAACTTTAATAAGGTAAGTATTAGGGCAACGAAGAAATAAACACTTAAAGCTTCTCACTCATTAGTAAAATGAAATTGCTTGCTAATATATGCAATGCACCTGGAAATGCCCATTCGAGTAATTACAAAAGAGAAAAACACCGGGGAAACAGGCAAGCATGAAGACAATAGCCATTAGAAACAATATTAAATTAAGCACGCCTTTTGAGATCTACAAATTCACTGATTAAATTGTGCATTACCAGCCCTGCCTTGCTTGCACTTAGCTGGAGTCCTGGGGCGAACCTGCACAACTTGGAAGCAAGCAGCCTTCTGATTTGCACCGAGCGGCAGGCAGGGCCGTTACGACTTTCCTCAGTTCTGGGCTTTTCAAGGCATAAACAATAACTTTTTTTCATGTATTTCCCCCCCACCCCCAGACTCCAGCTAGCAGAACACACAGCACTCCGAACAAGGGCAGAATAAGGGCATGCCGTGCCATGCAGCATTAAGCTTGGCACATGGCACACAGCCCATCAAAATCAGCAGGCACGTTCTCAGTGACCAAGCAGCACAGGAGCCTGGCACAAGCATCGGTATGGATGGAGCTGTATTTCCCTGGGGAGCACCTTCCCTCCCAGATATTGGGCTTCTTACCCTGCATTTTGGCTAAGGTACCACACGCAGTGCCTGCAGCTACGTGCCAGTGCCCATAGAAAAGGGAATTGCCTGCTGTGATTTCTGCCCCTTAGATATTCCCACCCTGTTAGCAGCAGCTGGTCCAGAGCTTGTAGTCCAAACCATACGTATTTGTGTGGCTGTCCAAAGGAAGGGTGGAGATCTTACTGGTGACAGAATGGCAGCCTTGCACAGAGACGTAAAAAATGACTGAGAACAGGGTTATTAATATGTTTATTGGAGTGGAGAGCAGTTTGTAAGATTTTTCTTATCTTTGATGAGGTTTTTAGGGCTAATGGAAGCTCTCTCACCTACTGTCATTCTCTTGGAGATCCCCTACAATCGACTGTGGAAGCCAGCAAATGCTTCCAGCCGATTTGGTGTCATTAGAGACTAAAACCAGCATGCAGCTTCCATACATGCTTGGACACAGGGACGAAAGTTGGGGTAAAAGTGCTGGAAAATTCCTTTCTAGCTTACACTCTCTTGTACCAACTTGTTATGTTAAAAGACCTGGAGAGGTGGTCTGAAGCTTACATGAGAGCAAGAGAAAACAAGTCATGCAGAACCTTCCCCTCCACGGACCCAATTAAGGGCCTCAAGGTCTTCTCCCACCCCTTTGCAAATCACATTTCCATTATTTGTACCAAAAACCAAGACTGCTGGCACGCTGCTGAGGGGACGGCGATGACAAGCAGTAGGATGAGCCACCTTGAGCAGTGCAGAGTGTCAACTGCTTTGCTCAAATGTCCTGCATGCCGATGGAAAAATACTTTGAGTGACAGACAAAGCCTGCTGCTCCCACAGGGAGCACATTTGATAGGACAGCTTCTGTGCACCGTGTCAGACTTTGTAATTAAGACTGGAATAGCCCATAAAATGACACATAACATATTAACCACCTTCTGCAGCTTCAGAAGTGCAAGCTAGGTTTATAAATGGAGACTCAGGCAGCCCAGCTGCCCCAGGCCATATGGCCACCCGTCTCCTCGCTGTGCTGCTGTAGGGTGGGAAGTGCAGCAGGACAGTGGCTGGGAGGCTGGCGTGGGCAGGGAGTGATTGTGGGGTGAAAGCAATGAGGGCTGGACAGAGCAGTGGGCTTCCTCTGGCAGTGCTGGTGGACTTGGTTCAGCTATTCAATTTGTGACAGGCAGAGCAGCCAAAATAACTATGCAAAACAAACAGCTGAGAGCAGATGAAAATAGAGCTAATAATATAGTCATTAGGAAGAAAGCCAAAGCACAAATTGCAGTGCCTATTGTGAAAGGAGAAGTCAGAGAAGGAAACAAATGTATGTAACCTGCACAGCATGAGGAACACTAGTACTGCCCCGGGCTGTGTTGCGTTGGTGCATCAGCCTTTTGCGTGGTGTAAGGCTGCACTACAACAGAGGTGGGGAACAGCAGCAAAATGGTGAGGGATGTCTGACTGCCTCTTGCTTGGCTGCTGTGAATCTGATCTATCTAAGGTCAGGCAGCGTATTTCTTTTTACCCTCAGGTGGAAACAAACGATACTGCTGCTTCTTGACTTGCCTCTCCCAGCACCACTGAAGTTGTGCTTGTGCATTCTCTTAGAGAAAAGCCTTCAAGTGATATTTTGTGCACCTGACCTACGCCTACTTTCAACTGGAAGTGGGAGGAAAGTCCTTCCAGAGGGCCAGCATGGTGCAGTAAAATGTATACTTATTTCTATAATAGTCTTTTTCCCAAAATGATGAGCATAAGAGCACTTTTGCTGAGGTAAAAATGCTGCAGGGCAAACGATGCCCATGCTTCAGAAGTATCAGTGGGGATGATTTCTCCCCATTCCTCTGGCCTTCAGGTGGTCCTGTCCAGAGAAAAACATCCTTAAAATGAAAAAAAATATATGCCCTGATTTCTTAATCACGTGTTATAGAATGATTGTGATTTCCCTCAATCTCCCCATGCCTCCAGGGAAATATAGCAAGACCGATTTCTGGCAGCTGTCTTTCCTAATCCCCTGCGCACAGCACGGCCGAGAGTTTATTTAATGGTGTGGGAATGCCCACCTCATCTGTGCTTTTTGCCTGCTTTGTTCTCTCATTGCTGGAGGAAAAATGGTGGAGGATGTTCATATTTTTTCCTTTTATCTTTGTTTAATAACACCATGAACCTAATAAAAATTGGTGATTCATCCCTTGGTGATGAATAATTTTTATTTACAAGTAACACCTACAACTGCAGCAACAAAAAGGAATGTGAGATATATTTGCTGACTTTCTTTTTTCTTTTGGAATTTCAATCCATGTAATTAATTTTCCTATTTAGCTGAGGCACTCACACGGCCACTGTCAGAAGTTCCTCACCTCACAAGAGCTCAGGCTAGAGAAATAATTTTCTCTCTGCAATATAGGTAAAGGACCAAGATGCAGAGCCTTGTACCAGTTCAGGGAGTCCAAAACTGAGCATAAGAACTAATTGGCAGTTTCAAGGGCTCTCTGTAGTGGAAACGCTAAGTCACAGCTTGAAGCAGAGATTGAGCACCTGATGGGAAGGTGGGGCCAACCTAGGGGAGCTCAGGTGCATGCAATGTACCTGAGTGACCGTAAGGATTCGTAAGGTTCCAGGTTCCACCCCTTCCCAAACCTCATTGAAGTGTTGGTAGTGGAGGTGAGGTTGTTTCACCTGGAGCTCCCTACATACTTGAGGACCTTACAGGCCTTCTTGAAGGTAAGCAGCTTCTTTCTCTTCTTTCTGTGCCCACTGCTGTTGCATCTGAGTGGATCCTCACTTGCTGCAGCCTGGAATCTTGCCGCTCTGCTGTCTCATTTGCTTTCCATTGTACTATGCTTTCACTTGAAACCAGGAGGAGTTGGTGCTACTTTTTCATCTTTCAAAGCCTGAACTCCTGCAGACTCTGTCCCTCACTGATGTGCCTGGGTTCACCCAAAAGCCTGTGCAAGTTAGGCCCGTGCTCCCAATTTCAGCCCAAGATGCCAACTGAGCCTTCATTCAATGACAAACTTGGTTAACTACCGAGAAACTTGATTAGAAACTCACAAAGCAGCAATGAGTACAGCAAAATGGATTTGGGGAGGATAGTGTCAAGGTGTTAGCCGCTCCCTGTTCCTTCTGGCAATGACTAATTCATCTTTGCCAACGCGCTGATAGCAACTCTTCTAGAAGATGTTCTGCATGAGCTGAATCAAAGCAGAGATTCCCCCTTCTCTCTTCACTCCTTGTGTGATGCAAAGCAGAAGATACCTATGCCAAACCATTTCAATTCCTCCAACTTTATTGCGAGCCTTTGGGCTCTCTCATTCTGGACCTGCTGCAATCCAATCTGCTCTTGCTAATACTTCTAATATAATATTTATAACATCTGAGGTTGAACTGAGGGCTACTTGCACTGACAGATGCCACAAGCTATATCTCTCCTTTCCACTTTATTGTGCGGTAGCTTCTGGCAAAGAGGCAGAGGATCTGGTAATGAAATGCTCCTTCACTGCTTTAAACCACAGGAACGTTTTGCTGTAATGCCCATTACTCATAGGGGAGCAATCGAGGGGCTGTCGGTTCAATAGCGATGCCTTCTGGAAGAGCAGAATATGAGATTGTGTTGGATAAGATCAGTTTCTCATTTAATTATCAAGCTGCAAGAGCATATCAGTTTTCAAACTTGTGGTTTTGGGGTCAGGTATTGCTGGACAAATTTGGCTGCAGCACTGCGGGTAAAGGGATATGCTGTAACAGGGCTGTGAATTCAGGTCCCCCCAACTAAATACCCTCTCTGAGTTCTGCAGGACTATAAATAGGTGTGGAGTTGTGCTGCAGATAAAACATCTCTGTGCTACTCTGCGCCAGCAGAGCACTGGGAAAAATTCTGCAGGGAACAATCTTCTCCTGGCAAATGGCTGGACCAGGAGACCAGCTTGACATTTCCTGTGTCTACTTTTTCATGATTTATATAGCATCACCTCTTGGAAAAGCAATTCTGAGAGGACATTATGATTCTATAACAATCCAGTGAACTTGAAAGAGTAGAAAAAAGCCCGTATAAATACAGGTATCCCAATGGGTGGAGTTGACCAACACCAGTCCTTTCTCAGGTTTTCAGCTTTCTTGGCTGGAAGGGTTATTTCTTGTTGGTCTTGTTGTTTCAATTTGTTAGATGGAAGACTAGAAAAATGACACATTTCCACAGGTTTGCTCTCACATCTGCCCCCGTATCACAAGCAACAAAGGAAAAGAAGGATGCTGAAGGCTGTCAGACACCCCTGTCCTGCTCTGCTGGGCTCTTCTGCACTTTGCAAGAGCTAAGCTCATGCATTGGTAAGGATCAGGCTGTGCGGGTATTCAGCACCCCCTGCCCTGGGCACATGCCTTAGCCAATGGGCTACTTATGAGTTTGCTATGGGGCAGAAGGAAATCCCTTGTTACCCTCAAATCCCTATTGTCACTCTATCATATAGTGAAAAACAATGAAATGGCAAAGAAAAGAAACAAAAAAACTTTTCAAATAAGGAAAACATTACCAGCATCAAGTGGAAGGATAAGAAAAACTGCAGACCAAAGAGCATGATGGGAGGTGGTTGGAGACAGATGGTATAACATTAACAATTAGCTTTAAATTAAACTAGCAGTGTATTTAAAGCAACAGTCTAAAGAGAGGATGACAATTACGTTCCTAAATACAGGAAAGCTGTGGGGGGAAAAAATAAAATCAACTTCTATTTGCAGCTGTACTGTTTCTTGTTCTGGATCTCTTTAAATGCAGCATGGAAAAAGGCCCCAGAGCTTGTCAAGTGCTATTCAAAAGCAGAGTGTAAAAATGCAGATATTTGTTGTTTTTTAGCCTCTCTTGACGTGTGTGCGTGGCTCTGGTGCAGCATCCATTGATAACTCCTGTTTCATGCTATTGCTGTTTCCTGCCAATAAGCTACACTCTTCTGGACATAGATCTCCTTAAGAGGAACGTCACCCAAGAACTGGATGCCTTCATTGTGTTCAGATTTAATCTGGAAAAACATATTCTGATGCAAAGGAAATATTGATACTCCTAATCCTTCCTTTCATCAGCAGTGAACTGCAGCTATATTTGCTCTTGGGTGAGTGAACACTTTCCCATAAGCCATGAGGAGTAAAGGCCATAAATATCCCAATTTTCAGTGCCTGGAGGAATCCCCATGGCACGTACTTCTGTGTGTGAATGGCTCAACTATTCTATAGGAAGAGAGCACTCAGCTCACTCTTGCTGCTCTTGGACATACCCATTCGGGATAAAAAAGGATGCAAAGCATGAAACACAGCTTGCATCCAATTGATTTTGTTCAAGTATTATTTCTGAAAAGCCCCAGTCTGAGCAGTCCTAGTGAGGTCTCTCTCACTCTTCATTTCTTAATACGTGTAAAACTAGAAGGAAGAAAAACAGGGCAGAGGGTTCGTGAAGCTAAGCTCTAGATTGACTTCATCCAACTTAATGCTTTTTAATCACTCTTTGAACAAAAGATTTAGCCTTCATAATCCTCCTTTTGCTCAATTTGCTGTTCCTTTATGAAATCTACTATTTGTTTAGTTTTCCCTGATTCCCACCCCCGAGCAAGTTCGAAGTAGAGAAAATGGCTTATATCAAAGGGAAAATGACTTTCAGGAGTACAATAAATTCCAAATTACAGGGCCAGCCTTTCTTTTATTGGCTCTTCAATGGAAAAGCACACCCAAAAATGAACAGCGTCCTTTCCACTGTGTCCTTTGTCCTTTCTAGTGGGTAATCAGCTGATCTACAAGCTAAAATTTCTCATGCATCTCTAGGAGGAAGAGTGCAATTATGCCTGCTGATTTCACAGCCAGCGTAGCCCTCTTTTGGAAGACTGAGGTTTGGTTTTGGCATTAGAGGCATTTTCAGGCAAGTCAAACCCACAGATTGCTGTTTTCAATCGCCCAAATCCTGCTCCACAACACACCAGATGAAATCAAGAGTAAACACAAGCCTCCAGGCCTGTTTGCAGTGCCCAGAGCTATTTGTGCTTGCAACTCAACTCACTTTCACAGTACCTATCTCAGACATGTTGGATTAATTGAAAATTAAATGAACTTTTCCTTCTTAATGGTTTGTAAAGCTAAAAATACTGCTTGTTTTCCATTAGCTCCTCACTTAAAATAAATCAAATCAATTAAATATCACTTTTAAAATATTCAAAACTATTATATACTCGAAGACATATTTATTCTCCAAGTAGATCATAAATATAAGTGCATATTCATCTGAAGTGCTCTGTGAAATTTTACCTTTCAATTCAACAACTTTGCTGAAGAAGACTTACAGTGTTTCCTCCTGCTCCATAGGGTCAGACAGATGTGATCAAACATATGTAACATATCCGATATATGGAAAATACAGCTGCAATCATTTTTCTTTATGAAAACAAAAGAATGTACCCTCAAGCCACGTGAAGGAGAAAAGCCTATACACCTAGAATCAAACTGTATCTAGATTCATTTAGAAAACTGGAACATGATTTCCTCTGAATAACAGACACAGAGCCCCAGGCACTTTGTATGTTCAAAAATTAAACTTACAACTGGCATACATCTGGCAGTGATCCTGTACACTAAATCCATTTGGTTGGCCAGATGGCCTGAGACTTGCAGCTTTTTAATCTCGCACACAAAGCACTTTAGGCTGGAAAAAATAATAAATACAACATAATACAGCATCGTGACAGAATGCCTCTTTTATTGATTTTGGAGCTATAGGTATGGGAAAATCTGGTCTAAGAAAGTACTGTTTTCCCAACTTACTCCCCCAGACTTGTCAGATGCTGTGACTGTTATCCTCTTTTCCTCTGTTCTTGTACCTTGTTCATTCTCAGCAAAGGATATGTAACCCCTTAGGTTTAGGGGTGTATGCTGGAGGCAGAAAACGGCACAATCGGACCGTGACTTCTCTCTGATGAGGAAGAACAAGACTGTGATATCTTAACACCTATTTTATCTCTGCATCCCATGTTGTCTTTTTTTTTTTTATTATTTTGCATTAAAACCAGACAAGTTTAAAATCTGAAATTTTCTACTGTCAGTACCTACTGACTTCATGGCTACACGAATATCCATCTATGACATTACTATGCTGTTTCCATGCCTTTCACCTGTCCGCACCGCCATTAACTGAATGCCAGCAGGAAGGGGAGGAATTTGCCAGGTTTGCATTCATTCCTTGGGTGTTTTCTGCACTGAAAGCAGAAGCGCTGTGTGACTGACTGAATGAAGCAGGAATTCAACTTTCTAGCATTACACCCTTCTTTTAGCATTGATAAAGTTTACGTGTTACCCTCAGCTCCCTGCTTCCCACAGATACCCCTTCTCTATTCTCTTTTTGGGAAAGCTAATGGAGCATCTTTGGCTTAGGCTTGTGTTATGCACCGTGCAAGTAATTCGGTTGGAATCGTGGGTTTTAGGACAAGCAGCTGACTTTACTCACTGGCTTGTTTCATCTTCCCAGTGATGCCTTTTTTGCTGGCAGCTTCAAAGGCATCTTGGTGGATAAACTGTCTGACCTACTAAAAGAAGTACAAAGAGAATCTCCTTCTCTCAATTAATTCTTGTGCTCCAAATTCATGCTCAGATTTGTTTCTGAGCAGCTTTCATTTCTGTTAATCAGCTAAGACAGTTTTAGTTCCCTTGAGTTGTTGCTTGGCTGCAGATCTCCTCCCAAACTCTACTTTTCCCAATCATTTTAGGAAATGTTGCTGCTGAAAAGGCAGGGGCCTGGACATTAGCTGAACTGAATCAATACATCTCTCCAAAGGAAATTCTCACCAACTAAAGTTAAAGCAGATTTGTGCCACCCAAGGCTCTTGTTTCTAAATGTTAGAGACAGCATGCATACATCTTTTGCCTAAAGACCCAGTCCAAATGCTGTTTCATGCTCTTAAATTCCATGGCATTTTATAAATACAGCTACACAGAAGAAGCAAATTTATCCATACCTTCATACCAAAGCTCCTGTAGTAAACTCTGTACTCTGGGGGAAGCAGCTGAATACAATCAGAGATGTTCACAGCATGTGTTGAAGATAAGCATCATCACTGCTGTCTTACAAATGAGAAAGGAGGTGCAGAGAGAAGTTTCACCCAAGGTCATGATGGGAGTCGAAAGGGAGGCTGAGAGAAGCTCTGTACCTGCTTAGTGCATGGACTGTGTATTTTCAATGAGTGAAAATAAAGAGATGGTGTTCAGAGTCCAGATCCAAGTTCACTTGTTTTAAAAAAAAAAACCTCGAACCCTCAAAACTATAATCAATTGACTGCTACCTGGAGTGCTTACCTGGAGCATCTGAGGCCACTATGTAGATATTGGAACTGGAAAGCAAAGCCATAAAACAAACTCTTTGTCTTGCCTCAGTATCCCTGGGAGTACTTGTACTGCTGGGTCACTCCCTGGAGTCCCTCCAGCCACATCTGTGGATGTGGCACAGCTGGAGGCTGAAGGCTTTCATTTGGAGGCCCAACTACTAATTTATGAGCCCAACTTTAGCCAAGCAGATCTGACAGCCCTGGCCTCAGCTTTTAATGCAATTAGTATTCTGGACGCTATTGATGATTTCATGCCAAATCAATTTTGGCACATTAAAGTGATTTGTCTGAAATCCAGCAAAAGAGCTCTCCTAATAACTCAGCTCTCAGACTCCGCAGCGCTGGCAGGAAGGTAATGTGTGTCTGCATAGGTGTCCTCAATCTGCTTTAAAATTTTCAGGGAGGTTTTACTGGAATTTAAAGCATTTTAATGCATACACTTTCTTTTAAGTCTTTGCCATTCATTTTAACTCTGAGTACTTTGTAGTTGGCTTCAAGGTAATTTTAAAACAAAAAATTAAAACTGTCTTCAAGAAGGAGGGGTTTCATCCTGAACTTTAGGTACAGCTGTAATGAAAAAAAAAGTGCACGTTACACCATCCAAAAGAGCACTCACAACGTGGTCTTGAGCCGCTTGGTGCTCATGAGGGAATGCATTTCTCTTTTTGCTGAAGCAAGGGTAGTGCACAACTAAGGTGACCACGCAGGTAGTTTGTCAGCGTCCTCTGTGGAGGGTGGCCCCTTCCCAAATATTCCAGCATTTCACCATAAATGTGGATTCTTATAAATGCACCAAGCCAAAGCTCTCGCATTAGCAAATCATAAACCTCTGAGATCACGTTAGGTGACATTATAGAAAATGTTACTTAGACCTTTTTCAAGGCTGTGAAAGGAAGAAATAAGAAATGCGGTGTTTCTCCCACCTTTGAGCATGGGACGAACTGGATCCAGAGTATTACTAAAATCTGGCAGTTGGGAATGCCAAAGAGCACCAAGATTAGTTGCTCAAGATTAGTTTGATGTACATATTCTTAGCAGTCACTGATTTTATTTGATACAGGACATGAGAGATTTCATTTAACAAAGAAACAGCCAGTGATGCTGAATAGCTTGACATGGGAAACAACCAGCTCCTGTCCTGCCAGCTCGTTTGGAAGTATAAACTGCAGCACAGGGACAGAGCTGTCTAGGGTCCATCCAAAACAGTGCCACCCAAAGCCAACCATAAAGCCAAAAGGAAAATAAACACTTCTGCCTCTTTGTACTATTCCTCCCCATTACAGAGTTTACCGTCATCCCTCTTTATAGGCCTTGGATAGGGCCAGTACCAGCTGACGGTTCAGGTCCATCAGTGTGGCAGCAGGTGCTAGAAATGGCTGGATTCAGGATCTGGCCACCCGGCCCCGTGCAGAAGAGCCATCTGCCCCATCACCCTTGCTGTGTGCCAGTCCTGTAGAGCATGCCAACAACATGCCATGGGCACTAGGCAGTGCTGCAGGGCTGGGAGCACCACTTCCCCAGGGATTGGTTGTGCCAACTGCTTGAATGGGGGCTAAAACCTCATCAAGAAACATAAAAATTAACCCTCAGACCTCTCCAGGGTCTTCTGGTAACAGATCCTGAATGGAAATGTATGTTACAGAAATAAGAGCTGCACATGGAAAAAATTAAATACATTTCCTCCAGCTTTATGCTCTGCAGAATGGTCAAGCAGACCTTTGCAAGAGGACTAAAGATAATGTCCCAGAAAAGAGAAGCACATTTTTCTTACTCTAGGTAAACATTACTGATACGCATGAGTCGCTTTTCTAGTTCTGGCACATTGCTTCAATCTTTTCTTTCCTGCCATGTGAACAAATGTTTGTTTGCTTCAAGTTCAGGACAGGCTTTCCAAGGCAAAAACCATCCAGATGGTCATCAGACAAAAGGAGGGCTCTCAGATTTCTGCAAACACTTTTTTTAAACCAAAGAAATTGTTTTCTACAGCTCTCTTCTCTGATGATGCCTTTTCCGCTCTTGCTCACGACGTTGATGGAATAAGCTGCTTTTGTTGATTAAAGCTCTTGAATCCCATAGCCAGTTTAAATCCTATCAAAAGGTTCATCTTCTCAGATGTTCTTTTTAAGTTCTTTAACTATATTTTCTGAATTCTCCTTACTATTTCAATCCCCATAGCTAAGCCTTTCACACCATCTTTATTAGTTCCTGGAAATGACACGTGCACTGGACGCAGTACACAACTACTTCAAGTTAATGTCTTTGTTATTTTTATAAATATATCACACACAATGACCCAAAATTGCCCTCCGTATACTGCATGCATAATAGATATATAGATAGACGTCTGATGAGTGTTCCATATATTATTCCCACTTTTATTTCTTCAAAAATCAAAACAGTCACCCAAGCTCTTAATTCCAAAATCTCAGTTTCCATCCTACATATTGTTTAAAATATTGCATTTATTTTCAGGCCCAATGCTTTTTCCTCTTGTTTCAGAAGCAACCACTCCCACGGATGCTCATGACACTTGATTTGATGCAGGCTGATCGTTGCACAGGTCATTTTGTTTACAGGTAGTAAAGGCTCTTTGTCAATGGTTTTTCCTTCATATCCCATTCAGTAATTAGCATGCATTTCATCTGAGAGGGACAAAGATATTTTACTGAGCTGTAGAAAAATCACGTGGATTTTGGTGTGGTTCTTACAAGCCTTTGTAATTTCCTGAGTTCAGCTTCCTCGGGGCCAACTTTGGATATGCTGAAACATGTAAAATGGCTAGATAGATCTTATAACTCACTTGATCATTACACTTGGTACTTAAGGAACTTGGTGCCATATAGCTTGATATGTTTGGCATGTGAAGCCACATATGCCTGTTGGGCTGGATCCAGAACACACCCAATCAGCATGTGGGGTTTGCTTGCTATCAGGGCAATGAAAGGACTTGAAACACCCAGGTTCAGATCTCTGCTCCATCTCTGTGTGTAACCTTGTGGAGCGCAAAAATTCCTTCTCTGCCTCAATTAAATGTGGAAAAATACACTTCCGCAACTCACTTAGTCCTGAGGATGAATCCCTGAAAGTTGCTGAGGTGCTCTGATGCTATGGTAACAGAGGCAATATAAGTACAGGAGATTGATAGTCCTTCCGTTAAGTTGGATGAGACCTTATAGGCATTGTGCATTTCTTGCAGTGTTCAAAGTAAGCAGTCATCATGATTTCCATCTGTTCTTTCTCTGCCTGTGTCCTTTAAAAGTTATGGCAAAGGCTGACGAGGTAGAAAGA
>JAOWBP010003503.1:29098783-29143950 GCA_028571105.1 Tragopan temminckii
CAGGAGCAGCTATAGCTCACTCCTTACTGTGGGGTAGGTGCTGAGTTGCTCATGGTGTTTGCATTCTGGTGTTACACTTAGGGAAAACTCTGCTCATTCCTAAAGCACGCATTTCTCACAAATATGTCCTGTAGAAAGCAGTATTTAGTCAGACAATTCAAGCAGAACGTGGCTGCTTTTCCCCCCCGTAGAGCAGAGACACTAGTAAATACCCTGAGTCTCTACATCCACCTGTTGGGACTTTGCCTGCTTCTCAGCACACACTGCTGTGTCCCCCTGTGCCTGCAGGCTGGGCTGGGAGCACAGCTCCCACCCACAGGTGCTTCCTTGCTTTGCTCCCGTGTGCATCGTTTCATGCTAATGAGTGTGACTGCACAGCTAATTAGTGAATAGCTGACACCTGGGACTAGGCTGTTATGTGCACTACATAGCATATAAATATACCTGTATATCTTTAGCAAGTCACCTTCTTCTCATCTGATAGGAAGTTAACGTGCTGATGAGGCACCAGTTGTCTTCTCAAGCCAGTTTCTCAGTCTCCCCATCCTTCACCTGCAAAATATTGCAAATAAGATTTCTTTATTGCTATGACCCCAAAAGAATTGTCATAAGCTGTTATTTTAAAATGAAGTTGTAAATCAGATGTGTAGCTGAAATTCTTTATTTGAGGGGTGGGGTGGATGAGTCTACAGTTATTTTATCAGTGAGACTCATACTGATGATAGCAGCATGGCCAAGGAAATTTTGGCATGCTGAAGAAGAAATCTTAGGTAGGCTCTATTTTTGAGGGACAGCAAGAGAGAACTTTGTATCTTCAGATCAGCTTCTGCAGACAAACTGGTTCAAAACAAATAACTTTTATTCATTACAGTAACAGAACTGTTGAAACATTCATTTGTTTAAACCTAGAAATCTGCTGAAGAACTGCTCCTCAGAGTGATGCTTCAACCAGATTGAATGCTGAGCATCAAAAGAAATGTTTATCAAGCTTTTGTGTTATTTTTCTCAGTATTTGGCTGTATTTTTCTTTCTGCACAGATACCGTAGTTCAGGTGAATACACAGTCGTGTTTGATTGAGAGATATGTTAGAGAAAAGTCACTAGCATTTATGGTTTTGTGTATAAAGATGAAATTTGTAGGTTGTGTGAAATTACTTACCAGGATATGCTAGAAGCACAGGCAAATGAGTGCTGATTTTAAACATGTACCTTTTGAAACAGGAAAATGATGCGGTGCATATGGTCCTGGTGAATGACATGATAGATTATAGCGAGAGCAGTCTGAGCAAATGAAATTGTAATGGAATTCCTGCTCTGGCTTTAGAGAATAACTTATTTATCTTGCATCCTAAGATGCTGCGTGCGTACTACAGTTTATCATATACTTAGAAATCCCCTGGCAAGTCAATAATGAATAAATGAACTTAAAGATATGACAGCACTCACAGCATAAGGAGCAGAAGGCAGGATGTTTTTCAGCGTACTCTTTTGTTGTTTTGGCTGAGGTGTTTCTGCAGGAGATGCTAACCCGGATAGTTCAAATGAATAGTTTTGATTCTTTTTTCTGGCAGGTGTACGAGGCAGTCCCATGCTACACTGAGTGCAATCAGTATTCTTGGGTAGTTGAACCGTGGTCTCCGTGCAAAATCAACAGTGAACAAAATTCCCTCCACTGTGGAGAAGGAATACAAACGAGGAAAGTCAGGTGCGTGAAGACAAAAGCACAATTGCAAATTATAAAGAGCTCAAACATGCTTGCATAAAGCTGAAACAACTGGCTAAGTGACAGTGAGTATGTTAAGTCCAAAGTATTTCAAATGAAAAGAAATGTGCTTGTCTGTATGATGATTAACAGAGAAAGACTGAGAGATGAAGCCTTGTGTTATGATTGAGATTTCTTTCATGAAGAAGGCATGATGTTTAAATTAGAATTCTTTAACCTAAATGCCATACAGATACAACACACTCCTGACCTGCATAGCCTCCATATTCTCATTGCTAACATATTCCCTAAGCAATAGCGCTGCATTAACTGGAGTGGTGTTCATTATCAGTAAGTGTTCATTCCCTAGGCTTGGCAAATACTGTGATTTCCAAATGTGAGAACGTTACTAATGGGAGTACAAAGGTTTGTTCTTTCTGGTTGTCATCTTCTCTTCATTCATGTGTCTTCCAATCATAATTAAAAGCTTCTTGTATGAAGCTTTAAATATTTATTTACAGTATTAATTGAAACCTGAATCACAGAAGTCCATCATGTGCATAGTATTTCAATTTGGCTTGTTAACACCATTAATTCATCATTTTGACTTACTGCATACAGCTTTGTGTTACGTTCAATGTCCTATCTGGAGTTGTGCAGACCTGCTGACATCCATCACTTCTATAATAAGCTGAATCACCTCAAACAAAAATTTCTGTTTTCTGTGTAGGTGTGTAAGTACTACAGAAGACCATGGAGGGGAAACTGTACCCAACACCCTGTGCAATAAGGCTGAAATCCCAAATGAAATTCGGAAGTGCAGCTTGTACTGCCCCAATGAGTGTGCAGTGTCTGACTGGGGACCATGGAGCACGTGTCCACAGGTAGGCTTGCCTGGCTGGGGTTCCAGTGGAAAGTTCCTCATGTCGTATTCTTTGTCCTTCGACCATTGTGTGAAATAATTTCTAACAACAAAGAAAATACATTTTCATGGATCCTACTGCCAACATGGTTGAATCTGGAGATTTCTGTATCTCTACAGAGACTGAGCTCTAGGAAATTACTTAGTAAAACACATAGGTATGTCTGTGACAGTTCAATCCACCCTTTCACAAGTGAGGATCCAAACAAGCACAGCAGGGGACAGGATTTGCATTGTGTTGTGGTTTAGTGTCAGTTTGTGTCCCCCTACTCAGGGGAGCACTCTGTGTGTGGTGCATATCTCTCATGGTTAGGGGTGGTGGCACTCCTCCAGACAGGTCTTAGGCTGGAGGGAATTACAGCTCTCTCTTCTCAAAAAGACAATATTTCTGTCTAGCATCTCCTCCTCCAAAAACCCTGAAGGAAGATTTGAGGCAGTAGTAACAAGGGCATGGCAGCAAGATGTGTGAACAGTTTGTTATGTCACAAAATACTCTAAGCTCTCTGAATTATGCAACCACTGCCAAATGCTCTCTGTTGTTTGTTTGTTTTTTTTTTTTAACTGTCCAAGACGGAAAGAAGCTGCAAATTCTGCCCTGTGAAAACTCTCTGGCCTCAAGGCATGAGATTTGAAAGCTATCGTTTCTCTCTGGTTAGTGTTGAAATAGGTGCTAGGTTTATTCTAAGGGGTTTTGTGACATACTTAAGTGGCAGAAATATTCATTGCCCCTATGTTAACAAGGCCATTATCAAAAGTCCGAGTGGTTATTGGACAGGTACTTGTAGTACTGCTGACAAAGCTAATTTCCTCCCGTAATATTTTGTGTAGGCTATCGATATACTCAGTAAGAACATGTCAAATGAAAGCTTGCGTTTCATTTCCTGTATTCACCGCCTCCTGAGCAGATCAGCTTTGATGAAGTAGAATTTGCTTGCAACCGATACAGATCCTTTCAAAGTTCCACCCTGGTTGGGCTGTTTCTTTGCCATTAACTTGTTTTCAGAAATAGATTTTCTTCACTTCAGCTTGCAGTAACTAATGCAGATTCTCAGAGCCGTTGGGTGTTTTTCAGTCACATTAGTGGCAGTCAGTTGGTTATGAAGGACTGCTTGAGGCATTCTGATATCCTTAAGACACTCTGAGTTTTTGGTGGAAGACTCCTTTACTGCAATGGTGAGGTCTCTGCAGCCCACAGAAGCACAAAGGGATGACCACAACAAGCCTGATGGGATGACACTCCATCAGGTGACATAACTTTTGGCGCTTCCAGGCTCAAGTGCCACAGTCCTTGTTTCTCCTTGTACATCGTTCTGCCATGGGAGATGTTAATTCATAAATATGAGGGCGTCTGCCTGCCAATGCAATTAACTAAACAATATGCTTTCACAAGCTGTTCTGCAGTGCTTTGTTGTGAAACAGAGATGACTGTGTGTGGATAGAGCATGTGTTTAAATAGTTCTGTCCAGATACAAAGCAATAAACAGCTTGAAGTTTTATGGACAAATAAAACCCTCCCTTTGAAGAGTTTACAGCAGCACTGTCTCACTTTTATAGCTACACGGACTGTTTGTGCTCCTTTGGTTTTAAGAGGGCCACACAGCATAGTTCCTCCCAGACTGCAGATGCTTAATAACTCTAAGGCAAGCACTGGATTTGCTATACGTGCAGAATGACCCTTCTGTGAAAATGGTGTTTATTCATTCTGTACATGGGGCAGGGATTGAGGGTAACTAAATGGCCAGGAGTGAGACACTGCCAGCGCAAGGATGATTAAAGAAACCCTCAGCCTCCTTAGTTGTCACAGGGAAAGGTGGCAGCCAAGAATGGCCATGCACTGGTGAACACGGTGAATGGAGTTACAAAGGCAATGGAGTCAGTGGAGTTTCTCATTTCATCTTTAAGGGAAGAGCTATGTATGGTCAGTTGGATAACTCCATTATAGCTGAGAGGTTGGATCTGGGCCGTGCATGGAGGCACTGCAAAAAACCCCCCAAATATAAAAGTTTGCATCTGGAGCCAAACATCATTTTGGTCAGACCTGTTGTGCCTCCAATCTGCATCAAGTCTCTTGCCATGGAGTCCCCAAAATCACATCAATAAGTTGGTGTGTGTAGAGCCTCTAGCTTAGTAG
Organism: Tragopan temminckii; assembly: GCA_028571105.1. Taxonomy (NCBI): domain Eukaryota; kingdom Metazoa; phylum Chordata; class Aves; order Galliformes; family Phasianidae; genus Tragopan; species Tragopan temminckii. The sequence goes on from JAOWBP010003503.1 coordinate 29,103,539, forward strand.
GATTGCCTGTTGCCTGTTCAATTTTTTTGAGGGAATTTTACTCAGTAGCTGATAAACATCTGCATGATTTCTGATTCACCTCATGCTACAAGTAAATGCCCATCTTCAGAGAATGTATAAAACACTTTTTGGATATTCAATGAAAATACATTTCCTAAGTATGGCTCCTTATGGCTCCCCAGGTAACCTAAAACTTTTGAAGGGTCACATCATACCTAAACAAAAAAGACAAACCATACATCCTTGTTACTTTTCTCTCAAACACATTTACATTTCATTTCAAAATAGTTGGCGTTATTTTAGACCTAGAACTCTTGTGAGGCATCTGCCAAAGAGCATTCTGGGAAATCCTCCTGTATCTCTGGCTGTGTTTGGCATACAGGAGATAAAGAGGATTTATGAAACTTGACAAATTCCAGTTTGTAAGAAATGAGCAACTCCGATTTCAGCATCATCTTTGAGTAGCTCTTTGATTCAAGATATTTACCTAAGATTTGGTCATGTGAGAATTCTTTTCCAGTCACTTTGGTGCTCTGCTCCAATTTTATAGTGTTGATAATAAATTCATCCTGATAGCAGAATAACTAAGCCTTATCAGACAAATATAAAAGGGCCTTTTAGATTATCCAGTTTACCCTTTGTCAATATGTCATTGTACTCTGGATACTTTCTGGGGTATTACTTTATTACTTCTGTTTTATCTTGTAGCAGTACTTTTCCCGTGTGGATTTTCTACTTTCAAGATAGTAAATGATCTTGAATCATATTGAAATCAATGAGTCATAAAGGTGGTGACTGCTTTGTCGATAGGAAGTATTTTCTTCAATACTTCTTTCTACAAAAGCATGCAGCTGTTGTTGTATTCCTTTTGGTTTCTTGATTCCTTTTACTTTTAAATATTACCCTTTTTAGGGGCATTTTTCTTAGCTTAAGGCGCTGCCACTATTCCTTTACGTAGATTTTCCAATTGAATTGCATTTTTTGCATCTTGATTATGCTGCTATTTAACATTGCTACACAAATATAAGTTATATTTCCTCTAATGGCACTTTGCTGTGACCCAGAAATGCAACTGTCTGAAATGTAATACCTCGAGATTACTTTTGAGGTTCTGACTCGTTGCTGGATTCAAGAAACTCATAATTAGTGATTTAAAGCTTCTCTTTTACTCTCACATTCTCTATTGTAAGAAGAAATTCAAAATGGTTTTCTCTCTGATTGAAGACTATTTTTTGGCTCATAAAGTTTTCTTCTTTGTCGCTAAGTAACACCCATGTAAGTTAAATATCAAGGCTTTAAAGCTATTAAAATAACAGTTTGAAGCTTGCTAGTTAGTTAGAAAAAAAAAATCATGAGCAAATTAGATTGACTTGCATTTTGCTTCAGAGATTTCATATTCATTCCGGCTACAATAGCGTGTTCAGTCAGACATCATCACTTGATTGCTCAAAGACCCAGCTAAACAATCTGGAAACTGAAATCCTATCATCTCTGTTAAATATTCAGTGATCGAATAACATGCACTACCTGCAGTGTCTTGACTTTGTCTTCATCTGACTTGGAAATGTAATTAATTGACTTCAATTGAATTCATCAAAGCATTCTTAAAATGAGTTAATATGTGAGTTGTGCTACAAGTCCCTGAAATAATTACCTCAATTTTTTTTTTTGTTAGCTGTCTGCTACCTTGTGGATAGCAGTCACAGCCCTACTGTCGGATCCGAGTGGCCTTCTTGTTTGCCTCAGCTGTTGGTTTTCCTAGCAGCAAATTCTAAGAGGTCTGAAATTAGTTAATTAGAGGAGGTTACGTGTCAAGCGAATGAGAGCAGCTGTCCCTATTTCAGTGAGCATTTTCCTCCTGGATCAATAGCCATTTACAGTGCTCAGGACTTGTAACAACTGATTTATTATTCTCTTGAATCTGTGAGGTGTGTGCAATATTCAGATAACTGCTTGTACTAAAAGTGGCAGCAGACAATACAGCTGACTCACAGGTTTCACAGTGACTTTCATCTCAGGTGTGAGTCTGAGTTGTTATGGTTTGGAAGTGCTTTCCCCCTAAGCCAGTTGGAAAAGAAATCGAGGACTCATTTGTAGATTTTGTGGTTCATTGCATGCATTACTGGATCTTCATCTCAACTGGTAACTTCACATGTAAGCTTGGCAGAGGACCTGTATTATGGGTGTTGGACTGAAGAATGAAGCTTGAATAGAGTTTAATTTCTAGACCAAGGGATAATTCATTTAAGTCAAGAATAAGAATCATGCTGGCCCAAGGCTTTCCTGGATGAACATACACTGTTCCTTATCCTGATTTTTTTTTTTTTGGAGGGTTTTACCAAAAAGTTAGTGATTGATATATATTTTTTAGATTTGTTGGTTTATTTTATTCACCTTTATTAAAAATGTTTCTAAAATAAGTAACGGTTATGTAAGTATGCAAGTGAGTTTCAGAACTTAGATACATCTCAAAAAGAAAGTCTACATAAATGCATTTTCATTTCAAAGGACTGCTCGTGTTACTGTAAGGGGATTGTTAAATTGTTCTGAAACATCCACGTCTGCACGAACAATACAGTGGTTCATTGCAGTGTTAAAAATAGTTAAACCTTGCTGCTGCCAACGCATTTACCTTGGTTTGAGGTTGCATGTTTCCTTATGAATAGACTTTTAAATATAATGTGGCCAGCTATTTATAGAGCAGCGTGCTTTATACAAGTCGTTTGATAAATAAAACAGCTTAAAGGGCTTTCTATCGGGTTACGACCTTTATGCTGAACAATTATGATGCATGTGAAAGCCTAGATCAGTGGACAGCTTTTTAAATCCACCACAAAGAAAGTCTGATAGAATATATTAGTGTGCAACGTTAACAACTCTTACTCAAGAACTTAGATTCATAACCTTATGGTTTTATTTTATTTTGCATCCTTTTCTTCCAGAGCAAACTTTCTATACTTCATCTGTTCTATTATTGTCTGGAGCAAAGGCTGCGTACATTCTTTGTGTGTGTTTATATCCCTCACTTTTCGTATTAGCTTAAAATAGTGTCAAGTGGTCATGCTAGAAAAATGTGGCTGGCTAAAAGAAATACTAAAAATGCAGTAGATATAATGCCAAGAATTCCTCTATAGAATCAAGAAGATGGCTTTTATAGTTTCTCAAGTGAATAGTCCTTTAGGAAAGACGCCAATTCATTCCTCCCTTAATGTGATATGTATCTCTCAGTGCCTCAGGATGTTTTCTTTTTGTTATCATTTATATAATCTTGTCTGTAGAAGCTGGGCTCAAACTCGACTTTTTCACAATTGATAGAAAAGAGTAATGAAAACAGTGAGATCTAATGCAGTAAAGTAGGGGACAGTCTAGTTATGCATGTAAAGAAACTTACTGTCAGTGTACGATGTCCGTATGCTCTAGGATATGCTGTATGATTTGTGAGATATGAATTGTGACTTGAGTTACATGCCCATTATTATTACCATCTAGAAATTAATTCCATTCCTACCAGTTATATCAAAGGAAGTATGTGCTTGAATTGCACACTCCATTGCTTACAGTCATCGAGAAAGAATCTGGAATAAATCCAACAACCAACACTGTCTGTAAAGCTAAGTGCCAAAATTAGTTGGCACTTAACCTTGAAGGTACATAAAGTTACAACATCTGTACCTTCTGCTTCCATGCATCGTAGCATTTCTTGTTTTCCCTCTTATATTTATTGCCAGTCAACATCCATATTCATTCTCCTTCTTTGATCCAGAAATCTCTAACCTGTACATAGCCTGGGTGGTGCAGAAACTAAATTCAGTTACCCTGAATAGAGATAGAAATTAGACAAAGGTTTTCCACTGGCCAAGCAGATACTAAGCTCTCATGATTCTCAGGTAGAAGCAAGACTAAGTTGTCCTTCGTTGTAGACCCAGCCCTCTGGCAGAGCAGAGCCTTGGTTTCCTGCTGTCTGGCATCTCTCCAGAGCTGTTCTCATTGCAGTTTGCTGGAGGTGTCTTTGGAGCCGAGACCCAGGCCTTTACACTTAAGCCAGAGGCAGAATTTGAGCCCACTTTCTTGTCTCATTTCTTATACCTGAACTGTGTGTAAGAGCTGCTCTGTCTGGACCCCATCACAGATCAGTGAGATCCATGCAAGTATGGCATGGAGAGCTTCAGCTTCTGCATTGCACTCAGTTCAGCCATCTTCTAGCTCTGACACAGTCTAAATCTACCTTAATAAATCAGTCTAAATCTGTCACCTTGACTTTCAGGGTAGAAAGACTTCTATGATGCCCAATTTAAGCTAGTTGTTACACGCCAAATCCTCCCACAGGCATAGAAATAAATAGCATGACTGTAAGGAGATGATCTAAAAAAAACAAGTCAAAATTTAATTCCCACAACTGTATACTGTAATTGTACATACCTGCCTGTCTCTGAACAGTGATGCTGACTGCACCTTCTTTCATTTTCCTTTTGCTGTATATACTGCATTGGGTTATGCTGAGCACAAACCCAATTGCTTACAAGAGGGAATGTCCAACTTTATGTAAAAATAATAACAAAAAGCTAAATCTACAGTCAGCAAAAATAATATTTATTAGTGGAATGACATGAAGTAAACTAATGTCTTTTGAAGTACCACACTGTTTAATGGAAAGAGAGGAATTGGAAATGAAAGCGCTTAGAAATGGGCTGGTGTGCTTTCTGTTTATTAAAAAAAATAAAGTAGGTTCATATATGCTTGTGAGAATAAACTTGGTTTCCTAGTGGAGTAGGAAATCTTTTTCCGTTTTCAGTTTAAAACCTTTATCCCTTTTCTTTTCTTTACATGCCCTTGTAAGAAATCCCTTCCCAACTTTCAGGCAAGCCTTCTTTAGGTAATGGAAGGCTTCAATGAGGTCTCCCTGGAGCCTTCTCTTCTTCAGGCTGAACAAGACTATTTCTCTCAACTTTTCTTTGTAGGAGAGATACTCCAGTCCTCTGCGCATCTTTCTGGCCTCCTCTGGACCTGCTCCAACAGTTCCATGTCATTTTTGTGCTGGAGGCCCAAGGTCTGGACACGGTACTCCAGATTGAGCCTTACAGGGGCAAAGTAGAGAGGAATTTCCTCCCTCGCCCTGCTGGCCATCCACCCCTTTTTTGATGCAGCCCAGCATATAGTTGGCTTTCTGAGCTGCAAGCGCACATTGCTGACTCATGTTGAATTTTTCATCAACCAGCACTTCCAAATCCTTCTCCTCAGGACAAGAAGTTAGGTAGTGCCAGCCCCAGTACCAACACCTGAGGAGCACCACTCATTTCATGGAATGGCACCTGTACTATTTCATATGGAATATTATTTTTGAATAGTCAGGTTGACTGTCCTTTTCTACATCTGTGAGAATACTCAGAATCAAGCCCTTCTGTAGTCTTGCCCAGATCTTGGTTAGTTCTGTGACAATTCCTCCTGCCTAGCAGCTGATCTGTTTCTTTATATCTTGTTAATGCTCTCATTATTTCCCCACGAGAAATAATCTCTCTTCTTTAACTTTCGCTGTTTACATCCCCTAACTACTTTGGGTTTCCAAAGCCATTCCTTATTTGCCATATAGTAAGTATTTAATTTTTCCAGCCTGGGATTTTTGTGGAGTCCTGCAGGAGTTGTGCACCCAACCCTATTGAGATTCCACAGTGGTTGGATGCTCGGCTCCCTCTTGCTCCTTTGAAAATTCCAGCTTTCATCTTTTTCTTTGCTAGCCGTTCCCTCCTGCCGCTTATTCAGTTCCATATATATTTGGTTCAATTTTTTACATAGTTAACTTGAAAGAGTAAGGCCAGAAAATCAATTATAAAACTAAATTGACTTCTCAATTGACGTAAAGAGAAACTCAACAAATAATATTACAGGATATTAGTTACAGTTTGCAGACTTTGAATTTTTGCATGTTTCCCGTGTCCTCGGCTTGATTAAATGAACACTTTTCCGACAGAGATTCTTTATTATTCAGAACAGGTAAAAGTGAGTTGCTTATCGTATCAACCCTGGCTCCTCAACAAGGTGGCTCATCAGTGCAGAGTGAGAATGCCAGCTTCAGATCTGCAGTGAACTCCTCATTTGTTTAGATCCTGGCAAATGTGAGATATATCTCAACCTGTTGGAGTCGGGGCTGTTTCACTGTTCCACTAAAAGGACATTCGAGAGGGAAAATTGCCTGGCTAGCCAGGACTGCTGGGTGGCTGCAACAGCATGATCACCACGCAGTGCTGAACCGCATCAAGGCCCTGTAATTGTGCACAGCAGGATGTGTACTAGACAGTACTGTTTTATTAAAAGCAGTTACTTATCTACAAATTACGCATATTGTCTGCCTACAGGTGGGTTGTTTTTGGAAAGGGAGCAAAGGCAGGTATTTTGGAGCTGGCACAAACTTAACTTCTTTCCCAGCGTTCATTGATTTATTTCTTTTCCTTTGGTAAAAATGCAGAAGAAAATTAATTAGCAGTAGCTACGGAAATACCTGCTTTGATTTTTTTGTTTGTTTGTTTTAAATGATCAAGTCATTTAAGCTATTAGTCCTCACTGTGAGGATGAGCAGACTAGTTGTGGAGAAGGCCATAAACTATTGGTAAACACTTAGCGCAGGTTTAATTTTCAGACAATTGAGAACAATTAGTTGTTTTAGATGAGCGTGGATATTCAAATAAGATTACCGTTTGAAATGGTTTGACAAGGTATGTGTCAGCAATCAGAACATAATACAATTTCCTTCATGTAATATAAACATTAAGGGGCACACACCTTGGCAACTCCGCTTTCAAACCAGACCAGAACTTTTCCTGTTTGTCCTGATATTTATTCTGTTTAGTTATGCTATCATCTGTGCTGCTAATCCAGTTTACAGCAGTCTGAGATTTTATGCTGTAATGCCATGACATCTCTGTTTAATATTCACAGTACAGGAATTATCCATACTTTCACCCATGCAGGGTTCAGTGTTTGACAGCGCTTAGTAGCATGATAATAAGCCTGTGGCTTTAAGCTGTTAGTTTTTTATTTTATTTTATTTAGAAGACTCTATAGAAAAATCATGCTTTAAATTCTCAATCACTTATGAAAATATTTTTCTACATGTTTTGTTTTCTTCATTTTCTTTGCTGTTCCAGAGCAATCTTTGGTCCTAATGAGAGACTGTTAGGAATTAAATAGGTCATCTTGTTCAGTAAATGCCTCTGGATAATAGAGATTTATTTAATTGGGATTCATTTCCATTAGGTTTGCTGGGACCACTCTCACTTGCCTGCTTTGTGGGACTGTGGAAGAGCTCTGCTGAGCCTCAGTGGGCCAGAGCCCTCAGGGCTGGTGTTCTGTCCCAGCCTTACAGCCAAAAAGGCCATTACATACTTCCATAATCACCCTAGCTTCAGACTAAGCCTATTTATACTTTTTTATGAGATCATTTAATGAGACAAAACAGCTGTCTGTAGTGCTTTTAACCACCAATTAGCCCTGATCACTGCCACAGCCATTTAATTTTTAGCACTGTGACTCCATCCTCCCCAGGCAGTGTGATGTGGGTGTGACAACTAAGCTGGGCACACGGCAGTGTGGTCCAAACCAGAGATTAACTAAGCCAAGGGAAAAACTGAAGTCATGTGTGGGCAGAAGTGGGTGGCACCTCTGTGCGAACTGAGAAGAGAAGAGCTTATGTCCCTCATGTTCTGGAGGCTGAATGATGAGCAGGTGCTGTCCTCACCATGAGGGGGATGTTGTAAAACTCGAAGCATTTGGTCACTGTTGCTGAGAGTGCAAGTGAAATGGAAAGCAGAAGTAGGGATGGAGATGTAAGAACAAACATCTGCAGTGTCTGTGATGCACAAGAACAAATGAAAATGGACCTCAGTTGGCTCATATTCATGTGACTATATGAACAAGCAAAATCCTGGGTTATAACCAGCCTGTCATCAGCATATCACGTCACAGGCTGTAAAAAGTCACCCCATCTTGTCAGCACAATTCTCAGCACTGTCGGTGTGCTTGCGACAGCCCCAGCAGCCAGTGTCTGTGTATTCACCGGGGTCTCTTGTGCTGTCCATCACTTTTGTTTGCAGGTTTGTGATCCAAGTACTGTGCAAACCCGATCTCGGCAAGTGCTAAGATCTCCTGTCAGTAGAAAGCCCTGTCCTGAAGATTCACAAATGAAACCATGTATTCTTAACCAAAACTGCTTCCAGTATCAGTACAATCTAACAGGTAGGTATAATTTTCCAATCTATTCTTTCCAGGAAGGGACACCAATTACAGTGCACATTAAACTGATGTTCTGCTGTCCTAATTACCTTTATGTAAAAGACCCAGCTCCTTAAAGGCTTTCTCCAGTTGTGTTGTTAGTTATGTTTGCTTGTTGTGTTGGTCACAGCCTTGTCATTACAAGGCTTACTTGCAGACATTGCTAATTTCACTAGCACTAATTACATGCCTACATTTCTGCAGGTTAATGGATAAATGTAGGATTTTAGCAGTTATCACTGTGGGTGTGCTGGAAATAGAACAAGTCAAATGGGATCTCTTTGTTTGCTTGGTCATCAACAGAACTCCAGTTACAAGAGAATGTAACATCTGTGTGATTCCAAGGAAGGCAATAATACCCAACTGAAGTCTGATCAGGAGGTGATATAGCTTATCTGGCTGGGCATAGGATATTGAAAGCAAAATACATTGTTTTGACCTTAGTCAGGAGCAATTAGATCTGTTTCATATGAACTAGCAAAAAGAAAAGTTCAAGCTCTTTTGTTTTGACTAACTCAGATCATTGAGAAAGAGGAGATCTGAGATGAGCTTGTAGGCTGGTGGGGAGGGAGAGCAGAAACTGTTACACCTGAATACAAACTGAGCCCGAGAAATACAAACAGCATGATGATGAAACCTTTTTTTAGCACCGTATTTCAGAAATGAAGAACAGTTATGCATTGATGTTTATCAAAGGTGGAAGACAAAGTAATATGTTTTCTGCTGGTACGCTTCCTATTTCTTGCTGGTGTATGGAAATTTTAGTTGCGTGTGTTATGTTTTTTGTTTATGTTAAATGGTGTTTTATGGCTTATTTTGCTTTGCTTGCATACTGCTCCTCATAATTTTGGACAAGCAGTATGATATGAATTCTCTCCTCCTAGTAATGCCTGTTTTAGTTCACCAGTACTTGAGCTCCATTTGAAATAATGGGAAGCTTTGCTTTGAGACATAAAACGGATGAAATCATAGTTGCTTTTCAGAAACTTCCACAGCTACTTTATCAAAGTGAAGCTTTCCTTCTGACAATACAGCCCTGCAAACGCACCAACTGGGTTTAATTGATACGCTTTATCAGCATTTAACAGTTTTCTGTGCACCGTGGTGTACTGGTTTTGTTCAGGATTATCTGCGTGCGGAGCGCTGAGCTTCAAATCTGAGCCTCGCTTTTACTGAAGAGCAACTTCCTTTTGTGTGCTTTCTTCTTGGGTTCGATACGAGCTAACATGGTGAAGTATAACTCAAAGGCGAGTTACAGCAGAGTGCTGTGTCTTGTGCCTGCAGCCTGGAGCACGTGCCAGCTCAACGGGAACGCGACGTGCGGGCGAGGAGTTCGGAAGCGGCTCCTGAGCTGCGTGCGCAGCGATGGGGAGACGGTCAGTGCACGGCACTGCGAGCAGGTGAAGAGAGAAGCCGCGCGCCGCGGAGAGACGGGCAAACATTAATTGAATTCTCCTAATTTTCTGCCCCTCAGCAGCATGATGTCGCCCTGGTTATGGCTTACGTGTGCATTTTGTTGCTCGCCGACAGCGTCGCCTGGAGAAGCCGGTGGAGACGAGCAGCGAGTGCGTGGTGCAGTGCATGGTGGATTGCCGGCTGTCGGCGTGGTCGGCCTGGTCGCAGTGCTCGCAGACGTGTGGCTCCGGCGGTGAGTGCCCTCCTGGCCTTCTCCTCCTACCACACACCATAGAAATTCAACATTTGACGTGCTTACGGCAGCCCTTACGGGTTACGGAGATGTGACAGGCTGTTTTCAAAGGAAACAAGTAGGTGGATGCCTGAAGGTGGGACCTGGCTTAGTGGGCACGGTGGTGATGGGTTGACAGTTGGACTAGATGACCTCAGTGGTCTTTTTCAACCTCAGTGATTCTATGACTACTTTGTTATTTAATTTAAACTTTCAGAATTCAGCCATAGGAAACACTAACCCCTCCCAGATAAAGTGAGTCTTAGAGTTAGCAGAAATGCTAGGGAGTCACAGGATTCCTGATAAAGAGATAAGTAATCAAATAAAAAGCTTTTCATATTACTTTTCGCTACATAGTAAAATCAAATTGAAGAAAAAAACAGTAAGAATGTAGTTCTTGAGTTACTGTATGCTGCTGTCTCCGTCCTGTGACCACAGCCCCCTGAGTCTTTGTATGAGTCCAGTAACTTCAGCAAAGTTTTACATAGTCCGTACTGCTCATCTAAAAAAAAAAAAGCAAAAGGATTAGGGCCTTCCTTATCTCTGTAGGAGTTAAACAAAACTTTCATTGTTGATACGAAGAAATGCACTGAAGATTGTATTCCAAATACGCTCATGATATTATTTCCCGGGCTTGTAAATTGCATCAGACACACAGGAAATATTTAAACTGAATTCACTGAAGGTCAAAACGAAAAAAGTTTGTAACTTCCATTAAACGATCCCCTTCAGATGGGTTTCAGAAATCAAAACATGTTACAGAAGAAGCTTAATATTTGGATTAGTGGCGTTCTTTCTTTGCTGAGTTTTTAGCCCTGTTGTAAAACAGCGCTCTTTTAACATAAATGAATAATTCATAGATAGTATTTTAAAAACAACGCTCTAAGAATACTATTCATTCCAAAGTTTATTTTTCCTTCAAAATCCATTTTGGAGGGTTAATTCTCATGTTGCTGAATGGAATTAAAAAGTTTTTTTGGAGTGCTCAATCACTCACTAAAATAGTGCAAAAGCAAGTTGTAACTTCCTTATGGCTTTTAGCATGATTAATGGAGCAGTTTGTCCTGTGTAATGCCTGAAGGTGTTTTTCTGTTGAGCACTCAGACCACACAGTCTGCAAAGAGATGTGCTACTACAAGTAGAGGCATGCCTCATATTCCTGATCCTGAAATGCTCATTCAAATCCTAAAGACTAGTTAAAGAATTGATGGTTGGTAATGTATTTTAAGAAGCAAGTACTTGCTTTGTGTCCTAAGCCAGAGCTGGGCATCTGCAGGGACCTGAGCCAACCGAAGTCTTCAGTGCCCTGCAGAAGTGGACCTCAGCTCTTCTGTGAGTTCCTTGCTGGGGGTGTCAAACCGCATTAAAGATAATTAAACCACATAGTCAAACACAAGCTTAGTTCAGTCTGGGTCATCTTCTGCTTCAGACAAGATAAGTGTTATACAGTGAGTAGAAGACTCACTGTAACTAGAGCAGATCTGGCTGTACTCATGTATGATTCAAAAGCTGAAGGTAACTATTCTGTGAATGTACAGACAATAAACACCTGTGAAACCTACCTTGAATTCTGATACCAAACACAGGTGATGGAGGTACCTTTGCACCAGTCCTGTAGCTGTGGCCTCTTGTGTGTTTGCAGCAGCAGAAACTGAGAAACAGCAGCAGAAACCTTCCCTTCACCTTCTTCTTTGTCTTCCAGTTGGCTATAAATACTACTAATGGTAGTATCAATAGAGAAGCCATTATCAATGTACCCACTCACAGGCGGTACTTCACAGATGAGTATCATGCAGCTCTCCTTCCCAAATGTTGACAGGCTGCAATACTTTTGAAATCACCATGAGTTTTTCTGGCATTTGTGAGAATAGGATTAAGCCTCAAATGAGACAAATGAAACCAAAGGATGATAGCAAACAAGCTGTGGGAATATGGGGTAGTAAACACTGATTCTGCTTCCCTTTGCCAAACAAATAATTGCCCACTTTTTGATAAAGCCAAACTGTAGGACTTAAATGCACACTTCTCAGAAATAATTCACAGCAAATCAGCTGTGTGTGCTGTTACTGGCTCTGCTCTCCTCCTGTTCACTCAGAAAAACATTCTGCTTTTCTGGCTTTCTTGGAGAGCGTGTGAAGGGCCCTCTGAAGTACCATAAAAGATTTCAAGGGGAAAAATAATTTAAATATCATTCAGATCAAAATTTAGTGTTGCTAGATGTATGCTTTCGCGTGTTTCTTAACTCAAGCAACACCGCTAACATTTTTATTTTGTCCTTTTCTTCCACTAACTTGGTTTGCTGTGATGTAATTTAATGGATGGTGCCTTTTTCTTGCCCAGGTTTTATTTTATGGAACAATGCATTCAAACACGATGCGGTGCTGCTGTGTATGTGGCGCTGACATCTAACATGGTTCTGGTACACAGCAGCCGAAGGCGAATATATTGATTTTTATAAATGATGATGAGTAAAGTAGATCTCTTCCCTGCCTGCACTGAGCCTGCGGAGACATGTAACACATTTTGCCTGTTGCAGCTGTGGTTCTGTGCAGCATCTGCTCTGGATGCTGGCTGGGGCCTGAGACTGACTTTGTGTTACATAGCAGGCTTCCTCATACCAGTTGCTGCACGGTTATGAAAAGGTATATAGTACTAGTTAATGCATGGTGTTCCTAGGATTAAAGCTACTGGCAGCATACTGGAAAAAGGTGATTACCCCCAGAATGCATTTCCTTTATTGAGGCAAGAGAATGCCAGGGGAAGTTTCTAAAGAAATATTTTCCAGTCTGGTATAATTTCTCTCCTACAGGTGTGTTAAACAGTATAAAAGCAACTAAACCTATGTCTTGTCACTTAGGAAAGTGACCTTGTCGGATAAATGATGGGACTTAACCTGAGTTAGCCAGGGTTCAACACACACTGCCATGTAAATATCCCCAAGTAATTATTTCTTATTTCCAATTTTCAGCACACATTTTGTTTTAATTTTCATAACATTTAATGCCGCAGAGCAGAGGAGACAGGCTTGTGGCTAATGCATTGCAAAATTAAGGAAAAAATCATTAGGAAATTAAAGAAAGAGCTAGGATTGCTTTTTCTATTCTGGAGTTTGTGTTGGGAGCAAATGAATTTAGATGTGTGGAGTTTCTGTTCTGCATAGGCAGTAAAAAATAAGGTATTTAGCGAGAAAAGACAGGTGGGGTTTTTCTGCTCCTTGAGCGGCAATGGAGCACCTAGGTAATGTTTGTAGAATGAGAAAATAAACCACAGAGCTTTAAGAGATCTACTGCAGTGATTGCACCCAAGAGACATTTCAACAGAAGTTCTTAGGCAAAATTTCTTTCATGATTTTTTCACGGTATAGGAAGGAGGAGATAGGAGAAATGAGGCAAACACCATCTGACCATTGTGAATGCAGTGATTTTAAATGGTTTGGATAACCCACTGTGAGGAAATAAGATGTAAATAAAAACATAATGGTTGTTAGTTCCTCTTTAAGGGAAAATCGTGATTTTTATTCTGTGATCTTCCCATTTACATTTTGTTAGAAAGTTGTTAAACAGAGAGTATAAAAGGAAATTACGTCTTTAATTAAAATAGCTTGATGAATACTTCAGGGTTTCGAGCCCCTCCACATGAGCTCAGATCTTTAACTCGGAGCTGTGGCTGCCACTTTCCAGCTTGTGCCTGTGGGGCTCAGCGGTGAACTGCTTGCCCCAAGCATTCCCTGTGCTGTCTCCTGCAAACCCCCCAGCTGCAGCTTTCCTGCTTTCTCTAAGAACCTTTTCCATTGCTAACCAGTTCCTAGAGCTCACAGAGCTACATGCTAACGTTCAGCCTAATTTTGTGAGCTGCACATCGCTGCTGGTTGCGGCATCCCTGAATGTGCTAGAGGTTGGTTCGCACATCTTCCCATTTTGGAGTAAGCAGCATCACGTCCCTTGGCCTTCTCTCATTGTCTGCTTACAAGTACCTTGGTATCTGAGTTCCATTCCTGCAACCCTCTCTCTCTTCATGTGCCAGCAGCAGAATGGTTGCTCTCCTGGTGCACCACAGTTCTTACCTTTTTTCTTTTCTCAGCTAGGAGGGTTTTTTCCACCTCCTAATGTATCTAATTCTACAATGGCTGAATGCACAGTCATGTGGATAAGAGCTTTTATCATCACTTCTGTTACAAACTTCCTCGGTCCAGAGGATTAGAACTCGAAAAGGAAAAAGTCTTAAAATTGGTTTAAATGGGTTTAAAAATGGAATTCAGTGGGTAAGAACGAGGGAATAGCACTGGACAGGTAAGAAAACTCACTGAGATGTGTCAGTAGCATTTTCAGGTGAGCGTGCTTTTAATTTTCACTTGCCAGATTTTTTTGGGAAACCCTGCTTGTAGAGACATTCATGACAGCAGTACCCAAGATGGTAACTAAGTGGCTGAAATACAAATGGGAGTACTTCACCGCAAAGCCTGCTCTCTTTCCTGGTCAGGGAGTTAGCAGTTATGGCTTGCATCTGTTTTGCATGGGTGTGCTCTTATTACTGAATCCTTTTCCCTATTTTTAACTGCCTCTCAAATCCCCGTCTATTGAGAGGCGAGGCAGAAGATTTATCCATAGCACAATCTTATGCCTTCCATTGCATAAGGGCTTTTTTCCAGTTTTCTTTTTAATTGGAGCCAGGATTCTAATTGAATCATTTTGAGTGAAAACATTCCTGGATAGAAATGGACAGCAAAAGAGAAGGAAATGGAATTGCTGTAACTTTAATGAGTGCATTCAGTTTTATTATTTCAAAAGTAGTAACATAATTGCTTTTTCCGTTCAGTAGCTGAAGAAGTTTTCACCAATAATAAATAGGATTTTAATGGAAATGGCAGAAGTGGTTATGGACGGTAATAGCCATTAGGGTGTTTGCAGTTTTCAAATTAGATGCACATAATTGGTCATAAAAGGAAGATTTCATTTGTTAAAAATCTCTGGAAACATATTGAATGGACAGTGGTAGAAATGATGCTTCCGTAGGAATTATTTTCTTGTCATATTTAATAATCAGGATTTAGTCAAGTGTTTAACTGTGTTGCATAAACAAATAACGTATTTGGGAAACATACAAAACTGTGTTTAAACACTGTGCTGAGAAATATCAGCAACTGCATCGCGCGGTAGAAGATTGGTAATTGCATCCATATCAGCTGAATAGTCTTCCCCAATAATTGCTTTATTATTATTTTTTTTTTTAAGAGCATTTTTACTGATGGAAGATGAGCATTGTAAACATGCTAACCCCTGCAGCACCCCCAGATCCATTCCTTCCTGCTGACTGCCATCTCTTCTCTCCGCAGGCCAGATGGTGCGCGGGCGCACGGTGCTGCTGAAGGCCGCGGCCGAGGGCCGGCCCTGCCCAGCACAGCTCAGCCAGCACCGCAGCTGCCCGGTGAAGCCCTGCTACAGCTGGCACCTCGGGCCCTGGTCATCCTGCAGACTCCAGGTACGGCTCACAGCCACCTCGGGGTAACCATAGATCTTCCTTGTGGGTGGGAGGTGTTTCTCTTCCAGTTGTTGGAGACGCCATGAGATGCACGTTAAGCGGGGGAAATTTGGGGATGTAAACCTGTGCACGTGGTCTCTCAGCTGGCAGCAGCGATTTATAGCTAATATAGGTTCAAGTAGTGTGAGCTTATAGATGTATTAAAGAAGATTTATGGAGTGAATGTGCTTGAGCAAGCATAGTTGTGGTGACCTATAATTTAGTTATATAAAGCAACTCTAACGAGAAAATAGCTTTGTCTCTTCTTCTAAGAACAATATAGGAGGTTTTTTCCTGCACGTTCTTCAGTGCAATAGTGTTCCTGTTAGGATTGTGGGCTCCTTCTTGCTCTTTTTAACAGCTGGAGAATGGCTGGAGTCAGTAGCAGGGCACTGCCTGTGCCCTCCACACTGCAATCATTCTCCCACTGCCATTGGCCATTGTCAGACTTGAATTGATATTTTTTCCCCCCGCGCTTTTTCTTCTCTCCTTAGCTGTTACTTGACGTTTCTTGTATTCAAATAGATTAGTTGGTAACTAATAGGCAGCATGTGTGAGTTTCCCAGACACAATGAAACCCGCTTGGGCTGCTGAGAGCCCTGTTTGCTGTGGTTCAGGTGGAGAATTGCTCTGTCTCATCCTGGGGCACAGGACCTATGCACAGGCCTCTGCCTCATTTTCCATATTGCCAAATGTAGGAAATGGAAGACAAAAGTGGAAGTGAAGGCACATTATTTGTGTTTTCTGATCTGCCCTTTACTGCAGCATGCATGGCTTGAATGCTTGTTCCATCTCTGGCTGCAGCTGATGGACCAATAGCAAACGCCAGAATTTACATGGCGTATTGGAGATGAAATTTGGAGTATTACAGCCTTTGGACAGCTCAGGATCACAGAACCAGAAATACATTTTAGGGTCACCTTTCTTCTTCATTCCTGTGCTTAACAACTCGTTGCAGATAAGGATGTGAATTCAGCCTTTGTATGTGCTGCACTCAGTATTTATTTATGTATAACATCCTTAGCTGATATTTTGTCCAGCAAAGGTAAGCAAATTCTGCTAAGCATTAGGGATGAGCGATTCAAGCAGAGGAGCTAACATAGCTGATAAAAGAATTAGTAGAGAAGCTGAATTAAGGCCCCACATATTCTAGAAAAATAACACATCATGCAGATTAAAAGTGTGTACATCCAGAACCCTGCTATATTTCAGCTCAGAGCAAGTAATCACAGCCTTTGCTTAGCCAGATATCATCCTGCACTTGCAGTGAGATAGAGCTTGCTTCTCTCCTTAAATTACTGTGTTGTAGTTCCTCCCCCCTTTGCTTTGTTTTGGAGAGGAGCCATTTTTTTCCACGTTCAGTTCTCTTTAATGAGGTGCTTAGGAATTAAATGTAGTTCATAAATACAAGGTGATTTATTCCTGTGCTTTTCTGGAAAAGAAGCTTAAGTGTACTTTCCAAAGAAAGCTTTCAGAAGTCGTGTTTTCAAGGTTGCTTTGTAGAAGAAGGTAAATACATCCCATGGTAAGACCAAAATGCATGTCGTGAAATTGTCCTCCTGGAGTAATGTAAACAGGACAACTCATTATAAGGCTAAAATATTTCTTCCTTGTTTTATGAGATAACTGAGACTGCATTTCTTAATTGTAGAAGGACTATTTTATGCTAAATTGACTTTGTGTGAATAATTAGAGGTGTGTGCGTGTTCAGGAGTACAGCCTGCTAAGTGTTTTGTAGTGCTTGCTTTCACAGTCTGTAAATCAGTGCACTGCTCCCTGGGCAATTCCCCATGCCACAAGCACCCCTCCTGTAGGTGTGGGCATTTCTGCTGCATTCAGAGGGATGTGGAACTCGGAAAATGGGCAATACACATAATCTTAAAGGGTTGCACTACATCAGTCTTTTTTCCACAGGAGCTGAAGTGTTTAACATTGATTAGTAAAAAAAAAAATAATTAGAAAATACAAAGTAGTAGTGGGTGACAATGTTCATAATTTTTTCATTAAAGGAATACAAGGCAAGTAGCTGGATATTATCAAGAACTAGCTGCCTAACGTTGATAAGAAGACAAGAACCCCTTCTTTAATTTAAAGTGTTTTAAAAGATGGTCCCCTAAATGTACTCAGACAATGCTTTCTCATTAAGGAAAATTTTTACCTGATGAAATGCTCATCAACCTGTGAAAGTATTGACCAGTCAGCTCTTTACCTAAGATGATTGTGAGTACACGTGAACCCCAATAAAAGCTAAAAAGGGAGAACTTTTCTTAAAGGCACGTTTCAACAGGGCGTCTCATTGGGACTGTGAGTCCTTGTGCTGTTGGTGTGCTATAGGTGGCTGCTGTATGGGCAGACCTCAGCTCGCACCTCCCGAGGAAGAGTACTTACAGTATGGATTTGGTCCCCAAAGTTTTGAATATTCGATCATTTCCTCAGCAGTGCTCCTCTGATTAGCAGCTACTCACTGAGCCCTCATTGTGCCGTTACTGCAGCAAATTTCCACTGATTCCGTGCCTACTAATTCAGTTTTCAAATGTATAATTTTGGGGACATGAATAATTTTTAGGATGATAAGGAAGTTAATGCATTGCTCCTGTATTGCTTATGACCTTGCCAAAAACATCAAAAAAGCCCACTGTCATTTTCCTCTGTAAATGACAGTACGACACCTTATCTTTTGAATGTGTTCAGTTCATTGTGAAAATGCATTTCTAGTCTGGAGTGAAAGCAAGCAAATGGAAGGCACTGTTAAAAAGCTAACATGTTTGTTTGGAGTTGGTTTAGAGTCCATGATTTCTCTTTTTTTTTTTTATCCTAAGCAAATGTATTGTCAATATTGCCTGATAGAAGAATGAAAAATGTTGCTTTGAGGCGCGCTAACTTTTATAGCGGAGACTACCAAAAAATGCATTCTTTTCATGCTATTTATGTCTCAGCTGCTGTATGACTATTCATACATCGTTGTGTCGGCAAATACTTGTATATTGATGTCTCGTTTATAAAAGAACAAGTATCTTTTAAAAAGTTTTTTGTCCTTTCCAGTAATCTTCAGTAATTCCTTGATCCACTTCTTGAGCTGCACACAGGCTGCAGTTTGATTAGTGCCCATTTCCCCAGAGAATTTTCTCCACATCGCATTCTGTTTCCACCAGCAGTTTCCAAGAACTCTAACCCAATTGACAGCTGCATGAGTTATTCACACACCATTAATCTCAGGCTGCAATAGAGGTTTCAGCGGTGAAACGGTAATTTAGAACAGTGCGTTACAGACCGACTAAAATGAAACACGGTGTTAAAAACTTGAAATCTGGCTGCATATGGTAAATCTACACTAATACTTCTCTAAGATGCTTTTGATAAGCAACTACTCTCAGTCCAACTATTTATGCCCCTATTTCCATTTCATTGTGCGTCAGCAGCAGAAGAGGTCTGGAGAAAATGAAAAAGGTACCACTTGTTTACAGGAGAGATATTCTTGAGATTCCTGCTATCAAACACGCTGCCAAATAAATGCACTTGGTAGGAGCCATTCTGTTCCACAGATGAAGTCCATTATTTTAAAAGAATCTACTGCCAAGTGATTCAAAGTAGCATTTCCCTTGGTTATATAAAAGCAATGTTTCATCCTTCTTCTTGAGCTTTATTTACTGAATTTTGCAAAGTGCCATTTCCACAAGGCTTGAGACACACGTTCATAAAGCATCACACAGGTTTAAGTTGTGTACCTCAGACATCACTGCAGCTCTGTTTTGCAGGGAAAAATGAAACAATTCCAGCCTCTAGAAATAGCCTCAGGGCGTCAATTCTCATAGCATCTTCAGCTCTTGATCATCAGGTTAGCCAAATGATATTGATCTTCTGGTAGAGGAAGTCTTCAGCAAGTAGTTTGGTGTATGGCAGAGTATTTCAGGACTGGGCTGAAGAGCGTGCAATGGCTTGCATGGAGCCTCCTATTGCTTGTTCACACCAGGGTCAGTGCTAACAGACAAGTTGGCTTCATGTGGCATTTCAGTAAAGCAGGTGATCTGTGTCCACTTCAGAGCCTCTAACTCCCTGCACAATTAAGAAATTACATAACACGTTAATCTTTGCAGCCTAATTAAAAGCGCTGATGGGTTTTTGCTTTTGAGTTTAAACCATTTAAGTGCTCATATTGGGCTGTATCATCAGAGAAGGTGAATGGAAATCCAAGTTTCTTTTTGACTGGGCTCTGCTGTTGGCCTCTTCAGGGAAGCCAAAAATCTCGGCGTTTATTGAACTGAGCATTCCTTAAGAAACAGTAAATACACGAGCTCTAACTAAAGACATGGAGAGCTCACCCCAAGGGCTGCACTCAGCTTTTACAGTACCCATCTCTTTTCCTAGGAGCTTTGCTGCCTGGACAATGATCAGCATTCGTAAAGCTGTACTCTTCACATTTGGTTTTTTCCAGTGCTGTGCCGGGGAAAGCACCTGCCTGAGCTCTGCCCCATCTGCTCAGTGTCTCCTTTCTCCCCACATCTCCTACGTGTGGAAAGGAAAGAATTTATGTGCTCTTCTCCCCGCTTGGGCTGCAACACACTTTTTCATGTTCCATTGCCTCTGAGCTTCTGTAGAGCTGTGTACAGAGATGATCTCCATCTGTTTTCCCATAACTGAGGGTACTACTTCAGCCCAGAAACTGGATTTATATCTTTGAATTCTTTTTAGGTGGAGTCAGGTGTATTTCTTTTGCCATCTGCCAGCAGCAGCAATGGGTGTCTCTTTCTCTTCTGTTGTTTTCTAGGGTGGACAGTGTGGAGATGGATTGCAAGTCCGCAACCTCACGTGCGTAGTGCATGATGCATCTGTTTCTGCTACATCCATGCCAGTAGAAAATACATTATGTGGTGAGCTACCTTTGAAGGAGAGTGTGCTGCAGTTACCGTGCTCTGTGCCTTGCCCAGGTAAAGTCTTTTGAAAGTCACACTACGTTTCTGTCTGTAATAGCTTTCTGAGACCGAGTTGCTTGCATAGCTGAGCACTGTCAGCTGCTGCAGTAAGAATTTGTACTTCAGCAGATCGGGTAAATGCTCAGTCTGCTGTTTCTAGATCACCTGAAAAAGACTTTCTTTTTGGAGAAAATGAGATTTCTCATGAAGCAGAAAATCTGAATAATGCATACCATTGGGTGATAAACTAGGGTTATTTCACTGTTAAAGCTGTTGTACTCAGCTTGTCCTTAATCCTTTAAGGCCAATTCCTTTTGCAAACCTGTGATTTATTCTCTCTACATGCAGGTGACTGCCACCTGACCGAGTGGTCAGAGTGGAGCTCCTGCGAGCTCACATGCATTGATGGCAGGAGTTTTGAAACAACGGGACGTCAGGCTCGCTCCAGGGCGCTCATCGGTCAGCCTGCCGAGAACACGGAGAGCTGCTCTGGACAAGTGGTGGAAACACGGCCTTGCTCAGGTAGCCTTGCCAGGGTTTGTCCCGCACGAGAGCTTATTCTGGTTTTATTGAAAAGTGAAGGCTGACTGGTATTGATGTTGCAGGAGGGAGGTGTTATGAGTACCTGTGGAAAACCAGCCTTTGGCGAGACAGCGTGCGCACAGTGTGGTGTCAGCGCTCGGATGGAATAAATGTCACAGGTATGTCCAAAAGCACACATGGCTGAAAAGTCTTCTTCCAGGTATTTCTTCTTCTGCACCGCATGTTTGGAGGGCAGTTGGAGAGCTTTCCTTCCTGATTTCCCCAAGATTTCAGTTTAGAGCTGTGTGTAGGAAAGAAAGGTGGGCATTCAGCAGCCTTGCTGTCAGGTCAGCATCGCACATATCATTGCATGAGGACATGTGGGTGAAGTACCCTAACTGACTGTTGGGCTAGATGATCTTAGTGGTCTTTTCCAACCTTAATGATTCTATGATTTTATGACTGCTGTATTGGTCACAGGAAGAAATGAGTGCACTTATGCTAACAGGCCTGCCTAAGCCTTCCTATAACTGTGGAGAGAGGAAGAGAAAGTCACGTGCAATGGAAAAGAGCCCAGCTTCTGTAATGCTTCTTCTATTCAATAGACAGGAATCACAGATCACTCAGACTGTGAGATTCCTGCTGGTGCTGTGACCTACAAATTCCTCCTGCACAGGATGAGAAGTGAAATTCATGGTCAGCACTTTGAAGCTGTACAAGAGGTTGGCAAAAGTAATAGGGATTGCACATCTGCAGGATCTATCTTGGTATGCGCAGGATGAATGAAGAGAGAGCAGGAATGAAAATGTTATCTCGTTCTATTTATAATGAGTAGTTAAGATAATATACAAAAGTTTTATGTGCGAAGGTTGCCAAGTAGTTAAGAACTCATTAACACTTTTTTATTCCTATAGAAGCACAGAGTTTCCCTAGTGTGAATGGGCTAAGGTGTTATGTGGATTATGTCTTCTTATGTAGATAAGACATTAATGAGGACACAGAAGATCTGCATCTAATTCCTGATTCTGTCCCCAACTTCCTATGTGGCCTGGGGCAAATTGCTTAAGTCTGTATATCTCTTTTCTCTATTAATAAGATGGGTATGATAATAATTCCCTGCCTTGTGAAAGTAAATTAATTAGTACGATTCCTACAGATATTATGCTAATGTGTTCAGTAGTCTAGTACTTAGCCATTTAAAATAAGCAAGCAACCACTTCCTGCAGTACAGTGATCTGACTCAAAAATATTGTAAAACATACCCTTTTCTCTTTTCTTTGAAAAGCACTCTTCTGTTTTGAAAGTAACTTCTTTTCCAGGGGGGTGTGCTCTTCAGACCAAACCTGCTGAAGTTCAGCACTGCAGCCCAGCATGCAGAAAACCCTTCTCCTACTGCACCCAGGTACTTGACTGCTGCAGAATGTGGCTGAGGAGTGAACATTGCAAAACCTTTTTCATTACCTTTGTATGTTAAATGCATTCTAGGACCTAGGAGATAGTTTAGCATGCCCATGATACCACCTCGAGGCAGTAGTAGGAATTTCAGTCCAAAAGCTTCATAATTCTGCACAGATGAGTAAAGGTGTGTAAGTGTAAAAGTGTTATAATTTTGGTTTTGTTTCATGGGGGGAGTTTGGAACCTTCTGGTCTAATTTTCATTGAATGCTGTTTTACTGCCGCATAGCAAGTGGACTGTTTAAAACTCCAGTAAGCGAGGAGATAAAAATGTATTTGCTCTCCTGCTCCTCCATGGATGCAGGAGGCCCCTGTGAGTGCAAAGAAGCTGTAGCAGCCTGATCCCACTACCTCCACAGTAACCCCTAAAGCAAAGCCAGAACTGACCCGCTTGCTGAAATGGTGAGCATCTGAAGCACCCGGTGAATCTTTGAGCCCCCGTCTCCTCTTTGCCTCTGAGGTTACAAATGTCCCTTCCTGTAGGTACTGAAATCTAGATTGAGAACTACCAAAAATGCCACTTTCTTGTCCTCTGTGTCAGTGCTGTGACAGCATAAAATCTTAAGGTAGCCAGATACAGCTGAGGTGTAGATATTTCTGTTTTAAAACTAGCTTCCACAGCTCTCAGTCTCATCTGAGTATCTTGTGGGAGGAATTATGGGAGGAATTACCACTGGATGCGAGCTCATGTACAGGTTGTTGTGAAGTGATGGGTAGACATGCATTTCTTAGTTGTAAAAACTGTTGAGGTATCCTTCACCTTTTGCACCAAAAGCTCAGGATTGTATCTGTCAACAAGTGGGGGGGCTGTGGCAAAAACCATGATGTCACGGTTAAATTCTTATCACAGGTACTGTAAATCAGTTTTCTGCTTGGATCGTGCAGAGCATATCAGACCTCCACACAGGCATTGTAATTATAGGATAATTAGAAAAGAAATGCAATCTAAAAAAGCTGTATTAAATTAGACATCCAAAAAATGGAGTATCTGTTTAGTGAACCACCATATTCTAAGAAACCTCTGGAAGAAACTGCCTACGCTGGTCCAACGTAGCAGATATTTGGTCAGAGGGGCAATGCTTCATTATAGATAGCTCTGTGAAATACTAGAGCAGAAATACATTGGAATGGAGAGTTGGGTCTGAATTGGGATTGTTTCTTCATTCATTTCTTCTAATGCCCATCAGGGTCACTACTAATTTTTTTTATTGACAAGAGGAGTTGAATCAGGCCACAGATGCCTGTGATTAAGCCTGTTGGGATGAGAAAGTTTCCATATTGAGCTACTCTGTAATTACTCTTTTAACCAATTCCCCAAGTATATTATGTCTGTTTGAGCTGAAATGGGTTTGCAGCACCAGCTCCTGGCCTGTTTGGTTTGGTGGCAGTGAACTTGCTAATTACTTGTGTAATGGTGTAACTTGCTGTTTCTTGATTGTTTACATACAATTTGTGCTGTCCTGTGAGAGGATGCTAACGTTTTAATATTGAATTCCCTTTTATCACCTAGAGAGGAGTTTGTGGTTGTGAGCGAGGATATACAGAAATAATGAGATCAAATGGTTTGCTGGATTACTGCATGAAGGTACCAGGTTTAGAAGATAAGAAGGCTGATGTTAAGACCATTGCTGGAAAAAATAAACCTGTCAACTCCAAAATGCATGACATTTTCAAAGGATGGTCTATTCAACCTTTTAATCCAGGTGAAAAACTTAAATATGAATGGAATAAATTTTCTTTACAATGTTTCTGCAGAAGAAAGATACAAGCTTTGTAGATCATAACATCAGAGATTGTATCTGATCACGGTTTCTAACTCATGTGTCATCTTCCATTCCTTTGTGACTGTACAGAGTAATCACAATCTCTTATGTTGGGAGATAGCAAAGAAAATGAAGCAACAATATTTTGCAAAAGTATACTTAAATGCAGTTTGGGGGGATGCTTGGAATTATGTGTGATGTTTCAGTAAGTAATGCATTTGGACCAGGGAAGACATCAGTAGCACTTCAGAAGATTCTGAGCAAAAAGTGCTTAAGACTTCATTAAAGGCAACATGGGTTGTTTCTTGACATATTTCAAAAGTGTTTGAAAAAATACAGTAGAAAGCATAGTTTGGAGTTTTAAGTGTTGAAGTTAAGACACTGAGAGAACAAAAACAAACCAGAAGCAGGCAGGCTGCTGTGCCCAAGCAGTGAGTCCTGAGTACATCTTTGGCTTGCTTGTCATCATTCCCAGCTGGAACGAGCACACGGGCTGCAACACACCTCACTGCTATACAGGACTTATGCAGTAGCTGTAACAGCTGGTCACCATTTTGATTATGACTAATATTAATTTATGCATATTAAATTTATGATATGAAAATATATAACTTGAAAATGAGCAACAAAAGTATCAGATAAGTCAAGTTTTACTGAAATACTTCAGTTGCCTCTATATCCTGCTAGTCCCATCTTCCCTGCCTTCTGCTCTCTGACATTGCCTTTGTTTCCTATTAGCTTGTAATGAACATGAGATTTTAGAAAACATGCAATTTAAGGTTCTGTTGGGGGATTCCGGGAGCCATAATTCTGTCTGATATATGTGATTGCACGTTGAATGTTACATTTACATATTTGATTTGCATACGGTAGTTAACCTTTGTGTTGACAGTCTCAGAGCTAATAGAGCTTGGTCCACAGCCTTTTCAAGTTGGCTGGTTTTTGACCAAACTCATCATCCAGAAACCCACACAGTTCACCAGCTGTTTGAGTCACAGGTTTGGGGTTAATTGCCTTTTTGTCAGCAGCCATGGCCCTCTGTGGGCTGCCCTCCTTAGGTGTCACATCTTCAGCTGATAACTTTATGAGGTTAGAAAAAGGGAGAGAGGTGTAGGTGGATGCTGCAGTCCTGTTTTAATCAGCATTCCAGGCTGCAAAGCTTCCTTCTGGTGGGCTTGACCTCAGTGCAGCATTTGTGAGCCTGTTCTCCACCAGGACAAAAGACAGAGATAGGGACTAAGGAGCTTCAACAGAACATGGTGTTATGTAATATTAGAGTATGAATGTTACAGCAACAGCGTATGGCAAATAAATGAACATGCTACATATGCTAAGTGTATCATCAACCTATCCAGTAGGTTCTCTTCAGTCTGTATGTGCCCTTCAGACCCAGCTCAAGACTGGTGCTTTTCACACTGTTCCCCTTTGTCTTCCCTCTTGACAAAATATGTAATTACTGCCCTAAAACAGGCTCTGAGGCTTACTCATCTGGGAGATTGCAGTAATTAGTGCTAGCAGAACCAGGAGATGACTGCTACCTACCAGTTATGCTCTTGATAGCAAAACTGTGGTGAGTGCTCCCTGTATGGATGGCATTTATCATCCTTCAGTGCTAGAGTCCTTGACATTTGTGTATGTCTAAGGACTTGTATCTGCCACTAGAAGTATATGTGCCTTTCTCTACTTAATTTGTGGTTTTCCTTTCTGGTTACAGTTTGGAACACAAATTTTATAATGATTTAATGGGTCTTGATGTTTTTGTTCTTTCAAATGCTCTGCAGGAGCACACAGAACTGATTTTGAATCAGGCTGTTTTTTCATTCTTCGCCACGCTCTGGGAGGCCAGAGTTCAACACAGAAACTTTTTAAATAGTACTGTTTAAATTATTGGTTGGTGTGGTCCAGTGCCTTCGTGTTGCAGCTGGAGAGCTTGCCTGCCTTCATAGCAGACCTGGTGGGGTGCCATGTGCTTGCTGTGGCAAACCCTTTGCAGCACTGCTAAATGTTTCTTGGCTGTAAATTTCATACGTGGACATCAGGAGAAGAAGTAAAACCCGACATGATGAACAGAGCAATTCTCACGGGGAAGATAGGCTGCAAGTGATTAGAAAAGAGGAGAAAGTCTGTGAGCAATACTCAGACTTCTCACAAAGCCCGGAGGGAAAAGAACCCACAATCAAAACCAGGAAAAAAATGGGATCAGATTAAATATGTTTCCTTTTGAAAAAAATTATCATTCCAACATAAAATGTAAAATAGGTTCCGTGTCTGCCTTATGCAGAAAGTCCCCACTTGCATGAGTGCACTGGAAATGGCCTTGGTCAGTCTGTGTCTGTGGGCATGGAGAGGGCTCATATTTCTGCCTCCAGTGTGGATTAATAACTCTGTTGATATGAATCAGCTCCGGCTGCTGCTGTGTGGAGAAAATACCACCATGTCCATCCACCAGGAATTCTTTACAGCCGGAACCGAGCAAGAAGCAGAAATATTGATCTTTTAAAAATGATTATTATTAATGCAGAGCTTTAGTTCAAAACCTGTCCCAATAAGATGTATTGAGACTTCCTATCAGAAGGAAGTGTTTCACAACACTGGAGATGAAATGTGTGTAGAGGGGTTCTTGCATGGATTGTAGAGTGACTGCCCTGCCAGTGCATGGGGACAGGCCAAGCAGCCTTGTCGGCAGCCCTGTCTCGTTTTTGGAAGCTTGTTATGTTTCCTGTGGCACAACTTCATCCCTCTTATTATTACAAAGCCTATCCTTGTTCTTCCTCTAAGCTGAATTTCTTCCCATTTGTTGCCCAGGCACTTTTCAGCTCTAAGCAGCTGGTTCTCCTTGGCGTGCTGATGTCTACCCCAAGTGACCCATAAGTACGGGCTGGCTGTGGGTTATGAAATAGTGCTGCTCTGGAAAGCTGACACAAAGAGTTCCTTTCAGCTTTCAACAAAAAGCA
The DNA here is from genome assembly GCA_028571105.1 of Tragopan temminckii. Classification (NCBI taxonomy): domain Eukaryota; kingdom Metazoa; phylum Chordata; class Aves; order Galliformes; family Phasianidae; genus Tragopan; species Tragopan temminckii. The sequence continues at coordinate 29,130,609 of JAOWBP010003503.1, forward strand.
TCTAAAGTCCTTACCAAAGTTAAGATTGTGTGTTCAAAAACATTGATTTTTACAGGAATGTCTTTGCTATCAAAAACATTTTTGATGGATTTTTCCCAGCAACTCACTGTTGTGTTTCCCATCAGTGATGCTATGAGTTCTGCTTGTGTATTTCCTCTTTACTTATCCTCTTAAGAAGAATTCATTTACTTTAGAACAAAACGTTTTATTTTTTCTTCCTCTGTCTTTTTTCCAATCTTCCAACAGATGGTAAGCTGAAGATGTGGGTGTATGGAGTATCAGCTAGCGGGTTCCTCATCATAGTCCTCCTGATTTTTACATCCTTCCTGATGTGGTGAGTGTGGCATGGGGTTTGGGGCTTTGTTTGCTCACTTGTTTTTAAGATTTAATCCTTAAGGCATTAAGAAAAAATGGAACTTGGATTAGAGATCTACCCTCATTTGGCCCCTACCTCAAAGCATTTTAAAACTCTTCACATTACAGATGCTAACCTACTTGATTGTGAAGATGTGTGGTGGTCATGTGGGGAAATAATTACTTTTGGTTATCAGTAGACCTATATATTCAGAACTCTGGTGGGATTAGGAATGGCTTGTTATTGTTTATTGGATTCTTAAAAAAAAAAAAAAAAAAAAAAAAGAGATAAAGATTAAAAAGCTGAAAAAAGGCAAGGAAGACAGTTGGATCTAGGGGCTACTTCCTGTTCAAGGAAAGACCAAAAATAATGGGGTCATTCAGCTGGGTAATGGTGTTTGATGGGAGAATACAATAGAGAACTATGAAATCGTGAGTGGAGTTGGAAAAGGGCCCAGGGAATCTTTATCTCATGCTATATAAGAAGTAGGAGGCATCAGATGAAGTGTTTAAAATAAACAAAAGATCTTTATTTTCACACTGTTCATTACTACCTTGTGAGCTTACTGCTGTCAGGGGCTGTGCAAGCCAGAAAGATAAATGGAGTAAAAGATAGCAGAACAGTTAATGGGAGAGTGGCTTTCTTGGTGTTAAGCGTGGTTTTCTGGGTCTATATCTTAGCTCAGGAAATCCCTACATAGGTTTTTGCAGTGAATACCTCAGGAGGAGACACGCCTTGTGTCCAAAGCTGCTGTTACCAGCCACTGTTAGAAATAGGGCACCGTGCATGCTGAAGCTCTGATGGCACCAGCACATCTCATGGGGGGCTTCATGGTGACAGAGTCCAACCATGTCCTAACAACAGCATTACCCTATTTCACCCAGAATTTATTCTCTCTCATTATTCCTCTCCTTCTCTCTTCAATTAAAAGCAGTGTTTGGATGATGCATTGGAGCGTAGCTTCCGTGTTTTTTGAGTCATATAGCTGCTGATTCTCTGCAATGGAGCATGCTCAGTAGAGCACACTGAGGATTTTTAAAATAGCATTACATGCTTCTCCATCGCTTGAAGACTAGAAGTGAGAAAATGTATTTCTCAGTAATAATTACTGTTGTTTCAAGGAAAAGAATAGGAATATCCCAGGTCTAGGCAGTTCATGTTTCATTTTTTCCGTGAGGTGTTCTTTGTTTTATCATCTGTGAGAAGACATCAGAGACAAATGTGTTTGATTTCCTCTCCAGATGATAAGCACAGCTGGCTGCATACTGAGCTGCCCTTTCTTGGCAGGCTGCATGTCCACACCGCCCATGGAATAACACACAAGTAGCTCCGGGCCGCCTTTCTTGGAAGAAGCCTCCGTGCTGCCATGTCACCTGGTTGCAAACTGAAATAGCCAGTGTGGGAAGCTGATTTTTATGTTGAAATTTGTTTTTTATGTTGATGTGTTTGAGCTTCACAGAGTATTACCGTTTACGCTTTTTGCCTCCTGAAATATTTTTATTTTTCTTGCAGCAAAAAAAACAAGCAGCATCAAAGCACTCCTCCACAACAGAAGCCTCTAACCTTAGCCTATGATGGAGACATTGACATGTAACATAGAAGAGAAATCCAAATGTAGACATCGACTGCCTTAACCACTTTCTTTTTTGTAACTCTCAGACTTCTCAGTTTTTTGAGGAATCTCCTGATGTGTAATAATCGGGCAGAACAGAAGTACTGCAAGCTTAACATTTTGCCACCTCGTTACTAAAGAAAAAATAATGGAGTCAAAGTCTTGGATCTTGTGAAACTTTCCTGAAGAAACTGGAAAATGCATCTCTTCCTGTTGAGCAATGGGAATTAAAATAATAAAGTCTACCAACATCAAATGGAATTGGTCCAAAAAAAAAAAAAAAAAAAAGGCATGACAATCTGGAGGAAAATGTGACATTTACCGTAAATGACAAGTTTGACACAGCATCATTATGCACTATATTAGTGCAGGGTTCTTTATTCTTCACATATTTCAACAATGAGTTTTCTAGTGTTTACATTTCGTTCAAAGACTTTAAAACTGGATCACGTATTTTGAGAAATGCAAAGAATAGTGAGTTGGAGTGTCTGAAGTTATCTGGTTTTTTAAAGTTTCTTCCTTCTTATCCTGTTTTCTAGTCTGGAATATGATTTTGCTTCATTTCCACCTACAGGACAGAATAAGGATTGCTAAGAAGAAGCCTAGGTGGTTTCTGAACTGAAAGTATTTTTTAAAGGGTTGAGTAGATAGATGGGTGCTCTGACGAATGGCTAGAGGGTCTGATTGTTTGAAAAGTATTTTAAATTAAACAAAAGCATGTAGATACATTACGGCCAGTTTAAATTGTTATTCCGTTTAATTAATACAAACTCCGCTTTTGTATTTAAATTTTCTTATCTGAAATATTTATAAATTCTTTTTTTGAATTTAATTACCTGACCTCATTTAATATACATCAAACACAAATACGGTTTGTAGCAGGCCTTGCTTTTTTAAATGTTTCAAAACCACTGAAAAGTTACATGTTGTAAACATCTGGGAGTATTTGAAGAGGGTACGTGTTTATAATAGTATGTGTTGCAAGTAAGGAAGTGCCATCTTGTGGTATTGACTTGTATTTATAAGCAAATAAAATGCTAAAGAGAGTGAGAAAGTTGCTTCTGGTATGTTGAATTAAATGTGTGTAAACAATATTCACTATTAGTCCTTTACTGTGTCTGAGACTGAATGCTGATTTCAAACAGTTCTGGCATGTTTGGTGCTGTAGTGATTAGCTGAAGAAATGGTGTAGACAAGCACAAGTTGAGAGTAATTGCAGATCTGGAGAATGCTCAGGATATTTTTAGCTCAGTGCTGCTTCTTTTTGGAATAATTAGATAGAAGGGAAGAAAAGAGTTATTAGCAGCCCTTGTCAACGTGCAGTTGCTGTGCAAGGGTTTATCATGAGAGAAGAGCATCACCAGGCAGAAGGCAATGCTCGTGTTGTCACAGCACTGCTCAGATTCAGAATTTGAACGCTGTGACTTCATTGAAGATATGGCATTGTGAATAGGTTTACTTCCCTGGCAGGGCAGGAGGTCACAGCATCAAGCTATGGCGGTACTGTGGCTGCAAAGCAAGGTCAGAAACACACTTTCCTTTTCCACAGAAACAAATGTTGATGGAATCGAGAGGGAACATTGTTTCAGTCAGTTGCAGAGAACCCAGCTTCCTGCCAAAGGCGTTTGGCTGATCCTACTTTCTGCCTTGGAGTTGTAAGTGATCATGGTACAAGCAGCAGGGTCTGGTTGTTATCAGTAACATTGGGAGCCCATATATATATATATATATATATATATATATATACAGCCTTTATTTATTTATTTTATTATTTATTTTATTTTTTCCTCTTTTTTTTTTGCAGTGCCCGGTACTGAATCTTTGAGTGACGTATGAGTTACAAGGGGAATGACAGTCCGGTGCTGCTAGGAGGGGTACTGCCAGGCCATAACATAGAGTTTCTGTGGGATATGATGTAAGGAGAATGGTAGCTTGTGAAAAAAATGAAGGAATAAACTCAATTAAGAAAGCTGCTCAAACAGGCATTGGGGTGGGAAAGTTGGTGTAATAACAAAACGTGGCAGCTGCAACATGTGGCCATTGCCCTCAGTATCAGCCCAAACTGAGATGCTTTCTTCTTTCCCTGGGTGAGCCCAAGCACTGAAGGCATAGAAGTTGTGCTTTGCTTGAAGAACTGCTGGTGTATGCTGTTACATGTGTCAGCTGCTCAGGTGGGCAGCTGGGATATTTGCATGCACAGATACCACATCCAGATGTCACTGTGCCTAAATACTTGGAACATCTGGGCTTTTGTGTGCAGGAGCACCAGAGGGACTGGGAGCCTGATGTTTCTGTTAGGAGGGCTGGATCCCAACTCTGATCCTCTCTCCTCCAGCAGCCACACAGGAAGCACTGCTGAGTGTTTTAGCTCTGGATGCCGCAGCCAAGAGCAAAGATAGTGATTTTATTTGCTCTAGAAACAAAACAGTGTAAGAACTCCGACTAGCCAAGATAGATAAAGACCTGTAAATTAGCTTGTGCTTGTCTTCATATGGCTCTAAGAGTAGCCTAATTGCATAGTGTTCTTTGCTAAAGTGTGCTTATATTCACCTGTTTCCTAAGAAAATGAAGAAAATACAGTCAGTTGAGCATTTCCATTTTGGATTAGTCCTTGTAAGTATGATTGTTAGGGATCAGATCTTTTGCTGCTCTTGTGGCATAGCTGGTTTCTTGAAAACCTGCCTTTTTTCTAAATACATAGCCTAATTTGCACTCATGAATGGAAGAAGAGATGTAGTTCAATGTCAGGGCTTGATTTCAATTGGGAAGTAGAAAGAAATGGTACAACTCAGGGCCTTTTGAAACATGGCTTGGAATGCCTGATGTATTAGCATGCCTCAGGACAGGTTTAACGTGTGCCTGGTTTAAATGTCATGTAAATGAAGTAACTTCCATGTCTCACAGCTGGGACACACTCCTGTCTTGTGCACGAGCTTGATTTATGTTATCTCTATGAGGATGACTTGTCTGGGGGCACAGCACCCCACTGTCCCTTGAAATGGCTTTGCATTTGGCCATGCGTGGAGATGTGGTTCCATTTACACCTGGGAAGAAGAGAGCAGACTTGGCTGAGTGGCTGTAGTGGTGATCACAGCTGCAGGATTCTTTCTGCAGGAATGTTTAGCGTATGCCCTTTTATCTCCCAATCTTATACAGTTTGTCCTTACTTTAAAATGTAAACAACTTTCGTTGGTCACACATGAAATGTCTCAGAAAAGAATCCAGAAACCCTATATTTGCACTCGCTGGTAATTATGTTCATTTGCTTTGATGACATGCTTTGTTACAATAGCGTGTAGAGCGGACTCCAGACAGATACATGAGTTAAAGCAATTGATGGGATTTGTCCTGTCGGCAAAGAGGCGTTTTGATGGAATGAGAAATCAGATTCGATTTCCTTTGATAAGGAAGAATGTTAATTTTCTCCTCGGCTCTATGAAAGTTCACCTGCATGTTATGAATATTGTGGTTGTTACATGCCAATATGACATTTGGAAGAAACTCTTCAAACATAATAACAGTGGAGAATCTTTCAACAGTCTGTGGATGCATGGAACACCAGGCATTAATTTTGCAGCTGCAGAAGGTAGCAGTTACAATGTTTTTTGAGGCAATCTGGCTTTTCAGTGCACGTGACCTGGCTTCAAGTAGCTTTTCTGCAGAAGTGTCAGCAGTGAGTGCAGTGGAATGGCCTCACTTTGCACCATGGGAGGTTCAGGTTGGATGTTAGAACAAATTTTATCTCAGAAAGAGTGGTATTGGCACAGGTTGCCCAGGGAGGTGGGGGAGTCACCATCCCTGGACGTGTTCAACGACCGTGGAAATGTGGCATTGAGGGACGTGGTCAGTGGGCATGGTGGGGACTGGTTGGAGTTGGACTTGATCTTAGTGGCCTTTTCCAATCTTCGTGATTCTGTGTTTCTAAATTAAATGATCTAATTGCACAATTTTATTTTGTCTTCTGCACTGATATTAAATTCAGTGACTGAATTAGGGAAGAACAGCAGCCTGTGACTCAGAGTGGTGAAAGATTTAAGTGTGCTGTGAGAAATGTGGTTGGCAGATGTTCTCCTGCAGGATCAAGCTTCTTGGCTTACCTACATTGGGTAGACCAAGTGTATCCAAATTTAGTTATGTGGGGTAGTTTGGATCCATCTGAGTGCAGAAATACAGAATGGTTTCAATGTCAAGACACGATGGATTTAAATCTAGCCCACTTAAATCATTCCCCATGCCCTGAGAAAAGACAATGCAAGCAATTGATGGTGGCAGTTGACATCTTGTCCTCAGATAAGCAATTCCAAGTAGGCCTTTGCGCAGGAGAGATTCTTATATGGGAGATTTTTCTTCCAACATAAACTAAGTAGGGCTTGTGGGAGTTGCAGCACAGCCAAAGCACAGGTGACTACTTGTGTTTCAGCTGCTGCAATTGAATAGCTTGCCTTAAGAGGTGTGAGTGGCACATTTGCTGAAACCCAGGCAGCGTCTGAGCTGTTTGAGCTCTCTCTCCCATGACAGACTGCAAGAAAACATCACAGTAGAAAGCCAGCCAGGCCACCTTACAGCTATTTGGTGTTTTCTCTAACCCCAGCACTATTTGACTCAGTAAAGCACTTCATCTTGTAGAGTCTGACAGTCTGGGAGTGGAGAAAAGATGGTTTAGTATCTCAGCTCCAGTTCTGCTCTGGTTCCTATAGCAATGGGGCGTTGGTGTGAGCCCTGTGCCATGATCCTGCCTTTGGGGCAGCAGCAGTGACGTTTGGGCATGTTCCTCACTGTGGGGAAGCATCACGAGGTTGCCAGGTCTTCAGAGAATCTCACATTCTCACCTGACACAATCAGCTGATGAAGCCTGTTAACATTTGGGCTGCGATGAAAAGCTGTAGTGCAGCTGTGTCAAGTCATGATTGCATTGCCACTCTTTCTTTGGATAATATGGCAGATCCACAGCAATTATTTTTGAACGCAGTCTCTGTCACTGCAGAGCAGTAATGTGAAATATTTACTATTTTTTTTGCCTCGTGCCAAGTGAGTTTTCACTCAATTTGTCATTAACACTGCTGTCCTCTTCTGAGGGAAGTGTTTATTTATGTGAACTGCTCTTCAGTAATTCTGTGTTTTCTACAGGAATAGGTGCTGGCATCACCTTCCGATTTCATCCAGTTTTGACCACAAAAATCTGCGCTGATGAAGCTGTGGGATCGATGGCGGATGTGAGAGACAGGAGCACAGATCTCATGCTCAGTAGTGCTGTTCATACAGTGCGGGTCATTTGTGACCAAAAAAAAAAACCCTAAAACCTTCAATTTTCCAAAGTTCTGCAGTATTTTTGATGTACAGGCAGAAGACTACCTAGAAAGGAGCAGTGCTGAGTCTACTGGGTCCCTTCCACAGCTCCCACCTCACATGGCTATGAGCTCCTCACGGAAATCAGCCCTGCTGATTTGGCAGCCCTGCTCACAGATCATCAGGGCTGACTCTTTAGGAGTACAGTTAATTAGTAATGAACATTTTGAGTATTTTTCCACATAATATTAGTACTTTTACTGTTCATCTCCTCATTTCCATCACCATGACAGCCAAGAAGATCTAAAACACAGAGAGCCGCCTGTCTCACACAATCAGGCAAACCTGAGAAATGGATGCTAGGGGAAAAAAGCCCAGTGCTGTGAAATCTGAAATGAAGTGAGGAGAGCTGCAGCCTGAGGACAAGCAGCACAAGTCTCAGCTGGGTTCAACCAACCTCATCTCCTCCTGTGACCAGCAACCCTGTGCATCACTACGGGCTTGGGCCAGGGTAGCTGGAAGTCTGCACAGAGGAAAAGCATCTGGGGGTGTTAGCTCACAGCAGCTGAGCATGAGCCAGCAGTGTGGCCAAGTGGCCAAGAAGGCCAGTGCCATCCTGGCTTGTATCAGCAGTGCAGCCAGCAGCAGCAGGAGGTGATCATCCCTCTGTATTCTGCACTGGTGAGGCCGCACTTCAAATACTATATTCAGTTTTGAGCCCCTCACTATGAGAAAGACATGGAGGAACTAAGCGTGTCCAGAGAAGGGCAACATTGCTGTGAGGGGTCTGGAGCACAAGTCTTACGGGGAGTAGCTGAGGGAACTCGGGTTACTCAGTCTGGAGAAGAGGAAAATTTTGGAAAAAAATAATCAGAAAACACTGTCCCATGCCTGGGGCTCAATCCCACTGCTGCTGGAATGGGGTCTTGTGGTGGTCAGGAGTGGTGACAGCCAGGCTGGTGCTGGAGGCTTTGGGAGAGAAATCCACCCATATATCTGCCCATTACAATGCTGTCAGTACCCAGAGCCACTGCTGGGTGCAGTCGAGCACGTTCTGAGTTCTGTATTTTGTTAATATTAGACACCGTGTCTGATGCTTGCTTTGTTTCTATTAATTATCTTTGATTTTCTTTTGCTTCTTCATCAGCTTTGATTACTTTTTTTTTTTTTTCCTGTGGAACTTCAGATCAGCTTTCTGAAGCAAAGCAAAATGTAAAGTGGAACTTTTATTTCTCCCTTGCTGACATCCAGACAATGAATATAGATCAGAATTTTCATTTCCTTTTTTTTACCACATCCATTTGCATGATAGAACAAGCTTGCCAGACTGGTTTTCTTTGATCAACCTAATAAGGAAAAAGCGCTTTCTAGCTCTGTATTATTTTATGCCTTGTTTGTGACTTCAGCATCCTTTGTGCAGGTTTAGAGATGATTTATGCTTTATTGCCCTTGAGTCATTTCGTTGAGAGCACTTGTGTTCTTCCCACCGTAAAAACATCCCTCTGTAGCATGATATGTGTTAATAGGCGTTGAATGGAAACCTGGTGCATTGAAATGTTGGTGCTCCCAAACTACTCCATGCAATGACGAAAGCCAACTGAAGTTGGGGCTGTTGGTTTTGTTTCTCTTTTAGTTGTAGGTATTTCTCCTGCTGTGCTTTGTGAATTCCTATTGCATTTGTTTCGGTTCCATTTGGTAACTGATGGAAAAATGGCTGTGCTAATAGAGTGCAGTCTTGGTGGCTTTATTGAGCTAGAGAGGCTCCCTTCATGATAACTGCTTTGCCATGTGGGAAGTGTTCATTTTCAAAGGGCAGAGAAATGGCCATATCTGCACTATACCTATAGGGAGGGGGGACAATCAGATTAATTATCACTTGCTTTAGTAAAAATGGCTGTGTAATGGTGCAGAACAAATAGCATAAATCTCCCCAAGATTGTGTTAACGCATTCTCTCAACCAAAATAAAAAATAACTATCCTGTACCTGTGTTGTATAGGGAAGAGCTGCAAAAATATTAAGCAATGATGGATCTGGTTGAGCTGATGTATTAAGACCCATATGGCTATTAGCCAAAATTGCGTATTTGTAGTGTTAAAAAAGTATAGCAAATTCAGTGTGAACACACCAAGCACAAGGAGACTCACACCTTGCTGACTCCCTGCCATGCTCAGGGCCAAGTGAAAAGAGGGGACACATCCCTCAGGGAGGTACTTGTAGGGCTGCACAGAGCCGCATCCTGAGGAGCACGCGGAGTTGTGATGGAGCCCCAGCTGTGCCATGCCATTGGTGTGGCTGCTTGTTAGCAGTGTCTTCCTGCTGCTGCTCCTTCTCTGCTTGCCTTGGCCTGGCCCTGTTGCCAAGGTGGGATCTGCCCTCCAGACTGTGATGTTGGGGTGGCTGTGGCACAGCGAAGCCCAAGGCACAGCATTAGTTGTGTTCAGGTCACAGCTATAGCAACAGAGGGCTCACACATCTTATCAAAAAGCTGAAGGACTGCCGTGAAGCTGCTCCCTCCTATTTTCCCACCGGTAAGTGCTTGTAGAGGTGTTTTGCAACCTTGCCGTGATGGCAATAAGCTTTATCTGAACAAATTGATCCTGAGACGCTGGAGTTTGTACCTTGTTTGCTGCTGCCTTGCCTGCTGTTTCTATCCTGGCTCCGAGCAGGTACAAATAATGAATTAACTGCTGGATAAGCCCTACGGTCCCCTGAGCAATTATTCTGGCTTCTGCCATAGCAGACTCAATTTGTCCTGCAATAAGTACAATTTTCTGAGAAGTTAGTTCTGGTTCAAACACTAATGATCCACATCTGTGCAGCGTAGTTGTTGTTTTGGGGAACGGTTGTGAGCCACGCTGTTGGAGAGAGCTTTAGGTTGGCATGCAAACAGCACATTGCATGGGGTGTTCAGATACTGCTCTGTGTGCTGTTGGGACAACTAGGAGAGAGAAGGGCGGTGTAAAATAGCCAGCAGTTTCCAGCACATGGATTCTATATTCTTTCTGAATGTAGAATCATAGAATCATGAAGGTTGGAAAGGACCTCTCAGATCCCCAAGTCCAACCCCAAGTCCAACCCCAGCCCACCCCACTATGCCCACTGGCCCTCAGTGCCACATCTCCACAGCTCCTGAACCCCTTCAGGGATGGTGACTCCACCACCTCCCTGGACAGCCTCTGTCACTGCATCACTGCTCTTTTGGAGAATAAATTACTATGTGTTCAGTGGTACGAAAAGGGCATAAACAAACAGCATGCCAGCTGCAGATAAACCCTGTATCCGTGGTGGCTCTTGGCGCCGGAGATGAGTAAATTTTATTAACATTGTCATTTCCAATCCGCCGCATCATAAAGGACTTGGACGTTTTCTATTATAGTTGCAGATCTACCTTAACATCACAAAAGCACAATGCGGGAAATTAGATATAAACTGAAAAATAATTAAAGACCTGGTGACAACTTGATAACGTTGGGTAATTAAAGCGTTGGTAACAAATCCTGAATTTTAATTTTTCTTGCTGTAGCTGATACTAGAAATCAAGATCAAAAGTACATGCTCTATAGGAAAGCTAGCTTGCTTATGTGTTGTTTAAAGAGGAAAGGGAAAGAGATGAAAGCTGGAGCTGTGCTACAGTCCAGTAACAGATGAAAATGTGCAGGAGCTTTGCCCTTGTGGAGACATTTGGTGGTGGTCATTCCATGACCCATCACGTCTGCCCAGCGATCACAGCCCTGCTAGAGTAATTGGCCCAAAAACTGCTTTGGGGTAAGGAAATGAGATCCTGAGGCTGAATGGGAGAATAAGGGCAATGGGCTGTCACTGCCCTGATGCCCACAAAGGCATCTTTTTCCTCTAATAAGAATATATGGTATTAATAGTTTGACACCGTGTCAAACATATGTTTAAACAACATCAGTGGAGTCCATAAGCTGTATCAGAAGTACAAAGAGCACCAGTGGATGAATGCAGAGAGGCATTTTGACTCTGGCAGCATGCTTAGCTCTGTTATCTCTTCCACTTCTGATCCCTCGTTTGCAATCTCAGTGTTTCCCATCCCACCTGACACCTTGTTTGTGGTATTGCTATTTAGCCCTGACTTGGGCTTGCAGCAAATATCAAGCTGTAAGCAACAAACAGAAGGAGGTGGTGTTCTGGTAGGACTGGGACATGGGGATGTCCAGGGAGCTGACACCTGGCTGCCTTCCCAGAGAGGAGACTACGATGGAACAAAACACAAACACCCCACAAAGTGCAGACTGTGCTCACAGAAACCAGGTTTGTCTTCTCCTGCCTCTGCCAGAGCTGAGCAGCACAGTAGCAGATTGTAAAGGGACTCAGGGCCCTGCAACTCTATCAGTTTTGATCAATTTTTCAGCCAAGTTAGTAATACACCGGAGAGCGTGTCAACATGCTTTATGGAGGTCTGCAAGTGCCTACCATGGCTAATCCATAATGCTCAAATGGTTTCCTGGAAAACAGACATTTCGTTGTCACCATGAGGAGACTGCTAAGCAGTGGGGGAGAAAAATAGAAGAAAACCACGGGGCTGCTGCAGGCACTGCAGTGTGGGGCATGGCTTAGCAGCAGCACCAAGGGACTGGCACTGCTTGGGGAAGCAGGAGACCAACGGCGCTTCTCTGTTTAATGGAAACTGGCAATCAATTTTTAGCAGCTGGTGGAGAAGCAATTTAAGTCACAAAACAGTTTCCCTCCCATTCCTCTGCCCCCCAGGTCTGAAATCATGCTATGAGCTGATGGCTTAAGCTGCTTGCTTTAGGCATAATGAGTAAGTAGGACATTTAGTCACTTAAATATGTGAATGGTTCTCCTAAGTATTCTGGTTTTATCAGTCTGTTATAAAATTATTTTGCTTTCAGAGTTGTTATCAAAGCCTTTTTTGAGGTGGTTGTTCAGAATGGGGCATTCCGACTGCCCTTTCCCTACCCACCAGCTGCTGAAAGCTTACTTGAAATTGCTGTTAAGTGAGCCAGTGCCTGGACTTCTTCTAAGGCATCCAGGGGATCTCTGAGCTCCCTTCCAGCCTGGGTTTTTCCATGATTCCATGATCCCATGATTCATCTTCCATGTTCTGAACCCTTGATACACTTTGAGTGTCCCACAGCACTGCAGAAGCTGGAAAGTTATTATTACCGTTTACCATTATAAAATGTACAATTAAAGATGTGCTAGGAGAGCTGGGACCCACCTCTGCTCACCCCACAGCATCGCTCCTATACGATGCGTCCCTGTATCACATACGTGCTCATGGCATACATCTGCCCTACAGACCAGTACTGACTGTGCCACTGCCAATCCAATCTTTCTCATCTACTTTCTCTTCTTATTTGTAGGACAATAACCGGTCTCAAAGGAGGAAGAAAGTATTGCCTGGAGATCTGACTGCTGACCATGAGGAAAATCTCCTGACTTTTTTCCACAGTAACTGTTCCAAAGTGTGGCCATTTTCAGAGATTACCAGTTTCCTGAAAACCATTTTTTTCTCCCACTGTGTTTAATATAAAATACTTTTCTTCTCTACAGCCTACAAAAGAAGGCTAATCCGAAAAGTGAAAGCCGAGTCCTTTGCTCTTCCCTGTGCTGAGCCTCAATGGAGAGAAACACACTCCCTTAGCAGCAAGCACTGCTGTACTGCTGACTGCAGCCTGGCTCATGCAGGACAGGCGGGCAGCGAGCGATCTGCTGCCAAATGACCTCTGTCAGCACTCAGAAAGAAAAAGACAGCAGCCACCTGTGTTACCGGGAAAGGCCAAGCTCAACTAATGGGAAGCCAAGGGAAGAAAAGGAGTGCAAAAGCGTCCTTGCATCACCATCTAGTGGTCTCTGTGTTCAGCAGAATAAATCCAGCACCCGTAGGTCCTTTCTTGTGGATGATTCCTCTGTTAACCATATTGCAATCTGCCAAAAGGTGGGTGAGAACAGTGCTATGACTGCATCAGGAATGCTGGGCTGTCAAAGCACCTGGATGTGATGTATTTCTGTAGTACAGCTTTAAGTGATTCAGTTTTCTACTGAGTGTTCCTTGGGAAGTTTCCAGGCTCTCTGCTTCAGCCACAAACCTTGCTGAAG
>JAOWBP010003503.1:29150100-29163628 GCA_028571105.1 Tragopan temminckii
TTCCTTGGCAGCAGATTTAATCTTGGTGCTTCCCCTCCCCCCCCTTTCTTATTTTAGAACATTTCTATTTCTTTTCCACAAAATGTTGTGGTGGAATTTGTTCTCAGTTTTAGGTTCACAGTCATTATGGAAGTTAAATACAGCGTTAACAGTTAAAATAAGCAGGTAGGTTTTGTTTTAATTTGAACAAAGCAAAGAATATTCAGAATAAAAGGTGTTGGTCTGTCTTCACCCAAAGATGTGAAAACACAGCTATGTGGCATCATGAATTTCATCCAGTGTGACTCAGTCTTCAGAAACAGTGAATTACAGAGAGAGGCATGGCCTTTCTTGTTTTTGGCGAGTTAAAGGTGTTTCCCTTTACTCCTCTCTCTTTCATAATTTCTTTGCGTACAAAATTAAGTTTCCAGAATAGTATTCTGTTGATTGCAAAACAGTGTTTGCTATAATAGAAGACATGAGCATGGAGATTTCTTTTGAAATAGATTCCAAGTCAAGTAATGAAATTAATTACAATAATTTATGATTCTGTGGAACCTGACATTTAGTGATCTCAAAACTTTTTGAAGTAGGAGCACAATGAGATACTGGCACTACACAGGAGTGCATTAAGCAGGAGGCAGTGTCTGAGTGGGTCTCACACAGGCCTCTGTACTTTCTTGTTCCGGGCTTGCTCTACTGTGGGTGCATCTCCAGGTTGGTAATTAAGATTCTGGTCACTTTTTTGGTTTTCTAGTGGACAGCACCATCTTTTAGAAGGACTAAATTTTCATATAAAATGAGAGAGGATTCTGTTTGTCTTCAGTTTAAAGGCCACATAAATTCAGCTGTTTGATTTTATTCCAAGAGCAAAGGGATTTCTTCAGGATGGTCTGGCACACCTGCATGCTGTGACTGCATTCCGGCTTTCAGAGCAGAATGTTCCTACCTCTGTACTAAGTGTATGACTTCACAGATTCTGGCTCTTTTATGAATAAGAGACAATAATTTGAAATGAAGCTGCTGTTCCAACAGGGAAAATGGACAAGAAGCGATATGCTGTTATCATCTGTCAGAGCTACAGAGAAGCCCAGCAATGCTCAGACACCTCTTGCATTATGATCCTGAAAATAACCCTGGTCTTGCCTTCATCAGTATTTAATATAGCTGTGTTGTTCCGTGTGCAGCAGTTATCATTGATTAATACTTAACAAGTGTTAACATTTTTTCCTAGTGCAGACGTTTCTTGTGGCCATTTCCCAGAATTTATACCCATATCATGTGTAAAGTTGGCTTTGCTTTATGCAGGGTGGCTGATTGATAGATTCAGGAATTGATTTTATTTTCTTTTTATGTTATTTAATTGGTTTCCTCCTCCAAGACAGCAGAATAAAAGTGAGAACTACCTTCTGTATTCCTCCTGATATCTGTTCACATGACTGCAAGGATTGTGCTGAGATTCCACCAGCTAAATGTGTGCATTTGAACTGCAAGCTGAATACATGAATCTCACATCTTTTTTAGGTGACAGCATCAGGATCATCACCATTACCAAACTGCTAGCTGGAATATAAAGCACTTTGTGATTTTGGATTTTAAAGCCCAATTACAGCTTTCTGAGTGATTGCAGAGGCAACCCCCGTGTCAGGGAGGTCTGTTGTTTAGAAGAGCTGTTTTCCAGAAGTTGAAATTCATTCTGGTCACATACAGGTTGGTTTGGGGAAAGAAAGGAGATATTGTCTTCATCGTACAGCTGTGCAGGGCTGGCCCTGCCTCCTGGGGTGCCTGTTGCAGCAAGCACGCTAAGAAAGCAGCTGCACATACAGCTCTCTGGGAGAGCACAGCGTGGAGCCTATGTAAGATAGGGAGCGTACATTAACATTCCCAGTGAAGGATTTTACATCTGCTTGGGTGGAGGTGCCCTCTGGGCTGATGCCATGGGTGCACATGTTGAAAGAGCCTAGATACCTTCCTGCCCCTATTCCCCATCTCCAGCAGCACCCGCAGATCCCATGGGGAGAGGCAGTATCAGAAGGACATAAACTAACAGAGAGTGTCCAGAGGAGGGTTATGAAGATGGGGAAGGGTCTGGAGGGATGTGTGAGAGGCAGCTGAGCTCCCTTGGTTTTTCACCTCAGGGCAGAGGAGGCTGAGGGGGGGCCTCATGACTGCTGCAGCTCTCACAGGGAGCAGATGGGCAGGCACTGACCTTATGGGTTCCTTCCAACCTGGGATATCCCGTGGTTCTATGATGGTGTAAAGATCGTGACATTTTTCTGCTATAAATAAATGTGTTGCAGGCTATAGCCACCCATAGAAAAACTGAAAGCAAGTGGATTTTTATGTATTAATGAAATGCAAATGGGTAGATTCTTCTGCATATAGATGTGTATTCTGTCCTGTCTAATTTTATTTACTGCTTCTCACTTAAGGAGTGCATAAATCAGCAGTCCTGTGTAGTCTGTTGTGATATATTACTTAATTAAAAGTTATGAAGGCTTTTAATCCTTTATATAATTAATATTATTTTTGAGTCAGCCATTTCCCATATTTTAACTTAACCAGGAAAGATGCATTATGTTGCAGAGATTCTGTGAATCGTCGTGCTCACTAACAGATGTGGCACACAACATGGATCTCAGATGCTCCAGATTGGGTTTGGAATTTGAACTCAGAACCAAAGATAATTAAATGTTACTGCACCTAAGAAAGCTCATGTAGCACTGATTATAGTTTAATAGCAAATATAGCCTATGTGTTTGTTAGAGTCATGGATTAGTTTATTTTAGCTACACTTTAATAATTTAAAAAGTATTCTTAAAATGGTTATTTATGTTCTAATGGAGTCTTAATTTAGTGTTCTATATTAGTGCGATCATTGGGTGATTTATTTTTTTTAGTTGACAGGTTATGGTATTATTTTTCACTTAATTAAGGTTGTAGCTGACATGAATTTCTTTTCCATAAGAGTCAGCGTTTAAGAACTGGTATAGTGTGAAAAATCATGTGATTTTTGTAGAGCAGAGATGGGTAGTTTGAGGAGTTCTGCAAAATCTGGAAAAAAAAAGCTAAGAGTGATTTTGAGTTGCGTGTTTCAGAGGAGTCACCCAACTGGAATTTTGCTGTGTTTTGCTCCCTCATTCTCAAATGTTATCTTTGTACATTGAAAGCATGTGCCAGTTTCATCCGAAGAGCTCTGGGATTTTGAGGGAATGTTGGTATCCAAACTTGGTATTACAGATTCCACATCAGTTTTTCATAAAATTTGATGTCAGTTTGACAGCAAGGGCGTTTTGCAGAAATAGGAGTTTCCTATAGCTGGGAGTCAGCTGCCCTCTGTTGGTTGGTTCCGTTTTGCTGTGGTTTGTGTTTCTTGTGACGACTTTGGATGGATGGGGAAAGCTTCCCCTGGTTCCAGCTGCCAGTGCTGTGTTGAACATCACTGGGGTTCCTCCAGTAACACACCTCTGCTGTATGTGTGCTGTGTCTTTAATGAACTTCTCTTAACCTGACTTTAAATTCTGAATCTCCTTCTCTGAGAATAGAATCATTATTAATTAGTACGAACTTTGTCAATTAAAAATACTAGACTGAATGCTAGCTGTCAGCTCTGCTGGTCAATCTACATCAAGAATTTATTCAGACATATGTTCAGTCTCGGTGTCCTTGATTCTCTAATAAGTTAGTTTTAAATTATGACTACTAAATAAAGATGAGAATTTTTCTTTCTCTAAGTAAGTGATATTAAGTGGTTCGTGAACTTTCTAGTCAGCTACCAGGCATAAGTATATTTTCATTAATGTTCTGAAAAGTCAGAGTAAAAAGAGTAATGTTGAAAAATAGTGAGGTTTAGCAGTCTCTTCTAAGTAAAGCTTTGAAAAGTAATGGAAGTCTAGTCAGATTCTTCTTTTAGAATGTCTTATTACTGGTGAAAATAATAAATATGCATTTGCTAATGTTCTTAGGCAATGCAGTATGTGATACATGGGATATGGGCTTTTCAGCCACTTGCAGTGATGTGCTGGGGCTCAAGCCTACTGAAACACCTTTGGCTTCCCTGATTTCCAGTGGGAATTCTGCACACCTCCTACTTCAGCCAAGTCTTGATTGTGAGGAGCCCTGGGCTCCCAGGTCCATATTTTCATACAGTGTGGGCGTTCAGCTGACTTCCCTGAGGCACCTCAGAAAGTTGGGTTTGATTTGGTGGGAGTGCTTAGCGATCGGTAGGTCTGACAAGCTGGCCTTTGTGAGTGTACACATTTCCAGAATGTCTTAAAATAAATGCAATCTGTTCCTTTAGTTTAAATTCAGTTTACTCACAAGTGGCCATCTGGAATATAGATTTGTGTGTGTAAATCATTCTCTTGGCACAGTAGTAGTATCTTTGCTACTATTAATGCAGTTTTTAAGGAATTTCTTCTTTGTAACCACAGATTTGGACCTGAATCAAAACACACAAGCCAAATTTTTACCCATCTTATATATACTCTCCTTTGTGAGAACTTAAATCCTAACTTTCAATCTAAATTGTAAATGCAGATTTTAATGTAAATCTATGTCTAGGCCTATTTTGGTTAACATAATATATATTTTTGATAATGCTCCAGTCTCAGCAAAACAGCACTTGAAATGGTGTTTTGGTTCAGCGTGTCATTTAGTTAGAATTTGCTGTACAGGGTGTAATGACACTGCTTTGTAAGAAGGCTCACATCTCATGCACGCCTGCTGCAGGGTGCAGCGATTTACTTCTACAAGTGGCAAAAGGGAATGAGAGTCAATGCTCATATCAGACTGCATGTTTGGAGAGTAACATTTGCAAATGCATGACGTTTGTTTTTTCCTTTCACGTGGCTTTCCCCCCAACTAATAGCTGGTTGTAAAGCTGGATGGTAAATGAGCAGATTTATATTTGTTGGAACACAAACATCAGCGACTACTTTAGTAACTAGAGTAGCAATAGATATTCATTAGAAAATCCATTGGAGAAATCAATTATACTTTGAGTTTGTCTTGTTGAGAGAATGGAGGTACTTGGTTGTGTAAAGCAGGCATTACTTGAGCGAGCAGCAGGTGGGCAGACAAAATGGGCTTCATGGATAGTCTCACAGGTGAGTAAAATAATAAGAAAAGATTAATTTTCTATCCCTCGTGTTCCCAAAGCAACCATTGACAAAACAAGTAGTTTTTAAGAGTGAGAGATGGGAGACTGTATCTTGCAGCGTGTACTACATACACAGCTCATCAGTCCCGAGCAAGAAAAGCGATGATTAACCTTGATCAGATTAAACATTTGCATATAAAAGAGGCTTTTCTTAATATTCATTTCAGGTCAGTGTTTGATAAATGACTCGCAGATTTTCATCAGCGTTCTGGTGTCTTAATTTTTGTAGAGTAAACATCCTCTCTGGAGCTGCAAACAGCAGCATTTTCAGCATTGCAGCGTATCACGCAGGAAACTCTAAGTACAGGTTGGATTTTCATGCTAGCTATGGAAATTAAACCCAGCCAGAGGAGGAGAAATACTTTTTAAGCTTAATTTCCTTTCTTTTCCTCACCCTGTAGTAGTAATGTAGCATACCACCAGTGATGGCTGTATTGCTCCAACCAAATGTTAGCCCTATCGTCGCTGGCCAAATTTCCATCGTTTAATTAAATAAAGGCAAATTCCAGTTAACTTTGAAGGCACCCATGGCTGGCCCTGCTTTTTTAGAAAGCAGTGTGCACGTACTCAGGTTTTCCCTTTTGTCTGTGTGTTTGGTGGAGGTGGACCCTTTGATCCAAGCCATACATAACACCCATTGAGTGGCCTCCCCATCGAATGGCCACTTGTTCCACATCCTGCCCTCGCACGCGTTTTGCTGGATCATGCTCTAGTTGCAGACTGCATAACAGATGAAGTTTGACTCTAAAAACGGAAGGGTAGTTTTTTTGGCTCGAATGGATGTTTATCAATGGAGTTAACAATGAAAGGGAGCAATCAGTCTCCACATGCTTTCCTGAAATTGGTCCAGCAGCATT
Source organism: Tragopan temminckii (assembly GCA_028571105.1). Classification (NCBI taxonomy): domain Eukaryota; kingdom Metazoa; phylum Chordata; class Aves; order Galliformes; family Phasianidae; genus Tragopan; species Tragopan temminckii. The sequence continues at coordinate 29,156,098 of JAOWBP010003503.1, forward strand.
TGCAGCACTATTGCAACATATTTGAAATGGTGAAATAGGGAACGTTTGTTAATTTAAAAAGATTGTGACTGTTGTGAGGGAAGAATACAAAAGTTTGGAGCATGTCAAAGTCAGGCACGTGTAAAATGTGCCTGCAATACAATCAGGCAACCTAAGGACAGGGTGCTTCCCTGCTTCTCAGGACAGCCACAGCAACTGAGTGAATCCAGAGATAATGTAACTCTATTCACCGTCACTTACAAGTGTTGTCAGAGGTCTGTGCTTTGCATTTCAGCTGTTTGCTTAAACTGAAGTTAGGTACAGGGGTATCCCTTCATTAAGTTCAGTGGTAGAAACTTTATTTTAGTTTGTTTTAATTGAGGTATATAGGTTGGAGTGTGTAAGCTAAATGCTTAGAAAAGGCCTCCACTTTTCAGTGTTACCAGGCAAAACTTGGTGGCTTTTATTGTTACACTTCATGTGTATAAGGTTAATGAAATTACAAAAAGTAATTAAAGAACAAACTAATGAAATGGAGAAAAATCTAATTTTATAATTGATGATTTTAATTATTTTAAACAGTTTGTTAAAAGAGTGAAGGGGAATTCTTCCACTCAATAATAACTTCTCCCCCCTGTTTCCACTAAATTAAATTGATTAATACTCCTAACAACAGTATGGCAGGCAGGCAGCCTTGCTGGGGGCCTGAGCTGCAGCCGTGTTGGCTCCTGGCACTCAATGCTGCACTGCTGGGAAAGGAGGAAGCATTTTTGGCCTAGAGGCAGTTACAAAGAACAGGTATCCTTTTTAGAATTATATTTTGGAACAAGCTGTAAAAAAAAAAAAAAAAAAAAAAAAAGATTATTTTAATCATTTTACATTAGTCATTGCTTAAGTCAGTTTATCTTTTCTTTGATATCACAGAACTACCTAAACCCAGTTGTTAAGTGCTGAAGACAAAACCCGATTCATTACCTCCTTCTAGCCAAAGGTCAAATTTTCAGTGGTCTGGAATTTAATTTGCATTTAATTCAAGGTTTCATCAAGATAATTGTCTGTTTGGTTCACTCCTCTAATTGAACGTTTGCAAGAAAATTAATGTCTGATCACCCCTGGGAGAGGGGAGGTGCAGCACTGTTGCACTGCAGTTTTCCAGCTTCACCCAGGAAAAGCATCCCATTTTCATGGGACACAGAGCTCCTTTCTCTGCCACAGTCACAGAAGTTGCAGGCTGTATTGGCAGCTGAAAACGTTATTGTAGTCTGCCTTGGCATTAAGCAGATTGGCTGTATTACTCCAGTGAAAACTCTTATCCATCCTCTTTTATTTAACAACCTTGTCATTCCCAGGCTGAATGGATGGGTGTTTTTTCTGTCTTGTCTCTGCTGAAGTTTCCATTAGTAGCAAAAGCTCTGCTCTCTGGTATTTTACTGCCCTGCAGGTGTTTTGGGGAGAAAACAGCTCTCTTCTCTCATCATCAGATCCCTCCCTCGCAGCTCACAGTCTCCAGACACCAAACCCTTCCAGCCTCTTCTGAAGGTGGGAACTTCATCCTCACAACCCGACATTTCTCTTCTGCAGTTGTTTCTGCCTGCATGTGAGAAAGTAAGTGCACAGATCTGCACGCAGTACACAGCTGAGGATCTTAGCAGGGTTTGTGAAACACCAGTAGTTGCATCCTGTGTTGTAGGGAAATTCTAAGAGAATGCCTTCCTGCCCTGCATTTTCTTTTTTATTTTGTGGCCATGTCACAAACTGTTTCATCCAGCATTCTACCTGGATGCATTTTCCTCAGGCTGACCTCTGAGGGTGTAGCAGACAGACTTTGTTGTTGTTGTTATTAGTCCCCAAACACATGATCTTTGAAGTGAATCACAGCCTCTCTTGGCTGCCCAATCCATGCATCACGCGGCTCTTCCTTCACACTGTCCCAGATCTCTCTGTCTAAAGAAGGCACTTAGCTTCATCAGTAAAGTGTCAGCAGGACTGTAGCTGTTTGTGTGCTGGCGTACTTGGTGAAATATTAAGATTGGCTTTAAGACCAGTCCTTCGGCAGTGATGCTAATAACTTCTCTGCAGCCCGACATTTCCTATTTAATATCATTGCTACTCTCCTACCTCTAGCACTGTCATGCCAAGTTAAATTTTTTGTACTAATCCCCATCTTCTTCAATTTAAGTGCTGTGGTAAGCTTTGCGAAAATCAGGCAGCTGTTTCATTTCCTTTGTCCAGAAAGGAAGTTTTCTTCTCTAAGAATGGTATCAGATTAGTCTTCTGTGCCTCACCTGCATTAAACCCAGGTGGTATTTTTCCCCACGTTCTCTCAGCTTCACTGACTTTTATTATTCCTTCCTTAAAAATTGCTCTAAAGTCTCGCTACTGCTAAGGGTAGAATAAAGGGTTTTAGTTGCTCTGATGTTTTGGTTTTTTTTATAGATAGGACATTTATTACTTCTGATCACATGATATCATTCTTGTCTCGCTTGATTTATTGAAACTAGCTGCCCCATGGGAATTCTCATATGCCAGTTCTTTCACAAATCTTCATGGAAATTGCTTAGTACTTGTACATGTTTGGGCTCTTGACATATACATCCTGACTAGGGTAGTTTCTACATGGTTATCATCACTGACTATCGTGAAAATTGAAGCATGTATTCATGTAATTTGGAGTTGCATACTGTCTAATCTGTACTCCATCCTCACTGTGTAGTAGTTTCACTTCTTTGCAGGTCATCTCTTCCTGCAGCCAACGCAGTTTTTGTTGTGTGTGTTAGTATTTTCTGGGTTGGTTTTTGGTAACTGCCTCTTGCTGAATTCTGGTGCTTTCTTCAGCTCCATGTGAATGCTGTTGTCCCTGCTGGACTATCTCTGTCCATTCATCTGATTGACTGGTGAGGCCTGGCATGCTGCCCTCTAGCTTTTTCTTACTTGAGATATGAGTTCCTGTAAGTATTGGCATCTTTGACTTGAAAAATGTCTGTCGTCTTCTCCAGGCAGATCATTCAACCTCTTTATTAGTTGACTTCCCCGGCTGGTTCCCTCTTTGTGTACAAGTTGCCTTTGGAAGCCAAGATGTGTGAGGGAAAATGCCTTTTCTAAGGGGTCTACAATCTGCTGTGATAACTTTGCTTTAGAATCAGCATATGAACACGTACTTCAATTTTCTTTCTAGAACCAGTAATTTTGTTCCTCTTTTTTTATCAAAAATGAAACTGAAATCCATCACCTTCCAGTTGTAGTTAACACTGAATTAACTTGTCGGTAACTGTTTTTAGGAATATTCAGATCTGATGTTATTAGCAGCTTTTGTTCTCCAGTAAATGAGTAATCTTGTTAGTAAATATATCTGTAGTAACACTGTCTAAGATACAGGTCTGTGTTGTGTTCCCTGCCAGCATCATCACAACAGAATCATTGTCGCTGACACAGGGTCCTTAGACAAGAGATTTTTCAAGCTGTGTGTCATCTTGCATTTCTGTCCTTTTGGAAGAATCTGTTCTTACCTATGAGACTTGTTGAGGTGGAGTCATCAAGAGTAAAGTGAGCAGCAGTTCCTCTTTGGTAACAACAAGAATCCCAACACACCTGTCTAGAGGGCTTCTCAAACCCTGCCTTCCCCTTCTTCTCCTCTGTCTGGGAAGAGATGAGAGAGGAGTTCTAGGTTTCATGTTGTTTAGTGATGTTCATTTGGATGACCTGCAGAACTCTTGGCATCATCCAAAACTTCCACTAGTAAATGTTAACACCTTTCTTTATCATCATGTATTCCTTCTACTGCACGTTTGCTTATACTCAGTATTCAATCTTTCTACTCTTTAGCCTTAAATTATACATAAGTTTAAGAATTCAGCTGCATATATCATCGTGTGGAAATGTAGAGATGTTGGCAATTGGTGTTTGATGTGGGAGGTTTTTCACCTTGTAATTAAATAAGCTCTGTGAATGTTAGTTCACATGAAAAATAAATAAGAATGCGTGATACCAGGCCAGGAGGTCATAGATAAAATGAGGCACTAGAGTACTGTGGGAAAAGGAACTTTACAAGTTAATGGTCTGGGTGCTATTAGTGAATATAGTTTATAGCAAACGAGAAGAAATATGTGATGATTTTTATTAGCAGAGAAAAGTTTGAGAATAACTTTTAGTCATTGGTTTATCCTGTTTGCCCCCTGGAAATGTTCACCTTCAGGCATGCTATCTGTGAGTTCAAAGACAAGATATAGACCCACACAAAATAGTTTGCTAAAAGGTCTTCATTTATAAATAGGGCAAATATAGGAAAAAGAATCTGTTGTAAAACACTGTGGTCATTTTTTTCCCATTTAGCCCTCAAGGTGCTGAACATTGGAAAGTCAGGCTTTACAGACTTGTTTGGGAATGTGTGACCACAGAATAGTACGAAATGGCCAACGTCATGGAAGAGTCTCTATTCTGTCTTTGTGTGTCTCAAGTGCACTCAACTGGCAAGTTATCTGCAGCTGAAATGGTGGTCCTGACTGCATACTTGTCTCCTGGTCTCCTACCTCAGGTGCTCGTTTTACATCCTAGTCACTTGGTGTTCATTAAGTACTCTTAGACTAAACTTTAGCTGTACTCAGGCAGGGCTTCATTGCTAAATAGCAATGACATTCATGAAGTGCATGCTCCATAATGGATAACAAGTTTGAAGCAGGAGAGACCACGCTTATGAGGATCTTTCTAAGCTATAGATGTGCTTCCTAACAGATGAGAAATTCCAATCAGGTCAGATTGGTTTATCTAGAAGGCTGATGAGCGTGAAGTCTAAGTAAAGGCTGCCACATTGGGTTCATTTCTTGTAGGCTGGTTTAGGCTGAAAAGAGACCATTTGTATGATATGTGACGACCACAGTTTTTTTGAAAAGAATAGTTTTGGTCCCAGTACAAATATCGTAAGTATCCAGATCCCCTGAACAACTGCATTCTCTTCTCCTTTTTAATTTGTAATTCTTTTTACTCTTCATGACTCTTCCAAATTAGTGCATTGTTCCCCTGTTTGTCACATAAAATGCTTTTTTTTTCCAGTGCATCAGCTGCTACAAATAGCCCAAACACATCAACATAACACAGAAGGGGATAATAGGCTAAATTATCCTTAAGCAGTTGTGGTTGTAACTGTTTTATGTCTTACCGAGCTATGTAAATTTGGTTCTTTGCTGGGTCCCACAGACATATCTTTATTTTGACTACTGGAAGGCACAGAAGGATAAATGGATAAAGAAGGGAAGCAGCTCTTAGCACTATTTCTCATCTGTTTTATGGTAATGCCTTCACTGAGGTAGTTGCTGTGTATACACATAAAACAGATCTGCTCCCCAGAAGTGGTTTCCTATTAGATTCAACCAAATGTAAAAATAAATAAAATCACAAAACAGTAGGAAAGGATCAAAAAGTAAAGAAAAGGGTAATAGTGCTGAAAGAGTTTGGTCATACAGGTTAATAATAGTAGGTATAATGTGGTGGTTACAGCATTTTAGCAATGTTATTTTTGAAATAGCAAGTATGAAAAGCAGCAGCCAAAATTGAGGAGAACGATACAACCTAGATGCCATGTCTGGCTGGCTTCAGGAGGAGAGGTGAGCCTCACAGTAAAAGTGGATCTTGAGAAACTACTAAAAGCCGGAATGGGGGATGATATTTCATATTAATTCTAGTTAAGTATTCCAGGGAGGGCAACATAAAGAGAAGTATGAGAGAAGTTCAGTCATGAGTGCTCTGTGCTGGTGTCATTGACACAGCGAAGTGGGGACAACCGAAGTGAGAGCAAGAGGGCTAAAATAATGTGTTGGCTGGAGAGCAACACTTCAGATATGACAGCGTAAGTGCTAGTTTAAAATGGAAGTTGAAGCCATGGGGGAGATAAAATTAGCCACAGACAAGATAGGAAGAAAGAAAAGCAGGAGAGCTGAGAGATGGCTCTCCAGTGCCCCATAAAAGGGAGGATAAGTGGAGGGAGCAAACTTATGAAAGGCATAGCAAAGAGTCAGCTAGCTCCCGTGTAGTCTTTCTTTGGTGCAATATATATAAAATAACTTGTGACATCTTTGAATTAGAGACCAGCTATTTGCTCCTTGTTTGTACATCAAGCTTTTGACACCACTCAGGGATCCCCAGCAACTTTCTGGCAGGAGCACTGCATCTGGAGGCGGGTCGTGCACATCCTTCTGCCTCGCCAGCCAACCTATGACTGTAATTTTGGGTGGCACCTGGTGGCTGCTGGTGCAGTTCCCATGCTGGAGTGTGCTCTGGCAGGCAGTGATGCACTCCTCCTGTCTTAGCAGACAGAAATTCCTCTTCAAGAAATGTTTGCAGGGAGGCAGGAAGAAAGAAGTTACCGTCTTTCAGATGTGGATGGGAAATGGTGGCATTCCTGAGCTGGACAAGGTTCATGTAAGAACGGATACACCCTTCCTACAGCTGTCCCAAATCTGTGCCCTCTAAAATACAATGGTTCCCCCTCCTTTCACCTTCACGTCCTGAACCTTTTCTGGCTGCTGTTGGGTCCTGTGCCCTCTCTAGGGTCTCTCTGCTGCTGCCACCAAATTCAATTTTGCAGCCTGTAGAGCTGGACCAAAATAACACATTCAATTTTGCCTACATTACTGAGCAGCCTTGGGCTGGCTCTGAAGGCAGATGGGTATTTAATTTGACATTTGTGCCTCTGCAGATCTCCTCTGTAAGCTGGAGGAGCAGCTCTAGCGCTGTTGCGGGGGCCAGCTCATGCAGGTGAGCAATTGCCAGTGGAGGAATAATCTTCTGAAGAACAGTAATATGTCAGGTTATACTCCTGACTTCTCTCTATGGGATGATACAGCTCAAGAAAATTAAACGTAAGAGATAATTTGGCAACAGTCTTATTTTAAATACTGATTAATGACTATTGCTTTAGCTTTAATGCTGCTCCTGCTCCACTCATGTGATGTTTTAATATGGCAGTGGAATTATGATTAGTGCATTTAAGTTTTTAATGTTCAGATAGTTAAAATGCCCCCATAATAATCGCTGCCTTTAATACTCAGCAAAACTATTACAGAGATATAATTGCCCTTTAGTGTTGAAAGGAAGAAACCAGGATCCTAACACGATCTTGAATGCCTCTTTTCTAGTAGCTTAAATCAAATCCTTAAATTTCAAAGTCCTTGGCAGCAAGTTTTAGGAACTTTAATTAAAAAAGAAGTTTTCCATAAATAAATCAAAGCTGGAAGTCTAGAGATGGAGATAGAGGAATAGTTCAATAACTGCAACATAAAGTGCAGGAGAAGGTACAGTAGGATATATCCTGGAAATCACAACTTAAAGCATCCAAATCTAAAACCAAGTTCATATGCAAAAGTCTGTAATCCAAACTGTACCTGCCCAGCATACAAAGTAGCTCGAAGGTCTGTAATTGTTATTCTCTTGTCATTAAAATGTTCTAGATCCAGTTCTGCAGTATCTCACACTTCTGGGAGTGAGGAGTGATTTTCTAATAGAATTACAGGAAAGCAATAAAAATGGGAGCAGCTCCAGCTCTGTGAATTTGGCTGATACT
>JAOWBP010003503.1:29163728-29180486 GCA_028571105.1 Tragopan temminckii
GGAGTGATTTTCTAATAGAATTACAGGAAAGCAATAAAAATGGGAGCAGCTCCAGCTCTGTGAATTTGGCTGATACTTGGCAGAAGCAAGAAATGTGTTCCCGTTTTTTCCTCCTCCTGCCCTGGAAGTGCTGTCTTCCACGCAGCAGTTAGCGTGCATCTCACCCAGCCTGTAATTCTGTTGCTTTCTGTTTTCCGTATCAGGGAAAAAAATATTCCACTGTGATTTTGTAAGCTGTGTAAGAGTCAAACGAGCTTGAACTCAAGCCTCTCCTTGAAAAGCAGAGTCCCTCTGCTCCTCTGCAGAACCTCTGTAAGGCACAGCAAAGCATCTCTGCATTTTGAGTTGCTGAATTCGCCACTTGGCAATTTGTTGGAGAGAATTTTTACATACAGCCACCTCTTGCAGGAATCTCAGCTCTCCACCCAGCCCCACCAGCTCTGCCCCTGCTTGGCTGCAGCAGCACATTGAACTTCGTACCTGCAGAAGTGTTCCTTAATGATTATTGTCCTTTCTTGGTATCATTTTTTTTCCTGATGGTTTCACTGACCTTGTCCATATGTTGGTACACCACGAGTAATAAGGACCCTTTCCCCATATGGGACCTTCAGCTGTCAGTCCCTCTTTCTGCTCCCCTTCCTTCTCCATTTACTAGAAATAATGCTAAATATGGATGATTGATGGCCCTCATTATCTTCCTGGCATGGTGTTTCTTACTTTCAGGATGAACCCAGGGATGCCACAAGTTAAACAAGAATTAAGCAAAAACTAAGTACCTGATTTACCACTGACATAGGACTGGCTTCCTATATGTGTAGGAGCTCCTGTCCCGAGGCTGTGTAGCAGCTCCTAACTTTCCCAGGTGTCTTAGGTAAGACTGAGAAATGGAGATAGCTGAGTAGTTTGCTCTCTGTGCAAGCTACTGTGTGCATTTTCCAGTGTTGATAGAAGCAACTGCATTGAACTCATTGTTGATGGCAGCAACATACAGGACTCATAATGTATGAGTCTGAAGTGCTGAGCATGACAGGGTTAGAAGAAAAGCTGCACCATCTTGAAAGGAAGTGAATTCTTGTGTAGAATAGTTGCTGCACTGCTAGGTGTCATTACAAAGTCAGGCATGTTGAATGGCTTAGCCTGTAGGGTAGTGTAAGCAGGAGGTTATGCGGAGGGAAGAAAAGACAGTGTGGAGATACTCCCATCACTGTGAGACTGACAGCCTAGCCTAGCCAACAGAAGGTGGTGGGATGCCTATAGCAAGGCTTACCTAGAATCTAAATTACAGTGTTTTAATACCTCCTGTTTTATTGTTATGATCCATTATCTTATTAATGTATTTTAAGAATGAATGAAAGTGTCAGACAAGAAGAAAGATAAAGGGTAGGTGGAGAGCCTGAACACCTGGTAAATGTTCTTTCCTGTTCTTTTTAATCACAATTCTGATGGCTTTCTTTTCCTTCTCACTTTATTACTTTTAGGAAAATGAAACTGCAACTTAACATTAAGCTGATTTTGGAAAGAACTGTCTGCATGCTCCTTCTCTTGCAGAGTGGCTTGATCTCTGTAATGCAGTTTTTTGCATTAATTCATGAACCTCTTTTTTACATTTATCTTCAATAGTGAGTTGCAGTGCAGCGATCTCTTCTGTAAAGATGTGTCCTTAGAGGGTTTGACAGTGTTTGTGGCCAGAACTATTTTTTCTGAGCCATTTAGACAGCGGTTTGGGTTTTTTGAAGAAGTACAATGCAATCTTTACTGGCCAAATGTCTTACCTGTAATGAGAGCAGCTGTTTTCTCTTATTTTTGTATCCTGGGGCTTCTTGTATTTTTGGCAGAAATACGCATGACAGAATTTATTTTCTTGCATCCAAATGCAGCTTTCAGTTATTGGCAACATACAAAAATTCGGGAATATATGGAGTAATTATGTTTGAGTTCTTTCTTCATAGGCAGTCTGTAGGAAATAAACTGGATTCTGGGAAGAATCCTCCTGGAGGCATCCAAATATAGTTTGACCATTTTCTCCTGTGTTAAAATATGTCAGCGTGATGCCTGGGAAATCAGTGTCTTCCATTAGTGCAAAGGTAAATCTCAGGCAGGTGGCTGCCTGGTGGCTGACCCAACCGTAATTGCACTGGATCTGCTGCAGTCATCAGTGGTTCTCTTGTGTGTCTCTCCCACACCGTCATCGCTATTTCCTTTAACTTTTACAACACAGTGCTGCCAAACTCATAAATGCTTTTCCTTTTTTTTTTTTTTTTTTTTTTTTTTTTAAATCTCTGAGGGCTAAACTTCTAGCTGACATTCTGATAGATTTTTTACGGAAATGCCTACAGAGCACATTCTTGGCAGCAGTTCTCGGTTCCTGCCAATTAGCAGAGTTTGTGGTAGGTGTCTCCTGGAGGCTGCACACAGAGAAGTCCACCCAGGATGATGAGTTAGCAGTCACAACTGGGTGATATTTAGTTGAGTTGTCAATCATTGGCTCTTCCATAGGTCCGTCTTTTGGAATCCTTCTCTCCTGCCTCTGAAGTTACAGCACTGGGACCATACTGATAATGCACATGACTATTTGCATCACAATCATCTGACGCTTTGAGTCATTTGTGAGGCTGGTGTTTTGAACCCAAATTACTCATACATAGGGAATGCCTTTGCTGTACATAACATTATCTCCATGAGCAGATAGGAGCTTAAAACACTTAGAAAAGCAGCTCTTTGGGTACGTGTTCACCGTGCATAGCAGTATTTGTTCTAGGGTGATTCTTGAAGTCGTGGGGAGGTTTACAGACCACCATCCTTCTGCTCCCCTGAACACTGTAGTAGCTGCAGCTGTCTACATAGCTGTTTGCAGCTCAAAAAAAGCAAGGGTTTTTGTAAGCCAGCTGCAGCGCGATGTCTGGGAGCAAACTGTTAGCTTGGAGACCATCTTTTCTTGTTCAAGCAGCAGTTCAGGTAGTCATGAGTGGCCACACAAATTCAAACTCCATTTAGTGAAACTTGCTGCTAAAAACTGTTGTCCTCAGAGGATCTCTTAAAATGCCATATGAAGGAACACTGAGGTGTAGGGTAGAATGATTCTTTCAACCTCTGTACTTCTTGTACCTTCTGGAAATTGGACACTTAAAACATCAGATTAATGAATTGTTTTTTTTAGCTCTGATTCCAGAAGTGTTTTAGGTTGAATATTAAGGAGAAAAGAGCTCTGTAAGATGAAATAATATCCCAGGTAACCTGATGAAATCCCTATAAATAACTGTTTGAAAATAAGACTTTATTATACTGAAAGTAATACTGTATTGAACTAGTAGGAAAGTTATATTGACTTTGTTCAAGAATGTTTTATCTCTGGTGTTTGTGATTCTAAGCTGTGCATTTATTAGCTGTGCTGCTATTGGGAAAATGGACAGCTATATATTCCTCTAGGAAAGGACATTCATCTAAGATTCAGCACATGACTTTTGGAACAAAACCAATAGAAGAGGGAAAATTAAGTTTCACTGAAAAAGTGAGGTAAAGGATAAAAAAGAAAATATATATATATGTTATGAGAGGTCACTGAGCACAAAGAGAATCCAGCGACCAGCGATCACTGGTTGAACCCAATAAATTATTCAGGAAGACCTTGATCCCCAGGGATTCTGGGCTGAATTGGCAGTTGAGCTCTCCCAGTCCCTGCCTGCGGATGCGAATCGATACCAGACCACTCGGCTCATGCTCCCACAAGAACTTCCATGCCCTAAACCTACGAGGCTATATGATTTGAATAAAGATTTAACATGAGCAAACAGGTTCCTGATGCAGCCAGGAATTTGGAGAATCAGAAAGGTTGATGGAGTTTGAGATGAATCATAGAATCACAGTCAAAAAAGTTGGAAAAGACCACTAAGATCGTCTAAGTCCAACCACCAGCCCATCACCCATGCCCACTAAACCATGTCCCTGAGACACACAGCCTGACATGTAAAGATGTCTGTAGGGTGAAGTCCCATTGGCACTTAGATTCCCACTGCTTAGTACATCTGAAAGTACACCTAAAGCTTTTGAGGTGCTTTGAGCCATTTGCATTTTAGTTTCATGCTGTCCTTAATGTGCACGTTAATAAGTATATCTCTGCATTTTGCTCTCCTACAGCCAAAGGAGAGCTTGTTCAGGCAAGAGAGGCTTGTCCATGGATTTCTGCTGACTCCTATGAAATTCTGCCTCCAGTTTTCTGAAATCCCCACCGTGAATCTCTGTGGCAGAGGATCTGTCTGAGGCCAAGTGGTTCAGCCCCTGCACATCAGCACCAGTTACAATAAATGCATCCGTGTTATTGTGCCAAATGGTGCATTGAGGAAGGGATGGGTGATGGGATGAGTGAAAAATATGAGCACATTTTGAGCAAAATAAATAGGGTGACTCGGGCTATTTTTTAGGCTCTATCATATCATCAGAAACATGCAAAGATGGGAAGTGCTGGCGGGAGATAAGGGACACGTACAACGTGGCAGTTATGTTGTGGATGATAATCTGTGGGAACCTGAGAGAAGCCACCGGGTCTAATCTTCTTAGGTCTATCTCAGAGAAGAATAAGAAACATTTATGCAATATTGAGATACACTGCTCCCGTTTGTGGGGAAGTGTCGATGTTTCATGTTGCCAGTTTCTGTGTCAGCTTTGAGGAGCTGCAGGGAGATGAGAGCGATGAGCAGTGTCCGAGGAGCAAAGCGTGGCTGTGGCTGACCAGGGTCCAGAGCATGGGACCCATGGGTGTAGCTGGGAGTAATGGGGTGGAATTAAAAGAATGAAGGTGTCAGCTGGCTATGAGGAAGAATCTTCCTAGCTAATCAACTTGTACAACAGTGCCCTTTTCAGGCTGAAGGAACAATTGAAATGGGTGCAGACTAATTCTTCCTTCAGGAATTTCTCAAGTTGATTAGGTCTGCCTGAAGATGTGCTTGCTTCCTCCTGACACTGCCTGTGCTTTGAGCATGGCATGCTGCCTGAAGTAGCACTGGATATGTTTGCAGTGCAGTGCCATCTGTGATGGTGCAGTCAGGTTGCATCGGAGATGGCTGCAACCAGCGCAGATGCAAATGGAGTTTTGCAAAGAAAGCAATCCAAAAGAGTCAACGTGATGGAAAATGGTCTGAATGCTTTCAGTCAAATTGCTTTGGGAAAAACAAGAAAGATAAACTGAGCATTCAGTCCGAGGAGGCTAATTCCCAACAAAACATGCGTTCTTATCATTAGAATTGTTAAAAATGTCAGTTATAAGTAGATACGCTATAAAGAAGTCTAACTGTATGTACTGCTGCTTACAGCAGAGATAAGCTTATCTTACTGACTTCTGATTTGTCTTCCCTATTTTAGTGTTCCCATTACATACAACTCTGCTGGAGACCACCATGGTCTTCCCTCGGTACCTAACCTCATTTTCTTTAAGCCTCCCACAATTCTCCCCTGAGGAAAGATGCTGTGGCATCTAACCTCATCCTCAGAACATCTTAAGAGCACAGCCATTAAAATTATGTCAGTATTGAAATTTTTTCTGCCCCAGTCCTCCCACTGGTGACATGCCTTGCTGCTGTCAGAAGTCCAAAGAACTTGAAAGCTGTGATTTTATGAAAGCATCTTTTCCAGTATGCGTGGAGGAGAATCAAGGCCCCTGTCTCTCATGTTGGCTGTGTGACCTGCCAGTAGCTTGTACGTGTCCATGACCTGGTCTCCTTGTGCTCCCACTGGCTTGGATGTGGCAAGAGTTCCAAGTTGCTGTCTTACCAAGTGTACAGGGAAGCCAGTGGGAGCAGGGAGCTGTGAATGTCATGGGTTGGGATAATGGTGTGTGGTTGTTTATTGCGAATGTCCCAAGGCTGATTCTGCTGATAATGGCTTTATACTTGTGTATGTTTTGTGAAATGAAACCCTTAGCTAGAAGGGGTCAGAGTCAACTCCAGTATTGTTTTCTGTAATACAGCAGAGATGGAGAGAAATCCCCTCAGATGCTTTTCTCAAGGAGACAAAGGGCAGCATCCCTCCAAAAACACACTGCTGCAGTCCCCAGCTGGGGCACAGCTCACATGAGTCTGGGTTGGGTTAGCTTCACTGATGTCCAGTACCTGCCTGACTTTGAAGGTCAGCTGTTGTCCTTGGGAAGCATTATTCTCACTATTTAAAAAGAAGGATGCATCACCTCAGGCTTACGTTTGTCATCTTTTGATTTTATTAAGAAAAATATTTCTATGTCTAGATATACATAAGCACAAACATCAGTTACTCAGTTGATTGGTTTTCTTCATCTCTGTGGTGCTCTGGAGGGAATTTGTTTGGCACTTTCTCCTGCTGATGTAATAGAAGGTAGTAGAAGGTAGCTTGATTATTCTGTGTGAAATAATTATTCTTTTATTATTTATGCTAACTGGGATGGATTTTTCAGGGATCTGTACCCATTTGGTACAATGTGGTACATATCTGTCCTGTGCAGCCTAGCCCTGTCAACGTTTGGCCATTAAAAATGGCATTTGTAAACTGCCTGATGCCAAGAGGAATCTAATGCCACACGTGAGTATTCTGAAATGAAACTTTGAGCAAGCAGTTACTTTCCTTGCCACCTTGCATTCATCTCTAAGTTATTTATCAGTCTAAATGAAAAGGCAGTGAAATGCTGCGAACTGTTTCCCAATGTGACGTGCCCCAGGAGGGTTGGTTTGAGCATGGATCAGCCAAAAGCAGCAGTGGAGTGCTTATGCCTGGCCACGTTCTGTGAGAGCCTGGTGAATAAAACTGGTGGAGCTTGACCCCAGCGCCTAAGCGGCAAAGACTTCAAAAATGATGGGGACGGGAATGCCCTGGGAGTGTTGAGGGGCCAGCAATAAATCCAAGAGTGGTTGGCTCCACCCAAGGCAATACAAGGACCTGGAAGCCTCTACTCAAATGGGAGAGCCCCGCTTGCTTTTGTAAGGATGCCATTACCACTTCGGAGTTACAGGTGAGTAATGACAGAAGTCATTGATGAGCAGATGCAGCCAAAAGAGCGTTTGCTTAACTTCAACAACTTTTTTCTGTTTTCCTTCTTCGTCCTGCATTTTAATGGCAGCATCATGACCTAACTGAAAAGTTTATTCTCTTTGCTCAATTCCAGCTCCTGCCTTGGTTGCAGTTTAGTAGCTAGAGCTAATGCAGTAAAGAAAATATTGTCTTCTTTGTGAGCTCAATGTTTATGGGATGATACATGGGCTGTCTGAACTCCTACGTGCTTCTGTTCCATATTTAGAACAATTTTTTTGACAGCCTCACAAAAGGCATGTAAAATCCACACAGGCGTACTACTGCCCTTCACCTTTAATGTTTGATTTATATGATAGGTATGTAGTTAAACAAATGGTGGTTAACAGTGATTAACGTGTGATTTCGAAGTTTTCTATGGAACTCCTCATTCAGAAGTACAAAGGTCAGAGTTAGACCATGATGATGCTGGTGATCTGTTCTGATCTCCTGTACAGCATCAGCTTCTGGCCTTGTAGTAAATCCCTGCCTACCTATTGAGTTGTAGAAGGGCATCCCACCTTGGCTCATACTTCAGTTGAAGGAGAATTTTTCCTTGGATAAGTTGATCCAGTAATTAATTTCCTTCAAGCTTAAGAAGGTCCCCTTTTTTGTAACTTGAATATAAATTTGTCTAACCGCAGCCTTGGGGATGTATATCTGCTAGCTTTAAAAGACCTTTTCTGAGGTAAATCTTTTCTGTAAATTCCCCAAAATGCTCATGTTTCCTATTCATCACCTCTCACCTGAACCAAAAGTTTTCTTCAGTTTGTTATTGTAAAGCAACTTTTTCAGACCTCAAATTGTTTTTCTGGTTTTTTTTCTTTAACCACTCTGTCATTATCAGTGCTCCTTTTACAACGAGGAGCTAGGACTGTTGGCAGTGTTATAACAGCACTGTTAAATATTTCATATAATGGTAATTTCACTGACCTATTTCTGTGTGAGGTAGAATAGTCACTGGTTTCCAAAACACAGTCTGGCAGCCTGATTTAGTCAAGGCAACAGTGAGTTAGCCAGCACCGAAACCATAGATACATGATTTCAAGCTGCTGGAAGATCTTTAAAGCTAGCTCTGCTGTGACACAGCAGTGTTATTTCTTTGTGTGACTCAGCATTGCTTTTTCATCTGACAGTGATACCATGCTTTGTTGGCAGACCTACCATTGTATAGATTGCCATTAATTACACTGGTGTTTTAATTATGTACTGTAGAGCACCAGTGGAAATGCCACAACTCAGTGAGTCAGTTTGATTCTGGTCTTACTAATCTTACTGTCATCTGCTGGCTCTCAGCTCTTTCTTAAAGTTAGAAAGAGAGAATCATGGAATTTGAGTTGGAAGGGACGCTTAAAGGTCATTAGCTCAGCTCCCCTGCAATGAACAGCGATAGCTACAGCTCAGTCAGGTTGCTCAGAGCTTTGTCCAGCCTGACCTTGGATGTGTCCAGGGATGGGGCTTCACCACCTCTCAGGACAGCCTATTCCAGTGCTTCACTACCTGTATCATAAAAAACTTTTTCATTATATCTGGTCTAAACCTCCTGTTTTAGCTTGAAACCATTTTTCATTGTCCAGTCACAGCAGAGCCTGCTGAAGTGTCTGTCCCCTTCTTTTGCACAGCTCACCTTTAGATACTGAAAGTCCACTCTCAGGTCTCCCTGGAGCCTTCTCTTCTCCAAGCTGAACAGCCCTAGCTCTCAGCCTGTCCTCACAGGGGAGGTATTCCATCCCTTGGATCATTTTTCTGGTCCTCTTCTGGATGTGCTCTGACAGGTCCGTGTCTCTCTGCATCTGGATGCAGTACTGCAGATGAGGTCTCACCAACACAAAGTAGAGGGACAGGATCCCCCCCCCCTTGCCCTGCTGGCCATGCTTCTTTTGATGCAGCCCAGGTTATGTTTAGCTTCCTGGGTTGCGAAGGCTCACATTGCTGGCTCACATCCAGCTTCCCCCCTCCAGTATCCCTAAGTCCATCTTAGCAGGGCTCTATCCTTTTGTCCCCAGCTTGTGTTGATGGTTGCCATGACCCAGGTGTACAGCCTTGCCCTTAGCTTTGCTGAACCTCGTGAGGTTCTCCTGGACCCACTGCTGGGACCTGCTTAGGTCCCTCTGGATGGCATCCCATCCCTTGGGTGATATCCACAAACTTGCTGTCAGTGTCATTGATAAAGATATTAAAGAGCATTAGTCCCAGTACTGACCCCTAATGGACACCACTCATCACTGATCTCCATCTAGACATTGAGTCATTGACTCTCTGGATTTGATCCTGCAGCCAGTTCTTCATCCACTGAACAGTCCTCCCATTAAATCCATATATTTCCAATTTGTAGAGAAAGATATGTGGGTACGCGCATCTGGACATGGTTAGTGAGCTGAGCCCATGCCATAGCTGAATATAAGTTCCGTGTTCAGTCTTTTAAAAAACAACAACAACAACAAAAAACATTATAGAACGTTCTCTTTATGGGTCTTTACAATTTCTGGATCCTGTGCTGGGGCCAGTAGTATATGTATTAATGTACGTATATAAATGTTTCCACTATTATGAATCTAATTCTGTGGTTCTTCATCAACCTACTTTTTCAGTACATACCTCCAGTTTGAAAAGCATATTTTGAATTCTCTTATTCTACGAGTCTTACTGTCCCTCTCACCTCTGCAGCATCTGCAGAGTCAGTAGGAATCATTTTCAATCCATCAGCCCTAAATTAATGAAAACCAAAGTGAGACTGGATACAGAACGTAAAGCTCTGCAGAGCCAGGTATGAGACTTCTTGCTTGTTTTACACTACTAATCATTCTGAGCATGGTTTTCCAACATATTTTGTACTTATCAAGTATTAGATTCGTCCAGACCATATTTTCTTAGCCTGAGAGATAGTGTCAAAAGACTTTCTAAAGTCACTGTAATATCTGCCATTTCATCCCTATCTACAGCATCTGTTCCTGTTACAGAAGAACATCAAAATGAATTCACACATTTTTTCTTCACGAGCCCATGCTGCCTGCTGCTAGTCTCCTTGTTATTTTCTGTTGCTCTTATATAATGTCTGTATGAAAATATTTTTCCAGGAGTAAAAGTTTTTCTGTCTGCTCTGCAGTTCACTTTGTTTTTCCCCCTTTACTCCTCCAGCTTTCTCGCGTTGCATCTTCTGAAGAATCCTGTGCAATCACATCTCCATCACTCCTAAGTAGCTCATTGATCCGTAAGTTATTTTGAGAGTCTCTTCAAGTTAGCTGTCCTTGCTGGCCAAATTTTCTGAGCCAGTGCCCGTCACAAAGAGCATGTCTCATCCTTCTTTCCCTTCACTCCGTTGGTGATCTTCCATTTTCTACTGTCCTCTCTACTGAATATTGCCTAAGTTTAGGTTGAACGTTCTCTGTGTGGTTTCTGCAATAGGTAACAGCAGTTCCCTTTTCTCTGACTCTTCTGTTCTTTTCAGCTCTGCCATTCAACTTGAGTTTCTCTCACCCTCAGCTATATAGATTGAGTGAAAACTTTTCTTTAGGCCATTTGCGTGGTATTTGTACTGCTGTTTCCTCTAGCTTACACCACATACTATTTGCTCTGTTGCATTATTTACTTCTTTAAAAGGTTTTAGGTGGATTGGTTTGTGTGTATGACACACTGAAGCACAACTATGTTGTGCAGTCTTGATGTGCATTTGCCTTCTACTTTCCCTTCTCCTTACTGTTTTGGGGAAGAGCCTTTCTTGGCTGTTATTTCCAGAGTGATGAATGAATAGAGGTAATGCTGTGGGAATGGCAGAGGTGCCAGACCTGCTGAGTCTCTTGTGCCTTGATGTAACCTTCTGAACACTGCGGCCCTGTGGAACAAGGCTTGGGGCTCTGTTGATAATTATTACTGGGGCCATTAACCCCAGTGGATACTGATAGAGAGCTCTGTTTTATGATAAGGTATCAGTATTCAGATTAAGTTAATTCCTTAAAAACGAAACACAGAGAAAACAGAAATAGTTGCTAGGTCTTGATGTTTGCAGAGCTTGGTTGTGTATGTACTTAGCATTCTGCAATCACATGTGGCCAGATTTATTCTAAAGATGTCTGTTTGTTCTTAATCTAACTTCTCATTAACTAACACTATATATAGGCACCACTGATACACATTTTAAGTAAATAGGTGCTGCAGCAGAAGTTCACCATGATAGATATTTATTTTTTTCCTTTCTAAACAAGATACTGATGTACCTGTAAATGTTCAGATGGTTCATGCTTGCTCCAGCATGACCCACAACAGGAGCAGCCAGTAGAAGACTTTCCATTGATTCCTGTGGATTTGTATAGGTCCATGTAAACACTTAACCTCAAAATACAGGTCGATGGTAGAAATGTAGGAATCTGAAATACATATATTTTCTGATCCGAAAGAAAGAAATGGAAATGCTGAAGAAAAATACCGTAGGAGACATGCTTGCTACCCTACAAGGAGTGGCTAGCAAGCACTCTGTTGCTATGTTTTGGTTCCAGGGACAGCATACGTGCATTCTGGTGTCTAAGGAGATTGGGTAGGATTTAAAGGGAACTTTTAGTTTAATGATGGGTGTCCTTGCTGGGAAGTGGTCTCAGGTAGATCAGGATTCTCTCTGCAGAAATCACTCTTCTAGAATGCGTGCATTTTGTAAATAAAACCAGGCTCTTGGATGTCTGTGTCTACTCTGTCTGAATCTGCCTACAAGAAACATCAAAAAACCCCACAACCCTCACAGATCACAGCAATTGCAGGATGTCTGAGTCTACAGCGCTGTGACTGTGGCTGCCTTCATCTATGCAGCAGCCTGACTTCAGCTTGCTTGTCATGAGGGTGGCCTCTTCCCAGCCACGCCAGGAGCTTTCCACCACCTGTAATTAGACAGAGAAAATTGCTCAAGTTAACGCTGCATCGAAACACAGCGCTAATATCCGCCTGTCTCGGCAGTAAGACAGCCACCATAAATACGCGATGCAACAGGCTGTCAGGTATCCTGGCTTCTGGAGCAACTCGCTTCTCTAAGAAGAAATTTCCAGGCCCGGTTATTAATCAGGCTGTGAGTGATCTGCAGCCCTAGGATCCGTCACGCATCGATCAGCTCCGTCCCGCTCTCCCCATGAGCAGCTGTTTCCGACTCTGTCTCGATGGTGATGAGGAGCAATCAGCCCAGCTGCTGAGTGAGGCTGAGGGGAAAATGACAGCCGTATCCTAATGAAACAGTAAGGTTAGGAGCTGGTCTGCATTTCTGATGCTGCTTTTGCAGGACCCTGAAACGGGGTGGTTTTTGATGTGAGCGTGGGCAGTCCTTGGAACACTTTGCAGTTGTCTCCAATTTGAGCCTTCAGCACGGTCACGTGGAAGCGTTTCAGAAAACATATATGACTTTCAGCTGTCTGACACTTCCCAATCTCTTCTGTTTCTTGCCTATAGGGCTATCAATCATTCTGTTCTTTTCGGCTAAGCGGTTTTAAATCTCCTGTGAAAAAATTGTGTCAGTCCAGTGTAAGGACAAGTGGCTGCTCTGCAACACTAATTCGGTCTTGCTTAAGACATGAAAATAGACTGGTCAAATATCAATTTGAAGTTTCTAGACCTTGAAATGATTTAAAATCTCTTTTAAGAGAAAGACCAGGGCTGAAACTTTGTCTCCGAGGCATCGTTTTTAACTTAGCAGTAAGCTCTGATGATCTTTTCTTCAAATTGCCTATTGTAGAGATGCCTGCAAAGAAAGTGCTTCTTTGGGACTGTTTGTGTTTAGTAGAAGCACTTATTTCATTTCATGTGACAGATGCTCGGCTTTTCAATCGGGCAATGGCTCCTTCGGTCCCATTGGGGCAGGGTTTGACTTGCAGAAGGGCTCTACTTTGGCAGGACAGAGGCAGTGGGTGATGCTCGGGATGCTCAGCCGCCTCCGCACAGCTGTCCTTTTCAGTTGGATGTGTACATGCTGTGTGCCCGCGTTATTGAATTTTTATCATTTAATTATTTTTCCTTAATGAAATCTATTCTGAGATATTGATAGCGTTCATGGAGATTGGTCACAGCCGATGGCACACAGCTGGTGGGGCTCTGCGCTCCGCAATGGATCCACGGGCTTCACTGGGATGGTGCCACCCAATTAAGATTTAAATGTCTGAAAGCCTTTAATATCTGCTGTGATTGATATTCTGTAATTGGGGGGTTTCTGAGCAGATTCTAAGTTAAGCTTCGTAGATTTATTTTTCTCCTAAGGCTCTGATCTTGAGACACTGAGGAATTCCAGAGGATTGCTGGGTGAGGATGAATGAACTCTGCTTCGTTCCTCACCATAGCCATGCCTTCATTCACTCGTAAATAAGTGCCTGATTTCTACTTGAGAGATTTTTTTTCTTTTCTGAAAGATGGGGAAATCAAGAATTGAATGCAACCTTACATTGTAACAATTCTATTTTAAGCAGATATTCTGCTTTTTTTTTTAATCTCAGTATTATCATACAGCAGCTCAACTAATGAATATATAATTTTCTTTCCTTTCTGCTTGTCACGCCCTGCTAACATGGACATCTACAAAGGCTCAGGTTGGTGTTGCAATCTGTCTTCATCTTATCTGATTGTTCTCATTTAGTAAAAAGGGGCTTCGATGTTGTTCTGAATCAATCAGCTTTTTTCCCTTCCTTCCTCTCTTTAAAACTGGATCCAACATTATTACCACATTACAGATTCATCCACAGAGGTGCCACGTTCATTTGTTACCCCTGAAACTATCCTTCAGCTTCAGCAGAGTGTGCTGTTTCAAAAACGCAGGACATTGATTTATTTATATCTACTTAAATTTGCTCTGCTTGCCTTGCTTTGTGTCAGGGAGACAGCAGAAGCTGCAATACTTACAGCTTCTGGAATCAGCAAAAAAATGCAGCGCCGCTCTTACTAATGAGTTTCTGCCTTGGTTTAGACCCCTCTGTTTGACAACACAGTACAATATCCTTTGTTAATATCTTGTTTACACTCAGTGTTTTCTTGGTATCGAAGTAATATAATTAAAACAAAAAGCAAAGCCACAGGAAGTGGCCCCTTGTATTAGTGTATGCCCCATTCCCTTGTTAACATCTCCATTCTGGAGGTATAATTCTGAGAGTAAATTGTCTTGCCAGAGTATTTCAGGTAGAAACACCCCGTGCCTGCGAGGTACCTGCAAGGTCGTCCGCAGTGCTGAGCTCTGCTGCTTAGAGTCTGAGGACTGTGGGGACAGTAAAACCTCGAGTGCTCCTTGTTGTTTATCCATCCTTCCACTCTCTGCCTAATTAGTCCCACAATGAATACCAGCACCCGTGTGTTCAGACCTGCCAGCATTGTACAGCGTGGGGTTCAGGTGGCATCTCGGGGGTCTGGGATGTGTTTGGGGCTGGGAGCTGCCCCTCCTCACCAGGGCTCTGAGGTGTTCTGAGCCTCCCAGCTTCTAGCCAGAATTAATTGAGGTGGACAACCGCTTACAGAATGTTTTCTCCCATATTTTCTCACATTTAATTACGCAAACTTCTTGCTTTAATCTCTGGGAAGAAGCACTCATGCTTCACCATGTTATATCTCAGTGTTCTTAGTGCCTGCATGAAAAGTGTAAAAACACTTAGTAATAGTAAATATGAATTAATAAACCTTGCTGAGCAACTTGTTGGTTCTGTAGGTATTTGCTGTAATGACGGTGCTTCAGTAGAGCTTACTTCAATTAACTTTTTAAACAAGACATTTTCCATTCGTTACGCTTAGGAATTTGAAATACAGTGGTGTCTGTCTTTGCATATTTAATCATCCATTAGAAGAAAATAAGTGACTTACTAAGAGGCCAGCGTTCCTACAGAAGTGCAGCAATGGACTAGATACAGCAAAGGTGTGTGAAGGCCATAGTTATGGGGATGTGGAGCATCCAGATGTCTTCATAGCAAAAATGTTCTGCTGCTTTCTGAATGTCTCTACTCTTTTATTTTGCCTCGTTTTACAGCCAGTTTTGCACTGCTTCTTTTTCTGACGGTTCCATCCTGAAATGTCTTTATCTGAACAGTTCAGTATCTGATTTCGAGCTGTCATCTAGTCAGTGCAAGAAATAGGGCATTTCCAGCTGCATCCCCTGTTCCCTGGGGGCTTCCTCTCCAGCCTCTAATAGATCACTTAATTCTTCATCCTGTTTTCTCATGTGTAAATTAGGATTAAAGTTGAGCTGTTTTGAGGGTTGGCTTATAAGTAGATAATCAAGAGCTAGGAGAACTTCAGAGGACTCGTGATTGTTTTTACTCATCCTACTCACTGAAAACCCATCATTTTTTGGCACTGTTTTTGAAGGCTGTCACCATGGCCAGTCATTTAAAGTAATGCTGTAGTGTTTCTGTAGTAGCTTCCAAACGTGAGCCTGGGAATGAATACTTCTTTCTGTCTTTCTATGAGTAATTATTGCCCTGACTTGCAATTCATGTGTTCTACTTAGATGTTAGAATAAAATTGTTAGAATAAAATCGATCCCATCCTTTTGTCAGCTACAAACCAACAAACCGGTTTCAGGTTTTCTATAACCTTGCTTCAACACCAGTGAAGGTTTATCGTAACCTTATGGAAGTTCTAATTGATTTCTTTTTTTCCTTACCACAGAGGAAGTCAGAAACACTAATCCCTTTGGTTTGCATGCAAAAGCAAACTAAAAGTGCTGAATTTGCTTCACAACGATTTTGGCATTTCTGTAGGCTGTTACAGGCACACCATTTCAGGAACTCCCATCTTTTCAGTGGATCAAACATATGTTTATCTTTGCAAACTTCCGTGCTGTAAGTTGTTCTTAAACAGTGTCTTTTGAGGTTGGTGGCTATTTGCAGAGTTCAAATGCCCCAAGGCAAGCGTTCATCACTGAAACAGATGCTTTGCAAAATCCAAATTGCTTAAAAATCAATTGTTAAATGGGTTTTCATACTGATGAGCAGTTAGCATATTTCTAACGATTGTGATCAATGCACAAACTAGAATGAATTAAAATCAATTTCATTTTAAAGAGAACTATTTAATGTTAAAATTTTAATGAGGTCATTTCTGTGATGTAGTGTTTGTTAATGTGCAAGTGCTTGTCATACTGACGCACAGCTAGTTTAGTAAAGCTTTTAAACGTGTGCTTAGATCTGCCAAATCAGACATGCACTTAAGTAATTAACAAAGCATACACTTCATTTTGAAGTCAGTTTTGAAGAATTAAGTAAAATGAACTCATTATTAGGAAATGTCTGCTGTGGATTAAATGGAACACGAAGGCAGTATTAGGCGGTACAACAATTATTCAGGTCGTATCTGGGTGGAATATCACCTGCCTCACCAAAGACAGACATTTGGATGAACAAGGTGGAGGCAACATAGAGGTCAGATGTGCAGGTAATTGTAATAGGGGGATGCCTGTGTGGCTGTGTTTCCCACTGTGCTCTGGATCCGTGTGTGTCAGGCTGCCTGCAGGAGAAGCACTGGCTGCAGTCCAGGTGTCATCGAGTCACAGCCCTGAACTGTAAGTCGAGGAGAGTCGTTTGCACATGGTGACATCTCAGTGCTGCTGCCTCTTGAAGTTTCAATATTCGGGAAATAGCGAAATGGCCATGCAAAAAGTATTAAAAGTGGGCAAATTGCTGGCAAGCCTCAGTAGGAACGTTTTTAATATCTACATTTGAATTTCATTACCAAGAAGCGTCTTTCCAAACCAGAGAAAATCAACTCTCTTTTCTACATGATTTTTTTTTT
>JAOWBP010003503.1:29182894-29235946 GCA_028571105.1 Tragopan temminckii
GTCTTTTGAAGCCAGAAGGCATAAACACTGAAAATGTATATTACAAGCATGTACCAATGGAGGGATTGTTAAAAGATGAAAATAATGAGAAGAAAAGATAGTCACCCAACAGCTCTTATTCTCTGCTCACATGATAGTGGACTTCCCTCCTTTTTATATGAGAGATGTCAGCAGACATCAGAAGATACCTAAACCGGTGCCGCTATATTTCAGTCTGGGTCTGGCTCAAATTCCACCTCTGGTGTGTCTGCTGTAAAAATACCAATTTCAGGAGGTACTTATTTGGAATCTTTTTATAATTTACAGTCTAGAGGCAATGCGATATCTGAAAGTTTGCAGTGGATGTATTTATGATGGCAAATGTGGCAAAAACACGGACTACTTCAGTTAGATGATGATGTTTTATCAGCAGTGGTTTGCAGTGTGAGTCCCGCCTGTGCATAAATCTGTCCAGCTGATAGTGGCTTACCTGTGATCAGTAGTTCCCTCCAATGTTAGCTCTGCCTGATAGGACACTTGTCCCTTGAGCCGTATTCTCAGTGATGCTGAGGGTTTGGTAGTGCTTATTCTGCTGATGCTAGTCTAGCAAATTGACACTGATTGACCCAAGGGAATGGTGTGAAGCTATGCTGGGGGTGGGACCAGTTGAGCATAAGGAAAAGGTTCTTCACCAGGGGGTGGTGGGGCATGGAACAGGCTCTGCAGGGCAGTGGTCATGGGCCCAAGCTGCTGGAGTTTAAGGGTTGCTCTCAGCCATAGGGTTTGGATTTGGGGTGATCGTGTTTGAAGCCAGGAGTTGAGATCACTGGTCCTGGTGAGTCTCTTCCAGCTCGGGATATTCTGTGATGTTATGATTCTCGTTGGAGGTTGTGGGGACGTGACTGAGAGTGTGAACTCAGGAGCATGACAGACAGAGCAGGAGTCTTGGCCAGACAGCAATGTCTGGAAAACACCTGCCTGCCCACTGGTATCTCTGATAGCAAATGGCTGAGGACAGGGTAAGGACGGGAGCTCAGTCTTGTTAGTGATATATTTGAAAAGGTTTGTGAAGTCTTTCTGTGATCAGTGTTCAGCGGGTAGCCTTTCCAGGATGTTATCTCTGCAGCTTCGCCAGTGTAGCCGTTCTGCATCCTACTGCAAATTCAGACAGTGCGTGTTATCTGTATTTTTATTTTCTTGTCACTGATAATGCAATTTTAAGCTTACAAACACACGGAGAGTAGAAAGGTGATAAGAAACAACCAAAATGGAATAGATTTACTATTATTTGTTCTCGATAATCTGATTTCTTTCCTTGACAAGGCAGTTTGCTGAGGATTCACAATAAGGTAAGTGGAAGGCAGCACAGATAATGTTCCCTTGACTTTAGGAAGACATTGAGTCCAGTCCCCCACGATAGTCCCCCATATATATGCTACTCAAGTTCAAAGATGGACGCTGTATAAATTTGAGAATGTTCTGCAATCAGTGTGACCTAGAGAAATACAGAATGAGGTGGTTGTGTAACTGGCTGAGAAAAGACATTGATAGCTATGTTATCAGCTGTTTGCTGTCAACCAGGAAGGCCATTTCAGACAGCCTCCCACCAGGAATACATACTCTTGGATGTTTTCATTATTTTCACTACTGCTGTATATCATGAGAGAATAGCTGTAACACATCTGAGTAATTGCAAATTGCAGATTGTGAATATTCCGAATGAATGGTAGGCCTAAAAATTGAAGTTGTTTAAGTTTGAAAATGCTCTGAAATCAGTAAAATGAAATTTTCATTAAAGAAAAAAAGGTGCAGTGGTCACATTGTGTAGGAAGACAGCAGTGCTGCAGAGGTGAGTGCTGAATTAGGAGTTATGGACTACAAGCTAGTAGCATCATACCATTGTTAAAAAAAAAAAAAAAAAAGTGTCCGTCATTAAATCTTGTATTTCTTGCATTTTCATTCTGATCCCCAAGCTCCTGAAATTGATTTTTTCTGATTCCTAAAATAAAATATCTTTAACAGGTAATCCTTACTTTTCTTTCTGTTCAGTGGTGTTTTCTACCACTGTAAACAATGACAAAGAAATAAGATCAAATTTAAACTTCAGAACTTTCAGGTAATTCCAATACCTTGTTTGCCAGTAGAATAGATGAGGATTTTATTTTCCAAATTACTAATTTTTCATTCAAGGGAAAAAGATAGGCATTTATGAGGCTGTGGTCTGTGATTCCACATTTGATTTTACGTTTGGAACATATTTTCGGTCTTTGTGAACTATGCTCATCCGTGCGCAGGAATTTGGATGTATCACCACAATAGGAATGTTTTACTACATGAGTATGGATTGTTTGCATCTAATTTCTATCGGTTTGCTTTTAGACTTTTACCTTTAAATTATTCCCAGAGCCAGGGTTTAATTTTGGATTTGATAGTAGATTCATTTCATGCAAAAATGTGTAATAATGTTTCATAAAGGGAGAAACAAGGAAAAATGGAAGAGGAGGAGACATTAATACAAAAAAAAAAAAAAATCTGCTGGAAAAGCTGAATGAATGCATTGTTATCCTTTCCTGTACTACCAGAAATAAGGAGGGTATCCTTTCTCAGACAGATTTTCAGTAAATTGAGATTTGGAACCATTAGAATTGAGCAGGAGAGGGGAAGGGACAGATGTGGCTGTGTGAGATGTGGTGCATAAATCACTCTGAGCATTTTGTGACTTTGAGATTCCTGCAGCTTAATTTATGAGAACTAAATTCAACTCTGTGTATAGAAATCATCCTGAGCTCCTCTCCTAAAACCTGGTGACTTGGCAGAGTTGTGTATGTAAATGCCTGTGTTGAAGACTGCAGCTAGGAAAGATTATGAGGTAATGGTTTGGGAATGGCAATTAGTCCTTGTATTGTCTTACTGATCTCCAAGTAACTTGTTCTTGTAGTCCAGTTTTTCTTTACTCAGGACTTAGTTGGTACAACAAAGGGGAAAAATTGATGCTCCAGTGACACATTGCTCACATGACAGTGGGTTTCCCTCTTTTTTTTTTTAATGAGAGATGTCAACAGACATCAGAAGGCCCCTAAACCAGTGCTGCTGTATTTCAAACTGGGTCTGGGCCAAATTTCACCTTATGTGTATCTGCTGTAAGAGTATTTCACAGGCAGTCAGGGAATCAGCTTGACCTTACTTTATAGATGCTAACTAATAGCAAGAGAGACTCCAGCTCCTTTCAGTCATTGTACTCATTGCCAGCAACATCAAAATTGAGAAGACTCTTAAGAGGATTTGTCCTGACAGTAATCTACAGTGCAACATTTTATCCAAAGGCAATTCAGTATTCTGTAGACTTTCCATAAAATAAAGATGATGAAGTCTGTGCCAAATAAATTATTTGATTTCCTTCAAAAATAGGACAGTGTATTCTACTCTGTACAGGGAATCAAGCATGTTTTCTAGCTTTGTTCTATACTGTTCCTATCTGATAAACAGAGCAGAAATAGCAGCATCTTAGTACCACACACAGCATTTATTTTCTGAAAATCAAGTAGAAAAGTCTTTTGAAGCCAGAAGGCATAAACACTGAAAATGTATATTACAAGCATGTACCAATGGAGGGATTGTTAAAAGATCAAAATAATGAGAAGTAAAGCAGAGGAACATCAAAGCATTCCAGGCTATGTATTTCTGCCTTGATTAGGAGGAAGGAGGGAAGAAGGGGGGGGGGGGGAAGAATGCTTTAGATCAATAGGAAATGGCCAAATCACCTCAAAGTCAAAGGCAGCACCATTCAAATGTGTACAATTTACAGGAATTGCTAGAGCATCTCAATCATAAAAGTCCCCAGTGATCTGACAGTACTCACACCATACTTAGCAGGTACACAGAAAGAGTCAAGATCATCTTATCTGAAGGAAACTCCTTTTTAAGAGTAAGGCTAGAGAGATTTTCATTTTGTCTTTCATCCCTCTGATTAAGTTCATCTCTCTTTGGTCCTCCTAAGATTTCTTTCATCTACTGTGTAGTCTGTATGATCTAAGCAACTATCTTTTGTGAAAGTCATTTTTGGGGTCCGTTTTTTAAATGATGGATTGTCATTAAACAGTAGAGTAGATGAAAGAGGTCCAAGGAGAACCAAACTGCGCTGAGACTTGCTCAGGATGATGAAAGACATTAGGAGAGTCATAATGAAGAGCAGTCTCTCCTTCCAACTGGAGACAGGCCCTTCCAATTACTACTTGTTTTAGCATCAACTTCCAGTGATTTAAGATTCAAGCTATGAGCTATTGATTCAGACTTTTCTTAGGGAACTGAGAAGCTTCCATTGGAACAGACCTGGGTGGTCATGTTCCATGCTTTGTGCAGAGGGTATGATAAACTCTAACAGAAATCCTTTCTGTGGGTTGTAAATAGACCTATTTGCATAACGTTGTCTGCTCCTTTACAAAAATACAGGAGCCGTTTCACTCTAAAACTGCTTTGTTGACTTAGAACCTAAAACAGGAGGTTTTATAATCCTTAATATTTTATATGAGCTCGTGTAACTGTCACTGTAACTAGATATAAAAATATCTGACTTTTTCTCATGTTCTTCGTGGTCTGTTGGTTTCTGCTGTTGGTGTCTGATATACTGCAGTTCCATGAATTAACCCTGCAGTGTGTAAACTGTTTTACTTTATTGATGATTTTAAATTGAATTAAATCATCCTTTGTTCTTGAGACATTTGAGTTTAGTTTTGTTTCCTTTTCTGTTTGCTGTTTTGTACAGCCCTTTGGTGTCCCTCTTGTTCACATCTCCATGCTGTAGGCAGTCCCATTCAGAACTGATGTAGATCAGCTTTTGCTTTTATGAATTTTTCATTTCCTTCTTGTTGTGGTTGTGCTGTTTACAAATCCAAAGATAGTTCATGCCAAAGCTGTTCTGGTTCATGGGAAATTGTTAAAAATTTATCTAAGCATGATAAGATCCACATTCTCTGGAAAATGGCCTGGAGGAGAACTTTTCTTCAAATACGCTGCTTAAATGAGGAACCTTGAGGCATGACCAAAAAATAAGCAAGTTTATTAAAGAGCTTTTATGCTCTAAATTGTTGGAAAAACTTTAGAGATGCTTTTCTCTGAGCAATTACCGGAATCATGTCATCTTGTCCATAATGATCTCAGTCAAGTGGAGTACTGAGTTCCAGAAATTCCAGAGAAGTTAACTGGGAGGGATAAAGAAAGAGTTTTGTTCATTTTGTTCTGAGAGTAAGGTAGTACCAAGCAGACTTAGTAGAAGTTGCATGTTGTATTTTTTTTCCTTGTTCTGCATTTGTTAGAAAATGCTTCTCATTGGAAATTACTGAGTCAGATTTCTTTAAACTCTGTTACTGAACGCAAATATTAGCATCCTAGATGACAGAGCTCATCAGTGCAGCTTACTGTAAGTCTTCAGGCATAAGATATGTTAGACATGGCATGCCACAAAGGTGCAAATTGAGTCACGATGTCATGTTAATTGAATGTGAACTTGTGTATTTATGCTACTCCAGCAGCTTCATGTCTACAGTTGAGGATTTAGACATGACTTTTCAATTTTAGAATAAATGAATAACTGCAGCTCAAACTACCTTTCAAAAATCCCATAATCTCACTTTCAAACAGGTGCACTAAAGTGGCAGTGTGGTACCTGGAAGTGACTGGAATACTTATGAAATGCTCGTATTTAGGAGGGAACTTGAAGTAATCATGAAATAGTACTACCAACATCTCCTGTACTCATCCAGTGGTTCTCTTGGCCCAGTTTCTAAAGATGTTTACGTCACTGCGTTCTGCCTGACCTGGAAAGATAATTAGTTGATTTCCATTTATTTTCTTTTTAAAGTAGCCTTTCTGCATTAGGAGAATGAGAAATGGTAGATTTTAGTACCGAGAGCATTGCTGTTTATGGGATAGAGGTTTTCTGTAAGTTCAAAAATATTTTAAAAATATAATTTGAACAGTATGTTTAGCATTTTCTAAAACAAATGTGATTATTGCAGCATTAATGCTTCTGAGAATTCCTTCTGTTAGAAACACTCCTTTCTTCGCTTTCATTAACAGTATTGTCATGGAATTGCTTCTCAAGAGTCAGAAAAAGATTCACTCTTCCTTATATTATAATAATTCAAGAGAAACCTCATCCAAAAAATTGGAATACCACTGGAATAAAATTACTACACAAGAAAAAGCCATCTCTGTATTTCAGTGGCAACAGATAGTAATGAAAAGTTGTCATCTTCTAACAAAGATTTTTCTGAAGTCAATTTTTTTCCTGGCAGCTACTGGTTTTGTCTAGAGCATGCAGCATTTATTAAAGGATTTCTGGTATTGGCTTTGTGAAATAAGAAAAGTGTGGAATAATATATTCTGATATTTTACAGATTTTTCCTAAAGTAGAGTATTTTGTAATGTCAAATTTGGGTCTTGGATGTAAAGCCTTGTAGAAGATGAGACTTCCTACCTCTCTTCTAGGCAATTCTAACATCAGTACTATCATTCCGTCTTTTGACAGTCCCCAGAAGTTTCAGTCGTGTGATCGTATATTTATTTTCTTTGATATGTGCCCCAAGGTGATAGAAATTTCTTTGAGTAATCTCTTTTCTGCTATCTCCTGGATATTAACTTTCTGTATCTTTGTTTCTATCTCAGTCTTTGTGTTGGTAAAAGAAAAGCCCGAACTAGAGGTATGTTATATATGGGAATCTAACCAACCTATTAAAATGTAATAGGCTTGTCGAAGGCCATCTACTTCAGCATTTGTTTAATTCGGGGTGAAGTAGATCAGCGTGTCCTCGAGGGATGTGTTACGTGACAGAGCAGCACTTCCAACCACTGCCGTGTGATAAGAGCGTGCAGGCTTCCATAGCCTCTGCCCCTACTGTGAGTCTTCACTGCTGGTTTGTTTTGTTCCTTCTGCTCTGAGAAAGCATTTTATTAATAGGTACTTAAAAACAATTTTTGGGAAAATCAAGCCGGAATTGGGCTACCGTACTGAGCAGCTATGTGTAGACATGAGCTGTTGAGAGAACTGGAAGGATTTAACTATTCTGTTGCATTCAACCCCACAGTGTGTGATGTGGTCACGACGCACATTGTCATTGAAGGGCATCGGGACATTTGTTTCATTCATTTGCAGCAAATCAGACAGACTGCAGTTGTGAGAAGTTGCTTTGAGCAGCAGGTGCTTTCCCAGTACTGCCCTGAAATGATCAGCTAACGGAGCACATCAACATCGCAGCCTGCAAGATGGATTGGTTTTGTGCAGGCTACGTGGCTGTTAAAGTAGCATGTGAGCAAACGTCCAAACAATCAGAAAAATACATTTGTGCTTTAAAATAAATATGTATCTTCAGCACGCAGTTTCATGGAGTATAAATTTTCGTGTAATCTAAGCACATCTGCTCGTAATAATTAACTTCTGTGGTGGGCGAAAGGAAAAGCTACATCAGCTCTCTGGTATGACGAGATGGATTGCTTTCTCTCTCTTCATCATAATGATTAATTGTAGCATTTGTATGAAAATGGCTGCTTTTTATTCATTTTTGTTTTTAGATCATGTATCTTGATTATTTTTTTAGCCTATTTAAATGTAAATACTCTGAAAAATCTGGTATGAAAGCATAAAAGTTTCCAATTTTAAGTGCTTTGATTAGAAACCAAGCAAAGAATGTCTCTACTTAAATTGTCTTATCCAAAGACTTTGAAAGAAGCCTGACTTTGCTACTTACATGAATTTCACAGGTCAACGTAAATGTTAGAAATAACCATGAAAGAAATTTAGAAGGATTATGAAATTTCGTTTGACCCTGAGGGCCACTGTTTGCAAGGGGCAAACTTAATAAGAATGAAACATCATAGCAGTTTACAGTTGATCCTGTGGTACTGCAAGTATTAAATACATACAGTGAGGGAAATAATAACCTCATGTGCTTCCAAAAATTAAATGCAATTAATCCATAGGCTTTAGCTTAATAACATTTGAGTACATGCTTTGTTGCATGTAGGCTTTCAGATGTGATGAATGTACGAGTACAGCCATCAACCAGTGCTTGCCTATCAAGTCACTGGATCAGGGAGCCAAACCATCCTATTGTATTTTCTCTCCATGCAGTTGTTATCTTCTTCCATTACTTGAAAACAAGTTGTACAGGTTATCCTTACTCTGGTTCCATTATGAAAGTGCTTTGAAATCTCTTCTGCTTTTTTTTTTTTTTTCTTTGTTAAGGTGATTCCAACTTAACGATGCTTTGGTTAGGTGATATGCCTTCACCCATGGCATCTCTGCAGTCAGCAGTACAACTCAAGGTGTTTCCCTGAGCCAGAAGCCCTCCTTTAGCTTTTGTCCAGAAGCATTAACACCAGAACATGACAGCTGGCAAACAAAAGCATCAGGGTGTGGAATTGGTGTGTCTGCCCAGCAGTGCTGCTGATACACTGTGATGTGTGTGGGCTCGTGGACTCGTGTGGGAAAGGGAGCAGCTACGTAAAACAAAGCCTTTAGTAACCTCTGGCTGTCCTATTTTATTTG
The DNA here is from genome assembly GCA_028571105.1 of Tragopan temminckii. Taxonomy (NCBI): domain Eukaryota; kingdom Metazoa; phylum Chordata; class Aves; order Galliformes; family Phasianidae; genus Tragopan; species Tragopan temminckii. The sequence continues at coordinate 29,191,416 of JAOWBP010003503.1, forward strand.
CTTTCTTTCCTCTCCTGTGGGAATAAAGATGAAGGAGGTCAGTCACAAGTTTTACTGGTGTTGAGTTTGTACAGGAAAACTGGTGTAAGCAAAAGAAATGATGTGTGGATAGCATTTATTGAGTGAAAGTCAGGTAAAGTTGCAGTAGGTGTGAACAGAATTTAGCCTACAATTTAAAAATCTTTCTAGGTTACTCAAATTGTATTGATTAAATGATAAACAAAGCACTTCCTTGAAATCTCATGGTGACTGACATAGACTCCCTGATCAAATTATATAGCAAACAGAGCGCTATAAAGGAAAATGTCTTCACCAGTTACAGTTACATCTTTTTTTTTTTAAAGAATTTCTTATTAAAAATTCCATTGCACGATTTTCTCAGAAGATAAACTAGACTCAACACAGAAGTTAATGCAAAAAAAAACTATTGCAGTGGCATCAATGAACAAATACACTGAGCAAATAAGCAATTTGCAGATACAGTCAACATCACATGAAATGTTTATAAAGGTAATATTTAAGATCTCATAAAATCAAATTGTATTCAGATACAATAACAAAAGTCAGTAATAAAACAGTGGTGAATCAGGTCCAGAGAGGAACATAAAGCAAAAGGCTATGTTCTGTTTCAGTTTTTTAGTGATAAGTATGCTGTATATTTTTATGGCAACTCCACCCAATCTTTGCTTACCCAGTTACTCACCACTGAGTGCGTGCATACAAATGAAACTGCTATAGGCATGTGCTTTTTGATGCAATATAATTTAATTATTGAGACAGCCATTTGGATGACATTTAGGATTTGTGGTGCTGAGCGTTTTTAAGGTTTTATCCTCGAGGAAATAAGCTATTTCCTGTAGTGGTTTCAATCCACATCACGTGTAGTGCTGTGGGTAATGAGTGATCAGGGACAGTATTATGAAGCAGGGAGGTTAAGGAGAACTGGAGAGCTGTACTTCCTTGCAGCTCTGGAAATCCCAACTGAAGAATCCTGTATTTTCTTTATGGGATTTTCTGCTGCACTTGGAGTTTCCTTCCGATCATTGAGGTCATTAGTGACCTTATAGAATCTGAATTAATAGTGTATTCCATCCTGCACAAAATTTCCAGTCTCCTTTGTGTGTTTTGATACTCCTCATCTTAGAACATATAAAACAGTGGCACAGTTACAGGCTAGGCAGGATGTCTCCTGATAAGGTGTGCTTGTTCCATGAGGCCTAAGATGCTAATTTCTGACACATCTTACTTGCTAGGGAAAGGATTCATTTGGACCACCAATTTCAAACCAGTCAGCTTAACTTTGACAGCATTTTCCACTGTAGGAACCTTAGATCTCACCTTCGTATGTACTGCTAATTGTAACACTGCAGGATCGCTGCTGATTTGCTCAGTGAATTCCAATGCAAACTTTTGTGTCTCTTTTTTGGGAGGTGGGGTCAGAGGGCAGGAGGGTGTCTGTCTGTCTCCACATGTACAGAAAGATCCTTTGTTACTTGGTCTGAATTTTGTGTTCTTGTGCTGCAATCTCCTTCTAATCCTCAAAAACTTGACCTAATTTCCAGCATTCTTTGAGGACATTGAATAGCTTTTGACTGAGGTTGGCTGGGCTCTCATACTCCAGTTTACCACCTCTGCCATCTCTGTGCCCGGTTCCTAAAGAAACAGCTTTTTCTTTGTCACTTGTTTTTATGATCTGCAACTTCCTTCAATTTCTTTTTCTTACCAGCCCACCCTTCCAGGACACCTCACTTAGCTGTAGTGCAACTGTGTATATAGATGCATTTGTTCACTCGCTCATCTGAGCTGCTAACTGTGAAATTTTGTGGCCATTCACAGTCATCCTCTCTTCTACCCTGATGGTCTCTGTTGGCACCTCCTCATGACTGATGATAAGCCTTGTGTGTCCCACAGAACACCAAATGTTCAGATTCACCAGGACAGTCTATGGATTGCCTGTACTCCGAGCCATTCTGCATCCCCTTAGCACCAAGTGGGGTGAGGTGGATGATGTCCTGCTATTTGCTGCAAGTTCATCTCATTTGAGGTGAACTGCTTTGCCTAGCAGTTTGTATATTCTTTTCCATTTGAACCATCACCTGGGCATTAGGTAGGTCATTTTTCTCTACAGGCTAGCCCAGAGATTGAAAGGTGTACGATTTTTAGATGAAATAAGACATGTCACTGTTACTTGCATGTCCTTCCAGGAGAGCTGTGCCAAACTCTGTTTCTATTCTGTTGTGTGAATTCAGCTCTTAAATTTTGGTTGCATCAGGGTTTTGCTCAGAAATATGTGTTAATGTGATTGCTGTGTAAAAATTTTCAGTCTGGCTTTTACAGCTTTGTTGATTAAATGCAACTTCATTGGGAAACCTCAGTTATCTTTTTTGAAGTGTAATGCAAGGGGAAAACAAGTCAGCAAACACGCGTCCTGGAAAAGGCTGGTGGGGAAGAGGCATTGGGCAGCGTCTCTGTAAAGGAGATAAATCATCATTCTTTTCTGTATTTCCTTCTGTCACTTAGTCTGAAAGGAGGAGTAAAATATTGATAGCAGTTGAATTTGCTATTTGTTTAACGTGTTTGTTGGTGCAGCAAATCTTGCATTGATAAAGAACAATTTGATTTTGGGAACTGATTGTGTACGATGTGCTTGTTAGGAGTTGTTACTGAAGAGTCCAGCTGTCGTTGTAATGGAAGCTATGCTAAATTTCATATTATACATATACAGTGGGAAAGGTGGGTAAGCATTTGAAATATGAAGTGTTGAACATTTCCTCACTTCTTTACAGTCTTTGCTCGTTCTTTCTGTGGGAAGACTGTCAGTTTCATGACTTCTAAGTGCATCCTGTGATTCTACATCCTATGCATGCTTATTTTCTCTATGCCAATTTTATACAGCAGTGTGAAATAGGTTTTTCTTATATTCAGCAACGTAGAATACAAAATCTGTGTTAAGCTACATATGAACCTCTGTATTTTTTGCTTGCTTACTGTGATGAAAAAACCTTTTAGTGTCATCAAGACTTCTGATTTATTGATAGCAGACATCAGCATTGGCAGCTCATCTTCTTTTTCTCTTTATTAGAAAGACTATTTATTGAGTAGAGGAAATAATTTTCTAGTTTTGTGTTCATAGTTTGTTAGAATATATATGTCAGTAGTTACTGTTGCTTCTCAAAATTCTCATCTCGGCTACGAGATAATCTTATGGGTGTTTTTTTTTTTTCTCCTTTTAAGTTTCTCTGAATTTTAACAGTTGTATGAGTACTTAGGATAATGGGTTAAGAGCTGAAATAGACTTTTAGAGCATTCCTTCATCATTTTCAACAACTAGAGAACATTTTTTTTCATCTTGGTGTAACTTTACCAACAGTACTCATCAATGGCTTTTTGTACCTCCTCTTGAGAAATTTTTAGTATACGGTTAATCCTATACCTCCAACCTGTGATATTTAATCTAGATTTCTAACCTTTAATTATTCTAACTGCTACATTTGATCCCTACACGGAAGGCTGTGAAGATGTCTTTGTTCACATGTCTAATGCTTTATGAGATAAACAAATAAGTAATTCATGCCTTGTAGTCTCTGTGTGCCACATAATGACCTAGTCATAATTTTTGAGTCGACTGTCAACACACATTAAATCAGAGCATCTATTTGAAACAGTAGTATTTCATATGCTGCATATGACAGTTCATTATCTTATCTGGGAGAACTCCTTTCTTCATCCTGCCTCAAAAACAATATCCTTGCAATTGAACTTTTGGTAAAAGTCAAGGTCACAGCTTTGGAATAAAGTTACGGATGAGAATTGCCTGTCTCCATGTTGAAAATACGAGTAAATCAAAAGTACTGATACGGTAATCTACATCTACAGTATCTCCTCCTGTGGTTTATTGAAACTAAAGGGTAAGAAGTTTTATTGGCTTTTTAAAACTGTTCTTTTTAGTGAAGCTTCCTTGAAAAAGTTTCTCATTAATAACCTACATAGAGTTAACTCTGCACTTAAAAAAAATAAAAAAATTCAGGCAGTAGATTATAACCCAAAGATGCATGTATGTACACACACATATGTATGCTAATATATACATAAAATAAAACCTACAAGGAATGGATTTTATGTAAGTATTTACATAGAAGAGTGACATCTACGTAAATTAATGGAGTTAAGGAAGTTGCCTTTGGGTTTGCTGAAATTTAGCAGTAATACCCCGTGTTTTCAGTCAAGGATGTTCCTTGAAGGTGGCTGGGAAAGGGAGAAGAGGGGAGTATTTTAATAAGAAATCTGACTTTTTTTTCCTGGATTTTATTTCTTTATGGAGCAATTGTCATGAAAGGGATTGTCCTAATGTGGAAACCAGTGCCATTTGGTTTCAGTTGATTGAGGAAAGCTGGAAAACAACTTTGCTTTGGATTGTACAAACTACAGCTAACGTACAATGCAGCAAGAGGATTTTCCCATAAATCCATTTCTATTTGTGAACTGATTTTGATTTGATACTGTCAAATGTCTTGCTAATAAATCAAAAGTCTTTGTATGAGATTTTAATTACTTTATTAAGTGTTGCCAAAAGTTACAGTCTTTTATAACCTTGTAATTATTCTAGTAACTTCAGCTTCAGCTAATAATTTGACTTGGTGACACTGAAAAAATGTAGTCAATTTTTTTCATACTTTTGAACAAAACTTTATATTTGACTTTTCATCTGTTGGAAAGAATCATTTTGTGCTTCCTAAAAATGACATTCCAAACTTTGAAAGTTATTTCTAATGCAAGAGATTATGCCTTTCTTAGTAATTCTGTGTTGCTGAGTGAATCACAGACCGTTTGCTTCTGGAGGAGTCTCAGTTTTAATGAACTTCTGGCATGGCTGGAAAACTTTTTATTTTATTTTTTTCTGTCAGAGAATAACTGGGTGATATAGCTGATAAAAAGAGCAATTCAACCCTCACCCTTAAAAAAGAAAGAAAACAACAACAAAATACTTGCCTAGCAATAAATATGCATTCTGTCCTCCTATTCCTTAGTGGGAAGAAGAGCCAGCACTGCATATGGGATCATAAAAGCACAGGGAAATCCTTTTTCATCAGCTACAGGTGATGTGGCATCGGTTGAAATGTGTAAGTTTGTGGGCTGTGCAGTAAACCTGGAGGAAAAAAAATCCCTTATGTGGCAAGCATCGTCTCCCAGGGGAATTAACTTACATTCTCTTTTACATCATTTGGCACTGTGCATGTATGTAGGGGGACAGCTGCCAGCGGCACACCTCCAAGCACCTGAGTTGCAGAGTTTTGGGTTTGGAACTGTGAGCTGTGCTCATGGAGTTTGTAGGAACTATGGTCAGTTTTATGCCTTAATTCTTCACATGGTTTTAAGTTCTGCTCGCTTGTTACCTGATGAGATTAGCATGCTCAGCAGTTGAAATCCTTCGTGTAGTATTTCACCTACAGGATACATTACTTTTTATTGACCTCTTTAACAGGAATGACTGGTAACACACTTGCTGATGTGTATAGATTTTTTCCTCCTCTATTTTATTACTAAAAAACAGCACTATCCTATTTTTCAAGGATAAAATATAGAATAAAATGCATATTTGACTTTCATTCCTTTAGTGAGATTCCTTTCCAGGGCCACATTTCCCAAGGAGTTTCCCCAGTAGGAGCTGCCCCAGCGCACACCTCCCAGCTTTTCATCTCTTCCACTGCTTTTCCCTGCTTGGGGATGTCCCTGGGCAGATGCCAATTTTAATGACACTGATTGCACAGCTCTTGTGAAATGGGCTGGGAGCCCAAGAGCCTGGTGGTGGAGGAGAGCTCAGGGCTAGGGGATTTGGCTGTCCCAACCTGCCAGGCAGCCCTCCGGCTCCAATTTCTGCTCACACTCTTTATTCCTCTTTCTGTGCCTCATCCTTTTTGCTCCTGTGTCTTCCATTGGCATTTTGAACTGTGGGCAAAGCTTTTTTCAAACACTGCTTCTGTTCAGTTCCCTTTTACCCAATCTTATTTTTATGCACATCAGTGAGATCTAACACTGGGGGAGGAATCATAAAAGTAAATACCACAGTGTTTCTGAGCATCCTCCTTTTCCTTATTTCGTGATTAGAATTTTCAAACTTAATTCATTTCTCTTTAATTCCTTGTTCCCCACGGCCTTATAAAACCTAAATGAATGTTATGTTTTCATTGCTTCTAGTATTTTGTTGCTAAGCTGCTGCTTATTTTATAGTGAGGGATCTGACATACTCCGTGCACTCCCCCATACTTACCTGCTAGTGTTGCCTTGATCTGCTGAGTAGTAGTGTTAACCTTGGCTTTAGCTCTTGTTTAAAAATAAATTGATAGATTTTTATTTTTTTTCTTTTTCTGAAATGAATTTTGCATTGCTTTGAGTATGTGAAAACTGTGGATGAAACTTTGGCATTTAATAATGTAATACCAGACCTTAGTGGCATAAGGTTTAGTAGCCAGACCGATATTTAATCTCTATGTTTTTGTAATGTTTTTGATGTAGTAAACCTCACTACTTCACACACCTCTTTGCAAGACTTTCTTTTGCCTCAAGCTATAAATGGAAGATGCAATTTTATTGTAAATATCTTGGATTAGGTACACAGAATCTGAGTTGGTTGCCATTGGCTCTGATATATGTGAGCAAAACTTCATGGTAACTTTTGCTTTTCCATTCTAAAAAGTTAATTAACTGATAAGACATAACCCTGGAGCTTGGGTCTTCAAGCAGGACAAGACAAAGGTTTAAAGAGAAGTTGAGACAACGGTCTGAAGCAGTAAAGAATGTAGAAAAGGCAAAATATGGATAAAGTATAAAAAATCCTTCAGTTTTCTGTAGCCATTCAAATCTTAATTTGTCTTTCATGTCAAACTTGTGCATAAAAACAATTTACTGTGAATTCTTGATGTGCTGTAAGTATTTACACTTCCATTAGAGCAACAGAAAAAGTTGGTTGGTTTCCCAAATATATTCATACAGAAAGTTTCCTTTCCTTTTTGCATTGGATGAAATTAACAAGCAGCTATTTACTGTTCCTTTGAAAAGCACTCTTAAAAATTTCAAATGTCTCTTCTGTAAAGGAAATGTAAAATTAATCATTTGAGTTGTTTTTTCATTGACTTTACGTCTTGGAATAACTTATTTTAAAATGGAAGAGGTAATTACTACTTAAGGAAATTTTGGAAGTACCTCTGATTGCATTCCCTTGCTTTTAAGAGAAATGACGGTGCTGGATGTAATTGGAGATAGCTTTTGTTCCCTCTCCCCAGTTTTTGGGGTTGGTAGCAGGGCGGCACAGGAGGCTGTGAGGGTTGGATGGTCCTCTGTGCTTTGTTTTGCTGAGCTTTGAGCCTCAGCTTTGAGTCAGTGTCCTTATTTTGAAATATTTTTTTAAGAAGTCAGAGAAAATAAACATAGAACACTTCTGTAAAAATTTTTCTCTGCGTTGCTTTCTGAAGACAACCTTCCCCTGCTTTAAGTGTTCTCACTTGGAGTGTGATGCGTCTGATCTCGCTGTAATGACACTTGGCAGAAAGCTTTTGCATCAAGGGAGAGGAATTTTGTGGGAGAAACTGCTCTGAGCTCCTGCAAAGATGAACAAAACTTCACAGGTGAAAAGAGAATAAGATGAAAATCAAGCTGGTGGTTTAATATCGCCAAGATTAAAATAGTTTTTACTGGAAAGACTCTAATATAGAAAACATATCATGGTATCACAGTCGGATGTACCCCAAGGTTAGCTAGAATGAGGCAGATGAAGAATATCTGAAAATACTAATAATCTCCCAGCAGGGGGGAAAGTATTGCTAGTTCCGATGCAATTTACTTTCTGTTGTGCTAATTTGTTTTTATTGCATTTGATTGTTCTTCAGTTAAATAAACCAACAAATTATGGTTCCATTATTTATAATTATATGATCTGAGCCAATGGTAAAGGAGTCAGAAATGGAGAACTTTTTGTTCGTATTGTATTTGTTGTACGTATGCTGTAGTAGTCAATCACTATTTTGATTGTGTAATTGCTTTAGAAACAAAGTTGCAAACAGAAGCTTCATTCACAGATATTAAAAAGGAAGTGTAATGGGATCTCTTCTTTTCACACTGAAAGGAATGTTTTTTTTGCCATTGCTTTATAATCCCCGTGCAGTTAGAACAGTGTGGTACAAGTTTAAGAAAAGTAGCAGCAGGTAAATAAGAAATGTTTCCTTTTTTCTGTCTTCAAGGAAGGAACAGATCACGATAAGAAAAACATAATGTGCTGTAGGATATCTCCCTTTGCATCTTCTCTGTGATCTTCTGCCTTGTTTTAAGGAGAATAGAAGGGGAAAGCAAATCTTCTCTTTAGATCTGCTAGCTTCAAAAGAAGTGTAAAAAGGAATGTACTACCACTGAGACAGCGAACTACAACAGCAAACATGAGAATTATAAAAATAATTACATCCTCTTCCGTTAAAAGGCAAACGGATTGAAACACGTTAAAAAAAAAATTGCCTAATGTGACCCAGGGGAAATACTGGTTCTTACACATATGGAAATCAGAGTCTCATATGCATTATATATAAATATATCCTTCATCATCTTGGACTGTTAGTCTCTTCTGGTGATTCTTTTTTTTTTTTTCTCACTAAAGAAAGAAAGGCTGCCCTAAGGCAGGGTTTCTGTGAAACATTTTTTTTTTCCCCTCACATACTAAGAATGTTTAGGAAGAGTTATGAAGAGCTTTTCTGGATGTATAATTTATACATTAGGTATAAATGCGTAGCGCTCCCACACATCACTGTGACTGCTCTTACTGGGATTCAAATCTCTATACGTAGATTTCCTACTGAGCAGATCTACTGGAAGGTCCAAAACATTTGAATTCTCACAGTTCTTCATGGGAACCTTTTCATAATTTCCCTATGCCTCTTGCACCTTTACCCTAAGTAGCCATATCCTTACTGTACACACACGGTACTGATCCTCCAATCTCAAGTACGTTATTTGGGCAGTCACGGCAGACGATATTGTAAGACAGCTGAAAGGATAGTGCTTTTAGGTCTTGTATAAAGAGTGTGCCTTTTTATTAACTTTGGTCCAAGTAGACTTAGGCATGTGTCAGTTTTAGGCTGCAGGTGAGTAGCCAGACTTCAGAACTCAAAGCATTCAACATCCTTATCTCTTTTTTCACTGTAGACACGTGATAATTGAAGTGGAAAGATGTATGCAGGACTTTTTGTGCAATATGTGGTGGTACTTCAGAGAGATTTAATGTCAGTTTCCATGAGTGGAATACAGAAAGTAATGAGGAGGTTTCCAAGTTTCCATGTTAGTCCTTTCTGAATTGAAGTTTTGAACTTGGATAAAGATGACAGTTCTGTATGCTGTAAAATGCCATAGTTACCTGAGTTCTGGAAAAGCATGGGTTATTAAAGAAAAAAGAATTGAAGAGACCATATTCTAGTCTTATTTTAAACTGGTCCAAGTCTGACTATCTTTACTGAGGTGCATTTGTGTACATAGCATTATGCAGGCAGTACGGTCATGGATAATTTCAAACCAGCCTATCTTCCCTTAAATGTTAGCCACAGGGCCAAGTAGTGAAAAAATCTGAATTCTGAGGAAAATGGAATGAATACAACCCAATGGACAACGGGCTACCATATAAATCCCTTCTGTAATAAGACCTATCCAACTGTGCATTAATTTCTCTTAATGCAACGCATTTCACAGAAGCAAAACTGTGCTTGGGGAGAGAGAGCCTAACCAATGCAATGCAATGTTTTTCTTATGTCTAGCTACCTGCAAGATGATATCAACTGATAATTTTGTCAAACCTGATTCCAAAAACACATAGCCTGAAATGTGTAGTTTGCTCAACAGTCTTACAGAGGTGTTTTTTGAGACCCTCCCCAGACTGGGTTTGCCAAGTGAGCTGATGGCAGTGTTCAGCTCTGCGCTGCTCTCACGAAAGATACCCATGTGTTCCTGCTAAATCTGGGCCTGGCTAGACAAAACAGACTGCATTTGTCTAGCTGTCACTAAAGGCACTGACCAGAGAGAATGCAACTGGGGCAGAGCTCCCCAAAGAAAGTCAGTGCTCTCAAAATATTCAGCTAAGTGCTCTTCTGATTGGAGTTACTGGGAATACTGTACAGACGTTTGTTTTCCATTTTCCCTCTCTCTGTTATTTGGCATATTTGATTTTCTGTATTTACTGTGTTCTCAATGGATGTATATATAACAGGGCATATTAGTTTTATTTTCAGGATGTGCAAAAATAATTCATCTTAAATATAACTTGATGATTGGTGCCACCAACAAATTGAACTCCAGTGCTTTTAGTAATTGTGGGCAACAGAAGGAGCAGAAAAGGAAGCATATTTTTGTGTTTTGTTATGTTCTCTGAAAGGAGTAGAAGGATAATTTCTATCATTAATCATCTAATGCACTTCCATTGATTTTTCTTTTTAATAGAAAATGAAAGTAAAAGCAATTCAAAACCTATAATAAAGTCAGGAAAAAAAAAAGGAAAATTGTGAAAGATTCCTTATACCGATTGCATAATGTAGAAGCACTCAGATTGCAGTTATTCACTGGCCAAAGTAAATTTGAAACATTAAAAATCATATTATTTTGTCTTCCCAGCCTGACGGTGTGAACCACTACAATAAGAAAACACTTGTATTAAAATCAAAATGATGCCAGGCATTAATGTATCAGTCTCCTGTTCCACATCCAGTGTGTGGGTGGGAGGAAGGATGGGCCTTATTGCAATGCATTTCTCTCCTATTTCTCCTTAAACAGTGAGCAGTCCTTGGCTCAAAGACGAGAAAGAATTAAAACATCAAGTCACATACCTTAGCACAATTGACATGTACAGCTCAATTCTCTCAGTGTTTCAAATCATATATTCCCTACTAAATGATCAATAACCTCATCCATAAATATTGAAGGAAAAACGTACTCTAGGAAGTTACTTTAAAATGGAACACAAGTGAGTCCTGTTTCGGGCATTAAGTTGTAGAAATCAGCCTGCCTTGGGTTTACTGGTTGTGATGTGCAGCCTCAAATGTATTTAATCACTTTCAGACGATGCTCCCTTCAGGCTGAGCCCTGGAAAGCTGCAAATAGATGCGCTGCCCCTTCTTCTGTGGCTCCTGTCCTGCACTAACCTGTCTTTTGACAGCATGCGTGTCTTCTTGTGGGAATGCTGCGGAGAGAAGCCAGCCAAAGAATGGCTGCAATCTTAGACTTGAGGAGACTCTTCAGTTTCGTATGCTTTTTTTCCCTTCTCCTCTTTTAGCCCAACGCTTCCCTTTTCCTGTTACACATGAAAATTGCTCCAGTAGAGACTTTTCTTCCCAATTCTTCCCTAACTCCCTGTTTATGCAAATCTTTTCAGTTGCTTGTCTTTATCTTTGCAGTTGCTATTTACCATCTTTATTGCTTCTCAGCCTCATTTCAGGCCTCTCGTTTGTTTATAGTGCACGTTGGTTGGGGTCTATGTTTACTCAGAGCTCTGTGTTTGGTGGCATTTGTCAGCCCTTTAAGCACCGCTGTCAATATCATTAATAATTACAAAATGGGAAGCTGGCGATCTCAGAGCCAGTTTCTCTGCTGAATAACTAGTTTTTCCAACCCTGCCCTGGTTGTTTTTTCTAGATTTTTCTCTGTGATGTCCTTCCCAGCATCATTTGTTCTTTTTTTCTGTCTTACTTTAAGGAGTTATATTGTGGTTTCATTCTGTAAGTCTGTGCTTTGCCTCATTTCAGGGGGTGCTGCTGAATCAGAGGAGTGTTGTGGTGTTGAAGTTTGGCAAATACTTCTGTCAGTACAGAATCAGGGCCTTAGTCTTCAATCTGAGTTGCAGCAGAGGCTTGTATTCTCTCTTCTGTTATGTTGTACAGCGCTGCCTGTGGTCTCCTATAATTAGGGATTGCTATTTTGGGTATGTTGCACATAAATGTACATAAATGTTCCACCTGGGATTTTAGAAAAACCGATTATAAGTGCGAAGGAGTGTCAATACAGAAAACAAATGAGATCATAATGGTTTATGAGACGATGGTTAGAACCAGCAAGTCTGAATCCTTAAAGTGTTTTTCATTTTTAAGTATTATCTCTAAACTCCTTTTTCACTTATGGTATATGTACTAGTTACTGGGTTCCTGTTATGTTGAGTGGTAATGAGAATTTTTCTGAACAGTGAAAAGGTAAATGGCCTCATTGAAATAGTTCCTTTGACTTTACATGCTGTTTCTGATTTTTTCACAGATTCTTAGAATTTGAAGCCAGAGAAGTTTATTACACAATTGTCTCTGCTCCCCTTGGGGCTAGGTCTCTCTTGTCTAGCCTCATCAGACATCTTTATGTATTAAGTCCAGCCATCTGAATTAAACTGCTGCAGAACTTTGCTTTTGGTGTGTGACCTGACTGTACCTTGCCGGAATTATCAGTCATTGTTTTAATGATATGTAATTCCAGAGTTTTATCACCACCAATTTAGAGATTCCAAATTGAAATGCCATGGTACAATGTAGTTGTGGTGCCTGATAGTTGATATTCTCACTCTTCAGTTTTCACTCTTTGGAAACTGTTGAAATGCATTTTTAAAGGAGAATTGATTATAACTTTGGTAAATGAATATGATTACCAAGAGTATCCGTAATTGGATTTTTACTTAAGAGGAACCATATTTATGTTCTTGCAGTGTTGTGCCTATAATATTTCTATCCTAGTGCTCTCTTTTGTTAGGACTGTCTCTGGAGCTGTAAGTCAGGCATGAGCACAGGGAGAGGACTTGAGTCCCCCTGACTGGATGCTCACAGACTTCTTTGATAGTGACATAACATCCTTTAAAGATGTTGTTGGCATCTCTGCAATTTGTCAGCGTGCAAACATTTGATTTCACAGTGTTCAAGTTTATAGATTAGTCTGCTATTTACTTTTAATTTAAGATAAATGTAGTTAAAGTATATAGCTTCCATATGCTTCTTTATGCCTTATGCTAAGATGATGGCACACAAGTGCACTCTTGCGGGTGTAAATACAGGACAAGAAGACAGGGACTGTCATACTGAGTATCTTGTTAGCAATCCTAGTTCTGTGTTCCTGCAGGACCCTGTACTGATGGAAGGGGGAACTTCCTCGCAACACCATTCAGGTAGCAGCTGACTTATGCCTTGAAGCAAAGCAGTCGCATCTGCTGCTATTTTCATTGCTCGTATTAATCACTTAGATTTGCTGGCATCTTAAATGTTTGTTAAACAGCTCCAGCTCTGCCCTGTGCTGTCTCTGCACTACGTAGCCTGCAGGTGATGCAGCTGGGCCATGGGGATGCGCCGCAGCCCTGAGCCCCGGGCAGGGTGGGAATGGGCTCCTCTCTTCTGGCCCTACCTCTCTGGTCATTTCTTTATAAAAATATATTTTCTCTTAGCATTTGGAACCTGGTTACCTTTCATTTAATTCACGATCTTGTTTTTGTTGTTACGGAGAATATGTACTTTTTTTTTTTTTGTGCCAGCTATTGTTTGATATTTATATCAACAGAGCTGCATTAAATTGTCAACTTGGAGCGTGACCCCAAGTGTTTAATTCCAGTTTGGTGGTGTTTACTGGCACTAATAAGAAATAGCAGGACTTCAAAGGGAAATCTTGCGTTTCTCTTCATGGAAACCAAGATTCAAAACCCTTTATCTGGCAGTGTCCTGTTAGTAGCTGTTTCAGTTCACGTTTGTGCCCTTTTTAAATGCTGCAGCGAGGTGGCAATCACACATTGTGTCTAGGACAGTGTCTAGACTTACAGTTACTATGTGATTTTTGTTTTCTCAAAGCATAGAGCTGAAAATGGGCTGTATTTGCCCTTTGGTGGTATCCCACTTAAAAAAAGAATTGAGATGTGGACAGAGCAGAAGTTGCTTTGTGGTATGAGTTTATTTAAACCATTGTGACAGACCTGAAGATTATGAGGAAGTATTTCTTACGTAAAGAGAACATACATGAGCCAAGGCAATCAGTAGTTTGAAACCACTGAGGATGAGTAATTTTATTAACTTTTCTGAAGGTTCATTAAAAAGAAATTTGTCTCATTCTGTTTCCAGAAGTGCCTGTACTTGAAAATATTTTTGTCTTTGAAGAGCTGACTTAACTGAGGAATAAGTTTGCAGCGGGCAAATAGGAGGTGAATATTTCCTGAACAAACCACCAGTATGGATCCAGCAGTAACACTGCTTCCTATCTTTTACTTCTGAAACAGTAAAATGCCCTAATAGGCATTTATTATATTGTTTAATTTATTTTAGCAGTTTGTGCTGCTTGTCTCAGACATAGCACATGTATATAGTAGAAATCCTACTGTTTCTTCAGGCTGATATGCCATATAGATCAGGCATTTTCAACTCTGAATCTTGGAGATAATTCAGACCAAATTGGAGAAGTCATGCATTGGCATCATCATTGAAGATGTTTGCAGACTGAGTGGAAATGGATTCCCTAACATGTCTGAAGTGCTTAAGCCCATCTGAGGAAACGTGGGTCCATGCTGTGTGAGGACACAGATGTTCATGCTGGGATTTTGTTTTGTGCACATACAAGGAGTGCCTGCCCTGGCCAGCCAACCCATTAACCACCCAGTATGTGCTGCTGTGTGCCCTCCAGTGTAGCGTTCTCTCTTGGTACTGGCAAGTGCAAGACTCCAGGAAAGTGGAAAGCTGGCTGAACATTTGGTCCTTAAGTAGTATTTTGGGCTTCAGAAATAGCTTTTTGGATTCCTTGCTTTTCAGCTGCTGCCTTTTCTCCTTGGTGATACTGAAGGCTTTTTGTTCTGTCAGAAATGGCCTGATGGAGTTACCAGGATATGCACTTATAAAAATTATTAAAATGGAGAAGTAATTCTGAATTTACAGTCACCTGCCTGTCCCTAATCACCTCACAAGAGATCCTCCTCCTCTGCTATTCCTAAAATCCCCACGTTCTTCGTCTGTCCTCCCCAGAAATGTCTTTGATGCCATTCTGACCAAATCGCTTCACCTTTCCTCAGTCTTTTAAATCTTTGCTGTCTGTGCACTAATTTAAATTTCTTGCTCTAGCTTTGAAGTCTCCCTGCCTTCATTTCCCACTTGCTTTTGTTTCACATTGTTGTTGTCAGTAATATCAGCCTCATTCCTCTCCTCCTCGCTCATGATTCTCCATGGTACCTTTCAAGATGTCACTTCTCAGACAAAACATTACACTTTTCAACTCCTTCTTGTCTCCATGCTTTTTTCATTGTTGCTTCTTGTGTCAGAAACGTGATTACCTTCGTTGATCTCTGAGAGTCTTCAGGGTCTCTTTAAAGCCTACATTTTCTTTTTAAATTTTTCTGGCAAGTTTTTGTTATGTGCGACATAATCCCCCTCAAACGTGGTTGTTAATATCTCTATTATATTGCTTCAAAATTACTATTGCATGCAAGCGTTACAGCACAATTCAAATTACTTGTTGTTTTCTTTCCTCTACCTATGTTTACTACTGATGCTAATTTCTTTATGCTCCATAATCTCTGTCAAATATTTGCCCTGACCTTACACATCCGTTACTTTTTGCATCTAAATAGCCTGAGCAAACTCAGTGAATTATGTGTATGCTTAAAATTAAGAGTATCTGTGCAGATCAGGCCATTAGATAATAACTCATTGCAGAATGGAGTATCTGTTTTAACGCTGGTATTTAAAAGTTCCATTGCTTGTGTTGCCATTAATAAATGTCAAGAATGAATTGTGGTCTTCTGTCAGATGGTAGTAAACATTGCAACAGGATAGTTTATTATGCAATTGCAAATATTGCTGGACAGGGCCTGCAGCACAGGATATTGCTCACTTGTAGCTGCTGCAGCAGTGCTGAGGAGCGTTGCATACACTTCATGATTTTGTGTTGCTGAATCTTTCGTGTCCTTGCTGAAGGTAATGAGGCTACAAAGACCTCGGGCAGCAGAGTCTATTACTTCTTTAACCTTTCTGAAGAGGGCAATTACACCGCTTTCCCATACAGTGCGGCGACCTCTGTCCTTCTGCTTTTGTAATTGAGAAAGAGAACGTCTCTGAGTTGCTGCCTTCCAGTGTGGAGAGATGGCAAAGGTCAAAAGGATTGAAAGTGAACGGCTAGGATCAGCAGTTTAGAGGTGGTTATTAATATGCTGATTTACTGTCACTCGAGTCTAAAGAGACTTTTCACAATTGCTTGCCTTGTGCACGCTCTTTAAAATGCTGATATTTTCCTCAGAAATCTGATTATATTTTAATAAATTACTTTTTATTTCCAGGTGGTTGCTGACTTGCCCCTTACTCCCATGCAGCACCATAGTTAAAAACAGAATCTGTGTGAATTCATTGCAGAGTTACACCTTGGTAAATCTTTAAAATGTAAGAAAACAATGAGTTATTTTTCCCTTTTTCTTCATGCACTCCTAGTTACATGAAGTGCCAGCAACGAGAAAAAATATATTCAGCCTCAAAAATCTGAATTATTTAGTAATCTCCATGAAGTAATAACACAGGTTGTTGAAGTTAAATAATAATATCTGGATTAAATCATTTCATCTTCTGTAGCTCTGTGGTGCAACGTGTGGACTTGCCTGAAGTCAGAGAGCCTGGCATGACTAAACTCTTGGGGCCAAATTTAATTCCTAACTCTGTCCCTGACTTCATTACTTTAATCAAGTCACGACCTTTCTTTGCCTTGGTTAACCTACAGTGTAGGATATAAATAGCCTATAATCTTGGAGATTTTCTGAGAATTAATTATTATTAATGAAATGAAAGGCTCCATGATGTACAGGCTATTTTTATTTATTATAATTACTTATTATTAATTCACTGGAACTTTAGAAAGTTTTATTGTAGGCTTCCTGTGACTCAGATTTTTACATGAACACATTTGTCCCCTGCTATGGCTATTCAGTGCCATTACCCACCTTAATAAATTGTCACAGGCTAGCTTCAAAAAAAGCATGAAGTGTTGAAGGAAGCGGGAGTTTGGCTTAAAATGGGATCTGGTGAAAATCAATGCATGTCAGTCCTGGGCTGTGCTCTTTGCAAACCCCCTTTGACTCTTGACTGACCATAACGGAATCTAAGTCGGAGTTCAGGACCTCAGCCTCACCCCAGCACTGTGCCTGCTATTTCCAGTTGCTGTGGCCCAGTCTTAGAGGTAAAGCTTTAGGCTGTGTGCAGAGGTAAAGCAGTGTGAGTGTGGAGGAGTTCTCCCTCTGCCCATGCTAAAGGCACTGCAACTGGGTGGAGCTCAGCTGACGGACACCATCTTCACCTGATGCCCAGATAGCAACTGCTTTTTGGGTTTGGTTGGTTTTCATATTGATGCATCCGTTCAGTGGTGCTCTTATAACAAGTGGTCATGTGCCATAAAAGCAGGTTACATTCCGTATCCTGTCACAGGATTGCTAAGGAAGGGAAGGCATAGGTCTTGATTTTTCTCCTGAACATCTCCATCTGTTCGAAAGAGATAGAAAATCTTATGCGGCCAGAGAGAGGGAGCCCAAGGGGAGGCACACTGTTTAGGGCGCACAGTCTGGAGGGTGATTGTATCTTGCTGCAAGAAGCCCTGAGCTTCATAAGCAGCATCTGCTGCTCAGACACTTGTTCTCTTTATCCAAAATACAGAGAGGATGACAATTGTGGAAAAGGAAGCTTTCTTTTATTTTTTCACGCTTCAAAGCAGTTTCAGTTCCATGGGGGATGTGTGCACTGCAGCTTGGGAATCCTGACCTCGACCAAACATGCTTTATGGCACAGAGCTGCGGTATTATGTATTTTCTTATTTGGTCTTACAATGTATTATTAGTTGAACTGTTGCCCCAACGCTTACAGTGACTGGCTCTTTGAGAATATTGAATTTATATCATCATTTAGGCAACAGGCTGCTTGAATAAGAATGTGTCTTTATGGTTTTGCAAAGCTCTTAGAGCACGTTTGAGTGATGCATGAATAATGACCTAAAAATAAATCAGCTTTATGCTATTAAGCCAGAGGAGTGAATCTTGCACAGAGCACAAGCAGAGACTAAATACAGTGTAATACAACACACAGAACTGTATAAAGTTTTCTGTCCCTTTACTCTCCAGCTGTTACATGCCTGACAGAGAACAACGAATCTGCTGACGTCTCTGAATGCATGAAATGGGCTGGACCTGTGCCACCTCTTGTGCAAGACTGTCTCATTCCCTGCAAAGATGACTGCACTTTTACCCCTTGGTCTAAATTTACAGCGTGCTCGTTTGACTGTGAATCAACGAAAACTAGGAGACGATCACTCACAGGTAAAACCTTTCCTAATATTTATCTAATGATTATGTTCTTGAGTGATGTATCTTAGATGCTGGTGAACTGGTATTGGAGTTTCAGAAAATCCTGAAGAGAATAGGTAATTCCTAATTGATTTTTAGTCTGATTCTGGTCATTGCCTTCTTTATGCACGTGCCTTTTGGGATGAGAATATTGCAAAAAAACCTCAGTGGTGAGAACCTGTTTTTACACATAAACCAAATAGTGATTACACCTTGGGCGAGTTTATTTGACCTATTAATCATGAAACATGAAGAAAAATAAATATATTTTTCAGTTTTAGACTGTTGAAATGAGGATAAAACTTAAAATTGAGAGTTTCGTGCATAGCACTATCTGGTAGTTCAACAGTGCAAATTAATACCATGGGTGAAGAACTAACAGTGTCGTTCAAACAGTTTTGTTTGATCTTTTATATATATTACTAAAAAAAACCTCTGGTTTAAACCATTTAATGGAACAATATTCAATACTTGCTCTTGTTGGTATGTGATTATGTTATTTGAATGCTGACCAAACTGAAAAGCTTTGTAACTCTAGGATGTTAATAGTTGAGAGCAACTTGCTTTGTTAGGATTTGTCTCCCCCCCACATAGTAAATGAAGTCAAAATGAATTATACTGTTTCCAGCTTTACAGTAAATTTGCTGTTGTTACCCTGAGCATTCATAACTTGTCACGTTGCTGTTCTGTGTCTGAGAGCTGTGGTGCACGTGGTTTTAGCGTGCTTGGTTTCTGGAGGTGAGCTCCACTACTAGAAGTGGAACTTCGAAGAATTTTACTGTGAAGTGGAAAACTAACATAGCCGTAAGAGTATCTGCTGCGATAATGTCTGGGGACAGAATGGCAGCAAAATGGGGTGGCTACCACTGTTTCTTTCTTCTGGAAGCACTTGTACCGTGATTATTTTGTTATTCTGTTTGTTACTGCTGAAATGATCCAAGTTTTTAGTAAGTAGCAATCACAGTATGTAGACATAATGGCATCAAGCTGCCATTCGTGAGTATGGCTCACTGTAAAGATTTTGCTTCTACATAAAAATCGTTATTATAAAATGCTCTATTGTTTCTGTCAAAGAGCATATTCTAAAATCTTACCCATATTGATGCACTTCATAGAATTGAAGAATCCTTTCTCCACTTGTTTTTCACTTTTTGGCAGGAATGTATGAGTTGTATCTCCTTGCTCAACATATGTCTATGCTCAAATGAATGCTTAGAGTTAATTATAAGAGTTCATTAATAATGTCGTTTAGTGGGAATCTGCTAATTGTTTGCTAAGTATTTGCCTGCCTCCCCCTCAGTTTTCGGTATTATCCATTTTACTTTGTAAGTAATCATAGACTCTACACAGAAAATTAGTCATTAATTAAGAAGCTTATTAAAAACATATCAAAATTCAAAGTCATCATAATGAAAATGCAGCTTTTAAGCCAGTCTTCAGTTAATAAATAGTCAAATATTCAGTATATTATAGATACATTACATTTTATGTAGAAATATATTCTCTTAATGTCATTTAGTTTTTACGTATAGTACGTGCTACCTGGTAATATTGAATGTAATATTGAATGAATATAATATTTATTAGTGTTCAGAAGCTCAGTTTATAGAAAGAAAATACTACTTAATTGAAGGTTTTGTGTCCTTGAAAATGTTTGGGAATGGTATTTTTAATCAGCGTTTTTGTAGCACTCTGTGAAGGTCATAGAAATATCACTGCTGCTGATTCTAAAATGACTTTTTTTGTGAAGAGTATGGATTGGATGCTACAATAGGGCTTTAATAGCACCTTCATTAGAAGATTCCTACAAAATGGATTGCAAGACAAGCTGTGTTGTGGCAGAGTGAGGTTATTAGCATCCTTACCTGTATCTGATGTGCTTCGTATAGTCCTGCCAAAAATTAGGAACCACGCAGTCATGGCAAATCCCAAATTCCTCTGCCACTAGAGAGTTCCCAATCTATTTAAAGCCTTTTAAGATTCTCCTTGAAGCATGGGGAGTTGTACCTCTTACTTGAATCTATACATTTATACATTCATGAGTGTTAGGGAGGATATTAAGAATAATTCGAAGTTTATCCAAAATCCTCTATGGTAGCAGGATTTGTAGATGCCAGTGTGGCATGTCCCCTCCCCCGGATGTCCAGCCGCTGTGTGGGCACGTGGGGAGATGGCCACGGGTCCAGGCACACACAGCCATGTGCCTGCATGGTTCTGTTCGCATTCCCCACTCTCCTTTAGGGCTTGCCTCTCGTTGTGCTGCCAGCTGAAAAAAATAATGCTGGCATTATTCGATTTCTTTGGGCTTATTTTCCTTTTGTGCTTGCAAACTTCACCTTCCCCAGGACTCTGGACATACACTTTTTAGAGAGCTGGGGTTTGAAGGACACGAGTCTGAAGGGCTCTTCTCTTTGCAGAGATACATGTTTGTACACAAACAGGTTTTGTTAAGGCCAACTCATGCTCCTGTTGAAATGACTGCTGGACTAGCAAGGGGGCTGTTGAGTATACAGCTTATTGTTTGTTTTTAGTATCATACTTGTCTGCAATTGCAAAGAGAAAACACTTCTTTTCAGATCAAAGCTTTAAAAACTTTTTGTAGAAGTATTTTTAGAGTGTACAGGATCCCCAAGGGGTGTTTGAGGATGTGATACAGATGCAGTTGTTAGTGAAGATGAATCTCCCCTTCTGCTTGGATGCCAAATACAAAGACATTCCTGAGCTCAGACAGCATAAAGATTACTCCACACTGCCTAACCCACGCCAAAAAAGGCATTGATTTTACCTTCCAGAGGCTGTGCACAGACCTTTTTTCCGCTTGGGCAATTGTAGGGATTCAGGGAGCATGGATGCTCTCCTTTGCATTATCTCCTTCCAGGGACCTCTTCTCATGTCTAGAAGTCCTCCAGGAGCAGGGTCTGCAGAGTGCAGTTGCAAAGAGCTGCTCTGCAGGTTCATTTAAATGCTTCTGCTTTCCTAAACTTGCTGAAGGAGAAAGATCTGTAAATAGCCTTCTTTTTAAAGCCTGTTGAAGGAACAGAGCAAAAGAAAAGATTAAACCAATTGTAACCATTGAAATGCTTTCCAGCCCTGATAATTTACTGAGGATTATCTTTTCTGTTTTCTTCAAAGTACAGTTTGTGTGCAGAGTGCATCTTTAACTAATTTGTAAAGTAGCATCAAAGAAGAAGTTGTGGCTAATGTGGAGTCCTTCCTAGGTTGTCCTGGCAACCATTGATTGCAAGCAAATAGAGACAAAACAATCAATTTATTTTCATCAGATAATTAGAGAAAAGTGATATTATATTAAATTACAAAACGTTTTCTGAGCAGACTGTTAGTACAACAAGGCTTTGCATTTTGCTCCTTGCCCTATCCATCAAAACAGTATTTCTGAGTTCTCTGGTTGCCCCTGGAGATAAATACATGGTCCTTGCACTCCAAAGCACTGGCAGCAGCGAATAGATGCCTAGGAAATGTTCCTGGATATTAACATTCAGGTTGTCTTGGTTCTAATGTGTTGAATTCCTGCAAGTATAAATAATATGACATGTCGTTATCAAAAGTAGCAGATGTTAAGCTAACGAACAGATTTCTCTGGTTGGAACAGGGAGAAGCAGAAAGCGAGACAAATGCCAGAACACAGAAGTTTATCCTCAGGTTGAAACAGAGCTGTGCCCTTGCGAGGTGTTTACCTCCCAACCCCATGGAAACTGGTCAGACTGCATTATCGGAGGAGGGAAGTTAGAGCTGCAGGCAGGAGTGCAATCCCATGGAGACACCAAGGAGTGTGGAGAGGGTGTGCGGCTGCGAGCTATTGCCTGTTACGATAAGGCCGGCAGACTGGTGGAACCATCTCGCTGTAGCAGCTCAGGTAAGGAGATTAAAAAAAAAAAAGTGCACAAAGTATGTAAATGGACCTGATGCTGGGTGCGGTGATCCACTCAACAGTTTTTGGAGCCTGTCACGTGAGTGTAACTGTGTGCTTGCTGGATTAGGACAGCTTTCTTGAGGTTTCTGTAACACAGTTCTTCTAACTTCTTATCCTTCTCGGGACCAAGGCTTTCTGCCATCTAAGAGTCTGATGACATTTCTACAATTGAAGTGAAATAGAAGAGGGCTAAAGTTGACTACACTAGTGGAACGCTAGTGGAATATAAATGGATTTCTACTGTTTATATTAATTCCATAAAAGTCTAAATGAGATTAGAGATTAGAGGGAGAAGTTGTATTTCAATCAGCAATTTCTTTCAAGATATCTCCTACTTCAGTTTTTACTTGCTTGTAAACCTTTATTCCTTTTCACTAAATCTGGTTATTCGTAGAGTTGTTTTCAGTGTGGGATTTTCCTGATACAGTCTTATATAATTGCTGTAGGTCTATGATGTCCTTGTTATGCTGCTCATTACTCATGACTTCAGCAGTCAGTGGTCTTGTCCTTGTAATTCTGAACCAGCCTTGAGCTCCAAACGATATACAGCATATATTCCAATTTCACTGCTTGCTGGGGCTCTAGGCTGTGCTTCTGTCTTAGAAGCAGTTTGTCTGTACGTATAATCTATGTCAAACACATGCCTTAGAGATAGGGCAGTAACAGAGCTGAAACAAGCAGGAGATGTCACTCCACCGGGGTATTTTCTCCCCATTGCCATAATTTGCAGTTCATTGAAATCATTACTCTGAATTGATTTACAAGCACAAGCATTATCTTAGGAGCAGATTCTTCATCCGTGCTGCTCCCAAAACACTAATGCTCTCTGACGTCTAGCCAAAAAGCTTAGGATGCCACACAGTGTAGTACAGTGAGTTGGAAGACTTGGTGAGCTCTGTAATGGGAGAAGGAGAAATGAAGTCTCAGGAGGAGATTAATAAGTTCAAGAAGGGCCATTGTTGTTCCTGAATACAAGGGAATGGAGAGGCTGCTCTGTGGAGGGTCTTCAGGACAAGGATCAGTGGTCTGAGCTGCATGTGATAAAAGGAAAATAAAAACACATCCTGATGAAGTGATTCAGTTCTGGAGTGAATTCCTCTCGCAGCTGTTTATGGCTGTTCCAGCTGGCTGCACGGATTCATAAAGCAGCTTTCCGTGGTTTGTGTTTCAACAATGTGCTGTTGTACCAATTGATTATGCCTCTGTGGCCCATGAAGGAGGAATGCTATACCTTACCCCCACAATGTTACCTTTTCTTCTGCCAAAAGGGAGCTGCTGAGCTTTGAAAGGTGGATTTGACTGTAGTGTCTTGCTCTTTTGAAAACCTCAAGGCTTTTAACACTATTAAAAGAGGAACTTGTCTATGCGTGGGGCTTTTCTGAATAACGGTGAAGCCTGTCAGTGATATTTATGTGGTATTTTTAATGGTCAGGCTTTTCTTAGGGAGTGGTAGCTTAAGGGGATCATTGGCTTTCTTGTCTTCAGCTTTTTATCCAAGCAGAAATGATTGCAACGTGGCCCTGGCACAGGATCCGTGTCAAAGGCTACAGGGGTGGTCAGTAAGGGACAGCAGAGTCCTCCCATACACACTGTGGTCTACATACAGAGTGCTCTTAAGATCCCAAGGATTGGAACTGGGAGATAAATGAGGTGTGAAATGTTGAGTTATTCACCTCCAGCCAGACTCCTCTGTAATATTCAGGGTATGTAAACTGGCTCTCCAAAAACAGAGAATTTCATGTTATGAAGGCAATCACAATGGTTTCACCATAATAAAAAGTACTCCAATGTAACCACAGTAGGGGAGAAGTTCAGTAAGATGCAAAGCCTTTGGGAACCCTGAGCAGACCGAAGCAGTGCTCTCAAAACCTTTCCTTAGTTGGATCCTATACCCATTCCCACTTGATACCCGGTGCTGGACACCTTCCATTCTCTGCAAGGCAGTGCTGCGTCCCTCTCTGGAGGATGTGGATGTTTCTGACTTCAGTCTCCAATTTCCATCAGTTGGAACCTGTCTTCCAACCGGAGCAGTTAAGTGGAGGTAAGACCAATATTTATGGTCTCAAGAGCTGGGAGCTTTCAAAATGCACTTCTGAACATATTGTTGAATTAGTGATAGAAACAAATCATTATCCAATTAATAATTAGCAGGATGTTATTCAACCATAATAGAGAAGGGCAAATTACAGAAGTACGCAGAATTGCTAAGCCCTGTGAAATTATTCATGACAGGTTTTTCTGAGCAGCTTAGTCTGTCTTGTTCACAATTAGAATCAGGTAACCTTGTGACATTTTCTAGGTGACTACATTTATATCTAATTAAGCCACGGCCTTGTTTTTTGAATGCCAGTCATTGTGATATCTAAGCGTTGCTCTTGCTTCGTCTGATTTGGAGATAAGCAGTGTTCCTCTTCTCTTTCTTTGAGCTCTTCTGACTTCTCTTTGTTTCTTCCTCCTGTCCTTTTGCCAGGACAGTTCTTTCTTTTTCTCCTTTGAGCAAAAGTGAGAATTTGTAAAACCTACTTTTTTTGCTAGGTCTCTTTGAAGAATTTTCACAAAATGTAGAAAGACACATCTAAGGTTACAAACTTTGCCTTAGAAGCAGATTTAAGTTTGCCCAGACTTGATAATACCATGAGAACAAGGTATAGGAAAACAAAGGTGGTCAGTGTGTTGATTTTTTAGAGAGCAAACTTCAGGCTTTTGGCTTTTTGCAGCAATGATTTTCACCTTCTGTGATTGAAAACTGGCTGTTAAACTTGCATAGGATTTAGTTCACCTACATCAATGTGACTTACTATGTGAATGTATCATAGATATGTGAACATAACAATGGATTTGAGCCTAATGTAGAGATTAATCACTCCTCAGAGAGGTTCAGGGTCTGAGGCTCTTAAAAATACAAATCTCAGACAAATTTCTTTCTGCACCAAAGCTTTTCTGTGATGTACAGGAAAAAAAAAAAAAAAACAACAACATGGCCCAGCTTTTTTTCACATGACTGGCTTTTGTGATTAGTGTGGTGCTTTATTTTAGTAGTGTCGTTATTTTCCTTGATGGCCCACTCAGTAAGCCCACAAAATGACTGTCTTGCAGTTTCTAAACCGGACAAAATCTTTCCTGCTGGAGTTGGTTCATTCTCCTTTTTCTTTCTTAAATGTGGAAAGCCAATTAGGAAATTAAAGATAGAGGGAAATATCTCCAACTGTATTACAAAAATATAATTGATAATTTGCCTCAATTAGTCCTTCCCATCAGAAAAATAGGTTATCTTGTTTTCAGCTTACCACTCCACAGCGTCGCTGTTTGCTGGTTGGCATTCGGAGCATCCTCTTTGGATGTGAATTTGTCCTGCTAATTGCAGCTCGTCTGCTTCTTTCAATCTGTCCTTATACTGGTTGTGCACTTCTACCTCCTTTGTTTCGAATTATTTCATGCGACTCCTTGGCCTCTCTTTTTTGTGTGCTGTGCCAATGGGTTTTTGTTGGTGGTGTTTCTTTTTTTTTTTTCATTTTTAAATCTTGGAGGAGGAATGTAGGGTGCCTCATCTGTTCCAAATCAAAGGCTGGAGATCTCTGTGCTGCTGCACAGGGGTTTCTCTTTTGATCTGATGGGAAATTTATGGAAAGCTGGAATTTATGAAATGCGCTTATGCTATTCAAATTTTGCTTTGCTGACAACAACAGGAGCCTGGAAGAAAGACACAACAGACAAACAGATCCTCGCTTTAAATCATCAAGCAGTGGGCTTCAACACACAGTCTCCACAAAAAGCTTTAATTATCTCTAAATTTTTGAATAATAGTCCTCCTTACTCTCTGTAGTAAAATGTCCTCCTTGCTCTCAGTAGTCAGACGTTTTCTTACATGGTTTAGTTGCCTCTGGAGAAGAAATCAAAGAGGACTGCAGTTTGCTGAGACAGTTCCTGGGCATTTCTATTCATGGGGAGGTGCCCCTCGATTGCTTCCCAGCAGGTCCATGGGACACTGCTGCTGGGAATGCTGTTGACAAGGTCACCCCCTGAGAATGTCAGTTCTCTTCCTGTGAGGACCTAGGATGGGTGATCCTCATTTGCAAAGCATTTTTTTGCTTTGTTTTTTTCTCTTGTAAAACATTGCTCCTGGAGCAAGCATTTGCACAAAGAGAAGTTGAAAGCTTTCATTTGTTGCTGCTGGAGGAGTGCTCTCTGCCTGAGGCACAGCAGACAGCTCTCGCCAGCAGTGACAGCAATTCTTCAGCCCTGGCCAACTGTGTTGCTGATGCTGAGAGATTTAGGACAATATTCAAAGGTCACGGATCAGGAATTTTAACTCCTGTTGCTGAAAACCAGGTAGTG
Organism: Tragopan temminckii; assembly: GCA_028571105.1. Taxonomy (NCBI): domain Eukaryota; kingdom Metazoa; phylum Chordata; class Aves; order Galliformes; family Phasianidae; genus Tragopan; species Tragopan temminckii. The sequence goes on from JAOWBP010003503.1 coordinate 29,218,013, forward strand.
GTGAGTCTCATGAAGTCTGATTTTCTAAAAGGTCAGTCCACAGTAGAGCTGTGCCTTTACCCAGGGCATTCCTCTGGGGTTTGTACTCCCTTACTTCCAAATGCTGGCCACCAGCTTGATGGACACTGTGTGACCTACCAGGGATACATCGCAGGGACCTGCTCTGAAACGCTGCACGAGTGAGCCCTGTGCTGACTGACCCTCTGTCTTTCATCTTCTTGCCTACATGAAACCTTCAGTTCTAAAGGGGTACTGTAATTCCAGATTTAGCAAAATGATTTTGTTTCTGGATGAAAAGCTAAAAGCATCTGAACTAAATGAGTTATTTTAGGAGAAAATGAGACCCTTTTGATCGCTGGCCTTCAGTAATCTTTCTGCAAAATGATATTTGTTTAGCTCAGAAAACTACAAGCAAAGCCTGATAGATAAAAGAAACGTGACCTAAGTCTATCCTGGACTGATAGCACACTTCTCTTTTCTGTGAGATAACAATTATAGAAGAAAGTTGGGAAAGTTGCTTTGAGTAAAGGCCCATTTGTTTTTGAAAGTGTACCTATTCTGGCACTTGCTGCATTCAAATTTTTTTTTTTTCATATGTGGTGAATTTTATCTTGAAGAGTGAAAATGTTGCAGAAATCCCTGATTTTATTTTGAAATGCTTCAGAAATAGAAACTTTTCTGACCAGATATTTCACCTACTTTTGAAAAGAAGCATTTAATTTTATTTTCAGCCTGGATAGAATTGCATATTGAAGTCACATTTTTTAATGACAAACCATTAATGCCTGAATCTGCTGGTTTCAGCACTAGGAGGTTTCTGTACTGCCATAAACAGCATCCAACAAACATCTACAATGAGCCTTTGTGTTTGACTCCCTCATTCTTTTACAAGCATAATTGGCAGTCCTGCCTACCTGTTCTTTTCCAGTTCTGGGCTTAAAGCTTGGCAGCCTTGGGGTGCCTCCTCCATAAAGTTTGGGAGCAGCAGGTAGTCTTGATACCATCAGCTGCTGATGATACATGGGCTCAGTGCTCAGACTGTGCTACACCACCTTTGTTTGGCATTTGGCCTTGGTGAAATATTGCCATGCTCTTTTTTAGATTGCTTTTGTGCGTCTCTTCTCTCTGCAGCTTTTCTATTATAAATAAATGACTGTATTACTTAGCAGGACAAACCTTTTTGAAGACTGCTGGAGGAAGAAGTTTCAGCTTCAAGTTCACCTTGTTTTCTGCCCATCCTGTCCCCTGACATGGGAATTAAAGCTGGGTTTGTATCACAGATGGAGGGATGGCATTGCCCGCTGCAGACAGCCTTGTCTTATCCTGTCTTCAGTCTCCACTTCAGGACGTAAAGCTGTTATCACCTTTGAGAGTCTTTCTGCTGTCTCAAAGGAAGATAGCTTCTCAATTTAGTCCCAAAATCCCATCTGGGTACTCCTCTGGACCTTTCTCCAACATTTCTACACATTTCCTCATGTGTGAAGTGACACTCTTAATTACAGCTGTGCCTGCCGATGGAGCTGTAGGTGTAGAAGCAGAGCTGTAAAGGGCCTGCCCTCTATTTCTTGTCTGTATGCAGGATTTTTAGTTATTGTTCTCATTGCAGTGCTCAAAGAACAGTACTTCTCCCCCTATCTCTTCCTTCCCTTTTGTGTTTTTTTTTTTTTCCTTTCCAAAATCTACTCACCGTAAGAAAATTTGGCCATAGTTCTTACTTCCTGGATGTTAAAAGAATTATCAAATGAAATAGGATCAGAAGACAACTGCTCAAATGTAGCTGTTCTTTATGGTTTTCTGGCAACAGAATCAAAGGCAAAAAAAAACACCATCAAAATCTGTTATTTCTGAATGGGGCAAATTGTCTATCAAAGAAGTTTATTTCAAGCAAGACTTCCCCTGAGGCACTAGTACATAGGAATGCACATTCTTCCAGATCTTTGTCTTACAGAAAGCAAGCGCACATCTTATGAGAAAATATTTAGAGAATGAGCTCTTTGAGCAACATCCTCTGCAGATGCTGCCGATGTTTGGTTGCAGTGATACGTGCTATTCTTTTTCCCCATCTTTTGTTCTTGTTGCTGCATTCCGTAAAACGACCCCTTTGAAGAGATGGCAATACCAGACTACAGGGAGAATTTTTTTTTTTTTTTTTTTTTTTTTTAACTAACTACAGATATGGGTTTCTGCATTGAAATACTAAGTTTGGTTGGGATAGCTGGGAATCCTAGTGTTTGCTACAGGGTGAACCAGGCTGCATGCTGTCAGGGTACTAGCAGGCTGTGTACTGGGGCTGTTAGTTAGGTTCAGATGGGATATAACCCTTGAGGGTACGGGCATGCTCGTGAGCAATTAATGTGGAGCAGCTGATGCACTGTAAGCCTTGGCTTCCTGGTCCACCTCTGCCCAGCCTTGCTTGTGATCCTGCCTATTGTTTCTATTATTAGGTTGGGCCACTTTTTCTAGTTCTGACAGTTTGATTAAAGCTTTTCCGTGGCACTTGAGAACACTTTTGGTGTAGAAATAGTAACTCAGTGTGGAAACAGTCTATCAGAGGCTTCGGGCGCTTTTGATAGCAAGTTAAGGTACTGGGCAGCCTGCTACTGACTTCTGCAGTAGTCTGTAATAAGTGTGTCTTTTGGAAATGTGGTCTGTCTCTTCATCCTTAGTAATACATTTATCACAAGTGCGGCCTGTTATAAAGCAAAGCTCTAGTAAAATGTTATTGTAGAAGAATTAACAGTTTTCACTCCCTGTGAATCCATTTAATATCTTGCACTGGAAGCATGAAGAAATGCTGTTTTCACTGAAGTCATTTCATGAATGGTGAAATTCTCGTAGTGAGCTTACTCTAGTGTTAAAAACTCTACTATTCCTGCTCAAAGAGGGCTTCACGATCCCTTTGAAAGATGTGCAACTGAGCTGGGAAGTGACATATACATTAACAGAATTGTTCATGTGTCTTACAAGGTTCGTTTTCCCAATGTTCTTTAACCTGGTTACCTTTGTGTACTCTGATAAGTAGGTTTGTAAAGCTTCCAGTAAGTGTTAAAAGGTTTAATGCCTGATGATATTCAGAGGTAACTTCATATGTTTGTGACTGTATGGAACAAGTCCTATAAAACTAAGAATTCCACTTATTGCACATAGGTCAGTGTCTGAATGAGTTGGTGAACTGCTTGCAATAAGAGTAGCACAAAATGGGGATATGGCCAAGTGGTGGATGTCTTTGGAGGAGCCTGATGTTGTCAGCTTGATCAAGAAATCTGGGAGACTAACTTAAAAACATTACTCTGACTGAGTTTAGAAGCTTTGAAGAAATGAGCATGAATTAGGAAACACAGATAAGTTTAAACCTAAGCCCAATCTTCTCTAAGGATCATGATAATGATATTATGAGTAACTGAGTGGTTATCCTTCCTTAGTCTATGCCTGGGTCTGAGATACACTTTGAAATCTATCCTCCAGAGTTATTAAGTGAGGGTGGTGTATGAAATGATGAAGAGCTTGGTCTGCAAAGCTGCTGATACCCTCACTGTGGACAGGTTCCCTCTGTGAGATCTTGGACTTTGTTTGTATTTGGTAACAGATGAGTGCCTATTAACAACTATAGTACTTCTCAAGATCGCATTGCTTTCTGCTGCTGTCTGAATTTATTGGCCAGGAAATGCTCCAGCAGGGGAGATTGAAGTACACAGCTAGAATGCTCTGAGTCACACTGCAAAATTGAAACAAAAATCTATAAGCAATTCAGTACATCAGTACTCTGTGCTGGGCCTGCTTACACCATGAGAATGTCCTATTCCCATCTCAACACTTTCCATCATCTGAGTCAGTTGTGCTGTTCTCCCTGTGCTTAAGCTGTAAAAAACAATCAGGACTCCTCCTTTTCTTAAAACCCTGCTCCTAGCAGATGTTTCTTTTAGTACATCTTTATTTAAGGTCTGATGTCTTTGTGTCCATTGTCCTGTGTCAAGGTGACATCTGGTAGCAGGAATTGCAGCCAGTGCCTCCATCAGAAACTGCACCAGGAGAGCCTGGGCTGGACCTTGCAGCAGTTGTATGCCTTTCAGAAAAGCACTTACAGATTTCCCTGAGGCTGATAATGCTTAATGACATTTTTAAAACATCACAAGTATGATTAAAGCATGTAGTTAAGTTTCTCAGTTAGCATCAATGAGACAAGAAGGAATTAAGGCGGTGTATTGATTTAAATGTATTGACTGGAGAGGTCACTGTGTCACTTGTGACTGCGGGGAGGGAGGCTGCAAAGGTCACTGTGGGCTCAGTTCCTCAGTGCCTTTCAGGAGTGGGATGACTTGATCTGGAGCAGAGTAATGGTAACACTTCTCAAGTTTGTGAATTAAAGTACAAGAAATGTGCATTCCAAAAAAAAAAAAAAAAAAGTCAGCTTTTGCTCGTGTAGTCATGAGCCTCCTTGATAATATTTATTGCAAATTATTCTGACTGCTCTGTGCTCTCTTCTGCAGTCATCTGGTGGTTTGTGCTGTCTGAAATAGTGACAGTATTAGAGTGCTCTGTTCTTGCTAATTATCAGGATACGAGAAATGCATCAGCATTTGCCATTCTGTAAAATGTAGAGTTGTCTGAGCTAAGTTGCCTAAATGATGCTTGCCCATGTCCTGGGTTCATAACTTGGCAGCTGAAATTAGATGGCATATTGTGTTGACAATGCCTGACGTTGTATGTCTGGAAACTGGCAGAAAGATGTTCTCCGTGGAGGGTCCCGAACTCAGAAATTGAGTTTTTTAGTGTGCACCAGCAGAGCCTGAAACCATTGACCTTTGGGCCATGTATGATTTACTAATGGGAGCAGATAGTTTTGGTGCCGTTTGGCAGCAGCTTTCTCCCAGGACTGGACCCTTGGCTCTGGAAGATGCTTCCCACTCAGTCCAAATAGCCCAAGTCTGTATTGCTCTTCAGAGTACTCTGCAAAGTGCATTTATTTTTGCAGCTACTGTGGAATTGGGCCTTCGAGAGAAGTCAGATGTATGAGAAAGTGGGAAATTTGACGTTCTTTGGACAATTTAATTTTGTCTTCGTGATGTATTGCAGATGTGTGTACTGCCTTCAAAAACAGCCTTGTTATATTATCTAGTTCTCATAATAATAATAAAAGGTAAATGTTGTCTCAGGTTTGTTTTGCCGTATCTGTTTTTGCTATGAATTGAATAGCCTGTAAAGCCATGTATGCTAAACAGTTCATAATAAAATATAACAGGATGTGTTTCTTTCCTAATATACCGAGGCTAAAGACACTGGGGAGAAGAAAAGCACTTTTGCTTGGACAGTGCAGATGATTTTCCCAGTTGCAGGGTGATGAGCAAAGTATATAGGAAAACACAGTTGAGCTTTTACCCTTAATACCCTTGATCCCAGTGCATGGGTTTTATTTGTGTAAAGACTTTCTTAAGACGTTGGGGCTTCCAAGCAGACAGTCTGCCTTTGCTGCGGGGGAGCAGGGATCTTTGCCATGACTGGCTTTGAGATCTGGAGCCCAGGTTTGTGCATTGAATTTCTGCCTGTATGCATCTGAAGTTCCCTGCAAGGTGAGTGTACACAGCAAGGTCCTATTTATTTGCACTCAGAAGGCAGCAGATGAATCTCTCTTCTCTGGAAGGGTTCTCAGTTTGTTTTGCAATCTGTTACAAGGGTTGTGATAATTATTGGAAATTTTCTTATTTAGTTAACAGACTAAATATAGCAACTATTACAGTTGATGGTTAAGACAAGGTGTAAGCTTGCAGTTTCTTTAAGGAAATGCAAAATCAAAGGAAATTAGGAATCATAATGCAAAGTCAGCATTAACCCAACTGCCTTGTCAGGATTTATAGAGGCTGTGAAATTGAACAATAAAACCAACCTTTGGATGAATTTCAATAACAATAACGATGACTTAAACTTACCAGCATGTTTTACAAGTCCTCTCTGGTCTATTTAGAATCTATAATCTGCTACGAGATAAAGGGAGCGTGTACCTTATTGTTGAGAAGAGCAAGCGGGAATAAATTAACTAAGGTGGTCCATTATTCAAGCTTTGCAAAACGCTCGATGTAAAAGTTATTTTTGCTGTTTTTTTGTTGTGCATTTAATGAACGCATTCATTAGATTATCTCTTAAATTTCCCCGGCTAGCAAACTAATAATGCATACAATCTCTCAAATCCTTGGATGTTAGGGGAAAAGAAAAGATTAAACATTTATTCTGTGGCAATATTACATCTTGTTCAGATGCAACTGAAGTTGATGAAAACTTCAAGACTCCCAGATTTGTTAATAACGTTCGCCCTTGAGGCAGGATTTAAGCACTTGGAGCGGGCTTGCTTAGGACAAGGAGCTTCTCTTGTAGCTCCTGACAAGCTGGCAGTCCCTGCTCACATCTGCTGGGACTTGCTGGAGCAGCCCCAGCCTGATGCCCAGCTGGCAGAGCCATTCTCTTAACTGCAGTCTGTTCTCAAAGCTGTTTTCACCTGACTTAAAGCACAAGGTTGCTTTGTAGGAGATCCCAGAGCACCAGCAGAGCAGAATGTGGCTCACTGGGTGCCATGGTCCACCAGGTCTCACTAATGAAGTCCTTAGCTATTAGACTTTCAGTACTGCATGAATTTACCGGTGTTACTCTACATACTTCACAGCCAGTCACCAAATGAAGGTAAATATTAATAGGAAAATGAATCAACTCTTTTTCCCCTCTACCTTTGGTGTGTGTAATTAGAAACATTTCTTCGGTGTCACTGTCCATTTTGTTTCTCCCTTGTTTGCTGAAAGGTGATCTTTTTTATCCTGGAGGCTCCAAGGGAAATCACTTGTGTTATTACCAGTGGCAGTAGTGGTGATGCACAGAATTGTCCCTTTCTTGGTAATGACCTTGAATTTTATGAAGTACCTCAAGGTTTACTAACAAGGGTAGCACTGCTAGAAGTTTGTTAATTGAAATGATGAAATATGCTAGAGAGGATACAAATGAGTTTAAAGCCAATTCAATTAGAAGTGCATCTGTTTCCAAAGCTGCTGGAGGAATGCTGTTTATTTTCAAAACACTTTTCAGTCAGCCTCTTGGAATCCTTTTGGCACATTTGTTTAACGCTGTGCACAGACCTTACACCTTCAGCAAATTTATCATTTGGAAGTACAACAATCAGGTGGATGTCAGTGTCTCCCATTAGCTTGTAAATCTAATTGCCTGCTTCCCCCCCGCCAGGGACTGTTTGTGAATGTGGACAGGGACACGGAAGGGTGCTGCAGTCCCTCATTGGCTGTTCCTAGTCTGACCTGTGTTATTCATGTAGGGAATGAAACTGTACTACTGCAAAAACTCACCGCTCAGTTCTGCAATGCAATCACTTTGTGTCTCCTACCACCTCCACCTGAACGGTGTGACATCCCCAGACCATCATTCAGCCACCTCCTCAGCTCTTCTGGGTTGCGCAGCAAAAAAATGAGACAAGAATAATAGTTTTTGCACCAAGCATTTGAGCCTTGGCCTCCAACACCCACCAAACCATCATCTTTGCTTTATTCGTCTGCCTTCTCTTGCTTCATCTCTCTTGGGTTGCACAGAAGAAGAGTGAGACAAGAATAATAGCTGTTGTTGCATCTTGTGCCTTCCCAATACATCCTGTGTATTCTGTGGGCGCTTTGTTTATTATGGATGGGATGAGACTCCATTTGTGGCTTGTAGAGCAACATTGTTCTTAATGAATAAATAATAGTAAAATGAGCTTGGCAACCTAGGTAAATGCATTTGTTCATCCTATTACGTTGGCAGTGTCTCAGTAGTAAAACAATAGCACTTAAACATGAAAAAGACTTATTTGATCGTCCAGTACAATTTTTCCTGCCAATTCGGGACTGTTCCCAGTAGTGTGTTTTCAACTGCTTACATAAATATCCCGTGCATTGGTGTTTGCATCTCTATCTCACCTGCGCTTGCAGCCCCAGCTCAGTGACACACAGCAGCCTGGTGTTGGTTCAGACTCTGCAGAGGTTCTCAACTGTTGTTTCTAAAGTAACGGGACTTCAGTTCAACGGTGTTTGATTTTGAGGAATAAAAAAGATTAAAGGAAGCTTCATGAGAGTAGAGAACGTGAGAAACAGGCTGGGAAGGGTTGGGGGAAGGAGGGCGTCTATTCCTGCAGAAGGTCTTGGAAACTCAACAAGTGTTGGTACCAGGTGCTACAGAAGTGAGAACAGGGAATGCAGTGGATGAGTGAGGTGTTTAAGGATGACACTGACAAAACATGGTTGATCTTGAGCTTGGGTTGAGTTAATCTCCCCAAGCTGAGTGACAGTAACTCAGAAACACATTCACTTTCTTCCCTTTTCATATTCCTTTACTGTCAGAAATATTTTTTTGTTTTGATCTGTAATTGTGTTTTATTGTTCCTTCCACTGGTAATAGCCTGCACGTAGAATTTGCTGTTAACAGCTGGTGTTAATGGTATATCTTGTTTGTTATTTGTTACGCACCATGCCAACATTAAAAGCTTGCTGGGAATCCACGTCAGGGTTTAGTTTCTGTTTCCAAACCAAACTCTTCTCAACTCCTGACACTGCTAGGCCAGTGCAGTGCTCCTACAGAGAAAACCAAATATCCCATTCTCCTGGGCACTGGAAGGGCTGGGAATGAGCTGAGTACAGCAGTATTTACTATTTACAGGGTATCAATAAAGGGATGATATATCTGTGCAGAGGACATTCATCACACACATGTTTTTGCAAAAAATTTTGTTACTGAATGAAACCTTTGATGATGGGAATCTCAGCACAAAATAAATCTCAAGTGGTTAATGGAAGATATAATGACAGTTTGTGAGAAGGTCTTGAAAAAAAGGTTATATTCCCATTCTGTTTCTTCTACCATTATTTAATATGGAACATCTGTTTTGGACATTAAGGTAATTTACTGCTCTATTAGCTTGCTATTTTTTATTTATACTTAATTTAATTTTCATATGTGAATGAGGAAACTCAAAATGCAGTAGGTTGGTCTCTCAGCATCAGGAAGTCTTTAGAAAACCTTCGTTTTGCTGAGGGATCCCCACAGCACTTCCCTACAGTGAAGTGGAACAGATTTCTTTAGTTTTGTTTATTAAAACTTTTTCTTTCTCTTTCTTACTTTCCTATTTTTTATTTTATTTCTTTTTATTGTAGAGGTATGTCTTGAACTAACAGAAGGCTTAGCCCATTTTGCCTTTGCTGATAAGCTGGTAACCCCTCTGTCTAACCCTCCTTTTAAACAAGGCACTTCCTTTGTTTCTGTTAAGAGTTAATTACCCAGGCTGTCATACAGCCCAAGGAGAAGTGATATTTCATACGGTGGTGGTACAGGAGTCTTTGAAGAACTGCCTAAGAAATGCTGCTCATAAATCTATCATGAGGAAATTTCTTTTGCTTATCATAATGTGTTATGAACTGCTTTGAGTGACAGCCTAAGCAGGTTGAGTAGAACATTAGTGAGAAAGCTGGGAGTTTCATTTTGGATAGAAAGTGAGTCTGTTGTGAAAATATTTTGTGTGTGCGTGCATGGGTGTAATCTGAGCTAGCTGGGAACACAAAGCATGCAAAGTTGAAATGTCCCAAACATAATCATTACTGCCGTGGATTGGGTAGGAAATAATCAAGATATCTAATGCCAGTGGCTCTGAAACTGCAGATGAAAAGGGAATGCAGCACACAGAGATAAGCAGGAGCAAAGTGAAACATCGCATGCTGCACGAGGGCAACTGGGCAGCTTTAGGAAAGAGTTACAGCAGGAGCTGCTGGTGGAAATGATTGCAGTTGTCAGACTGTCGGGGTGGCCGTGCTGAGACAGAGGGAGGAAAGTGCCACACAAAGCCAAAGAAGAAACAGAACATCACTGAGCTGAAGGAGGGAGTTGCTGTTGTTTCCAGGAATTTTTAAGGCACTGTTTACTAAAACAACGTCAGTATTTCTTGTGCTGCTAGATGGAGGATATTTTCTTGGTGGGGGACGCCTAACCAAGTCTGAAAGCTGTTTCTCCACAGTGAAACAAGGAGCACATCCACGTGCTGCTGCTGTGGATCGATGCTCAGGATGCAACACAGTCCTGGCTTGGAGTCAGTAGCAGGTTTGGATGCAGCAGAGCTGGTAAATCCGGCTGCTGGGCACGACTAATCTCCCTGCCTCAGCTTCGGTGTTTCCTGGCTGTTCGGGGCTCTTGTCCAGAGGTTTTGGAGGGAAGCTGCTTCTCCTTTTTTATTTATTACGTATTTTTGTGCTTTATCCTGCTGTGGTGACTGTCACCTTGATAGAGAGTGGAGAAATCCTTCTTAAGAGCATAATTAAATCAGCTAATTTAGAATTCTGTAGGAATGGCTTACATAGGGAGAGTTAGAGGCTGAAAACCAAACAGAAAGGACATAAAAATGAGTAACGTCAGAAATACGGTAGGGATGAAATTCTTTTCTTTCCATTACTTTAATTACCGGAGCTGTCAGAGGACTTAAGCCTTCTGTAATAAGGGCTGATCCTAGCAGCCACCAACTTTTGTGGCTGAACATGAAATCTCTTTTTTGTTTAAATCTAGTAGTGCTTAGAATCATGTCAACCAGGTAATGGAAACTTGAGAATGAACATAGCACAGCAGGCATGGATGTGCAAGAGCTTGTCTACGTGTCAGCCAAGGGCTGTGGCCAGGCATTCCTGGAGACCCCGAGGCCTCAGGCACCCTTTGAATGTGCTTTACAAAATCACTCTTCCCTTGTGTGACTGTGGGGCTGGGTATGTGAAGAGGAAGCTTGGCTTTGTCCTGAGAAACCCTGTTGGGTTTTGAGTCAGTAAGGTGCTGCACCTGCAGCTGTCCGGAATTCTGATTTGAAGAGGTGGTCCTGGAAGCACTTCAAGGTGGGGGAAGGTGAAAGCAAAGTTTTCGTATGTCTCTTACAAAATACAGAGTGGTCAAAGCAGTTGCAGAGATGTATGAGAACTACCAGAAGATGGGGTCATATGTTTCCTTTGCTTCTCCCAGGAAGACATCCCACCCAGATGCAGAACTTGTGCTTCGGAGGATCACAAAATTCAGTAGTGCACTTAGTTCTCTAGAGTATGTGATGTCCAGATTCTTACAGTGTGGATAGTTGCTGCCTGTTGTCAACTGCCTGCTTCACATCAGATACTTCTTGTCCATGTGCATTCTTTACATCAGTCCCTTTTATCATGGCCATCCCAGTGATCGTTGGGCTAAACCAAGAAATTGATTTTAGTCACTGCTGTTCTTTGCAAATAATATCATAATTTTGCATTGGGAAAGTGCTGTCAGGCAGCCAAACTTCTTCTCTTTAAGAAGTCCTCGTTTTAAGTTGATTATACAGATTGCAGAAAGACATTAGAGGATGGGAGTTCATGAGTTGGAGTGATTATAAAACCTCTGTCTTCAATCTTTGGTGTAGGTTACATTGAAGAATCTTGCACGGTTCCTTGCCCATTTGACTGCAAATTAAGTGACTGGTCCAGCTGGAGCCCCTGCAGCTCTTCTTGTGGGACAGGGATGAAAGTCAGATCCAAATGGCTGAAGGAGAAGCCCTACAATGGAGGTCGCCCCTGCCCGAAGCTGGATCTCAAGAATCAGGTGAGTGTGTTAAATCACCAACAGAAATCTCACTGTGCTTGCTGCAGTTTTAATTGGGATCATTAGGTAGCGAGCTGGTATTGCAATTACAAATAGGGGTAATCTCGGGGGTCTGGCTTTGTTTTGAGTTTCATGGGCTATCCTAGAACTTCTTGAGGATTGACGGGAAGATGCTCACGTTACAGCAGAACGTGACCTGAAACACTGTATTTCTTATGTAAAAACAATTTTTATCTCCCAGAGCACAGGAAGCTCTGGACAAATAATCTCACCTGGACGGCATATAAATATCAGAGAGCTCAGATGTCATGGATGTTTTAAAAATCTTTAATTCTCTCTGAGACGATGGTAGCTGCAGGAACATGCATTTGTTAAAGATACAATGCTATTTTTAGCAACTTTTCCCTTCAACATTAATCTCTGTATATTCAATATTGAAGCGTCCCATTAGAGGAAAATAATCTTTAAATTGCTACTCTTAAGAAAAATCATCTGTTTAAATGGTTTTTAATGCTATATGTATATCTACAAAGCCAATGGAGGTTTCGTACGTTTACTGATTATTTTGTAATGCTAATTAACACTGATGAAGCACTATATAGTTAAGCCTGTTCTTTACTGCTTTCAAATTCAACTATGAAAATTAATTAATAGGACGGAAACTGTCATGCCAAAGGGACTTGATAAATACATGTATAATTTGCAGAGCGTGTAGAAATATATATATGAAAAATGTGTTGCATAATGTGTGTAGAAGGACTTCTAGCAGCAAAGATGTATTTGTGCAGCAGCTTGCAGGTGCTAGAGCTGCTGGATCATGTTGTTTACTGTGCAGTCACTGCCACAGCTTTGTCCTGGGAAGCAGCACCACTTCTACCACCTGATTCTCAACTCGTGTCATTTTCTTCACAGTTTATTTTTACTGGTGTGAGAAACTTGTTAAATGCTTCTTCTTTTGCATATCACTGTTTGGAATTCATAGGCAGTAGCTTAACAAGAAGAAAACATAAAACTGCAACAAAGTGCGGGTTGTTCATACCTCAGTGCTTTTCTTAATAGATCAGAGAGGTCACCAAAGAGGCAAAATGAATTCCCACAATAAGTTGTTTGGTAACAATAAGCTCCTTTGTAATGAAAAGGTACCAGGTTTGTTACCCATAGACACAGCAGACTACTTCTGATGAAAGGTAGCGTTGCTATAAAGTGTTGCCTATCCCCACACACATTAAATGTACTAATTTCAAAACCCTTTTGGAAGATATTGAAGGAAAGAAATTGTCTGAATTTGGAATTTATGTCTCTGTAAGGTTTATTGCTGTATGGTGCTTGCAAAGCATTACAGCTGGGGGTAATATAGAAGTAGTTGGTGCTTTTTTGCCTCTTTCCCAGGAAGATAAGACTTCATGTATATGTATGTATATGTATTTACAGGTACATAGACATATACAGGTGTTTCTCTTCATTGGCTTCACATGTGCTTCTTTCTTCTTTGAGCAATAACAGAGCCTTGCTCTGCACCCACTGGACTTTGACTTCCAGCAGTGATTTAAAAGTGCTGAGCCCCTTAGGCACATTGCAGCACAAAGACATTCCCTGCCCAGATGGCAAACTGAATTAGCTGGCTGCACTGATGTTTAGCTAAGCTGAACACATGTCTTTAATCCAATGTAGGGAGGATTGTCTTTTTCTTCTGATGTGAACAGTGTTTAAAGCCTAGAACGAAACACTGCAGAATTCTGTATATGTTAATATATGACTTCCTAATTATTTTTTGCATAATCACATAATCTGGTTTAAATACCTGCAGTACAGTACAGTTCTTTGATATCGGACATGAGAAAGCTAGGTCACCTTGGTGCAAGGATTTTCCTTATCTTTTTCTGGTGACAGTGTTGTATTGTGTTCTGTGCTTTGATGAAGACCTTAGACAACTGAAAACCAAGAATAAACTCCTGTAGGTGCCAGCAGATTTCCCTTATTATCTCCTCCACTATTTTTAGTTATCTCTCTGAAATTATTGCTCCTGAGTTTGGGTCTTGTTATTGCTTTATCTTTTACTTTGTAGAACCCTCCATTTTCCAGTATTGTATAATTAAAACCCATGCTCAGTTTGTGTCTTTTCTCATTCAGCCCAAACAATCTTTTATCTCTCTTCCTGTGAAAGTTGTTTTCTGGGCTTCTCGGTGGCACCTTGTATGTCTTTTTTGTCTCCCCAGTGCCTTTCAGGTATTTGGCATAAATTTAAGTACAGAGAACATAATTGAAACAACGGCCCAGCAGTTTTCTTTTTACCATTTCTCACCGTGGAAGGGCTCTGCCAATGCTGGTATTTCAGCAAAGTTACTGCTTTGGAGCGGAGGGCAGTTCGCAAATCAAAACAATTTATTTGACTGATGCAAATAATTACTGAATCACTTAAACCTTTTTATAGAAGACTGTCCTCCTAGAATCAGTTCAATCATGGTAGTGCAGTTTTTCTGGTCTCTTTAGAACACAACTTTTTAGCATAAATGTAGTTGAGTTAATATATTTATACAGACACTGAGATAATGACATATTCCTGCATGATATTTCATGGAATTTATGCTCCTAAGTGTTTGACAATTGTTTAAGTGTTAGTTGCTTGCATTTTACTCATCTTTTAAAGAAAATGAGCGTTGCATGTCGAAGTTGTGCAGCTCTTATCTAAGGCTGTGATTGCTTCTGAACAGGCGATTGGATTACGGGGTCAGCTGGCAGATGTTCTTGGCTGTGTAATGCATGTTAAAGGAGGTGTAGCTTTACTTTTTTCTGTATCTGCTGTTATTTGAATGCACTTACACAGCATGCAGTTGCTAAGCTATTTAATATGTAGTTTTACATGACTAAAGGTTAAATATGAGGTATGGGAGGTTTATTGCTTGAATATTCTCTTGTAGGTTTTTAGGATTACTACAAGAAAAATGCTTCTTATTTTAAAACTCTTGATTTTCCAGGGATTACCTTTCTATTGATTGCTCTAACGTATATCCTCATCAAGATTTTCCCTCCTTTTCCTTCCTCCTTCTCCTGCTTCTACCTGGTCCTGCTGAAGGACAGATAGCACAGCATGCAGTTTACTCACTTTGTACGTACTGGATATGTTGAAGCAGCAAAAGTAGAAAGTATTTGAAGTTTAACATTTCTACATTATTTAAAATGAACATGTTACATGTTATTACATCCAGCTGTCCGTCAAGGTCCCAACCCTTCTCAAATATTTTAAACCAGATTCGATGAAAGAACGTTGATGTTAAAGATTTTTGTTTCTCACTTCTTCAGTGGAAATAACTGACTGAGAATTGCCCCAGCTAGAGGAATACATGCAGCCTGGCCCCAATTGTCATTTATCAGAAAAATCCCCATTAGAATTTGGCTTAAAATGGAAAATTTGTGTTTTGAATGCTGAACTTTCTATCAGAAATAGGGAGGGGAACCTGTTTTTTAGCATGTGTCTTGTTGTTTGCAGGCTCCTGCGATATCAAATGGTAATGATTGGGATAGCTCTCTGATAGAAAAATGCTTTCAGGTCAGACATTCACTTTTATCTGCAGGACTTTAAGGGCTTTTTTTATGCATATGATCACTGTGAATACTTCACTGTGTAAAGTTACATAGATGTGAACGAGGTTGTGGGACTGAGGTTGTGGATTCTGGTGTCACAAGTGAAGCTAACTTATGGCTTGTGAGGACAAGGCTTGCCCAGTACAATGCAGGCCAAGAAGCTGCCTTGAGTTGAAAGGAAAGAAGAAATTATACTGCAAAGGCAAGTCATTAATCTATGAAAAGGGGATATAAAAGGTCAGAACAACAAGAAAAAAAAATAGAAAAAAAAAAAAAACAGGAAAGTTTGATGTGGCTGTCTTTGAAAAGGGAGTATAATAATTGAGAACCTCCACTGGGGCAGATTGTTAGAAGCTTGGCATGCAGGCTCTTGTTCATCACTGGCAAAAATGCATAGCTAATGGTGGTGACTGTGTTGAAAAATAGTGTTTTGTAGCTGAGAGTTGCTCTATCCAATTGTGCTCTCTGTGTCTGTTGTAGTTTCCATGGGAATAAATAGGAGGCATTACTTTCAGAGTGACCCACATACAATTTTAGTAAAGGCTTGTTCAGGAACAGCCTTTTGTTAAGATGCTTCCAGGGCTTTTCACACTTAATTTCCTAAAAAAAAAAAGTTTTAAATAAGCAACACAGCAGTGTACAGACTAAAGTTTGATTTACATTCATAGTGGTTTCTCGAGGCAATTTTTGGCTCATGTTTTGCAAGCTAAGTTTCTGTGATCCAAAAATGCCCCTGCTCTAAACTTGCAAGCTTTAGACTGTGTCGGAAGAACCCTGCCTACGGAAGAGCAATGTAGCATATCTTATCACAAGACACTGTAATGAAACAGATCCGTTTTCACTTAGGTAGGTAACTGCTCACAGGAAGAGCAATAATTCTGTATACATAAACGTTTCTGAGGAGGCAACATACAGCACTACTGCGCTTCTCCTGTTTTAATTCCTTCAGTTTATATTCCACTCCTTACCTGCTGACATGAAATGTTGACAGCTTTTTTTGTTTGTCTTTATGTCCCCTGCCTAATAGCAAAATATTCAAATAATAATAATCGCTTAACTTTGATTGTCTGTCTGTGAATGATTTTTGTTTTACTTTGGTGTAATAGTTGTACTGTTCCTTTGCATAAATACATCTTTCATGCATGCATCTGCTTATATTTATCTATACATGTGTGTGCATGAAGCATTTTCAGAACTGTTGGGTTCGTATGCTAGAAGTTAGGTGTTAACCCAGAGTCTTTCATTGCTGTCAACAAATTAGCTCACATCCAATTCCTGTGCGGATACCCCTTGCATGTCGGCGTCAGAAATTGGTCTTTGAGAATAGGATTAATAATGTATTATCTATAAATTGCTCCTGCATAAATGTCTCCTTTTATAATATAGATTGCTAATTGTCAGAAAGCCCCTACATGACACCTTTCAGAAGGCAGCCTTACAATAATGCCAGCTCTGTCACGTGCTGCTGTATCAGTAACACCAACAGTGGACGATCCCTTGCTGTGCATGTGGGGACACAGCTGACCTATATTTTCCTCCAGCTTTGTCTATCAGTGCTCATTTGCTTTGTGAGAAACTTAACTTCTGGAAACAAAAATCCTATCCTTAACCTCAGTTTTACCTTCAGAAGATCAGATTTCCTCCCACTCAGCGTTAAAGGATGGAATTACAGGATAGGAAACGTCCTCTGATTCTAGTGTGTTTTTACAGTATCATAAAAATTCTGTGGTGTTTTTGGGGTTTTTTTTGCCTGCTACAATCACATGTGAGAATATTCAATGTCAAAAAATAGTGAAAACCTTACACGTTTCTTGCTGTGACTGAAAGTTTTGATACTCAACTGTAATTTAGTTCATTGAAAGTGCATAAGTACCAAGCCAGGTCTGTACAGCATGGCTGCTAGCTCAGGTTCCTTAGAAAAGTGTCTGAAAAACCAACCATGTGAAGGGGTACTGCTCCTTTTTCTAAAGAAAATACAGCCAGTTCCCATTCTACCCTTCAGAATGATAACCTGCGGCATGTACTGTAATTCCCAGTGTATGATAATTTCGTATCCAGTTTCAATAGCTAGCCACATCGGATTTTCATTTCTTCTACAAGTTTTCTGGCAAAGAAAGCATCATATAAGCATATTTTCACTACTGCCACTCATGAGAAGCTCTATCCTTGTGAAATTGAACCATTTGGCAACTTCCAGGAACAACATTTTTCTGCCTGCTACATTCCCTACCCATGTCTTCATGTAATTTAGGTCAGAGCAGGACTTTTTGCTCTATAAGTAACTGATACATTTGTGCCTGCGCTGAATTTGAACTGAAAATTTCCCCGTAATTATTTCTGATTGAAGTATGAAGTTCCTATTTCTGTTGTTGAAGAAAACAGTGATTGTTTAATACAGCAGCATACTGCAAAATGGTGCGAAAGGCGGGAGTTACACCAAAAGTGCTTTGTCCAGAGGAGATAGAATTAAATGTAAAATCAGCCATGGAAAGTTGGGTTGCCCAGTGGACAAAGCATTAGCATTTCACCTAAGAAACTGGAGTTAAATTGGCTTGGGCAGTGTTTTTAAGGGAATAAGTTTGGTTTGTGCTGAATCTCCTGTGGACAATATGTCATGTTGGAGGGGCAGCGTGCACTGTGTGTCATAAATCAGTGTGACAGCGGCTAACACTGAGACTGAACTTACTCTTGCTTGTCTTTGTCTTAGGAGCAGAAGAACACAGAGGATTGATGCCTTAGTTGTTC
>JAOWBP010003503.1:29236046-29251331 GCA_028571105.1 Tragopan temminckii
CCAAGGAGGTTGTGGATGCCCCATCCCTGGAGGCATTCAAGGCCAGGCTGGATGTGGCTCTGGGCAGCCTGGTTTGGGTTGCATGGGTTGCTGGGAGGAACAAGAATATTGATCTGGAGCTGGGATTTCTGAGAGGTGCCATGCGAAGTAGGCAGATGGGTTTAATGCTGAACTTCTGCAGAGTGAAGTGTTGCTGTTTATTCAGTATCTCACTGTGCAGTGCTTTTTTCAAAACCATGAAAGTATCTTCTTCTAGAATGGAAATGACAGTAAGAACAAAAAATTCTGGAAAAACAAGCTTTATATTTCAAGCAGAATTCTGTGTTGTTCTTTGTTTTGTTTTGCCCATTGGGAAGAATTTCATTTGTTTATAAGATGAACCAAAAATTCATCTTGGTGTGTGTTTTTCCGTGTAGTTCCTTTTGTTGACTTATTAATTCAAATACGGAACCTGTACGTTAGGTTATAATCAACCTTATTACCAAATATATTTGCAAAAATTTAATGTTTGTCTTTCATATTTATTACACTCTAACTATGGAAGAAAAGAGATTCAATCTTTACTGTATTGAAAATGTTATCTGTTGTGTAACTGATGTAGCATACGTTGCTTAACAGCTGTGACTCATAAAATGCAGGTAGAAGTTCAGTTTTGCAGCTAGCGCTTTCCATGTGTGGTTGGGTTAGCAGCAGTTTCACAAGGATAGAAAGCATTTCCCAAGGTTCGCTCCGATGAGAGCCCCACTTAATTTCCACCCAAGTGTTCTCAGCATGAGGATGAAGCTCTTCAGTCGATACCGTCCTCACCAGTCCTCCAGCTGCATCCCAGCAACTGCTTGGCTTTGCACTCCTGAGGGTCATGGCAGAAAAAAGACTCATCAGAGCAAACGCGGTTCCTTGAGACTAATTCTGGGCACTCTGCCAACGTCAAGGTGGGAAAAAGACAAAATGAGCGAGTGAGACCTGAAGGAGAGGCAATGAGGGTTGTGGCAGTAACCCCTGAGGTGGGTTGAATGGGCTGGATCGGTTCCACGCTAATGAGAGGACGCCTCAAGAACCAAGGAACCTTTTGTTTTTCTTTAGAAGTGTTTTCTGCCCTTCTGCCTTGGGCGCTGGTGTTTACTGCTGAGCAGTGCTCTAAGTTTATACCAGCATTGCAGCAATTTGTGGGCGAGAGGCAGTTTCACATCAAGAGAGGGTTCTGACTGGGAGAGATGGGAGACCTGAAGAAATACCGCTGTGCTCTGAGCTGTCACTGAGTTTAACTCCTGGTTATTACAAGATGAACTTCACTGCGGTGTCATCATTTCTATTCTTAAAATTCTGACTGGGGAGCAGAGTTGCAGCAGTCATTGTCAGTGCTATCTCCTGCTCTGTTTTCCTGAAGGACGAGTGGCTTCCACAAGGACCGCATCCTTCCCTGCCACCCCACGGCTCTCCATGGCTGATTTCAGATAGTGCAGCTTGAGATCTGAACACATACTTGGAGGGGAATTCGTATTGCATTTAGGTAATTTAGATGCTTAAAGTGTTATTTAGCCAAGAGAAAGTCTCCTCGAGAAAGATTATTGTGAACATCTGCAATAAGAATTCTACCTTCAAGGTTTTGGGTGGACAATTTAGAAGCTGTGGAGAATTTAATATCTTTTGTAAGCTTGTGACGGTGCATAAAGCACATTTGATATGTATCCTGTTAGAGTATTTTTTCATAGGAAATAAGAGATATTACCTTCTTTTGTAATATATGGTGGTTTTCTGAGATCTCTCTGCTAGGCACTTGGTACAGAGCAGTGCATTTCTACGTTAATAACAGCCAGCAATTAAACCTGAACACAGCAAGCAGAGCTATAACGTAGATCAAACTGAGTGTTGAATTGTACCTTCATGCAATCACTGGTACACTCTCTATAGCAAAACTCAAATCTCCCTTTTGCTGAAGAACTTTGAATTGCAGCCTCTGTTCACGGTGCTGCTGCTGCTGTCACCTGTTATAAATCCTACGGAGAGAAGCAGAAGGCAGATTTTGCTTCTTTGCCAGAACTAGGGAATGCAACTCTCTGCTTTCATCCCGGATTTTGGGTGGAAGAAGCCACCCCAGGTGGGGTGCTGGGTACTTAGAGGTGATCTTTGGGAAGTCGTGAAGGCATCAGTGGGAAGGCTCCTATGCCTCCCTATGACTGCTGTGACTGTAAGCAATGGCAGGGAAGGGTGTGTGTTTTATGGTACTTCACTGAAGCTTATAATCTCTTGATTTTACTGTACCAATGACTCTTAAAATCAAGTCTGTCTAGGAAACTCTCATGTTATCTGCTGCTAAACAGACAGGCTGTCAAAATGTTAGCAGGGATTTTGACACTCAAATGACTCAAGGAGACAGCTGGAATAAGGCTTACAGGTTTATCTGTTGGGTTTTTTTTTGTTTCTGTTTTTTAACACTGGTTTTGTCTGAAGATAGTTGTCAGAATTATGTGAGCAATGGTAATAATGGACTAATCAAAACAAAGGGTTTAAGCATGATTTGCAGGAGTTGCCAAATGCAGTGCCAAGAGATGTGCTGTTCAGAAGTGGGACTGTCTCTGAGGGGGGGCTTTGGTCTTGATTTTCTTATCCAGCAGCCTTGGAACAAGTAGTGGTACGAGTGGGCATTTCAAGCCCTTCCCAGTGAACGTAAGTGCAAGGAAAAAGAGAAAGTATTTTTAAACGTATTTTTGCAGTCAGATTGCCTGGCTGGGTTCTCTGTTCCTTCTTATAATATGCTTGAAAAGTTTTATTTGTGCCTTGAGGGCGATGAGCCTGTCTTCATTTAGGGATGCAACTGCAGATAATAGGACTGCGCTACTGACAGCTTTATGCAGTCTCAGTAGCAGCCTCCTTCTCTTATTTACACACTTGTACATGTATTGTCTTGCAAAAGCAATCCAGATTTCTATCCTTGTGCTTATAATTGCATCTTGGGCTGCCTTGTTGCAGACCCTGTTCCTGTAAAGTGATGTGGAAGAGCCAGTGTTACTCTGTTGTTGCCATTATAAATTTTATTTTATTTTTCTAAGTATAATTGAGCTTGGATAGTCATTATGTTTTTTTTCCTGAATTCATAATTTAAGAACCTTCAGAGGAGAATGGAAAACTTTGTAGCTATTATAAAAGTAAAAGAGGTAACAGTCAGTGTGAACTTGTTTTTAAACAGGAAGATTTGAGCTTACAGGAATTTCAGATGTATATCTGATAATTCATGAGGGCCCAGAAACACGAAGCAAGAGAGCAGTGTAACAAATTCAACCATGTCTGTTCACTGTTTGAATTATGTTTTCTATATATTAGGTGTACTAAAAGAGTTGTTTTATGAAACTTTGTCAATTATGGTGTCCTCGTGAAGTCTATGTAATTAATGAAATTGCTGGACATTTCCATTGTTATTCCTTTGTTAAAGTAGAATTATGTTCTATTTTACTTTTTAAAACAGTAGCCCTATGTCTTCAGCTCCACCCAACATCCCTCCTGTGTGCTCTGTTCTGCTGCTCACTCTGCCAGCCCACATTTTGGTTGGTAGGTCTGTCCTCAACCCTTCAATTTCCTGCGTTCATGTTGAACGAGATTTTAAAGAGATTCTTCTCGTCAGGATGTATACTTCTAGTCCTTGTCCCTTAGTTGGTTCCCACAGAAGGTATTTCTTCTTGGATGTGGTTTGTTTAGTTGAGCTGTTATTTTGGATCTCCTAGCATTCAGAAGTGGTACATGGTCACTTCTAGGGAGGTTGCAGGAGAACGACCAGTACATCTATCAGATGCTTTTCTGACCTGCAGGCAGAAGAAAACTGTCTTCTATAGGGACCTGCATAATTTATGTTGTGGGAAGTAGGTTTTGTAGTTACAGTTTTTTATTTTTATTTTCTGAAGAAATCCTGTAGGTGGTTGTTCATCTATTATACTTTCAAGCCTGAAGCCTAACCATGTGTTCTTTTGTAGCATATTCCTCCACTGCTGGGCAGATATTTGACATAAAGTCACTCTGCGTGATAGAAAGCATTGATAGCGAAGCAAGTCAAACTTCTCTCTGTTTGCTTTGTTTTGTTTTGTTTGCTCTAGGTGAAGAAGTACCGTATCACCTTTGCTCAGAGCTTCCACGTCCTGATGTCATGGCTTGTGAAATCCCTTGTGCAACAGACTGTGTGCTCAGTGAGTGGTCCCAGTGGTCCCCATGCTCCCATTCATGCTCCAGTAAAATTGCGGAGGGCAGCCAAAGCAGGAGTAGGTCCATCTTGGCCCTTCCAGCAGAAGGTAAGTGGTAAATATTTTAAATTAGTTGCTATTTGTTTGTTTAATGAATTGACTTGTGTTCCTCTGCCAAGCTGTGTTTAGATCAGAGCAAGTGCCAATACTAAAGCAATGAGAAATAATACGTCTTGTCTGTCCTTTATGCCTAGCAACTAAAAGATCTTTCTAGGCTTGAATTAATCACAGATGCATGTGTTATTTAGAGAAATTCTGTCATGGTTCAAAATTACTTACTTTAGCCTATGAATTATTGTATGTTTAGGGCTAGGACTGGGTGTGAATTTGTTCAGGAGAGCTACATCCTATACTAATGAAATTACAGCATGACATGGAAGCTTAACGTGGAAGTGTTTTTATATGGTAACATATTAGTATCGATTTAGAACAGAACAGTGAGCTGTGTCAAACAAGGAAATAGAAAAGGACCTGTTTCTTTTATTAATGCAAACCTGGAATGTGTTAACCTTGTTTTTCTGTTGGAATAAGTAAATAACTTTTGATGAATATACATAATTTCTGCTGGATGTTCACGGACGCATCCCGTACCTCAAGTTTAATGTACCAACATCATAGTGATACAATTGTTTACACAGATTATGTCTTATTAAAATGATAGTCTTCTAACTTTGGTTACACATGCAGTAATGCATTTCTGTACTGGTTTATCATGGAGAATTTGACTGATACCACTGTGGGCACATAAAAATGCATAAAGCATGAACAGGTCTAACAGACTCTCAAGCCTTGTTGACACAACAGAAAATATCTACTGTTGTTAGCACTGTGTGCAACTAATCCATCACCAAAACACTTCAGATGCAAATCTAGTCCAGGGAACCTCTGTTAAGTGCCATTTTGTAAATGATCATTAAAACCACCCACTCTTTCTGGGGCAGTATAAGGACTTGATCCTGCAAACTCTTGCTCATTTGAATATTCTGTATTTGCATAAACATCCTGATAAGCTCTTGCAAAGAAAATTGGGACCCTTCAGGATGAAAACTGCTATGTAATTGTTGATTGAATGATGATAACTACTAGTAAAAAAAAGTCTATATGCTAGAGAATAATTAAACTGAAAAATAAAGTTGGTTTTGTATTTTCCATGGTGGGAACAAAACTTAAATAACAGACTTATGTGGAGTTGTGAATGTAAATGCTATTGCTAGTGTTGAAGAAATGAATTCTAGAAGTGCAAAAGCTCAGTTATCTCAAGAATATATAACCTGAAACACAGTAAACAGAAATATAATGATTTGAACTGAGTGTTTCAGGCTCCTTAGAGAGGAATAATTCATTAATAAAGCCAAACACCCCAAGTGTTTCTGAACATCTTTAAAGATGAACTATTTTACCACATAGTCACACAGAAGATGAGAAGCTGGGGAGACTTAGCAAATTTTTTTTTGTATTTAATAGTGCTGTGGCAATAGTAAAGTAACGTTATGTAACCTGACACACTCATATCCAGCTCTCAGTGAGCCACCAAAGTCTGTGGAGCTCTGCTAGCCTTTGAAGATCATATTTCATTTGCCTGCTCTCAACAGAGACAATGTTGGCCTTGGCTGTACTCTCCTGGATGCCATCTCATAGTCTGACCTCAGTTCAAACCCTCAGCTCATTTTCTCCAAGCTGTTCACCAGATCCCATTACGTGAAAACTAGGATGCAGTTGATAGAACTACAAGAGAGTGCTTTAAAATCACTTTTTAAAAGATATTTATTAACACAGCAAACTTCAGAAAGCCTGTAAAAAGGTGAATGTGGAGGTAGCCAGTCTCAGGAGATGTAAAATGGATTTGAGGAACTGATGAACAACGGGTCCCTCAGAGGTCCATAAAAGATGACTAAAAGGGCTAGAGAGGGTTGTCCTGCTTCCCTTGTACAAAAGTTGTGAAGAGCTGCAGAAAGTGCCTAAGCTCTCACGCTTTTTCTGAACAGCATCTACTGCCAGTTTTGCTGGCATACTGCTAGGCTGAACACACATTACTTATGAAAGGCATTACTTATATTCTGAAATTAAAACTGCCTTGTTATTACACTTGGTGATTTAAGAGAGCTTCCTTACTGTGGATGTTGGGGAAAAAAAAAAAAAAAAAAAACACAACAATTTTTCCAGGGGAAGCCCAAGTTTTGTTAGATCTTTTTTTTCCTTTCTTTCTTTTTTTTTTTTTTTTTTCCTCTCTTTTTTATTCTGCCTAATGGACCAGATATTTTGCCATTTCCTTTTTCCTTATTTTTTTACATGTGCTCAAGCACACGAGCAGTTTTTTCTGCCAAGAAGTTTTCAGGAGAATAAGATACCCAGGGGCATTTTCCACTCCATCATCATACTAAACCTTTCAGAGACTGAACACGATATGGAGCAGTCCATTTTCATGAAAAAGAAGAAAAAGAGAACAGTAATGTGGCACGATTATCCAAATCAACGTGCTAAGAATTTCCTGTCCCTCTCTTTCCTCAGTGTTATGTGGCCATTTGGGGTCATGCTTCATTTCAGAAGGCTCAGTCCTGCAAGATGATCAGCGTCCCTTTGAGGAGCAATATTGCCTTCATCTCCTGTTGATTTTAGTTAGGGCATAAAGGTGCTCTGAGTCGTGTGGTGTCTGGCCCCGGCACTTCAGTTCTTTCAAAACGTGTAACTTTAATTTTGATGTACGTTTGCTGTGTCATAAGTTGCCAGTTCCTCCATCCAGGAAGAGAATGATTTTGATTGTAGTCATTTTTGCTTCTTTCTTCCAAAAATGACAGTGCTTACGGTTACAATTTCACTGCATTACTCTCTAGCTTTTGAGCTATGAATGTCTGCAGCTTTTATGGGCTCAATTCAGACCCCTGGCTAGAGTGTAAAGGCTTCTGGGGAGACTTCCTAGTCCTGTATTTTGTAGATTTATTACAAGTTGCTGACAAAGTGTAGTATCTTAGCAAATTCTGCATGTGAATTTGGAGGATGCTGCCTCAGAAAAATAAAGGCTCGAGACTCAAAGTCTTTCAGGTTTTTCCGACTTGATTTGCAGACTTTTAACTAACTTTGAGTCAGTTAGTAGTAACAACTTTTCATCAGTATGGGTTAGCAGCCCATACTGCTCTGTGAATGTAGTCCAAATATTAGAAAGTAATGTTCCTCCTTTGGAAATTAGCAAGTAGAATGAGCGTAAAAATAATGCTTAATTTGTCTCTAAGGATAATTGCGTGTTTGCTGAGTGATACTGCCATTTAAATGGAATCAACTTGGCTGTGTGTAGGAGTATCAATAAGGTAACTCAGAAATATACTTTGCCTATTTCTGTTTCCATTATGCGTCGGAATGCAATTTTATGCAAGGCTAGTTTAATGGGGAAACAATATTTTAGAAAGTTGTTGTTGCAGCCATAAAGGTCAGCAGCTTTATTTAAGCTTTATTTATTTATTTAGTTTGAAAAAAAAAAAAAAAAAAAAAGAAAAAAGATGTGCAGTAAACCCATCACAGTTATTTTTTTCCACTGCCTACTTTTGCCATATGTCACAAGATAAAATATTTTGTTCTTCTCATGCTTTCCAGGTGGAAAAGCCTGTCCTCCTGACCGAGCCCTGCAGGAGCACCGCACCTGTAACGATCACCCATGTGTGCATTTCTTCTGGGAAACCTCCCCCTGGAGCTCTTGTTCTGAAGATGTGTTGGTAACTGCACTCAATGCAACCATCAGTTGGAGCGGAGAAGCCACTTGTGGAGTGGGCATGCAGACCAGGAAAGTCTTCTGCGTGAGGAGCGGTTCTGGCCACATTACACCTAAAAGGTATTCAGAGAAAGGTTATTAGTGGTTCACCTTTGTCTGTAGAGCTCAAGTGATGATTTGTTATGGTACATTACACTTAAGAGTATTTCCAGACAGCGTAGGGAAACAGCAGACTTAGTAATAATTTCATTTCTGCTCTTATTCTCCAGTTGCTCTTCCATCACTACTGTTGAAAGGTTATTAATGTGTAACAAAAATGAGTTGCTATCTCATTTTTAATTTTTATGAGTAAATTCAAGGAAAATGCATGCTTTTAGTGCTATAGATCTTGTTTGCTGTAGCTCCTCTATTATTCTGATTCAGTTTTTTTTTTTGCAAATGCTTTTCCTCAAGGACTGGTGTATGGAAAACACAAAGCACGTCTGGACCTAACGTTCATTAATACATTATTAACAGTGCTTTAATAAAATACAAAAAAATAAGTAGAGTTTGGATTTTATTTACACCACGATGAGGCAGAACCTTTGTGATATGTATCATTCTGTTGATTTATATGGCTGTTATAATGCAATACCAACACCACACAATTATGTATTCTGCAGTACAAGTATTCTGAATTTTGCTTTGTTTCGCTAAGTGAGGAAAATAAGTAGCACAGATGTTTTCCCTAATATCAAAAAAATCAAGACACCGCTAATTATTTTTTCCACTGATAATGAGTCTGGAGACTTACAACCGAGTTTCATTTCTTATTGTAGCTCTCAAACAATCCTGTTGGTATAAGCAGACTGTGTTGATTTCTGCAAAGTTAATTAAAATTCTTGAGGTTAATGGGATTAATTAAATAAAGGGAAAGGAATCTAATACTCATTTATATCTAGAATCTATTGATATGCTGCAACTTTGTCTAATTAAACATATTGTTTGTAGAGCTATATAATGTCTAAGATAGGTTTTCCTCCCTCCTCTTTTTGAGACAGTCTGAGGGGAAATGGGTGTTTCACTGACAAGGTTTATGTCTGAGTTGATGAAAACTGACCCAAAGTAATATTGCATTTGGAACTGCTGCGGCGAAAGCCTACCGTTAATGTGGCTTCAGAAATGGGCTACATTATGGGAATTAATAACCTTTGTGTGCTGTTGGGCTGAGTCTTTGTGTTCTGCATTTTTCCCAATTTCATGATAAAAACCTACGCGGCAATTTAAGGCAGTTGCGAGGCACGGAAAGTTGAATAAAGCTAGAATTTCAGTATAAAAATATTTCAGCACCTTACTGGTTGAATAACAGAATTCTGCCCCCTAGAATAGTTACGCTTAATGAGGACAAATGTCTCTTTATTTTCTTTAAAATTATACCTTTCAGTATCCTATTACCATCTCAGTAGCAGAATCATGAGTGCAAGGTTTATTTTCTTTCCTAGCATGGTTTAATGGCATATTCTTCTTTCAGTTCTGATCATTTTCGATTGCCTGTGTTCCTAAGTATTTCTGAGTGATCTTTCCACTACAAATTAATGAAAATTAGAAAAGAGTAATTCCCTTTCTGATCCCCTACTTGAAATGCATGATGTGCCCGTTCCCATAAAGTTGTCCTTTTTCCACCCTTTTAGTTTTTAAATAACGATTGTCTGTGTCTGAAGCATTTATTAGAATATGCATCACATGTTTTTCATTTCAGAGTTAAAAATTGATGCAAAAAAAAAAAAAATCAAATTTCTTTTCCCATACTGTGTAGTACAACTTTCCCAATACAGCTTCTGTCCTGCAAGCTCTTCCTGCACCTCAGGAAGGGTTACAAAGATGGCTTCAAGCTGCTTTTGAATTTCGTAGTGGTTTGAAAGTAGGAGAATATCTCATCAGTCCTTACACACAGTTGCAAGTGAATAGAAGGCTGTTGTATGTCATGTTAAACAGGACTACCTTATAGACTCAGTTTGGTAATAAATATATCTGTTTTGCTTCAGTGAGCATTGTGTTTTAGGCAGCAGATAGTGTTACATTTACTCTGTAGTCGTCAGGCCAAACTCAATAGTTTTTAAAATCCGTGCACGTGTTCTAACTTCAGTTTGGTTACATGCGTGCAAAGGGGAATGGAAATGAGACTTGCTGTGAGCAGGAGAGATTCCTGTGGTGTGGCATCAGGCTCACAGCCCTGTGAGAGTCTTATGAGCTGAACATTTTCCTACAGATTTGTTGTTTGTTGAGGAAATGGTATCTCTGCATTTGTACTTCTAGATGTCCAGATTCCACCAGACCTGAGACCATGCGCCCGTGTCTCCTGCCCTGCAAGAAGGACTGCATTGTTACGCCTTTCAGTGAGTGGACTCGCTGCCCAACAGCATGTCAGCGTGGTAAGCCTATAAAAAGAGAACAGAATTTTGGGCAATTTATTACATCCGTGGCCATGGGAAAAGGATGGAGGGGCACGAGGAGCCCCCTGAGGGCTTTCCAGACATTCTCTGTGCCTTCACCTCTCCCAGTTACTGCTGAGACTTTGGCAACTCTGCACTCTCCCCAGCAAAGGCTCCTAACAGGTGTTGAGGATCTCAGACAGGGACTCAGGCTGCTGGTGCTGCTAATGGTGAACTGGGAATTGCAGATGCCAGTGGGCAGGGAGGCCACAAGTGGTCAGAGAGAAAGAAAAGATCTGCAAAGACCCAAACCCTTCCTTTTGTCATGATGCATCTCCCCACCACATTGTCCTTCTACCAAATGCCTACAAGAGGGTCATGAAAGAGCTTGAGATTCAGCATCCCATGCATTGAGGGAGAAACTTCAAAGATGAAAGTCCAAGGCTCCTCTGTTGTATGTAGAATTGCTGTATTGTATGAAATCTATTTCCAATCTGAATGCGTGCACAGAGCTGTGTAGATAACCCTTTGTGGTTTTCTAAGGACCATATGTTTCTCTGATCTAATTGGTTAGCTTTTGTAGGCTAGATATTTAGCGAAGATTCTTTATAATGATCTAGTGTTGGTTTTTGTGACAAATTTATGTGTTTCATTAATTGTTGAGATGAAAGACTTCATAGTTACCAGAATATTTCCTTTTTCTTGGCAGCTTCCTTGCCCTTCAAAGATTCTCAGTGGATGCTCTAGCATAGTCCTTGTAAGATTTTTATAGGAAAACGAGTTGTTTCTAAAACAGTGAATCCTGTTTTAATTAGCAATTTATTTTTAGACTTTAAATGAGCTGCCTATGAAGAAGTAGAATAAATTACCTGGTAAATTACTTTGTTTATTAAATAATAGTCTACAATTAAAATGAGAAGAAATTAATTATTTAACCTCCTTGGCAGTGTTATCATTTTAATATAATTCTAAATTAAAACTTCTTAGATGGGGGAGTTTGCTTTCTGCTAGATCTGTTATTGATACGGCTGCACTGCAAGTTTTTCTTAATTTGCATTGCACAATTAAAACCTCAGCATGATAATGAAATTTCAAAAACACGATGTGTATGGGAGTCGTTCAGGGTTTTGTTGCTTTGTAGGAAAGTTATATTTAATGAAAACAATATACAGATGGTGAATTACTAAGCAAATCAAGCAGAAGCAGGTATTGCGTGACAGATTTAAAATTAAATGTGTACCAGCAGAAGATGAGAGCTTAGACAAACATGCAGTCACTAAATCAGGTTTACACAGAACTTTACCAGTTAAGCTGTTTGTAGTTTATCTGAGAAAGTGCATCCAACTTTACTATCTAACAGTAAAAAGCTGACATTTTCCCTACATTTAAATGTCATCAGACAAGAGGCTGTCTTCTGGCAAAGAATTATCTCATACCTCAGAAGTGTAGACAGCAGTGAACGTAGGGCAATAACAGATGGACGGACGACATAATTCACAAAAGAAGTGCAATTGAATCAAAACACCTGTTGGTGAGTCAGGAACAGAGAGGTTGTTGCGAGTTATTGATTCTCTGCCATTTCAGATACTTAAAGGTGACAACTGTCTACCGCACTCCCTTATAATCTATCTCTTTTAATGGGTCTTTGAGGATGAATTGAAGCAAGATTCAGAGAACCAGCATGGAGGTTTCAGAAAATGAAATGGTTTGAATGAGCAATGTTTTTTTGTATATCTGATGGTGAATGTGTCCTGGAGAGGTATCTGCTTTCAGCATGGGTGATGTGCTCACTGGTCTGTCAGCAGAGCTTTAGAATGAGATCAAAACAAAACTCTTAATAAATACATGGCGACTGTGAGTACTTCTCTTCTTTACATTGGTTACCCAAAGTGAAGGTCAACAATTTCATGGTTGCTTAATGATGCTTCATGTGCACAAGTTTACACGACGTGTTAGACAGTAACTATCCAGTTTGTTTCAATGACTTAAAACATATTTGAAATGTTAAAGTTGGTTGCCTCATTAAGAAATTCCGGTGACTTTCACCTTGTGTCAGTTTCTCTCAAGGATTTTCCACTATCAGTTTTCATAAAACACTCAACCAGAGATGGTCAAGCTCAAACTTAGGCTTTCAAAACTCTTATGTGCACAGGAATACTGGAGACAGCTCTGATTTTCGTGATTGAAATCTTAGAGGATCTGTCCCTGTTATTTGTGTGCTCGTAGAATCTTTTGCTGACCAGTCTGTGCCCTTCCTCCGGAGTCAGAAACACAAAAGATGAAGCTGAATGCTTTCTGTAAAAGCTGCAACAGCGATTTTATCAAGATAAAGCTGGGCTTTACAGTAGTGAGCAGGAAGTTTGTCCCTCATCTGACAGTAATCCACGTTTACTAGCCCTGAGCAGTGTGCCAGGGAAGCTGTGGAGGTCAAATGGAGAGAAAGCAAAGATGTGAGAGCAAAAGAGGAATAAAAAGAATGGATTGATAGAAGGAGTTGTACGAATCTATAGGTAGGGAGAGGAGACTGGAGATGGCACAGGTGGGTGGGAATAGAAGCAAGGTAAGATACTCTCAGAATTCTCAAATAGCGTTTTCTGAGTTGCGTAGTTGAGGGCATGGAATTTGTCTTGAGATCCTGGGACTTAATTTTTCAGAATGGCAAACAGTCATAACTTACTTGAAGTCAGCTGAAGTTTAGCTTTAAATGTACAGTCCTATATAATGTTAATACCTTGGAAAATCCAGCTGTAACAATCTTAAATGAGATATAAAAATTACATTCAGTAACATTTGTAAGGAATCCTGTAGAAAAGCCAATGAGGAAATTCAATTTTGAAAATGGGGTTTGAGTAATGTGCAATAAATGTTGAGGATAATTTAGTTTCTTGAGGTGGAGAAAATTACTGTGGGAAGCTCATTTAGATTTGGGGCTGATTAATAGGAAGAAAATGGCTAAGATTCTAATGGTGGTAGACAATTTGAATTAGAAAATCATCACAAAGAAAGAGATAAAGTTCATGATTCTTAGGAGAAGGGAAAAAATAGCAATAGCAGAAAGACATTTCTGCTATATATTTCAACAAATTCAGCAAATAGATAGCTGCATCTCTGGTGAACGTGTTGCATGCAAACAGGAGTGTGGAAGGTCTGGAAGCTACCAAGGAAGACTGTACAAAAGGGCTGGAGCCCAACGGGACTCTACTTTTTTCACTTTCTATCCCAAATAAATATCTGTACTAATAGGTAGTAGGGCCAGCAGCTTCAAACTTAGAAGAGAAAACATCAAACATGGCTGTTTTTATCTTTTCATCAGAATTGTTCAGAATCTTTTTATTGCCAAATTGTTTTGTAACAATTAGAAACAAGCATGTAACGGAAGGTGAATTTAAAGGAATGCCCGAAAGTATAATATCAAGAATGCAAATTAAGTTTTAGCCAGTAGGAAAATGGATTGGATAACAGAAATGGATTGGAGGTAAGTGGAAGCTGGATGGAAGGTATGCCCAATACTTACTGTGGAATGTGCAGTGCTGCTGTTGCTTCCCATCTGCAGCCAGGAGAGGAATGGATTGAAGAATAAATATTTCAATAAATCATCTGTTTCCATGTCAGTAGTCTGTATGAATAGAAAAGGAAGTAATGTCAGAGCATCTCGTGACTGCCTTCTGTGTGAGAAACTGCTAAGTCCTAAAGAACTAAATAAAACTCCAAGAATAATAAAAAAAAATAGAACAAAACTCGAAAGGTCAAGGAAATTATAGATCACTCATCCTAACTTCATTATGTAGAAAAGCACAAGAAATAGTTATTACTTGAAGTATAAATGTCTTAAGAATAAGATTATGATAAACTGGTCAGTATGGATTTGTTGAGAACATATCATGCCCAGTAAATTTAATCTCCTCTTTTGACAGCATAGCTGCTCTAATTAAGGGAAGTGGTAGATTTTTGACACATGAAACTTTTATCAGAAAGCTGAGGAACAAGTGGCTTGAATTAAATCATTGTAAATGCATACTCAGCTGCTTGAAAAATGTCTCAGTGAATATCACTGCAAAAAGTGTTATTCCATCTCCTTTATGGCCCCTGGTCAGGTATACTGATACAATCCCCAAGCCTTCTTCTGTCCAGCTGAGAAGTCCCAGCTCTCCTCGCTTTTTCTTTGTGTCAGACTCTTCAGTGCCTACATTATCTCTGTTCACTGAACTTGCTCTGTGTTCATGTCCTCCTTGTCCTGTGGAGCCCAGAACTGGACACAGCCCCAAGATGGCTCACTGCTGCCCAGCAGAGCCAAAGCCTCACTTTCCTTGACCCTTCTTTGCTGCAGTGGTGCATAGCTGCCTCCTGGTTGTCTTGTCCATCAGGATGCCCAGGTCCTTTGCAGTGCTGCTTCCAGTCAGTTGGTTGACAGATACCACTATTCACAATCAAACTGGAACATGAGACAAGGAGAGTCCTACAGAAAATTGTTCTTGTCCTTACTCTATTTGATATTTGTCTGAAAAACTTGATTGTTTGCGTTGATAGCAGTAAAGGGTGGTGGAAGACAACTACAGTATATTAAGTGATATAGGAATCTTTGAGATTTGCTACTGCAACCTTGCCCTTATCTTGGGCTGGAAAAATAATTCTATTAATTCACCACTTTCCACAAATTTGATGAAGTCCACTATCATAGGATTTATCAGATTTTCCTGGTCTGGAATTGTTTATTAAAATTCTATAAATTCTATTAAGATTTTATTAAGAATCCTTTTCGTTCTTTTTTTTTTTTTTTTCTTTCCGTCAATTGCTGCTATGCACAACAGTTAGTTACAGTTACACCAGCTCTCAGTTTCAGCTTCCCAGTTCTGCAACCAAGGACTGTGTTTGTGTTAGCCGTCAGGTCCCACCAGTGCAAATGCTGTCCTTGTCTCCTATGCTGTGTTGTGTACCACATACACAT
>JAOWBP010003503.1:29251431-29286129 GCA_028571105.1 Tragopan temminckii
CCCATATACTTTCTTTTTATTTTTTTTTTTTTTTTTGTTTTCTTTAGCATTTGTTTGGCAGCTGAAAAACAAAACTGTGAAATGAGAGATTTCTGTGGATGAAGTTTTGTGTCTCGTGGGTGCAGTGTTACAGTACGTACTGCCTGGTTACTTCTCGAGTCCCTGCTGGGGATGTCAGCTGGAGAGATGCTCCTGGTTGGCTCCTTGGCTTACTGTGGTCTTCTAAAAGCCTTAAACTTTGGATAGCCAGATGTATCCAAAGTGACCAGCTGTGTACCTATCAGTTGCATGTAGTTTCTTGGGAGAAGTTTGATTTAAACTTCTTTTTAAAAAGCAGGGTTCCTTTGGCCAAGTAGTTACAATAGATCCCTGCTGACAGTAAAAGGAACAACCAGACATCAAGCCTTAGGTATGAAGCTATTATAGAAGACATCACTTGTGATTGAGACTTGCTTAGTTTTTGCCTTTCATTCATGTTTTTCTTCCTGATGCCTATTACTGTTTTGTTCTTTATTCTTTCTTAGTAACTAAGGTCAGTGTTCAAGCTGGAATCTCACTTGATCACACACTTTAATAGTTTTTCCTCTCCTCAGCTGTATATGCACTCCTTTTTGTGGAAGCTCTGTGTCCGATCCAACAGCTGAGTCAGCAGGAGTTTCCCTTAACTTTTGGTGAGGTCTGCGGAAAAATAATGATGAACACCACAAGCGCAGACAAAACTTCTAGCGGGCGATATCCCTGGTGGACAGGCTGATTGCTTGGAAACATTAATCAGATAAATGCTTCTTAGTTTCTTCTCTGACATAAGGCCAGAAGATGATGTCTGTGAGAATAAACGTATTTCTCTGACTGACCTTCTGCAGACCTTGCTGTCCTCTTTCCTCAACAATGACCATGAGAATAGCCTCAGTGAGCATCCTCAGAGCCCCACTTTGCCCACACTCCAGCACTGCCCATGCTGCCTTTTTTGGGGACATTCTGTAAGAAAAGGGTAAGCTTAGAAATTTCACAGAATGGCCTGGGTTGGAAGAGACCTCAAGGATCATGAATCTCCAACCCCCCCACCACAGGCAGGGACACCAAGGGCCACTTCCTTGCGTTGCCTTCCATTTCTGGCTGAAGTTCTGTGTTGGAGGTGGCGACTGCATCTTAGGGATAATAACAATGTTAGCAGCTCTCATGAACTCCCCGAGTCTGCTCAAATTACTTTTTGAATCAGTGTATTCTTCTGGCATCCAAACATCCCAGAACAGCAAGATCCAAAACTTAATTCTCCTTAAGCCTGCGTATGTTGAAAACTTGTTTGTTTTTGCTAATTGTATTTGGTCTACTAAATGATACTCCTCCATACAGTTTGTTTTTTGGTAGCTGAATGATGCACTGTGTGTCTGTAAGATTTTAAGATCGCTGCCTGTAGGTTAGGGATAATAAGCAATGGTGAATAACCATTACCTTTTTCCCCATCTTTGTACTGCCTACATTTCACATAAGCACCTTATTTTTGTATTTGATTGTTTGATGACTCAGTCTATACAAGCACTCTTTTAAAAGCAAACTTTAATTGTTGTTGCCCTGTTCTGGACCTTCCCTGGTTTTACTGTTATTTTCTAGACTGGGGAACAGTGCTGTGCCCAGTCTTCCAATGGGAGTGTACCATTGCCTGTACCACACCTTACCCAGGGCTGTTGTGAGTTTTGTTATTTCCTCATATTCTGCTCACCTCCTTCATCAGAACTGAATGTTTTGTTTGTTTGTTTGTTTGTTTTTTCATACTGCTCCTCCAGAGGACTCCATGATCTCCTTCTGAAATGGTAATAACTATTTTAGGAGTGTGTTAGTGGTTCTGTGTACCTAAGGTTGTGTCTTCTCTAGCTAAAGGAACGCGTGTGCTGCCGAGCCCAAACCTGAGTCAGGACATGTGGTATCATCCACCTTCGTGTAGTCAATAGTGATGGTTTTATCTATAGGCTTTCTCATTCCTCTGGAAGAGTCTTCCCCACTGTATTTATGTG
Organism: Tragopan temminckii; assembly: GCA_028571105.1. Classification (NCBI taxonomy): domain Eukaryota; kingdom Metazoa; phylum Chordata; class Aves; order Galliformes; family Phasianidae; genus Tragopan; species Tragopan temminckii. The sequence continues at coordinate 29,253,444 of JAOWBP010003503.1, forward strand.
CATCTATTTATTCCATTGATTTTATAGCTTCTCCCTGTTTAAATATTTGATTAAGTTATGATTTTCTTGGCGCTACAGTGAACTGAAGATGAAAGTGGAAAGGTTGTATGTCAGGCAATGGATTTTCTCAAACCTTATTTGTTCCAGACAAGGGAAAAGGAGAGAGAAAGAGAAGGGAGAGGAGCAGGCAATGAAATGTGCATCTGTGTGCTTTTGGGCAGCTCAGTTTTATAATGCTCTGTATGCAGGCAGCTGGCATTGCACATCCGTTCACTTCTGCTTTTAAATATCTTTTTGCTTGTTGAGGAAGGAAATAACCTTGTTTGTGAACAGTTCTGCTTACCTTTAAATAAAAATAACCAAGTCTTTTCTGCACCTTTGTTAATATCTGCTGGAGTTAACCTCGTTCTATTATTTCTGTAGGGAGTGTTTGAAATGACTTTTCCTGCAAACCTGCAGCATTCAGTGGAACTTGAATGCGTGACCCAGAGAAGGCTTTTTTCCCCCCTCTTGTTTAGTTGGGATGGCAAAAACAACTCTAAAGCTGGTTTTAATAAGACTTTAATGGTGGTGTTCTGTATCATCTGCCTCTTTCTGAGCTGGAGCAGCAGGTCTGGCATAGCAGAGCTCTGCTGAGAGGTCTGGAGCATCTGATGTGTTGTCTTAATTTCTGCTGGCTGCTTAGGGAATTGTGTGTGCGCACAGATATGTCCTCCTTGGTTTTAATTAGAATTTTAAGGTGTTTGCTGCTTTAACTTCTGGGCACAGTTGTGGGTGTGGCAGTGTCAGAAGGACATAAAACTATTAGAGAGCCTCCAAAGGAGGGCTGCAAGGATGGGGAAGGGCCTGTGTGCCCACAGCGTGTGCAGAGCAGCCGAGGTGCCTGGGTTTGTTGCTCCCAGAGCAGAGGAGCTGAGGGGAGGCCATGCAACGATAGCAGTGTAATGGGCAATGGGTTGCCTGTGTCAGTTGTGTCTGTCTCTGTTTCTTTGGCAGCAATGAGGAGAGCTGAAGGTGAGGGTGCTGTTAATGCTTTTCTAGGAAACTTACCTGAGAGCTATGTGATTTTTTTTTTTTTATTCCCGTTTTTGGAACGTAAGTTTTACTCCAGTTAACTTTAAAATTGTAATCAAATTGTGTGTGTATTATTTTTATTATGCGCCTCTATCAAATAATCTGTCTTCATCTTCACTGATAAAAACAAAAACGGACCTGAAATTCAGCTCCTTTGGAAACTGCAGCCTAAAGCAAGAGCCTTCTGAGTTGCTAAAAGGAATATCTGTTCTTCCATCTTTGTTCTTCCATGCTGCTGACTGAAATGTTTCATTCAGCACTGCAGTTTTCATTTCACCATTCTCTGCTTTGGACAATCTCCTGCTTTTTTTCCTGCAAAAAAGTTTCTGTTTCTCTCTTAGCTGCAGAGTTGGCTAATAACTGCCATTCTCACTTAGTTAAGAGGTGGAAAGAAAACTATCGGCTCTGTCATGGACCTTTTCCCAACCTTGCTATGTAATGCCCATCTGTTGACCGGACTGATGAAATGAATGATAGGAGATTTGTAAAGCTATTGAAAAATATATTTTTTTCTTGTTTCCCTTTATTGTAATAAGAAAAAATAGATCATTAAAGCTGTTTTATAAACATGAATGAGCTAGAAAATATTATGACAGCGTAAGTTGCTAAAGATACAGAAATGAAATTTTTAGATGAGATTTATCTTCTTACTTTAATTTGTACTCCTGCTGTACTGTAAATGTAATAACCATCAAAATGAAAAATGCAACAGATTGATAATACCATTGAGTTTTAATTAAACCACTGAATTGAAAAGGACCCAGATGGATAACTGGAAAATGTAGTTATAACCCTGGTATGAAAAATGCTGGATTGCTACTGATGTGTCTTGTAAATAAATGCTATGCCAAAAATAACCTCGTTTTTAGAACAACTTCCTAAAATTAATCATTTAAGTTTCTAAAACAGATGGTTTCTGGATTTTTATTTAATTTAACTGCCAAACACTTATTACCCTGGATCAGGAACTGTGCTTTAACAAATCCCTGTCCGGGAGCCCAGTCCAGTACTTTGGAGTCCCAGGAAACACAGAGGTTGTGCCAAAGTGTGTGCAATCTGAAATATGTAAAACCTCCGCTCAGTCTATTAAAATGTTGAAATTGCATTAGTTTGGCACAAAATGCCTAATGCACAAAATGACTCAAGTCTTGGAACTTGGGATAATGTTTAACACCACCAAAGTAAAATCGGATCTTCTGCTGTGGAGTTTTCAAATTATATATTAAGTAGAGATTCTTAATTGAAAGTTAGCTACAACTGAGACCTTTCTTCCCTTGTCAGAGTACTGCAGTTAATATTTTGTCTCTAAATGAGCTGGCATTTGTATTCATGTGTAGGTGCGTGTGCACGAATAAACACCAAAAAAACCAAGTTTTCCCAGTTTTATTTTCTGGTGAGGATTTTGGAGGTTATTATCAAAGGGAATCTTCATCTCCAGGTTACACTGTAGGTATCTAAAAGCCAAAAAGCACTAGTCAAATTAAATTAGCTATGATCAAATCCTAAAATTAGCATAGAAAGTTGCAGAAATCAATACCTTGTTACCTTCAAAGCTTGTTATCTGTGCTTTCTCGTGAATTAATTTTTGGAAACTTTACACTAAATGATGTAAAAATTGATCTAAAGCTTGAAAAAAAAAATTATGATCAATAACTTTCTTCTGGTCAGAGAGAAATTCATTAAATTTGGTATGTATTACATTGCCACACATTCTTACTGAGTGCTGTTCTAATCACTGCATTATTCTTGACTGAGAACACATTAGCTGTAAAAATTCATGAAATGAGAAACAGGACGTTATAAAGATTTTCTCCGGCTATTGTCAGTAATGAGTTGTGCAGAAAAGTGGAACACATTCTCATTGCTTGTAGAGTTGTTTGTCTGGTATTGTTTTACACTTAAGCATGAATAACTTAACTTTTTTGTTGAAAGTCATTATTTTCCAATAAATTGGGAGGAACACAGAATACTTTTCTTTCCCCTAGATAGAGGTGATGTAACTTTTTCTCTTCTGTGTCCAAAATCTCTCTCATCTTCAAGAGAAAACCAAAATGTTGGGCAAGAATTAGGAGGTTTGGAGTGCATCATTTGAAGTAGTTGAAAAAGATGAAGTTGCTGTTACTTCCTTGGCTGCTCCTGCAGTGATTTCAGCGGGGTGTCAGCGATGCTTTGAGTGACTCTGTATGCCCATCACTGTGCCTAGCTGGGGTGGCTCGGGGTGAACTAGCAAGTGAGAGCTGGGCAAAATCTCCTCTTTTAACATGGAAAAGCTGTGTCCTCAGGCTCTTCAGTCTCCTCTGTGCTGTCTGATTCCTGCTGTGGTGTGCTGCTGCCTAAACCTGGGGCATCATTCCTTTCCTGATCTACAGTGTGCACGTTGGTCCAAATTAAATTGTTTGAAGAAGCCCTCTGGCTGAATGTGGCAGCAGTGATGGGCAGTGAAGCACTTGCCCATGTTTGGAGTGCCTATGGAGCCCTTCTCAAAGGAAAATCCCTTGTTGCGTTAATTATTGGTTGTTTTTTTTTTTTTTTTCTGTGTTTTGCAGACTGCCAGACTTTTCTCCTATCATGCTGTCTGTTCTCTTGCCTTTCTTTCTCTTTCAGGTTTTATTTTTCATGTTATTTTTGATTTGATTTGGGCATACCTTGACTTCTGTATGGATGCCACCCAGCATAAAAGATAGGAGTTGTTGCTATTCACATAATCCACTTCTCTACTACTTGAGTTTATTTTGAAGATTCAGAGGAGCCTACGCATCATGTAAGTTGAACAGCAAATATGGCTTCCTATTGACAAGAGAGGCAAAAATACAATCTTGCCTAAAAGAGGAAAGCATCTCTTTTACATGGAATAATAAATAATTGAGACTTGACTGAGTGAATTATCAAAAATGCTGCTTAATAAATTTTGACTGATGTTTAGTACAAGTGTAATAAAGAAAATCTGTTTTTTTGTATATCATGTCACAGAATACAAATGTAAATCTACTATTTAAAGCAGGTGTATTTATAAAACCAATGTGATTCTGTGCTTGCAGATGTGTTCTAGTAAACTATACATGTTTTATCCTTAAAACAGTTCATATGCTCCTCGTGAAAAATGATTTATAAAGGAATAACATAGACTTTTTCCTGAATCTCTTATGTGTTTATTTGAAGGAGAGTAGTGAAGTGAATGGAAGGATTGCCAGTTCCTTGAGGAAATCCATCTGAGGTTAGATGAAACCCAGATAACTCCCTTCATTTCCATGTTGGTTTTGGAGCAGTTGCACTTAAATCACTGCAAGTAGTGGGATTCTACTTATATACCGGGGTTTGTAATGGATATGCATCAGCAGGAATGAAAAGGAAAAATTTACATTCTCTATTACTGGAATCAGAGTCAATCTCTTAAAGTGAAACATGACCATCAGTTAGCAGCTTCATACTTGAAACTTTGCTGGTCAGAGGAGCAAAGTACCCAGTGTGGGCTGCAGCTGGGGGAATCCATCACGAGCATTTCCCAAACATGACATTTTTTGACGCAAGGTGCTTCACTACAAATGAATTGAAAACTCTGCAGTCAAGTATTTCATAATGTTGGCACAACCTTATTCTATGAATCAAATGCTATTTATGCTTAATTCATGGTGTCTTTAAGAATATTTTAATAATATCCTAGTTTTGTAACATCCCAGTCTTGCAGATGTCTTTTAAAAAGAGTCATTCTGTGTAGCTGCATGAGTACAGGTGCCATTCTGTAAGCATTTCACTCCAGCGAGTCTTCATACGTCTGCTGGCAAATGAAATGGTGTCCAAGGGCAGCTCTGGGATGCCAGCCTTACTTTGCCTTTTATAACTTCAAATTAATCGTGTTCGCAGTTTCCCAGAGGTTGAAATGCAAACATATTGATGTTATGCATGCAGCTTACAAAATGTGCACATCAGTTATTTTCTAGAAACTTTACAGACTTCTTACTAAAAAAAATAAAGTGGGATGAGTCTGTTATTTTAACCAAAGCCACTGTTAAATTGAGCCAAGCTGAACCAAGTCTGACATTGTGTTATAGGAAATCATTTCAAATTTAGTCTTTTTGTCCGTCTTCTCATCCCTGTGCAGGATCACTGATGCATCATCATGCCTTGCACTTGTTAATTTGTGCTAACGGGGCTTTGAAGTACATTTTTAAGGGATGAAGATCATTAAAGCTTGGAAATGTAAATAATGTTTACTGATGTATTGCAGTTCAGATCATTTACATATTATGACTTCAAAAAAAAAAAAAGTAATTTTCTCATGCATATCATTTCAGTATTCCCCCCTGCTGCCTGACTGGGAGTGGGGTTGGGGCGTCTGGGTTCTTCTTATCCCTGCTGTGATGATGTGTCCTGTAGGGAGTCGGGTTGTTAGGTGATGTTATTCTCAGCCTCTGGAAGGTTTACTTTGTTTCTCCTTTTTCTCCTGACATCTGCAGGCGAGTGTGTTCTTTGTATAACACTGGAAACCCTTAGAATTCTTCTGGTCCTACAGCTGTCTCCTTGTACCTTCCTATTTGCCCTATGAGGCAGTTGTGAAACCTGATTAATACCCTGAGTTGCGCTTGCATGAAAAGTACCGCTCACTTTTTCATGTCTTTAAGACATGTATTGAATTTCTCCGTAAATCTGAATCTCCTCGTGCTGCCCTCCTTTAGGTGGTGGATTAAGTTGGAGTTAATGGATGGAGAAATGTAGCCTTGGATTTGATATTCAGGAGAGTAATGTGTGCCTGTGTGTAGAAGCGACGTATTTTAATCCAATGTTATGTTTCAACTGCTGGTAAAACTTTTTTATCAAGAACTTGAGGAAGTGATGGAAGTGGCTACAGTAGGATGCTGCCTGCATGGGTGGTTTCTTTTGATGTAACCTGCAATTGAGACATTTTGAAAGAATTTTTTAATGAAAGCACGCTATCTTTTCTGCTTCTGTTCCTGTGACATTTAAACCCAGGAAATAAAGGAGGGCATTTAATCCTCCGTGCTTAAGAGATGTAAGAACAGTCTGTTGAATGACTAACTCTGTACCTGAAGAGTATAAGTTGCCTTTAGCAGAAGTAAAATGACTTAAGACCTCCGAGTGACATATTTTAGTTACCTTTACCTATGATCTTCTTTAGCTATCGCTATTTCTTAATTTCTTTATAAAGCAGCTGTCTTGTCTGAAATTTTCCTGACAACCTATTGAGTGAAGAATAAAATCAAATACAAAATAACTGCATGGTGAAGTACAGGACACTTTTATATTTGGTAAAAATTACTGATGAAAGTGGTGGTATGCTTAATAATAAAAAGCACTCGATGTGATAAAAAGTAGTGTGGATTCTGTGATGTAGATGAGGGAAAGAGAAAGAGAAAACGGCAGCTTGTGAAGTATTCTGAAGAAGATTTTGACTGTGTTGGGAGGAGAAGTGAGCTTGGAAGCCGTGTTGGAAGCAAAGCAAGCTTTGGGGGATAATTACAAAGCACATGTAATACAACCATGCTGGTAGAGCATCTGGCTTAAGCTACTGGCAGACTCTTGCTTTATGGGAATGCTTGTACTCATACAGGCCATCTATTCTTTTATGTGTATTATATATCTGTGTGTATACACATACATTTATATGTGCATGTATGTGTACTTGGACCTACTAAGGTATACAAGCTGCTTTCCTTCAAAACTGTTGTAAAAAAAGTGGAGTGGACTTGGAAACAGGAGATGAGAGAGCAGAGTGGTTGATCTGAGCTCTCACTCGGGATGTAAGAGCCAGGAAGGTGCAAAGAGTTTCCTATGTGTACAGTGGGGCCTGAAGCTCTGGGGGTTTCATTGCCAGCACTTAGAGATGATGGGCAGAAGGTGGAAAGATCTTGGAGGTGGTTCATGGAAAGGGAAGCTTTGAATGGATGGGAATGCTTTTAATGTATAAAGGGCATTTCTTTAGAGTAGAAAAATTCTCTGGCATTGCAAAGTAATGGCAAAAATGTCTTTTCATGAACTGAGCAGTATAGCAAGAGAAAGTTATTTTTATTTTATGCAAAGTTTTGTTCAAACAGCATTTGTACTAGTTTTCCATCTGTAGCAAACCTTTCTAAACAGTGACTCATCTGTTTCAAATTGCTGCTTTGCTTGCACATTTATAAATTCAGTGTTTATGTAATGTGGATTGTTAAAGAGATACACTTGACTTCTCTGTGTGCTTCAGTGTTGCATGGAATGTGTTAACAAATGGCATTTGGTGACTTTTTGCTGATCATTCAGTTTGTGGAAGGGAAAGCAACCGCATCTAATAAAGGGAACTGGTTGTACTTGAACTAGAAATCAATGACAGAAGTTTCCTGACTGCTTAAAGGGAGGTAATGTTGGGCTGTGGTATTAGCCTGGAAAAGCCCTAAGTATGCGTGCTGGATCTGACGTAGTTATATCAAAATCCAGTTTTCTTACCTAATTGATTAAAATCATAAGAAGAATCTTAATATTGTCTTCTCCTTGGGTCTTCTCTCTTGTTCTTTCCCATCAACATCACCACAATTTCCCAAATTGTTCGACCTCTCCTCCTGATATCTACAGTTAAAATACATAGAAGTTCTTCAGCGCTGTTTTTATGGACCCCATTGTAATAGTTTGGTTCTCTTACTCATTTTCATTTTGTCTTTGAGTCACTGCAATAATGAATATTTTAGAAAATGCTTCAATAGCAATGTAAGCCATCGAGTTCAAAGATGCAAACAGATTAAAGTTGTACCCACTGCCTGCTTTACCCGCTCTGCCAACGTGCTATTTTACACCAGACTTTGAAAATCATTTAGTTGATTGATATAGCAGTAAAAAGACCTTTAATAGCAACCAAGATAAAAAGCTTTACCTAGCACTCTTTGTCACGTAATAATGATCCTTGCAGGATTTCCAGACGTTCTTAAACGATGAAACCGTAACACACAAAAATACTGTTTGACAAAACTTTGCACTTTGAAAATTTCTTATAGGATGAGAAGACCAGTGGGAAAAACAAACCCTCAAAGGTTCCTATTTCCTCTCATGACATCTATGATTGCAGGAGAATTTGGAATCAAGTGAAATCAGAAGGAAAATGAGGATAAAGCATGTTATCTCTTTTTTGGAATAGCGTTATTTTCCACTTCATAGTGTCCATTTTACTACTTTTTTCTTTATTAAGAGTGACTTTGATTGTTATTTCAGGCATTTATAAAAGTTGGGCAGCAATCAAATGATCAGACAATATTTTGTGACTTCCTTATTTGGATTTATTATAACTCTAAACCTATTTGAATGCTACAGATTTGGTCTGAGTTTACTTTTTTGGGAATTGCATCCCTGTAACCGAGGGCAAATTTCTGTCTGAGAGGTAATTGTTCCCTTGGCAGAGAAAGAGGAACTCCTCATGCCTTTGTTCTGTACCTGATTCAGAGAGGAGAGGATGCAGCAAAGCCAGTGGTAAACCTCATGTGGTGTTGTGTTTTTAGCAAGTGTTTACTTGGCGAAAACAAGAAGTATGCAGTGTTGATAATGGGCAAAGGGGAAAAAGGAAGGAAGGCAGGAAGGCAAAATGTTACATACTTCTTTCAGCTGAGGGAATTGGACACAGAAAATTGAGAAGTTTGCATGGCTGAAGTTTATTTTGAGGTAGGCAGGAACATTCCCGACCTTTTTTTCCCTGGATCTTCGGTTAAAGTGAGCTGCTTGGCAATCTGCACTGAAGTGTATTTTATGGACAAGACCAAGGAAGGCGTTTGAGTTATTGAGTATGTTCAATGAACATATGTTGTGTAAAAATACTGGATAGATAGGTGGCTTAAGAGATCATACGTATAAAGGAGAAAGAATCGATTTAAGCTGGTAAGCCAAGGATTTTGCTATTCTGGTGGCTTTGGTTGGCTTTGGTTGGTATAAGAAGAATGCAAGGTATGGTTAGTAGTAGTATTTAGAAACACTAGAATTTTAGTGCTTTTTTTTGAGGGGCAAAGAGAGGCAAAGCAGGATTGCCAGGGAAGAACTGAGGGTGAAATATGTGAGAGCTTGGTACTTGGGCTGGATGGAGAGCAGGGGGATGGCTGAGATGAAAATCATTTTGAAACCCAGACCTGAGGTGACCTGTTGCTTGGGTCTCTGTTGGTAACTCACAGGGGAAGACGAAGAAGGCAGTATGTGAAGGCACGAGTGTGCTTTGACTTTGGACCCAATCTCATATCTTTAGTCTTTTCCTGTCTATCCCCATGAATCTTGTCAGTTTTCAGCATGTTGTGGCCCAGTAGAGCATTTCAGCATTTACTTTCCAGGGATAGCTAAAGGCTTAAAAACATCTCAGGTAATTAATAATGTATACGTCCTTATAAGCACAGAGTTTATGCTCCTTATGCCTACAAAATATTTCAAAAATTCTCCCCTAAATTGGAAATGACTTGAAGGTACAGATTCATATAGAAACAGCCAAAAAATCCAGGGCTGTTCAGACAGCCTGGCTCCAGCCTCACCTTTGTGTTGAAACAGTTTCTCTGGGAGGAGGTCTGAGGATGGGCATGGCTGGTGCTGTTTGCTGGTGGAGAAGCTATCAGTGGCTGATGCTGAACATCAGCAGGGGCTCTTCATGTGGGGCCACTTGCGCATGTGAGTACCACCTATCACATCAGCTTTAGTGCTTTGTTGTTACAGAAGGAGCTGAAGTATAGAAGTGTCTTTAGGTGGTGTCACTTCAATAAGGACTTGTTATGTGTGATTGCTCCTCCTTATGGATCTGCATTCTCCTGGGAGCCAGTTCAAAGAAAATATGTGAAATAAGTGCTGTGAAATTGCAGGGCAATAGTAAGATGCAAATTCCTGAATATCTCTGTAGGACATTTAGACATAATATTCTGCCTTTTGAGAACACTGGTTCGTTTTGGTTTGTAAACCAGCCACTAATACGAGGTGATAAAGTGATTTCCATTTCATAGGGAACAAGTTATTTGCCCAAATGTGGACTTGAAGAAACTGTTCCTTTTGAACTTCTGTTCATGGAATTGCATATCAGACCAGAAGGAAAATGCCTGAGGTGCTAATATTTAATTGGCATTGAGTCATACTGCTGGCATAGAATTTCCTTTTCTTTTTTTATCCTAAAAATATAGAACAAATATATCTACGCATTCTAGTGACTTTGACAGGCATTGAATCAGACTGTATACTGTTCCATTTTGGGATGAAGCAGTGTTCTGTTTTGGCACCAATCATTAAGCAAGAAAAGTTCCTTACCTGCCATTAAAATATCTGCTGAACAGAATTACCTGATATGTGATACGTTAACTTTGAGAGTGTCAGTTTTCTTTCTGGATCTTTGCTGTATATGTGTATAATATTGCTAATACTTTAATGCTGAAATATTTTAATAATTAAATAGGATTATAATTTGTTGCAGTTCATAGTTGGCAAGTGCAATTAACAGCAAAACAGTGGTTGCTCCAGATGCTGCTACAATTAGAGGGACGCTACTGGCTGCTTCAAATAAATTGCCAAACAGAGGCAATACTGATTTATTAGCAAAGTATTTGCTTCTCTATGTGCTTTCTCAGACAAGCAGAACTATTTGAAATTAACATTTACTCTGTATAGCATAACATTTACTCTGCAAATTGCAAACTGCAGTGAGCTGCTATTAGGTAAAACTGAGGTGTCTGCTTGTGGGTGTCCAGCAGGTCTGGGCAGGATCAGCACCACTGCCTTGAGCTGAGGGCCATTGATGCAAGATGACTTCAATGCCCTCTTCAAAGGGCAAAAATTAAAATCAGGGAAAGTATAATTTAAAGAAAAGCGGCTCCATTTTATCCCCTTCCCATCTGTGCTGTGTCTTTGGCTCCAGAAATCCTTGGGCTTGGCAGTCCCAACTTGTGCTCCGGGAGGATGCTGAGCTCGATGGATAGAGCAATGGGGAAAAAGTCTGTGCCATTTGGGAGCTAGCACTGTAGATGGGGAATTGTTGCTGTTTCAGTTCTTACGTTGTCACTGGAAAACAGGATTAGAAGAGGATGGATTTCTCTAAGCCTCAGGAGAAAAGCTATCACTGTGGAATATTGACACAAGAGGAAACGCGTATCTTCTGTACTATTAGGCATACTTAGGAAAACAGTTCACTGTCGGTCACAGTTTACAGTTAGGAAATTTCTGTAATTCACTGGAGCAGTCTGAGGAAAGCGTTTTGTGTTGGAGTGAACCTATTCCCACTCTGCTTTTCTGCTGGCTCCTTGGTTCCCCCCAGACACTTTAAGGCTGCAAAGCTGTCTTTGCTCCAGGAATGTTCTCTGCCCACAGTCTGGCTGTCCTGAGTCTCCGGTGTCAAATCTCCTGTGCCAGTAGTAAAGCAGAAGCAATGCTGCTTTGTACACCAGCTGGTGTACCAAGTACACCAGTATGTTTTCCTGATTAGCTTTTTCATCCTGCAGAGTCAATTTTCTAAGGTCTGTGTTTGTTCTGCTGTCGGTGCTGAGGAAAGGTAAGATATCTTCCTCAGAGCTGATATTTTTTCGGTTAGTTTCTCTACAAGCTTTGTCTGGCATTTCAGCTCCTGGACTTCGCTCAATGGAACTACAAAATGATTAAGAAGATGACAGTGGTGTAAGCAGTAGTGGTATTTTGTCTCTGTTGTTTGGAAACATCTGTGTACCCAGCCATCCAGTGTACACTGACTTACTAAAGATTTATTGCTCAAAATTCTGCATTTTTCCAACACCATAATATTATCTTGCTTAAATGCAAGATGTTAAATCAAAAGACACTCCAAAGGGAGCAAATGCAACTGCAGCACTGTGGCGGGGATAAGATATTCTCAAAGTGATTACTCAGGTTCTCAGGGGAAACTGGAGGGGAACTATGAAATGGGAAATAAATCACATTCTGGCAGCCATCAGTGTGCTATATATTACTTTTCTTAAGCAGGTCTTGGGGTAAAAAGCATAGTAAGTCCTGAAAGGCTCTTGTCTGGGCAGAAAAAAGAGAAGATGACAATAGAGGGAGACTGACAGGATTGGAACAGAATAATTTGTTGTACCAGCTCAGAGGTGGAGGTAAGAGGTATTCAAAAATGTATAAAAGAACGGGATAAGATGTATGTTCATAGAATCCATCCAGGTATGCTTTTTATTGCTTTTACCCTCCAATCTTCATGTTAATACCTTTGGGTGAAGGAACAAATAATTATTTGTGTTGTGAAGAAATGGTTTTTTAGACTCATTTTAATAGGAAGTGTCACAGTGTTGTGAAAGAAAAAGGATTAGAGGTGTTGTGCTAACGTGGCTGGGAAGCAGACGATAGCAGAGAGCTGTTTTCAGAATGGGAGATTTCATCCAGGAAAAGGCTGCATAACCTGTTCCCCAAAGAGGTGGATATCTGGGGAGCTAAGAGGGGAGTCTGGAGATCAGCACTTGCTGCTACTTTTAACAGTTGCTGATTGTTTTAACTCAGATATTAACAAAAAATCTATTGAAAAATTCATGCAGTTTGTTTTAATTTATATTGTGGAATAATTGCTGCAAACTGGTAGGCTCCCTTTTGGTTATGAGCTCTCACCATTTTCATATCTCTCCCTTGAGATTTTAATTGCATTAGGAAATGATTGGCCTTAATAAACTTCTACAGCCTGTAATAATTATAATCAAATAAGATATCCACAATATAAAGCATAAAATTATGCTGAAGCAAATGCTTCCTTGATCATTAATTAGTGAACTATCAAAAGCAATGTTGCAAAGGGTAGTCATTTTGTTCTCCTCTGGATGAAGTCTGACCATTGTAGTCTCAAATATGGAGTATATTTTTATTCCAGTTATTCTTGCATTAGGAAGTACGTTTCAAAATGTATTTGTGTACTATCTGCTGCATATATATATTTTTTTACTTATTGTGTATGAAGATACTTTCAGTAAAAACATTTTAGTTCTTTTATTAAGGCTGTTACTGTATAGTGCTTTAGGACACAGGTAAATGAATGGGACTGCTGTCATTGAAAGGTAAAATACTGAACGACAGTTCAGGTGGTGTGTAAGGGCAATACAAGTTTGGCATAGGCAATACTTGTAGAAACCATATAGAGTTCTTGCTGACATTTTGTAAAGAGAAAGGAGTTGATGTCTGGTGGCAGACTGTGGCAACACAGGGCAGTGAAGTGATAGGGAGAGAACAACAAATATAAGAGGACTGAACCCAGAAAGGCTGTCAAGGGTTGGGCCACCGTGTTTGGCAGTCTGGATTGCCTCCTCCTCTGGAACAAGGCAGAATAATGGAGACTTTGCAGCTGTGATGCAGTGATGCCTGGATACCAATTGGAGTTCTACCAATGTGGGTTTTGTAACATAAAATGCACGTTTAACAGCTGTGTGCTTCCTATATCTGGAGCCCTTGGAGAAGTAGTGGAACCCCAGAAAGCAAATGCAGAGGGACAGGTGGGCTCATCCCTCATGTTCTTGGAAGGTGCTGCCACCAAGGCTATTTCTTGCAAGCACAGCTTTATTTACAAAGAACGCCATCGAGATCTGAAGATGAGGAGCATCACTTATACAAGTTATCGTTATCTAATGGTAGATTGTTCTTGTGTGCAGTATCAAGATAGGATGTGACATTTTTGTCTTATGGTAGCCTCCCTCTAATTAAGTGGGCATCACGGCTGTCTGAGTTGCATGAAGGCTTTGATTCCTAAATCCTATAAAGTGGATTTAGGTCCCAGTTTCCCTTTTATTGATTAAAAAGTTAAATTTAATTGCTTATGCAGTCTCTCTTTCTATTTTACTCATTTTATCAGTGAAATACAGGCCCACATCTTTGACTTCAAACAGTTCCATTTACATAATCAGCACATTTACCATTCTCCCTCTGTTTACTTATTGGTTGAGCTTGCCTGCTTGCCATGTGATCTGACCACAATGGCTAACCACTCCTTGGTGGTAATTTACATTATTATTGTAATATGGATTAGGCATCAGTTGGAAGCGAGTCCGAGTCAATACCAATTTTTTTCCTGTGACATCTTAAAAGAAATTACTTAACAGGCTGATACCCATTTAGAAATTCAGAGGCATTCCTTAAAATGTTTCTTGGCAAACTGAAGTTTATCAGTGGAACTCAGCAATTGGTTTAGCAGGTAGAATGTAGGGGATGGGATTAGGAGACGAGCAGAGCAGGGATGTGTACTGTCTGATCACTGTGAATTGGTGCTAGCGCTGCGATGACCAGAATGTGTCCCTGTCTTTTGCTTTGGGAGGTGATGCCTTGTGCTTGTGTCCATTGACTGCACGCTGGGAGTCCTGTTGCTGGTACCCCCTGGGCTGAGATCATGGGTGTTGTGGGTCAAATATTTGCCTTGTACAGGTGTTTATTCTCCTTGATCTAGCAAGTGCATGTGGAGGGGAAAAAAAAAAAAAGAAAAAGGGATAAAAAAGTAATGTTTTCTTCTATTTCTTCTGCCTGCCCATCCAATTCATTTGTCTGGGACTTGAATTCCCTCAAGAAAGGAAATATGAAAGATTTTTACAGGAAGAACCAGCTGTTCTTCATCCCTGGGGCAAAGGGTGTGCATCATGATCAGTAACCACCCAGCTTGTATCGGTGTGACTGGCACCTGCTGACTGGTTACAGCAGTCCGACTGTTGAGTACTGTAATTCATTAGGGTCTGATGTCATGTGTTTGTTACCACTGTGAGCTGCTTACATGTATTCTTGATGCTGAATTAATATTTTAATGTAGTTTATATAAACAGTTTAATTATGACTGCATGATTTAGCAGTCTTTTAAGGTGGCTATAAAACGGGCTTCTGAGCTCATCTAAAAGTTTTGATGGGGAAAATCCGTTTGCCCATAAATTATTAATTTTAAAAACCTTACAGACATGTTATGGGTGGATTTATTCACATCTGAAACTTGAGAAGAGTTTTATATAGCAGTAACCTAAGGGAGAGTTTATAAAGTGTTCTGCTCGATCTGGTCAGTGAGGATGTGATCCTCTTCTTGTTTCATTACAGCAGTGGTAGGACTTTTGGACAGAGGTTGCAGGGATGAAAATACACAGAGCTGCATTGACTGTGAGAGTCCATCCTTCATAAAATTTTAAGTGGATGTTTGTAGAGGTAAATTCTTTCTTCCCTGTCTTTGTAGGGCTTGTCCTTTTGTTATGTAAATTTCCTTTAGATAGACTCCCAGTCACTGGGGGAGGTTTTCAAAATGCGGAGTTGCCTGCTATGTTTTCTAAGATATATTTTTCTGTGGGGCTGCCTGTTGGCCTTTCTTTTTTTTAAGCAGATACTTTCTTTTGGATATGCTTTCCTTAGGTCCATAGTGGGAAAGATGTACTTAATATCTTCAGGAATGGGATCAACCAAGCATCCTCCTGCAGCTCACAGTGGACAGGTGTTGGTCCTCTGCCTGATACTCATCCCATATTCCCACTTGTGTAATTTGTACTTTCTGTAATCACATTTTTATCACTGCTAACTAATTGCTACCTTAATTTATGACATAACATGTTAAAAATGCCTTATGTGGCCAGGATCAGACTGGAGGACATTGAAGGAATATCACGGTGGGCATGCGGAGCAGGCTGTCTGGTGAAAAATAAGTTGGCAGTGAAGCTTTTTATTATGCTTAAAATCTTGTTCTTGAGAAAGGAGGAAGCACACCTTAGGTACAGCATAACCAATTAATTATTCTTAGCATAATTGAACTCCTAAGGGTCTAATCATTATTAGTCCAGCTCTAATTGTTTCAGAAAAAGAATAATAATGCAGGTAAAACTGTAATGCAAACACTCCTTGGTTTCTACTCATTTTCTTGGCACTATGTTCATCCTGCTCTGCAGGGACCCAAGGTTTCATATTGACGCTGTTGGTCTGTCAGCATCCGAAGCCTTTCTCCAGGAGGAGCACAATGCTCGTGTGGAGGGCTTCTTCTCACTAGGACTTACATGGGGTTCATTTTCATTTGCACCTTTCTCTTTCTTACAGTGCCACACCTCTATTTACGCTATAAGATCTCTTTTAATATGTTAGATTATTATTATTTTACTCCTCAAAGCAGTTTTGTCCAGCTCCAGGTGTCCGTTTCTGTTACTGAGCACTAGTGAGTTAGCTGTAGCTGTGGGCCTGTCTCTGGTCATCCCCTGTCTGCACGCTGCCAGGTGGGAAGCTGCTTCTTGGTCTGGTAGAAGCTGATTTCATATGAAAGTACATAATGCTGTCATGTGGCATTTGACATTATCAGAGGAATATTCTTTGGGTGGCAGCAACCATTATAACAGATATATTGAGAGGAAAGAAAATGTGGACCGAGTAATAATTAATACTATGTACTTACGTTTCTTAAAGTTTAACATAGGAAAGCATTTAGTTTGCCTGTCAAAACTGCTCAGTTTACCTGTCAAAACTGTTACTGGTTTAAATTAGAATGCTTTGGAGAATGTGAAGATGGTAACAGTGGAATGGCTTGGGAAGAGTGATGGAGCAATAAACCTAACTGGTCTAATTAATGGTGCTGCTTGAGACCTTTGAGGTAGGAGAATGTATGACAGACCTGCCCTTCTTGCCCTTTCTTCTTCAGGGACTGAAGTAGCAACAGCTTGCTTCTGCTATACGAGTTCTACTGTAAGAAAGGATTGCATGTGAGTTTTTTAAATGCTTCCTGAGAACAGTATATATCCTTAAAAAATGTTATTTTTTAAGTTTTAAAAACACTTGAAGGTTTTGCATTTTATTAGCCACGTGCTTGCATTGCGCTACGCTTTTTGGAGGCTACTTTTCATCCCTACAATAATATCAAGGTCTGATGTAAACTGAAAGTCATTCTTGATCACCTGAGAAAGAACTGAAGTTACTTAAGGCTGATTTTTAAAGATGGCGAATATCTTGGATTAGGAAGGAAGTTCTTTACTGTGAGGGTGGTGACACACTGGAACAGGTTGCCTAGTGAGGCTGTGGATGCTCCTTCCCTGGAAGCACTCAAGGCCAGGCTGGATGGGGCTGTGAGCAACCTGGTCTAGAGGGATGCGTCCCTGCCTACAGCAGGGGGTTGGAACTAGATGGTCTTAAAGGTCCCTTTCAACCCAAACCATTCTATGATTCTATCTTACATTTCTAAACTTCAAATAGGATAGACAGTAAATGTCCAAGCTCCCCTTTCTTCATTGATTTTGCTATTCAGCCAGTCGTTTCGATTTTTATGTATAAAATATGTGGCTTACTGTTAAAAGGATTTCAAATCAAATTGGCTTTATTTACTTCAAAGTATTCTGAATAATGTTTATTGTGGGAATCATAAGAAAGGAACAGACATTTCTAATAGAAGAGTATTTCCAAGTGGCTTGATTGAATTAAAGAACTCCCACTGGACTGAAAGCTCAAATAATAGCAGTTATTTTAGTGTCTTTAGCGGAATAACAGATTTTTCTTATTTGGCAGTACAACCACATTTATAAACAGCAGTGCGTTGTCCATCAATTGAGGAGGCAGAGAGTAGTTTATGGATGGATGTGCCAACTTTGCTGCAAAATTTTATTTTGGTAAATCTGCTCGGGGAGCAAATTGAGAGGCAGGTTTCTTTCTGGAGGAGGGCGGGAAGACCAGTCTGTTTCTCCAGAAGGCTCTTTCTCTATTGGTTGTCTTGCTATGGTGATGCCAGATCTCCATATGCTATCTAATAAGCTGGATGGAAATTCTAATTCATAAAGAAGAAGCAAATCAGAAACCCCTTTGAAATATACACTTAACAGCAAAGTTACACGTGTGCATACATTCTCTTTATTAAATAAGTAATGTGTTTTAAAATACTAAGCAAGAAAAGAGTATTTTCCTTGGCTTATCTTTTCTCCCTTGTGACCATTTTGGAGCTTGAGCACACAGCTGCGTAAAGGTCCATTTATCATAGCTTCTCCCTTCAGTAAAGTATCCTTCTGGACGTGGGGCTCTCTCACTCCTTTCGTTAAAGCCTTGTGGCCTCAGCATCTTTTGCCAATATTTGGTAACCAGTGGAATTTCAGGTGTGTGTTGTGTTGAACCTAGGTGTGACCTGAATTGAACTGAAAGGAACTTGGGGCAGGAATGGCTTTTTATCTTCTTGAATCACATTTGAACTTGTGGTCTCTTTTGAAGCATGCTGAAATTAATAACCACTACATTTTCTTGACAATACTGGTGAAGATAATGTGGGATTTCCATTATTCTGTCCTGTTTTTTTTTTTTTTTTTTTTAAACCATTTCTCAGTTACAATGAGGATGATGAATGAACTTCACCAAGAAATGATATTTTAAAACATTAGCTTTGCTGTCTTGGTGACACAGTGGAACAGAGGTGATTACCAGCTCTGATGCTTAATTTAAAAGTGACTAAACACTTGCGCTTGGCCCCTGTGTGTAAAGGTGAACTTGAGGGACGTTCAGTCTGTTTCATGGGCAGTTCTGGCAGTAGTGCCAATATTGGCTTTACTCTGCAGGATAAATGCTGAGTATGTATGTTCACTCAGGGCTGCAAGAGAGAACTCTTTCCAGTTGCATTTTCATGCAAATATCTTTATTTGCAGTGTAAAAAATTAGAACAATTAGGTACTCTTGTGTAAATTAGTAGCTCTGTTTATAAATATCGCTGCAATTGAAAGCAGGAGAAGTACCAGATGTGTAATTACATTAGCACAGATATTCTACAGAAAGCTGCTTCTGTGAAACAGGAACAAGCTTAATGTGAAAATCTTTGCTTTTGAGAGCATGCATGCTATGCACATCATTAACCTGTTAATTAGATCTGTTAAGGGCTACACTTGTTAAGCCTTGTTAAATGATTACTTATGTTTAAGAACATTTGTTACTAAACATCCGTGGTTAAAAAGGGTGGGCTGCTGTTGAAAAAGCAGATGATTAAGTTTGGATGTAAAATATGTGTGCAACAGATGTGCACCCATAATTGGTATTTCTCCAAGTTACCATTCTTTTAATTCAAAGAATCATAGCACAAGAACTTTGATAGCAACAGTGGCCACGTTTCCAAGTTAAATATCGCTCACCTCTGCTCAACAGAACTCCTGAATGCTCCACACTGCCACATCTTTCAGTGGTTTTCAGGAAACATGGATCTGTGCTCAGCACAGTCACTCTCAACTTGTGTTTTCTCATCAAAAGGAGCTGGCTTTTGCCTTGTGCTGAAATTTCTGAAAACTTAGGTAAAGACTGTTAGACTTCCAGGGATAGCTGAACACTATTCAGAAATGAGTAACTACCACAAATTCAGAACTGGCAAAGCATCTGCCAAAAGGCAGTGAAGATCTGCCCATGTTACAGAGCTGACCTGAATAATTTGGTACATGATTTGAATAAATCACCTTTAGAACTGAAGTTCTATTTCAGATTCTGTTATTTTAGCAGTGCAGGTATTGAAAACCAACCCAAACCCACCAATAGCCTTTCTCTTTTCCTGTATGCGTTTATTCCCACCCTGGGACGTGGGTTAACATTCTGCCTGCTGCATTGTTCACTTATAAGGCTTGGCTTTTGCTAATCAGACACAGATTTATGCCCAGGACTGCCCTACTATCTCTTCTATTTGTACTTACACTGTTGCTGGCTTTTGCCCTGGGGAATCTAGCTTAACTGGAAAAGAAAACAACAACCACCCCCCACAAAATTAAGAAACACAGAAACAAAAAAAGTATAGTTCTGTATGTTGTAATGCTTTACTGTTATGTATCGTTGTGGCTTTTCTTGTTCTCATTTGGGAGTTTGTGTGCAGAGAAGCACTGTGGGAGGTGGGCTGTTCCTCTGGGCTGGCTGTAGCTGTGTCCTGCTCTCCAGGAGCACAACATGCATAATGTGCTGGTTTGAAAAAACACAGCAAGAAAACAAAAAAAAAAACAAACAAACTAGTTCAAAAGCCCTGTAGGCTAATACAGTCTTTGTAAGATCATAGAATCAAAGAATGGCTTGGGTTGGAAGGGACTCAGAGATCGTCTAATTTCATCCTGCCTTGGGTAGAGTTGCCAACCTCTAATTCAGGCACGAAATCAGGTTGCTCAGGGCCCCATCCAGCCTTGCACCCCTCCAGTCTGTCAGTGCCTTGCTGTCACTCACCTGCAGGTGCAGTTGTTTGGAACCTGGGGAATGCAGCCCCCAGACAGGAAGGACACGTGTCTTTCTGAGGTACCTACCTAGATATGCTGTGCTTGCTTGTAGTTTCTGTGATTCTTGTCACCAGATTCCCAAGATTTTTCTAAGTCCTAACACCTGTGACTCAGAATGAGGTGATGTGATCCTGTTCTCTGAGTGCAAACTCAAGTAGTTCAGTTATTCTGTTCTCCTGGACCTTGCAATCAAGAAGCTGAATTTGTGATGTGATAGGAAACCACTTCAGTTTATAAAATAATGCCTTTCTCTCCCTCTCTTTTTAATTTTTTTTTTTCAGAATTGACTTTTCCTGGATTTCATTACTTACAGTGCAGTGGTGTTTGGCTGTCACTCTTCCCCAAAGTCCTGAAGTAAAAATCACTTCAATCTTAAAGCCCTTCATCCTGGCTTTACGGTGTATGGAAACGTAAGCTCTTTGGCCCTCTCAGATTGATTGGAGGCTGCTCAGAGTTCAGCCCTTCTTCCTGACAGCAGCCTCTGCTTAGGAAAGCCGTTGGATGAGCAGATTGATTTACTGCTGGAGAGCACATCATTCTGAAACTTCGGTGTGCCTGCTAACGTTGTGTATTCCTGCACAGCTTTTCTAAGTATGGCATTTTTCTGAAATAGGTTTTTTTTCTTCAGAAGCTGACAGCTTCAAATAGAGTGTCCAGAGTAAGGTAAATTTAATAATGATAAACTGAAAGTGGACAATTAAACGAGGTCTGCGAAGAAAAAATGAAAAAGGTCCGCTAGAAAGCAGTGTGCGTAGTTCTGCAATGGCCTCTGTCCAGTTTTTATAAAACTGGTTGTGCACATTTGAAAGTAACACATTTCCCATGAACTACTTATGCTGTCTGTCGCCTGGGATTGCTGTTACAGTGCTGTCCATCTTTGCAAAAATACTGATTAGTAGCAGTGTGAGCAGCATGGGAAATCCAGCCCATTGGATTGCTCTTCCATAATGCTTACTAAGAAAAGTGACTGTGTGGCCCATGCACTTGGGAAGGTCTTTCTGTGTAGAAGCATCTCCCAGTTCTCCCTATTCAGGTTACATTTACAAATACTTTTATGTCGTAAAAGGAATTGCTTTTCATGGTTTTGAGTTTTAACTCTCTGTAATCCAGTAGTGCAATGTTTTAACAGTATACACAGTGCTGTTCATAGCTGTAACCTGTTGGTAACATCTATATATTGTTTTTATAGTGCACTTAAATTTGTATACATTATGACCTCATCTCTTAACATCAGCTACTATCAAGACAAGAAATCTGCTTTCTCAGACCCGTCTGGCATATTTAGAGGGTACTACAGGCATGTTTTACAATCTGTGGGTTGGTTTTTATTTATTTATTTATTTTTCATTTTAAACTGGGAGTTGAAAGAAAAGAACATTTCTCCCCGAGCTGTCTCTGGGGTGTGGACACACGATTGAGTAACTCAGCTAATGCAGTTTACATTAGTGCTTAATATTGAGAAGCCCTGCCTGCAGGTGTCGAGGGGTTAGTAAATCATTGCATTTTCATAAACAGCAGTGTTCCTTAGATTGTGCTGCAGAATGTCTTGCTTGCTGGAGTGTGTCTTGAGTGTTACCGCATGTGGATAATAAGGTAAAAATGTGAAATGTAAAATTGGAATAAACTGCTGCATGGCTGTGAGTCACTGAACTTCGCTTTCATTCAGGTCTAAAGTGAGATTAGTAACTGAGATGCCGAATTACTTGTTTGTGTAGGTCATGAAAACGGAAAAAAGTGTTGCAGATAGTTAGAATTAATCACAGGAATCAGGAATTTTATCTGCCATGTGTGATATATTGCAAATAGTGCAATAGACTTTTGTATAGCGTCTCTCATACAAATCATAGCAAAAAGTATTTTGCTGTGTTGCTATTAATAATAAATAGCAAATAATTGAGATAAATGCAGAGGAGGAAAAAAAGCTGAACTTTGTCCACAATGTGACAGTAGATGTAGAGTAGACATACAGGAGGACACTTCCGAAAAGCAGAGGAGTAGGCAGGTATGCTAAAAATGGCTTTTCTTAGAATCATGAAGGTTGGAAAAGAGCTCTCAGATCCCCAAGTCCAACCCCAGCCCACCCCACCACGCACACTGACCACAGCCCTCAGCGCCACAGCTCCTGAACCCCTGCAGGGACGGTGACTCCACCACCTCCCAGGGCAGCCTCTGCCACTGCATCACTGCTCTTTCTGACTGGTATCTTACTTGATATACTTTGTCACATAAAATGGCTGAACTGCTCAAATCTGGTGTCTTAGACTCCGTATAGAGCTGGTATTTGAGATTTTAGTCTTATCATCATGTGAGAAAGGATGCAGTTGGACTGAGTGCACTGACATAGAGCACAGTATATGTGTTATGCATCCATCAGCACAGTTAGTAAGACTGTTGTTCAAATCATTTAGAAATATTTTTTTTATGGCTTTTTATCAAATGTCTTTGTATCATACCTAGAAGAAATTTATTGGTGAGTAAATATGTGGTAGTTCATATAATCTTTAGCAGTTTGGTCCATAAAAAAATAAACATACATCTAAGTCTCATTAAAAATTACATATATCTCATAAAAATATCTGAAAATTTACATAAACCCATTAAAAAAATTGGTTTTAATGCTTTTAGAAATAAAGCTCAGATGTTTTGTTTGTTGGTTTTTTGGTTTTTTTTTTTCCTTCTGTTCTCAGAGTCACAAAATGAGTTGCAGTTTTCTATTTCTTATACATGTGATCTGGTGGAGGGATGCTAGAATTACATCCCGAGTAGCTCTATTACATTTCATGCAGAAGTGTTCAATTAAAGTGTACAGTGCAGTGGTCTACTGGGGGTTGTGATCACATCTGGTGGAGTTATTCCTCAGCCAGGCATTAATGACATCATACTTCTGTTTTGATTTAGGGGGCTCTTTGTCTGTACTAGGAATTATTAGGTTCTCTTTAAATACTAGAATAACTGCTTTTAAATTTGATACATGAAGTAAAAGCTGGGGTAAAAAAGTAAGCAAATGATGTGGAGGACTATGCCAATGATAGCCCATTTGTTTTTATCAGAGTTGTTTCAATATTTTATGTATCAGATGCAACTTGGAATGTATCTATAATGTATTTGAAAGAAATTGCTAACCCAGTACTCTGTTTAACTGATTACTAATCTAATCTTAAATTTGGAAATTAGTACAGAGCTACAGGGACGGAATACTTGTAGAAGATGCTTATTGAATGAATTCTCAGATGGTGAAATGGTTGCAATTAAGCTAAATGTCATATTAAACAGAGCATAATTATTGTAGCAGTCCTTACTAAGCAATAACATACTTGTTAAGCAACTCTTATTGGCTTATCTATTTGAGATTTGATATTTAATGGTGTTTCACTTTGTCTGTAATACGTAATTTTTGACTGAATAGCCTGCTTGCCTTACGCTTTTGTGACCTCTGTGTCAAAGAGCAGATGTCACTGTATCCATTCAGACATAATTATTGCATAATTGTAGGTGGCTCTAGCAGGCAGGAAAAGCAAATCAGTGCCTGCTATATCAAATAAACACTCGTTTGCAGTGCTATATTGCTTGCTCCTAACTGGATTAGGGATGCTTCTTGAGCTAATTATATGGTTATCTTTCTGATGGATAAAAGATGGCAAACAGAACGAGGTGTAGGTTTTCTTTATTAGATGGACTGAATTTATGAATTGCTTTCACTGCATAGTGCTATAGATGTCTTATGAGAGATGGTGGGATGTCTCTGTTTAGTTCTTCATTGTGTGACTTCTCATGTTTCTGAATAGTGATTTGGTAGACTTGCTCTTCAGTTTGCTCTTCAGACTAAAGGATTTATTTATGCAATTTTAGGGGCAGATCTCAGTGACTTTTTTTTTTTTTTTTTTTTTTTGGCACTGTAGTAAGTCCTGTTGAGCAATCACTGATTTTATTGGGTACTTCTTTGTGGAATGTTACTCGAATATTCCAGGTTGGAATGAACAGTTCACAGTCATCTGGTTGAACCTCCTGCTCAGAGCAGGGCTGGCATGGAATTCAAAACCAGGCACCTCAGGTCTTGAAGTCTTGAGAACCTCTAAGGAACCTATGTGACCTGTGTGCCAAAGTGCTTGTCATCTTGTTAACCCTCCAGTGTACTTCCAGGACCATCCAGTTTGGTGCCACCCTTTGCCTCAAAAGGACTTTGGTAAATTGTTAGCAGAAGAGCTTGATTATAGTCTTAAGAACTGGCTTCAGGGGCATTTTTCACATAGATGGCATAAATTCCACGTAGCTTCCCTGAGATGGCATTCATAGAGCACAGTCATTGGCCACATATGTCACTGACCATCCACTTTTTTCTTGCTGCAGTTGGGTGTCCGTGGTCCATTTCTATGGATTCTCCTGCCTTCTGGAAACTGCTGCGTCTCAGACATTGCCAGTTTTCAACTTCTCTTTCACATCTGCCTGCTTGAATTCAGAGATCTTTGCTCCTGGATAGACATTTTCTGTCCATCCAGGACACTTTCAGTTTCAGTAGTGGCATGAGACTGTGTCCATCTATTTTATCTTTATCTCTGTGTACTTTCAAAGACTGATCAGCATGAAATAGATTTTATTTTATTTAGCCCTCTGATTTAATATCAGTGTCCTCCCGGCTGGGAGCTGTAATGCATCTTTTAAAAGTTCTACATTTTGATGCGTTAGTTCTAGTGGGTGTTCAATAAAATATTCTTTATACCATTGTTCACGTTCTGCTGAGATGTTTCTTTTAATTGACTCGTTTATTTTAAGGAAGGTGTAAGTTTACATGGCTGCTCTAAAAAATAGTTAAATGCTAAGTAAAGAGCAGGCTGTTGTCTAGAAAGTATTTATATCCCTCTCCTCAGTTAAGTTACTGAACAGGACATTTGACTAAGCGGTGAAACATTGTGGATTAAGTTTACTACTATGTCCTGAAGTGATCATTGGAAGTGAAAAATTCTATCGTAACAGATTTGCATCTGATTTGCCACCCTTATTTTTTTCATTCTTTCTTTTGATATGCGAAGAGTGGTCTAATAGGCTACATTTTTAGTGTGTTTGCCAGAGAATAATTGCAAATTGTCATTTGTCTAATGATAGTGCAATTGCTCGTGAGTCCTTTCTTTTATTTGTAATTTTTCACTCTAAATTCAGATCTGACATTAAATAATGGCCAATTCTTTCCAAAGCTTCTGCTGCATCTCTGTCGTCTTGTTAATGTCAGAGCTGGTAAATCTGCAGCTATTATATAGAGTGGCTCATGAAGTACTGAAGAGATGAGTTCTACAGAGTAGTCAAAGAGCAGTGGTAGGTTTGGTGAGTTGAATTTGGCTAATCCTCTTCTACTGGTTTTTTATTATTCTATGAGGATTTTAGTGGTGTCTTGATATAGAGAAATACGAACTTAAAGTCTTCCTGTCCTAAGAGTTTAGTATATCCTAAATTGGTGTAGTGTGTTCCAAGCAATCCATGAGGAAAAAAATCAGTTATGCACTAAGCTGAAGTGAAACAATATTGGTTATGAATTTAAAAATGAAATGGTGAAAAAATAATCTTTGCCTGTACTGAAAATCCCAAAACTCAAAAAATGAGATTGCCTTTGTTAAACTGCTTCAGAAAAGTAAGCGCTGGAATAAGCTCTCATGATGCAGTTGTGTTGTGTTGCCTGCTCTTTGTGGAGGTTACTTTCCTCTATTAGTAAAAGCTAATTAGTGTTGAATTTCAGCTATTATTTTTTTGTAAGATGCAGCATATTCATGATCCGATCTCTGTTTTTGAATCGTGTTGGTATTTTATTGGAATAGTCTTTTAAATGAAGGTGATGTATCAAGAATGAGCATTTAAAAAAGACCACTTCGTGTAACTGAACTAAACATAAAATTCCTTTCTCTTTTTCTTTTTTTTTT
Source organism: Tragopan temminckii (assembly GCA_028571105.1). Lineage (NCBI taxonomy): Eukaryota > Metazoa > Chordata > Aves > Galliformes > Phasianidae > Tragopan > Tragopan temminckii. Next base: position 29,279,551 of record JAOWBP010003503.1, read on the forward strand.
GAATCTTCAGGTTTTTAAGCCCATTTAATTATATAGAAAGTCACAACTATGACTAAGAATAATTTGTATAGTACGGTTTGTGAAGTACAGTATAGTTTGCTGCTGTCTTTTGTCATTCAAGATGTGTCACCGTTGAGGTCCTCATCTGGCAATGATATCTTTTGGTGTGAAATACAGGAGGTATAAAAGGGACAAAGATTTTTTACATAGCCTGAAGACTGGATACATCAAAAGCTGCAGCTGTCTAAATCCTGGTGACTCTGAAAACCCTTCTAGCCTGTTGACCACAGGAGGAGGTGACAGACTAAGGGTAGGGTTGCAGTCATAGCCTGGAGGATGAGGGAGGGAGAGCAGCCACAAAAGAGACGACTCCTGTGTCCCTGCTTTGTAAGTGCAGCCTTTGGGCAATGAGGTGCAGGCAACAAATGGTGAAAAGGGGGATGGTGGCAGGTGAGCAGTGATGCCTGGACAGTCTGTGCTCCACATGTGCTCCCAGAGCTCCCTGCTGTTGAGGAGAGGCAGCTCTGAGGAGCTCCTTGCACTGATCTGATCACTAAGTCTATGAGCTTGGGAATGGGGATGCCAGAGGAAGTTCAGCAGCGATAGCTCAGTGGGGCTCTTCAAGACTGTATTTAGGTCACTGCTTTTCCCCAGGGTTCCTGTGCAGATGCTTGGGATGTGTAGTAGAAGCAGCTTGGCTATATGCTAACTGTTTACCTCTTACTAATGATGGAAAGGACATTGTTTATTCATGCATTTGCGCAATATCATGACCTTGGCTCTAGGAGGGTCACTACTCTACCTATATAGGAAGAGCAACAGGTTTACCTTCAGAAACATCGTCAGCTGGATGAAATACATGGGATTATAATTGCAGCTATTATGGGGGCTGTTTTGGATCTTATGTTCTTGTTTTCTTAGTGTAAGCTTATAACTGATTCCAATAGTTTTAAAATCAATTTTGGAAAACTTAACTTGACCTATTTGTTGTAAGTTCATTTTCTGCCTTGAGAAAAATACAAAAGACAGGGTTATTGCCGTGTACTTTCAAGCACAGATTACATATGTAGTTTTCTTACCAAGTGAAATGATTCTGTTAAGATGTTCTGGAAAGTTTTTAAACTTAGGATTGAGATGAGACTCTCTTGAGACATGATCATCAAAATCCTTTTAATATGCTAAGATTTGGCCTTAGCGCTTTCTACTACCTTTTCTTCTCATTCTAAAAGCAATTTTGTACTTTACAGCCCTTAGGTTGTTTTGTGGACTTGGTGGATTTTGTGGAATAATATTTTTAGGGAAAAATCTTTCTACTTAGCCTTGTCTGATTTACATGCACTTAGAAATCTTTAAATAACATTCATATAGTTATTATATATGTATGTTCATGTGCTCTGGAACTAAAAATTAGATTGCTGGGTTTAATTCTGATTCCGTTTCTCTTGCCAAATGACCAGCTATACCCCCACCTGTAGTACCACGTACTGCAAATGGAGACTCCTTGCTCAAGGTAATTCCCTGGCTAATGCAGAAGGTGAGGGACCTGTTTTGCTGTATGGGGCTCTATTCACAAAGCAGCACCCTGCAGGACCCACTGTGCATGATGTGCATCATCGTGTAACATCACTTCCTACATTTTCAGCTCCTTTTGAGAGCATAGTCTTATCCCTGTGGTATTTATCTGCACCATTTTATCACCGTAGACAATGATTCAGCTGCTTCCCAGAGCAGTTTATTCCACTGACTAATTGTCCTATTAAGAATGTTTTCCCCTTATCTAACTTGCTTTTCTCCTCCTATTAGATCATTGTTCCTTTATGATCATTTTTATATGCATTTGTACAAGTGGAATTAAATATTCATATTTCCTCAGGCTTTGGGTGCATTCCCCTGTTGCAGAAGCGTGTCTGGTCTGCCTTTAATTTGAAACATTGCGGGGCCAATGGGAAGCAGTGTTTTTTTTCCAGGTTTCAGGGACCAAGTATTGGACCCATGTGGATATGTGGGGAAGAGGAGTGTCACGTGGGCCTTTGGAGACATTTCATAGAATGGCTTGGATTGGAGGGGACCTTAAAGACCAAGTGGCATTTACTTGGTTTTAGAGATGAGCTGATAGTTATTCATTGTTTAATGGATGCTGGAGCGTGGTTTTGCCACTGTTAGGTGTTAGGGTGGCTCAACCCTCCCTCTTTTGCAGGTCACTGGGGCCGATGTGTGGGTGACTGCGGTTCTGGGGGCACACGAAGCCGGGCTGTCTGGTGCACCCACACCGAGGGCTGGACATCCCACCACGCCAACTGCGACGAGCAGGAGAAGCCCGAAAGCCAGCGGCGGTGCTTCAAGGTCTGCAACTGGCACTTGGAGCTGTTCGAGTGGGAGGTTTCGGGATGGGGACCCTGTGTGCCCAGCGGTGAGGCTGGACCCTGCGTGATGGCGCAGCACGGCCTGCAACGCCGCAGCGCCCGCTGCCTTCAGAAGCTGGACAGGAGTGTCGTGGCCGCTGAGATCTGTGAGCACCTGGCACCACAGCCACCCTTGGAGCAGGCCTGCCTGGTGCCGTGCCCGCGGGACTGCATTGTCACAGACTTCTCCCCCTGGTCTCAGTGCGGTGGGGGTTGCACCAATAGCTTGCGGCACCGGACCCGTGCCGTCATCGCTCCTCCTCTCTATGGGGGTGCCCCGTGCCCCAACCTGACGGAATCGCAGACCTGTGCTGCTGCCGCTTGTCCGCTGGGCGAGGAGGAGCACACCTACAGCCTCAAGGTGGGACCTTGGGGCGAGTGCAGGCTGCCCCGCCGCGAGGATGCCTCGTTGGATTTGGGGGAGGACTCTGGAGAACTGAGCGCGTCGTGGTTGGAAAACCACAAGGCCCAGCACCATCCCCACATGGGGCAGGTGGGGTACCAGACCAGGGCAGTCAGCTGCGTGCGGAGCGACGGCAGGCACGCTGTGCTGAGGTAAGGGCGCTTCCACATCTCTGCTTTTATTTCCTTTCTTTCATGAGTTGCCACTTTGCACAGCCTAATGCACTCACCTTCTTGAGTTTTAAATGCAAATTTTTATGCATTTTCTTTACAGGCTGCTTTTTGATTTAATTCCCTGCTTGTGAAGCTAGCATCCGCTGAGTATTTTGCATACTTGTACGGTTTGTGGCTGTTTAATTCATTTTATGTTTTTAATATTTCTCTTCTGGTTTTGTTTTGTGGAAACCTCAGGGAAATGGAGGTATATGTATATCACCTCTTGCTGGGGAGGTGCTGATCATGGAAGGGTTCCACTCTCAATCACCTAATGCATGTACTTGGCTGGAGAGGCTTAACTTAAACTCCTTCGTTCCCACAGATCAACACTGAATAAAACAAGAAGTTTAAGCCTGACAAGTTTGGCCCTGTGAATTTACTAGAAGATATTTCTTGGCCAGATAGATCAGTGTGCAAAGCTATGGTTGTCTTCTGCTTGTGAGGAGCCTTCATGATTGCGATGTTTCTGATGCCAGTATAAGATCTGTGACTTGCATGTATTTCTTCGACAGCAGTTGTTGATTTCTATCCTCACGTGCTTTATTTAACAATTTCCCTTGTTCTATGCAGGTCGCTTTTCTGTAATTCAGATGTGAAGGTTACAATAATGTACAGCAAATAATGGAAAGATTTATTCTCCGTATTTCTCGCATTTAAATTCAAACAATCTGAGCTCTGCCATTTGACTTCAGATTGAATTTGAGCGGGTGCCAGGAGCTATAGATTACTGAGGAATTGATTAAATTCTGAGAAAGTCAGAAGCCAGATTTTTGAAGAACTTTGCCTGCCCATTTTTTCCACCATTATTAGGAGTTGTTGAAAAATCAATGACGTCTGTGAAGGAGGAGAAAAAGGAATGTTTTGAATTCAACAAGGACAAGTACAGGGTCCCATATATGGGGAGGAGTAACCTCAGGCACTGATATGGACTTGGGGCTGACCTGCTGGGAAGCAGCTTTGGGGAGAAGGATCAGGGAGAAGACCTAATGGACACCATGTTGCCCATGAAGCAGCAGTGCGCCCTTGTGCCCAGCGGTATCTTGGGCTGCATTAGGAAGGGCATTGCCAGCAGACTGAGGGAAGGGGTACTCCAGGAGTCCCTTCCAACCTCATTTACTCTGTGGTTCTGTGAAGAATCCTGCTCCTGAATTTTGCAGAAATCAGCTGTTATCAGTATCTATAGCTCCTGGTGCCTGCACAAGTTCAAATTGGAGAGATAAGGGGTTATTCTCTGTCTGATGCTCTACCCCTGCTAATGTCAGTAGTTATTTTGCACATGTACTGAGGTGAAAATAAACATTCTAGCCATTTTCTTACCTCCTCCTATTACATCTGTAGCAAGGTAAATATTTTTTATTGCTTGGAAAAACGTCAAGATTTGTGAACTGTTGTAGCAGTTTCTAAGATCTTGACTTCATTACTTGTCTCTAAGTGTATGCTGATTCTAAATACACAGATTTTATACTATGTAGCTGCTTGACTTTAATGGAGTTACTTGTGATTTATGTCCCTGTGGGACCTGCAGCAGGTTTATGTATGTGCCACGTGGTATCTGCCTTTCTGGCCATTATATCTCATTCTTTGTCAGAGGCTCTGGGTGGGGAATCCTGGCTTGCTTCAAGTTTCTCTTCCCTCACACTCTCACTGGCACTTTTGCTGTAGGAATGGGGATTGGAAGCCACTGTTCATACTTTGCTCTTCGCTTCACTGCTGTGTAATCTGTTGAATTTCTGGATGACAGCGCAGATCACAGATGGTTCAGTTTTATTGTTTCTACCTGGGATCAAGCTGTCTTCTTCCCTCATCCTTTCTGATTTTTGGGGGTTCTTTTGTTTTTCTTTGTTTCTTCTTTTCAGGTGATCCAGCCCCGTTTGGGAACATGTAGTTCCACTAGTTGCCTCCTAGCAGAGTTTTTCTCCTGAGTCTGTGTCTCAGGTTTAATGCAGGGATGCGAGTAGCCTGTGCCTTACTCTTACTAGGCCTGTATGCAAGGGGAGCATCCATAGTTTGCATAGTTCTCCTTCAAAAATAACTTGTTACTAACTGTAACTATGTAGCTTAAACTTGGAAACCTGATACCTGAACCTAAAATCTGGCATAAAATCTGTGTTTAATTGCGGGGCTTGAATGTCCCTGATACCAAACACCCCTAACAACAGCTCCCTTAAAACAACCGTATTAATGCCTTTCTAGTTTCATTGTGCAGCGTATTTGCTGCCATTCTCCTGAAGAATGGACCCGATCTTGCAGATGTCACTTCACAAGAGTGATGATATTTTGGCTACTGGTAAAGAAGAGTAAATGCATTTGCATAACCCTGAAGCAGAACTTGGCAGACAGCCAAATGTCTGCTGTAGAACTGGGAAGAATTGCTTTATTTGTGCTTTTTCATTTTCCTGGCTGAGATTTCCTATTTAGAATAACACTGTTGAGTAAGTCCCAATGAGAGTTACAAATTAAATTTCTGGGGTACTAAGGGAAGAGAGAAATATCCCTAGAAATGCTTCACCAGGTCTCTAAGCTGCTTAATTATGCTGCCGTGCTGGGATTTTATCACCGCCACTCATTCCTTTTGCCACTAGGAAAAATGGCATATGACATATGTGGTCACTTGAACACCATTTCCCATCAAAGAGCAAACGTATGGTCAGCCCCCTTCCAAATCTATAATGCAGTGGCAGCAGAGATGGCTCTGCGGTGTTCACAAGTGGTGTCTGATGCTTAATTTATTATCAAAGTTGATGAAGTGACTGGTTTCTAATCTCAGAGCTGTGTCAGCCAGCTGTGCCAGTGCGTGTCCTTGTGTGTGCGAATGGAGGGGCTGCACTGGAACGGTGGTCAGAATTTTAAGGGAATGGGTGTGAGTTATTTTTTTTTAAAGACTAAATGATTGAATGCATTCACATCTTAGGGGTGCGAGGTTACTGGCAGAAAACTCATTTTGGCTTCTTCGTTAACAAGTCTGTGATTAATGAGAAGAGCAAATGCGTTGTCCTTTCTCTTGTGAGATAAGTAGCAGCAGCAGGAAGTGTGCCTGACATTTGCTTTCAGTTTTTCTTTTACTCTCAAGTTGTGTGGTTGAATCTGGAAAACAGGAACCTTTGGTTTTTCACTGAACCCACAGGTGGGAGTTGTGATTAAAAATTAGGTTAAAAAAAAAATTAGCTTTCAATCTCATATCCTGTAATGAAGTCAAATGTAAACACTCCCATACCTTTAAGAAAACCTCAGAAAAAGTTACAGGAGATGTGCACTTTAAACTTCTGCTGCTTTTGGTTTTCTGTCTTGTCATAGTTGTGAAAACCTTCTGAGTAGTGACACAAAGGAACTTTTATTTTTGTTCCCTACGTTTGGGTTAGAAGCTAGATTGCATTTAGATAAATGAGCAACTGTAACTACATGTTGAAATCCTAAATACATTTGTCTTGTTTCTTCTGACCTTATGGATGTACTCATTAAGTACATTTGGTGTTCCCAGTAAGCATAAGAAGTTAAAGCTGAGAGCAAAACAGCCCTTCCCTTCCCTTCCCTTCCCTTCCCTTCCCTTCCCTTCCCTTCC
>JAOWBP010003503.1:29287922-29303150 GCA_028571105.1 Tragopan temminckii
TTAGTAGCTGGCCTAAGACCCAGGGTTTGTGTTGGCATTACAGAGGTACCTTGCTTAAACATCTCAGTCATGGACACCTACCCTTAACAGCAGAAATTGGTCTGTGAACTCCAGTGGTTGTTTTGAAGATGCACTGAGAAATGTGTGTTGGGAACTCCTGCACAGTGTGTTCTTGCAGTTGTCACATCTTGCAGGGTGATGTGGTTCTGCTCTGTTTCCTCAGTCTCTGCCTCCATCCCTGCTACAAAGAAGTAATGCGAAGGGGGAGATCAGCCACGGGTCTCAAGATGAATGATGGTTTGGTATCACTTGACCTGCACATATGTCCTGACCAATGTTATTTTGACCTGAAAATTGAGAGGAGATTTAAACCACAAATGAGAGAAGTCCTGGAACGTATTTGATGTCCTTGTACCAGAGAACACATGCAATTTGAATCTATGGATTTTGGAGTGTTTTGTTCTGTTAAAGCTAGGTCATGCTAATGCTGCATCTGACTCACTCATGTATCTGGGAAAATCAGATTACTGGATATGAGGAATGGAAAGCAAGAGCATCTCGATCAAAGCAAGCTGAGGATTTTGGCTTTTTCTGTAGCACGTGGGGTCGTTCACTTCCTAGAATCAGTGGGGTGTTGGCCTGAGCAGAGGAGGCTCTGCCATCTGCTCTGTGTTTCAGTCCTGCTGCCCGCAGAGCGCAAACCCACGAGAGCCGCTTGTGGGCAGAGCGGGATGTCGTGTACGGGATGCAGAGGAAAGGAACTCTTTGATGTAGACACTGTGTCGAAATGTGCTGTGTTCCGTCTCGTGTGGGAGCTGAGGCGAAGTGGGAAAGGTTACCACAGAGTTGGTTTTGTTTTCATAACTGGTGGTGAAAGGTCATTTTGAAGGCATTTTGTATTGCAAACTGGGTTGCAGTTCTTCCACTGAATTTACAATAGCTGTGCTGTATATCCTTCCTGCAGCCCTCCAAATTACATAAATACATCCAGAGGGACAGAATCCATTGTTTTGAATGCCAAAAGCTCTTATATAATATTTTTAAATGCTTGTGGTGGAATTTTGGATAATTCAGCAGTCAGGAGCTGGCAGGATGAATACAGGGCTTGGCTTATGATGAGGAATACTGGGCTCTACATCAGCTCTTCTTGGCTTCATTTAGATCTGGGACTTGGATTAAAACTCTCTAGAATTCAGTTCTTTGCACACGGAGCTGCAGTGTGGTGCATCTCTCATGCTTTTTTGATGTAAAATGTATGTGAGAAAGGTAACCTTCGTAATCAGAGAGGCCATGAAGTTGCTGGATTAAATAAACCATCGCAGTTGGGTTTAATGACAGTGGTGGATGAGCTCTGCAGCTCCCCTGTGCATTGGACAAGACTGTTCATAATTGGGCGAGCTGCTTTAATTTGACTGAAGTATGGTCTGTCAGGAAGGAAGCCTTATAAGCAACTTTAACTGCATTATGCAATGGAACGAGGCTCTTACAGAATTACCTGTGTTTTCATTAATAACACACAATTCCTGCCTTTTCTGTTCCTTCAGGTGATTAACCAAAGGCTTTTGTCAGCGATTTCTCACCTCTGTTTTGAGGGGTGCACTGGGATATCTCCCTATTGGTGGAGGCAGTGCAGGGGTAAAACCCTCAGTGCTGATCTGCCTTGGCCTCAGGAGAGGGGAGCATTGATCTCTCATCATTTGAATATAAATCCAGGGCTGGGGCTGCTGATATTTTCTAGCTTTTAGATTTTTGTTTGAAACAACAGCAAAAGTTAGATGACAAAACCTGGGCTGAGGTGCTGGCGATGTCCATCTCCAAAGAAATTTTTTCTTTTGGTGTGAGTTAGTGTCATTACCTTAACAAACTACAACGGCTGCAAATTGCTAAAACTAGCGTGTGTGCTAAGCTATCCAGAAAGGGTCTTCTGTAAGCCACGTGTGATGTGTTGTGGGCTACATCTGCTGTTCTTGGCTTATCTGCTTCAACATGAACACTTCTGCCTTGGGGCTGAGATCTGTCAGTGCAGACCGCAGAGATGCACTCATGGCTGCTTCCATCCGGAGCAGAGCTGTGCTCCAACCACTGCACCAAAGACGACATTCAAAAATGTCATATTTTTGGAATATGTTTTTTTGTAGAATTGTTCCTATGCTACTTTATAATTTTCTTTGCAAGCAGTATGGAGAAAATCAGATGAGTGAGTGATAACTTCAGCTGAAGACGCTGAACAGGGCAATTGCTGCTGACAGCAGAACAAAGCAATCAGAAGTGTACCCAATGCTTTAACATTCCAATGCAACTTATATATTTAAATAGACAAAAAAAAGCGCCATGTAATCAGAGGGATTTAAAGGAATAATATTTCTTGCAACTACTGCTTATTCAGGTGTTGCTCAATACATAATCAGTCGGCACATTGTTTTCTCCATTGCCATGTGCTTATTACATTGTGCAGTCAGCTTTGACTTAAAAGATAAGTGAGTTAAATCTGATGTTAAGCCTTTGTGGTGTTTTGCTAAATAGAATGCTCAATCCAGGGTCATAAAGGCAGAAAGTTAAGTTCAGCGTGGTTGTGAGACTTGAAATAACGTGTGGGTTCAAGTGTGAGTTACAACCAATTGTACCTTTGTGCTCATTTGTAAAAGAGAAAAAAACTTTAAAGCAGGGGAAAAAATTCCTGATTTTTTTTTTTTTTTTCCTAATAATATAAATCGAAGCTTATACTTGAACACTGACATTCCTAAAGCATTTCTGCTAGGCTTGGAGCCAGCCCCGCTACTTGTGTACATGGGCAAACCTGTCCTCACTGTCCCTGGATATTCACTGTATCTTTGGGTTTGATGGCTGTGATACAAAAGGCAGATAACAGGGAGGGTTACTTAACTCACCTCCTTGCCTTGCTGCTTATTCTGAGGTGTTTTGGGACAGGTGGGTTTTCATCTTGTGTCTCTGCTGCCAGTGCCTGCGGTGCAGTTTGCAGCTGGGAAGCTTCTCCAGATGGATGGATCTGCTGCTATCCTGCTGCAGAAGCACAGCGACGTCCCCCCCCAAAAAACAGAGTTCAGGATGCTCTCTGGATTTCCCTCTCAAGTGACTTTTATGAGACGCTCAGTGGAGAATTAGGTGTTTATGCATGGACGAGGAGAAGTGTAATGAAGAGGAAAACTACAGTCTTTACTCATTTTAGGCTTTCTAGTGCTTTTCAGATAAATTCAGAGATAAGTTGCAATACAAAGCGTGCACCTATTCTTATGCACTTTTCAACACTTCGATGTAGGACTTAGACACAAATAAACCCTCCCCAAACCAAACCCAGAAGCAAGCTTTGAAGAATGATAATGGGAAAACCTTAGAAAGCTGCACATGTGAGGCTTTACAGAGAGAACTTCTTGAAAAATGTGGGACTCCAGGGCTACAGTGCTATGAAGCGAGGCACTGCTTTAATATTAATTGTTAAGGTATTGAGAAATGAAGAGAACTTCGACAAGAAAGCAGGGTCTTGGCTTGACAGTCTTTAAAAATAAAGAAATACATATTGGACGAATGTTAGCAGCTGAGGGGCAGGACTGAAGATGCTGTTATCTTGATTGTGCACCCTGTGTGCACATAGTTTGCTTCCTTGACCAGAGACAGTGCCTAGGCACGTGTTTTGTAGCATTATATTCATAATTTATGCTATGGGACTTGAAATATTCTCATTTATCTTCCTCTGTTACTGGAGCAGATTTGGCTGGCAACGAAGGAGCTGTAAGCAGTGAGGGGTTTTGTTGTTCCAGCTTTCATTTTTCTTCTGTAGAGGGCTGTGAGCAGTAAAGACAAACTTGCAGGCTGTTGGGATATGATGGGGGCACACAACTGGCCTGATGCTGAGGATGCTTGCTGGACTCCCAGTGGTCTGCCCAAGAGAGTACCAGGAGCAGGTGATATGGATGCAGAGAAAGATGGTGTCAAACAGCTGATCTCCTCTTTCCAGGTGGGCTGCAAAGGAGCTGAGGGCAGTCTGAAGCTGTCAGGCAGCTTGGCTGTGTTAGTGGGGGTTAATTTCTCCTTCTCAGTAGTTTGGTGATTGCAGGTAGCAATGCCCTGTGTCATTTCTGTAGGGGAAGGCAGTGAGTTGTGGACTACACTGCAAAGTGGTGAATCATGAGCCTGGAGAGAAAATGGAACTCTGAAACTTTTCTGAATGGAATCCATGGAATATTTTGGCAACTGTAAATGTGGAAACCAGAAATGTTTGTGTTGGGCATGTTGCGTGGCTTCTCACCTTGTTTACACTAGAGTAAATCTGAACAAGCTCTGATGTAAATTTGTTTAATAGTCACCTTTGGGGCCTAATTAGGCAGTGATAAAATTAGTGGAGTAGGTCAAATAGTGGTGGATTTCTCGGGTATGAATGAATGTTAATATGCTCATGTTTTCATAGATAGATGAATTGTAATTGCACTTGCTGCTCGCTGTCAGGGCAGTTGCTTGGAGCCTAGGACCAGGAGCTTGCTCAGTGTCTGGTGGCTGCGCTCTCGTCAGCATTACACAGCCCCTTCTGCAGGCTGCAATTCTGTGTGTGCTGGTCACTTCCAACCTTCCGTACTGAGCATCATCAGTAAATTTGCAAGTGACACTAAGTTAGGAGGAAGACCCTGCAGAGGGATCTGGGTAGGGTGGATCAATGGACAAAGACCACTTATGCCAGCTTCAAGTAGACGTGATAGATTGTTGGACTTGTGAAAGACCACTAAGATCACCAGCCTTAATGAATCTGTGACTTACTCTGCCTTTAAGCCAAAAGCACATAGAAATGCACATTTTTGTTTTGTTGACCAAACGTTGTACTGACAGGCTTCAGGCTCCCAGCTGTACCAAATACGGTCATTTTCCTACTGCTAAAACGCTGTACCTGCTCAATAGGTTACTACATTTGCAAAGCCTAATGCGCTGTCTCCTGTCTTGCTCCAGATAGCTGAAGGTGGCTGTGGGAAGTTTTAATATGTTGTTCCTTCTGCACAAACATCCATCAGGGAAACAGAAATGGGAAAGGCGATAAGATCAGCGCCAGCCCCGTTTCATATGCAGTGCTGCAGACACAGGCTACGCCCTTGGCAAAGCACCTCATTAACTTGCCATGTACTTGGTGGTGGGCACACAGACCTGGCAAACATATAATTACTGTGCTAACGGGGGGGAGCTGCCACTTGATAGAGTGCTGCCAAGATATGTATGTGTCTAGCTCGGCTGCTTTTATATTCTGCTAAATATTAAAGGTTGTTTCTTTATAACTAAGGGCTCTGTTGAAGTAATAGGGAACTTGCATTTTATTTTCTGTTTGATTGAATCCTGAATTCAGTGCTGAAAGCAAGAGAGAAATTCATATTAAAAAACCTAACCCTTTCCATCAAGGAAATTTGATTATAACTAAAACCCAAATGTTTTCTCCTTCTATATCTATTTGATTGCCTTTTAATGTTAAAAAAAATCAAAGTATTGTTGAAAACTGATGTAAGAAGAAAGTCATGAACCTTTAAAAGTATTTTTATTCACTTTCACAATTTATGATGACTGGAAGGAAATGTGATTTGTGTGGCTTGAATTAGGGGATGGCATTCTATGGTTACCAGTGTTCTGAAGAATTTGCAGCTGATGGGTTCATTGTTCTTCTTCTCAAGACTGCAGTGAGACCTATCCACAAGGTAGCAGTGTTTTTTCTTGGGCCAGGTGGTGTGATTTGTTTGCTGGGACCTGAGGCCTCTGCTTGCAAGGCAGGGAAGGGGACTGTGAGCAGAGGTTTGGTCTTTGAAGGTGACTTCATGTGTTTATACACATCATTGTACAACCTTGCATGTTTTTTTTTTCTTTTTTCTTTTTTTTTAAAAGAAAAAGTCCGTGTAATGGAGAAATAATATGATAGATGATCAGATCAGGGCAAAGCCCTATGATTAACTTTCAGGTTTACTTGCTTTTAAGTTTCTTGCTTCGATTACCTGTTTTAGAGTTTTTTGTAGTATATCAGTTTCCTTTATTTTGATTAAGAGAGTAATTGAAGCAAATCCCTGCCATACAAGATACCAAGTTCAAATGTAGATCATATTTAAAAGGATTTATAATGAACTGTTCTAAAAATTTCTACTGGTTTTCTCTGGTGTATTCAAATGCATTTTTTAAAAGCTGCTGATGTAAAGCTCAGATTATATATTGAGAACGTAAAGGGTCTTTTCAGTATAAATTTGGGCCAATTCTATATGTGAGATAATATTGCGGATCTTTAGGAGGTGAGATGCCAAAAGTGTGTCCCTCCATAACCTCTCATTCCTGTAGATGGCTTTGTAGGACAGGAGCCTTGTCCTTTAAAAACCTCCCAATGAGTAGGACACTGGTACAATGTTACTACATGGTATAGACCCTTTCTTCGCTCCCAAGTACTGGGAGGTTGCTCTTGAAGTTTTCTAGAAGCTCATTGCTCAGAGTAACTTGATACTGTCTCTGCTTTGAAATGTTTTAACAAAATCCGGTTTAACCCAAAGGGAACGGGTGAATTACTGTAGCTGGACTTAAGTACTGCTTTTGCCTTCTGCAGTCCATTGAATCTCGTTGGTACGGGGCATACACACCTGGTTAACTAGTTGTTCTGCAGAACATCCCCTGCTCTCTTACTACACACTTCTGCACTAGCTCTAAAACAGTGATGTCTGTATTAACTATAAAGAAATACTGTACTGCACTATGAGAAATCTGTTGAAATAGAGAACCATAAAGCTTGCAAAAGTTAATTATGTGAAAGTCTGTGTATGTGTGTAAGGTTACTCTTCCATGTCAGGGTTTGTGGCACTGTCGGTGCCTCACTGGGCTGTGTTAGGAGCTGGTAGCCCAGGCCTCCTTGGGAAGTCAGTCAGGAAATTGGGTAGGAAGAGTGTGGGAAGTACCAGGTGAGCTATAATGCTTAGTACAAGGTACTTTCTAAGCTTGAATTTCTGTTCTACCGAATCTGCATGTTACAAAATGCCACTGTGTAGGGTGGTTATTACAGTGCCGTACTGTAATGTAAATAATGTGGTTTCTATTTTGTAACCACTAGAAAATGCTGTTTGGAGTAGAGCAAATAACAGACAGAAGTAAAGGGCAAAAGGTGAATGGTATACAGCCGTTGCTGAGCGGATACTCATCAACAATCAGTCAGCTTATCTTTTACAGACAGCACAAATGTAGGTATCTACACTTCTACCTAATCAATTTTTACGTGATTTCTTCAGAATTGTGCAGCACTCTCTTGGCACTGATGAGTATGGGAAAGCCAGAGGAAGATGGGTGTAAAATGTCTTGTCTGTGTACTGAAATGCCTATCAGAAAGTTTTGGGTTTTGAATTCCTTGTGATTAATTTAAAAGCAGTTGTCTTTCATGAAGGAAAAACATTCACTTGTGGCCTAAGAGGGGGGTGAAAATACAGCCTTCTTCTAGGCCCTCCTCCTTTCTGTCCGGGAGTGGAGATGTCATGCATGGTTGGGTATGTTGCTGAGGTACACCACATTTTACAGTCTCTCACAGATATCCCCCTGTGAGCTCAAGAAAGCAAAGGCTGTTTTAGGGACTTAAGTAGTCAAGTACTGCAGGTGACATCTCCCAGAAAGGTACTGCCCAAGCCATGGCAGGGAAGGGAATGGTGACTGCTAGAGCTGCACCTTGGGAAGCAGATCTGCCAGAAATAGGAGAGCATGGAGGTACTAAGTTCCTGTTCTCAATTCTGGTTATCAGTGGGGGTAGGGATGGTCATTAAAAAGCTCAGAATGGTAAAAGGAGAGAATGTAAACACTTGATACTGTCTGAAATGTTCAGTGATGCTGCAGAGGCTGTCAGTGCTGTTGCAGATGTTAGATAATACAGGTGAGGTAATATTGAGAGCCCCCTCGGTGACACTGGAGGTACTGATACCCTTCAGCAAACTAGGCCTGAGAAGGCTGGGAAAGGTTTGCACCCGAGACAGCTTCATCAGGTGGTGCTGTATGTAAACAGAGGAAAACGTGTCTGATCTCTAGGCTGTGCGGCCAACATTGTAACATCCAGAAGTAAGCCAGGGCTTTAGAGATGAGCTTAAGGGCTTTGCAGAGAAGTGTGGGTTTGGACATGACATTGGCAGTCACCGTTATCTTTAATCCAATAAACTGATGAAAAAGTTGTGAAAATAAAATTAAAACAAACAAAGAAAAAGGCCCACTGAGAAAACTTCAGAATTAGATTCTGTTCAGTACTGTTACTTTACAGCGATGCCAGTGAAGCAGAGATTGTCAGCTGCTGGCGTTTGTTTCAGCAGAAAACTGAAAGAAGAACGCTTATGCTGTCTGATATTGATGTTGGAGTCTTTGGGGATTACAGATGTATAGAGAAACGCAAGGCAAAACAGGGAGGGAATCAATACGATTTGGGGCTCCAGAAGTTGCTTCTGCCGTATGGAAATGATGCTGTATGTCTCTTGCAAGAAAGAGGTGACTTCAAGGTCACAGAAGATTGCTGCTCCATGCTGTGGAATAATAGGTGATAACACAGGTGGATTGCTATAGTGCAGGTGATGAGTCTTGATGTTTCATAAGCTCTCCATGACTGTGGTAGCTTGAAATGAAAGATGTTATGGTTTCAGGACATTGCACAACCTAGACAAATGAATTTGTTTTCCAGTGATACTGATACTTGGAGCAGACTTATGTCCATCTCAGCAGCCTAAGTCATCTCAAGGACTAACTGAATACTGCTGTCAAACTCACTTCGTAGTTTGGCCGTGTCAATTTGGGTGCTCTGCATTGCTTAGGGACAGGCAGGAGGGCAGGTGGATGACTCCTGAGGACAGGGTGAGCCTGGGGCTTCCTCAGGATGTCTGAAAGATGTTAACAGAGACCGAACGCAGAATAAGTCGAGGCTTCTGCAGGAATATTAAGCACTGCATAAAAAGCTTCTGAATCTTTTTCTGGGTTTGTCTTGCGATTCTTCGCTCTGTGCAGAAAATATACGGCCAGAAATGCTGATATCAAGTGAATCATCTGTGTTGTTATTATATCATGGATAATGTTTTTGAGAAGCTGAAACAAGCAATACACTGGGAGTCTAGTAAAACATATGTATCGTGAAAATGATACATGATTGCTGTTAAACTTTATAAATCTTTTATAGTGTGGTAAATGCGCTAAAGCCAGCTAGGCTGGAAGAAGTATGCAAATTAGAAACGAAATGGAAATTGAGAAGGCTAACAGGGAAAGGAGAGATACCTGTATTTGCAGGAGTACACGAGAAGAGGATGTTCCTTGCGTTACATCTGCCTCTGTGTAGTCCAGCTCTGAGAACTGAGGAGAGGAGGCACAGCTGTCTGGGGTTTAGCGGCAGCAAGTTCGGGTGAGGACTTGGAGCCTTTTCTTGGGGGGGAAAGGCAGTGGAGAATTCTTGGAAGCTGCCCCACTCCCAGTGAAGGCTGCTGTCTGCCTTGCCAGTGCTCCCTGGTGGTCTGCTTTCTGCTCAGTGTTGGTGTGTGGTGTGAAAAGGCTGGTAATGTAATACTGCTGAACAAAAGTTCTGCCAATTCGTCTTCACAGCTGGTATGGAGGTGCTCTGAGAGGAATCAGCGGCTACAAGCAGAGTGAGATTTCAAATACACTTTCATACTTTTGCCTTCCAATTTGGTCATTGCATCCATAACCTCTTAACTTGATGTTTCTTTCCCTGTCTGAGGCTGGCAGTAGGGCAGTGATGGGCTGGTGCTGCAGCCGGGGATGTCTGTTTGGGAAGTGGTGTCCTTTTTCACAGAGAATCTCAGCTCTCAACATGCTCAAGGGCTCTTGTGGAATAGAGCACCTTTTCTGTCAACCTGGGGAGATGGCTGAGGCTGAGGGTCTCCTGCTCTGAAGCATAACCCCTTCAACAACTGCGTGGGGAGCTGGTGGGAATATGGCCAATAGCCTACGTGTCAGGAGTAACTTTGGAAAGAGTTCTCAGTTTTTTCAGTGCACGTCACTGGCAAATTAGCCAAACTGGAGTGTTCAGTAGGCTTTGAGAGTTGTGAATGTGCCCATCGACTGCTGGAAATGCCTGGAATATCAAGTGCAGTTCTCAGCTGTTGATATTGGGTTGTGAGTTTTTGCATCCCCAGAAGAGCCTGATCTGAAGTGAGGGGGGGCAGGTCAGGGGCAGCGTGCTCTGGTATGATGCCTGTAAACATGTGGCTGATGGTTGCTCATCTAGGACTGTCAGTACTGGCATTTAACTGGGCAGGAACCTTAATCCAACATAAATTGTTATGAACTTTTCAATTCCCACAAATTAAGGCTTCGGCTGAAAGTTTCTTTCAAAGTACAGGAAGATTTTCTAGCACTACGATTTGTGATGTATTATTTGTCTACCCTTCTGATTCAATTTTCCGTGTGCTGCTTGACTGCTGTGAGGAGAAAAGCCAAATGCTTCTGCGTGGCCACCCAGGACAGCAGTTGTGGTGCAGCTCTATATGTGAGCACACTGCCTGCAGGCCTGGGGCTCACAGCGAGGGAATGGGGTGCAACATGCATCTGCTGGACTGTGTACATTTCTGGACCCCTACATTATGTGTGGGATGTCAGAGCCTCGGGCCGTGCTGAGCAGTGCCTTGCTGCAAGTGGGTCCTCACTGCATTGGTTCTCTGCTTGGATTTGGTGCTGGCTGCCTTAATCTTAAAAACATCTGTCAATTTTTTCACTTATCTTACAGTTTAAAGTAGGAAGATATATTGAAGTGCTTTTAATTTTCTGTTGGGATTCCGAGCCCCTTAGGATGCATTGAGGATATTGTTTGCAAATTTTATGATGCAACCATGAAAGACAGAAAACTTCCTTTTCTGAGATAAAGGAGATTCTCATACAGCAGCGTGATGTGTAGATCTGGTCCTTAAGGAAAAGAAACACAGTAGTGGAGGATTGTAAGAGCAATATTTATGGAGGCATTTTTTCCCTTATTATAGCTAGGGTGCTTATTTTTAGTTGGAGACCTGATACTATGCCAGTCCCAGACAATCAATTTCATCTCAAATAATATAGAATGTGCTGTCAAATTATATATGGTAATTGATTATGAGCTTTGTATATAATGTATTATTACATCTTATTTTTAGCCTGGTTTGTTAGTGCCTCTTAGCCTGCTGCAGTCTAAACCAAATTTCATAGAGAGGTAGATGTCTCAAAGGCAATTATGTTTCTATACACATAATGAAAGCTGGTGGCTGCCTGAAGTAGGCAGTCAAGATTAATGCTCCTGTTGATGGAAAGGCTGTAGCATGTGTGGTGAGCATCGTGTCGCTTTGGGATGATAATGCATGTGTGTGGTTTGGGGCCTCTTCATGGCTGCTGCTTGGGGCTACAGGCTGAAGTTAGAGGTGCTACAGGGTGTGCAGAAGGATGAGGAGGTGTGAAGAGGAGTTGGGGACGTGGATGAGACAGTGAGGCAGCTGAGGTTGTGTAGGAAGCTAGAGGAAAGAGCGTGGGCATCTGTGGTACACTCATACATAACCATGCTTCAGTATGCCTATGGGATGATGACTTAATAAGATGAAACAGTGAAGGAAATGTGCAAAAAGTGATTTTTTTTTTTTTTCTGATGGAATTATATATATATATATTTTTATATGAGACCGTAACTTCTAGCAAGGAGAATGGGTAGGTGCTGTCTAGATTTCATTTACTTAATTTTCATGGGACTGTTTTACACTAGAAGCCAACGTAAGATGCATAAGAGGCTGCTCTTCTGGTGGAGACAATGAAAGATCGAGGTATCATGCCAAGCAATGTCTTGATTCAAGAGCAGGCAGAGTGCAGGGACGAGGTGCCTCATAACATTGCCATTTTCTCTTGTATGATGCTTGATTTCCTGTGAGCACAGGAATTTGCTGTGATTCAGAGTAGAGTCTAAAAATATAAATGGCTGTTCATGGTATGGGCTATGGTTCATTTTCCTTGGAATAATAAACAGCTAAGCTAGAACTGCACATAACCACCTTTCAAAAATGTGTTAAGAGGCGCATGCAAGCTGACTAAATACAGCTTTAAACAGGCCCAAATTTAGGGTCTCCATCATATAGTTTGGTTTGTATGCGTCTGCCCACCGCTCTTTGCAGCTGTGTTTCTCTGGAAAGCCTTTCATTTCCCTGATATTCTTAAATTATTTCAGAATCAGAAGAAAATTGCACTTCGAGTTTTGAGGATTTTCTGATGGATTTTTTTTTTTCTTTTCACTTTGGTTCAAAATGTGATTTTCTTTCTTTCCTGTGGTATTTCTAAGAGGCTATGGTAGATGAAACGTTACTGATGAACGCAGTTAATAAGTACATTAATGAGCGCATTTTATGTATAGGGCTGCTTATCTGCATGCATTAAATGTTCTGGGACTTAATCCAGAAATGTGGTTTTCCTTCTGGAAATGAAGTAAAAAGAGTGTTAACCAAGTAATTTGTGTTTGACGTGCATTAAATTACAAACAAGTTTCGTTAGAGTTCAGTGCCAACAGAATCAGGTCTGGCACTGCGGTAGCTTGTATCAAATGAGGTAACTTTCCCTTATACAGTGTTTGTTAAGCACTCCTTTTATTTCAGATAAAGATTTAGGGGGAGCTTTTGGTCTCATGTTTTTTCTTTTTTTAAATAAATTGAAAATTATATCATGAAAAATTCGTATATACTTCACTAATTAAGAAGTGTAAGCATCAGAGTTGATCTAGACAGAATTTCTTATGGTTTCTCTGCACTAACGTTACCTCCTCTGGTACAGCCAGAACTGATCCATTCAGAAGGAATCTGCTACTTTACAGAGGCTTAGTTCCTTACATGAGCTGTCTTTAATATTTCTAATCTGTATTAATGTCTCTGTTATTCTATAGCACGGCATAATAGCTTTTATTAAGATACTCACAAGGTCAATTTTAATCCCCAAATAACATTGACGTGTTAGGATTATATATATATGTATGTGTAGCCTTTTTATTTTCGGCATGTCTGGAAATTGCAGCAAGCCTGATGGACACTTATTTTGCACAGGCTGCTATTTTAGCCCCCTCAGGCAATTGGAAGAGAATTTGCAATAGTATATGGAACGTGAATAATTTTGGATACGTTCCTTTTTCATTCCTCTCAGCCACCAGTGCAAGAGGCTGGTTTTTAGAGGCTCTCATCCCCAGCTTTCTGCAATCCTGACCCATTTATACTGTTCTGAAAGGAGCACCTGAAATCATGGCTCACGTCTGAAAGTATTGCTGAATGAGTGATTTGTTTTAGTGATTTTTTTTTTTGATTGAGTTCTTGCCAACCTCTTTTTTTTTTCCATATCATAGTTTGATTTATAAATTGATGCTTTAAATGATGGTTTGCTACAGGAAGAACTTATTTAAAAAGGTGTTTTTTGACTCTTGACACTTCTGAATAAGCATCACATCTGTATTTAAAATACATATCATAGATGAAGTAGAAGTTACAGCAGATACTTCAGGAGAATTGTTTGACCTGTTAAATGCCTGTCTTTAATAGAGAATAAATTTGAAAAGCTTGCAGAAAAACAATTATCTATTCATCTGCTCAGAAGTTAGTAAGACAAATAGGGATTATGGATTTACAGAAACTTCTCTGTATTGAAAGGGAAACACATTAAGCAGTTTCTGGTGGGGTTGTTTGGATGATGTCAAGGTACAGGCTTGGTAGGCGTGCTCCATCACAGCACTCTGTATGGAAGTGTCTGTGTGGAAGCAGAAAGGAATTATCTTGCTCTACTGTTCATTCCTGATGAATCAGTGCTCACAGAATGATACGTTTATTTTTAGCTGAGGGCAACTCCTGAATCCTCTCTGATGAGAAAAGGTACGTGAGAGTGAAAGCTGGCAGCTTGTGGGAAGGGAAGAAGGGGAAGGTTGGTACTCTGACTTATTTCCCTCTACAAGCTGTTTTGAACTGACAGTGTGATTTAATACAACAAATATGTAAAGAGAAAAAAAAAATAGCAAACAGCAACAAAAAATAGCATCTGGTGTTCCGGTGTTTGTCATGTGAGTGTGTGAAGCATCCATTGAAATGCCACTGAAACTGAAGCCTTTGAGTGTTGTGTACCAGTCTCTGTTAACGTTCAAGTGCACCGTTGAGTGGTGGAGCACACGTGGTATGCACAGCATACATTTGGGCGCTGAGAAATAATTAAGCAGGTGCATTTGCTGGAGCTTTTACATTGCTGTTCACCTGGCACTTGAGAGGACTCGTGGGGTTTCCTCTTGAAATAGGCAGGGAAGTTGGAGACCTGTCCCCTGCTCCAGAGCTTTTCCCCTGTCTGCAGCTGGGGGGGTCTTGCAGCTCCTGGGGTGCAGGGTGGGCTCTGCTGCTGTGCCCTGTGGACACCAGGGCTGTGCTAGGGCACAGCAGCTCTTCTGTTGTCTTACTGAAACGGGTATTTCTTGTAGCCTGAGGCACCACTTCAGCAACTTCTAATTATTCTTTCCCATTCTTGTTTAACTAGGGGCTTTCTGTCCATAATTGGATGCGATTTCCTATTACATAGGCTCGCCATGGTGAGCTTCATGGGTAGGCACTTTCTTTAAATAATTGACTGTCTTCTTTAGTTGTGGCAGGTCTCTGCTCACATTTCATCTCACCTTCACCTTCTTTGTGGCTGTGCAGTAATTTGGGTCTCATAGCCTTTCCCAATGCGCCAGTTTGCAGTGGGGATTGTTTAGAAAAGTAACTGGCTCTGTGCTGTGCTGCTTTGATTACCTGAAAGGCAAATTGCTATTAGAATGAGACTGTCTCAGGCTAGTTCTGGTGCTGGTGCAAGTTTTGTGAAGGGAAGCAATCATTTCTTAGGAGTATTGTGCAAATCTCTGATAGTAATTGGCCTAAGCCAGAAATAGTCAAACTCCTTTCGTTCTTTTTTCCTTCGTAGGAGTGTTTCTGTAATGTTCACTCATGGCTTAAATGATTTTTCCCAGTGTGTCAATCTTAGTGCTAGTAAGAGAAGGAAATCTGAGTTAGCTGTCGGCTCCTCCTGCCCCAGTGACATCAGCTTGGCCTCTCTGGGATGTATGCCATCGGCTCCTTGCTCCTGGCTGCCACCTCTTCCAGTGGATCCCCTGGCTGTCCTGTGTTGGAATTCTGGCAAGTACTTCAGCGAGTGCTGACAGCAAAGAGTTTGGAGGGTCCTTGTGGCCTAGGCAAGGTGATCTCCTAAGGTGGTCTTGGCAAAGGAGCCTACAGCTTTTCCTGTATG
>JAOWBP010003503.1:29303250-29334047 GCA_028571105.1 Tragopan temminckii
TGGAGGGTCCTTGTGGCCTAGGCAAGGTGATCTCCTAAGGTGGTCTTGGCAAAGGAGCCTACAGCTTTTCCTGTATGTTTCAGTGCAGTTATGAACCTGCCTTTTCTATCTGTACTTGCAGCGTGTTCATCTGAAGATAGGTTATGTGCTGCTACTTCAACACAGCGTTTTATCTGCTGCAGATGTGTGCACGTCACAGTGCTCTATCTGAAGGATGAATCGTGTGTGCAGATGCCATTGGTGCCCCAGCACCAGCTAGATCAGTCGGATGTGTCCTCAGCCCACAGACTTGACATTGCCTTAGATCCCTAACAGAACCCTTACAGAGACATTCTTAAAGCACTTTTTTAAGCTCTTCTTGAGTACATTCCAGAAGATTAAAAATATGTAGCTTGTGGTATAACCTCTATCTATTTTGTGTGAGAAAACATGTGGCTGTATTTTCCTACTAAATGTTGCATATTGTGCGAATTTTCTTGTCTGTTCTTATTAGCTATTCTAAAATGTAAATGTGCAATTGATTCTTAAGTCTCAGATGCTGTTGAAAACATCTACTAGGTGTAGATTTATATAGATAACGTTCATCACTACTTGCAACATATAGAAGTATAGTGGAACGCTGTTTTTACATGTTGCATGTCTAATACAGCTTTTTGCTCATCTTCATGCCTGTGCTTTCACGTCTTGTGATTTGGAGAGTTTGGGATTAAAATGAAGGAATAATTAAGTACAACTTAATCCATTTACACCTACTTCCACAGTCCTTTATTACAGTGGCTAAATTATATGTGGGTCAGTTTTATCAGTGAGCATCTTTCCTTTGGGATGGATATTGATGATAATTTTAAATACTGCTTTAAAGCTTAGTCAATGTATACTTTGGTAGATTAGTTGCACAGATACTAAGAGCTAGGCACGCTGCATTTTTAAAAAAAAATTTTTTTGGAATGCTTGTTACAAAAATGATTGCTTGTAATGATCATTGAGGTATTTAACCTTAAGTATTGCAGCTGGAAGCGGGCGAACTTTAGAAGATTGCTTGGAACTTGTTGGTAAGAAATAAGGTTGGAGAACCGAGTCATTTTTCTGTTTGCAGTTTGTATCACGTTTGTCTGAATGGATAGAGGTCCAGGAAAACCAAAACAAGTTTTATGTTCTGCTGTAAGCTGTTCCTATGCTTCTGGGCTTAGGGTGGTTTTTTCTTTTTCTTTTTTCTTTTCCATCAAATGATCTTCAGGGGAAGAGAACTGTATTGTCCTCTTGCTGTTCACCCAGTCTACCTCATTCTTTGTGTTTGCTTGTTTTAGGCTGTGTGAGCACCACTGGCATCAGAACCGAAGATACGAGAGCTACTAAATAGGATTACATTAAAATCATTATTTAGTTGAGCTCTTAGACATGATTAGGAGATTGTTTTGCTGAATTGCAGTATACAGAGGTCCTTGATGAGGGAATTCCAAGTTGCTTTCGGCATTCATTAACACAGAGTCCAACCCACTGTGAATTGTGTCTAGAAGGGAAGATAACAGGGAGGCAGAGCCTGTCATTTTAAGCAAATTGATATCTGAAAATGTGCACTTACCTGTAAGCCAGGGGAAATTCTTCCCCCAGGACAAGAGATTTTCTGGTTTTGTCCTCTACCTTCATTGTGGACTGTGCCTAAGAAACAATTGCTGGCATGACAAAATCCCAATCTTCAAGTAGAATGGGGGACAATTTCTACTTTATACAGATCAGTCTTTTTGTGTAACTCAAAGCAATTGCAGCTCTTTAAAAAGACTCATGTACTGAAGAAAAATTACATAGTAAATGGAGTTTTGAGTCTAGTAGTAATCCAGTTCCCTGCTAGTTTTGCCACATGAGGAAAAAAATATAAAGACAAAATTATGACCCACCTCTTTTGCTGCCTCTGCTGAATGTTGTTTGGTAGATCAGTTTTTCAAGAAATGCCTGGGACTCGCAATGTATTTACACAAATCTGGCATAAAATTACAATTTAAAGGGCAGAAGTAATCAGATGTATTGGGTTGCTGCTACTGCCAAGTCACGTGTTTAGTTCTGATTCCCATCTCTCTGATGGAAGAAAATGCTAAAGGACGGTACAATAGTTCAAACCATGGGGAGGACAAGCCTGAGAATGAATGCGGATTTTAATATAGGAAGTGTTTATAGCAGTGTATGTACTTTCAGCAGGCAAGAATATATGAGACTTGGGAATCTATCAGCAAGGGAGATTTTATGTAATTTAAAGTGCACCGTTTCATTGAGGAAGCTGGTAATCTCTGTGAATACAAAGGTTGACTCAATTTTTATTTAAATTCTGGAAAGCACAGAAAATGAATACTGAAGTAAACTTCTGTCAGTGTGTGAAGAATTGTACGGAAGCTTTTATGCGTTAGTTGACTCATTCATTTATCCACCTGACTTGGAGGAGTGCAGTATATAGGGAACCATGCATGTCAGACTTTTGCACGTTAATACATTCTGATAAGTGTCTATTGACTAGTAAGAGAAACATGTTTCTAATTTCTTTTTCAAAACAAATAAGTGCTTTATCATGCACTATTCACCGCAAAATCTATTGGTCAAAATGCAAGTCAAGGCTTGGTAATTGGAACTCAAAACATTGGGCTCCCTCCTGTTGTGTTCTTAAAATACACCTGTTAGCCAGGCTTGGCACCCTGAGAGCTGTTCTCAGTCCTTCCCCTGCAGCAGTGTTTTACATTCCTTGCAGGCAGCTTAGAGTTGTGCCCAATATGTCTGAATAGATAGGTTTTACTTTTCCATTAATAATGCAACAGAGCTTTGAAACAAAACTAGCCAGGGAACATCATGAAATTATTTGGTACAGCATTTGTTGTGTAGTTTCTCTCTCTCTTTTTTTTTTTAATTCAAATTGAATCTAATCTGGAGTGTGTTTATTAACTTGTATAGTCAGATTTAAAAAAATAAGTTATGTGCATCATTAAATAAAAATGAAGTGCCTAACTTTTTAAATTGCAGTTGTTGGCCTTTGTGAGGACTGTCTGCTTGTTTTGGAGAGAAGTGTGAGGAAGGCTTTAAGAGTGTGTTGAAAGCGAGCATCACCAATTGATAACAGCAAAAAGTCAAAGATTGTAAATGACATTTAATATAGACTTCAGTAATATGATAAAATTAAAAGTAATCGTGACTATTGTAATGAATTCATGCAAGGCAACCTTAATTTTAGCTTTTTTTTTTTTTTTTTTTACATTCTAATTATTTCCAGCTCTAAAATTGGTATAGTGTACTGTATTGGATATAATGTAATGTGTCTGTGCTGTTTCCTTCATAAGCTTGTCCAGAAAGGGGGAGGAAGCAGAAAACAATGAAGGAGAAAATGTGGGAGGCAGGGAAAATGACCCCAGGGAACCGGAACATAGGAGAAGGGAGATGCAAGTGAGCAAAGGCCTCATTAGGAGAAGGAACAAAACATTGTAATGGGGTGAGAAACCAAGCTGAGAGAAGGTGGCAAGTGTCATAAAATTACATCCATTATCTTTTAGAAGAAATCGACTAATTTAGCGTGGGAAAGAATTAGAGGCAGAGGATAAGGAAGAGTTTGGGCACTGAGAAAAAAGGTAGCTAGGAGTAGATGTGCAGCAGGTGATTAAGCTGAAGGGCAGAAGGAGATGGCAGAGCTGATTAAAGAAAAGAGAATTATCCTGTGATGGAGGAAAGCTGCCAGGTCTGTAGGATTTGCAGAAGCTGAAGTGTGAGTTGAGACCTGATGTCAGTTGGCACGAGCTTGGTAGTCTAAGTCCTGTGTTGGGCAGCAGAAACAAAACCATTGAGGGTGGCGTAGAATAGCTTGTGTGATTCATAGCTGCCTCATCTTGCCTGATCCTGCTTTCAGCAGGAGGCTGGGCTAGAGACCTGCAGAAGTAAGTAGGGAGTTGCCAGCTGGAATTAGCCTGTCCTCCTGTGAGCAGGGAAGGAGCGGGCCTGATGGTGGTACTCAAAGTGGTCAGAATGGGTGTGCAGTCAGCAAGTAGCATAGTGCAGATGGCTGTGCTGGGAAGGATGGGCGTCAAATGAAGCTCATGTTTGGAGAAATGAGGCCAAGCATGAGGAGATACAAGAGGTACAGTAACCACCATCGTAGTTCACTAACCACATTAGCAGAGCTAAGGGAGGAAAGGTATCTTAACCTCAGGCCCATCTTCAGTAAATCTCCACCTGAACAACGTTAAGAGGTCAAAATAGAAAGTTTCTTTGAAATTAAGTTGAAAGTGCTTGTTTCAGTGAATAAGGTCATTGAAGTAGGGCTTGAGAACATTGAACGTTGAGAACTTTGCAATCAAAAGCAAAATAAGTCTTCATCCTGGAAGTTGAAGTTGGTGACAATAAATATGGGGGTTAGAAGGAGTGAACCAAAGGTAATGGGGTAAAGAGGAGATGGTCAGAATTTGAACATCAGTGGAAGTGGTATAGAGGAAAAAGTGTTCTTGGGTTTAGTACTTAGAGGAGGAGAAATAGGATGAATGGAAGAAATTGGAAACCTCGAGTGGAGGCAGAGAAATTGCAATCACTGTTTGATCCATAGCACTGAGAGGGAGAGCTCTGCAGGACACGGCTTAGATCCCTCAAATTCTCCGCCAGTGATTCTCGCTGATGTGAAGAGGAAGAGGTGGCAGATGGCTCAGTGTTGTTTTTAGTGATGTTTTTTCTTTTTTTTTTTTTTTCTTGGAGTAGGTGGTTCTAAACCAACAGAGGAGTAAGAGAGAGTCAAGGAGTGAGTCTACAAGAAAAGTAGAAAAGGAAATGAAGGGAAGAAGTGAGGAGGAGGTGAGCGTTTCTCTTGACACTGATGATTTTGGTTGCTTCATTCTGTGGAGCAGGGAGAGAGCTGTCTGCAAAATAAGAAAACCTGGAAGATCTTGGATTTGTTGAAGTGTTTTCTCTAGGTTTGGCCTGGGTAGGAGTTTCATTCTGTCTGCTACTTGGGTAGTAGTTCTGGTTCGTTTGCTGTGCTCAGGTGCTCGAATGCGTGAGCAGGATTGTTCGAGCAGAACTGGCAGAGAAAAATTTTTGCAATGTGTATCCTTTTAATGTGGGAAGGGATGTTAATCACAAGCTGGACGCTTGTGGTCTGTGCAGTTGGAGAAGCCAGAGAACAGTTTAAGTTACCTGTAGCACATTGAGACTCTGAGATATGAAATTAGTGGATAATTTTCTTAGGTCACGCTCTTTCCCATAAACCAAACTCATCTGCTCTCCTAAGGGGAGACAGAACAACTGGGCTGACTTCTCATTATCTCTTCCTATGGTGTATCCTTATTGCATTACTGCCAGGTAGATGCAGCAGCTGCTCATCAAGCCACTGCAGGACTCCTCTGTTAATTGAACTGTAATGGGGGTGACAGCGGGGAAGGTCAGGATGATGGGACCAGTGATATAACGTGAACTCTGGTAAGAACAACTGGCATGGGCAATTGACCTTGCTTAAATAATATTATGCTAAGGGCTTTTATCAGTTGATGTCAGGATGATTATTTTTTCATATCAAAGCTGTGATAGTGTCAGGGACCCCTGCGTGAATCATATTCAATTGTGTTCAGAGCAAGTATATTTCTCACCTTAAAGAGAGTGGAGTTTCCTATGTGATAAAACACAGTGAGTGACTAACCAGCTACGAGAGAATACAATGGGAATGGAAACGTTAACAGAAAGCTCTTTAATAGATATCTGGTTTTACTTAACTGACTGCTCCAATTTATCTGAAGGGTGGCATTACCTTTGTAACTACACTTTATGGCACTTCAGTATTTTTTTTTTTTTTTTGTCATGCACTGTTAATCTTAGGGTCGAAGCAAGTCCATTTTTAAAGAAATATGCAGATTTTATTAATGTCTTTGGGGTGAGAAACATATTCCTACATCTGATTCTGAGGCAGTCAGAGTATGTGGAAGTGACTGAGTTCGAGGCATCCTGATGCCCGTTCTGAGCCACAGCATAAGTCTGGCATTTCTTCCGCTCCAGAGGAGGTGATGTGATGTGTGCATCATTGGCAGGAGCTCCTTTTTCCTGGGTCCTGCCATGCATGTGGGGGGATGAGATCTGCAAAACCCTTCCTGGAGATGCACAGTGGCACGAGGCAGTTGGCTGCAAGCAGCAGCTTGCACGGTTCTGAAAACCTGCGTATAAACAACCACAACTTTTTATTACAAGCCACAAATTACATTGTGTTACTCTTAGTGTGTAGGAGGAAGTCTGCAGAGCAGTTATAAAAGTTGGTTGGTTATATAGTGCAGTGTGTGCATGCTGGCATCACTATGTATGTTTTCTTTTTTCTTAATAACCCCTTTATGTAACATGATGTTAGTGGGCTGGTTGTCACTAATGACTGGGAGATCTGTTGCAGAGTACAGAGGGAAGGAAAATGAAGTAATCAATAGCCAGGCATCATGCAGCATCTTTGAGCTCATTGACAACTGTAGCTGTAACCATTTGAAGTGTGTATTCTTACACGAGACCCGACAACACAGTTTGTATTACTTTTTGAGTAGAAATAACGAAGCCTGGGTTGTAGGAGATGTCATTACAGCACTTTGGTGGAAATGCCTGGTAGGAAATGGAGAACCACTCCTTCTGCATTGATCAGCGGTGGCTGTTTGGCCCTGTGAGTTTGGGAGTGTTACAGGGTGTGTGCTGTGCTCCGCTTTCTCATTCCCACAACTTCGTACTTGGGTGCACTGAAATAAACAGCTGATGTTAGAAGATGTGTTGGGATAAATGTTTGTTTCTGCCTTTTGCAAGTAAGGTTTTGAAATGGGATTTATCTTGTGGTGGATGTGTGTGTGTCTGTGCACATATGCTTATTTGCATGTAAACTACAGCAAGGTGGTTCCAACAGCCAAATGGTGATGAGTGGTTATACAGAAACACAAATGTTGTAGAAAATACATTGTTCTTAAGGAAAGCACAACAGTGGACGGAAAATGTCATGCATTCAAGAGGCACTGAGCTTGCCTTCTGCCTATGTACCCAAGTAGTCCTGACCAACTGCTCTTATTTGCTAGCCATCACCAATACATGGGATTCAGTTTTGAACGTCTACGTACTCTCTCCAGAACTGAGAGCCAAAGGAAACTTGTGACATTTTCCTGCCTATGTCTAGTTAATTTGTTTTGTCAGGTGTGCATGTGCTCTGCCTGCTGCCTGGAATCCCAGCACACAAATGCCCATCCTGCAGCCAGGAGGGAGCTGCTGTCCCCATCCTGCTCCATGCTGCTCGCTCGTGCTGTTCTGACCTTGTGTTGAAGGCTGATAAACCCTGCGTAGTGGCCACATTCCAATAAGGAGAGAAGAAAAAAAACCCTGACCTCCAACCTGTGATACCCTATTAATGTCAAATAATATAAAGTAATATCAGAGCGTAAAAGGAAATCGCCGCAGTAAAGCAATTTAATTTCTGTGGACTGAAAGCACTTGAGTGGAAGTGCTGGGGAAATTTGCTGTTGTTCCTGCAGTAGAGGTTATGAGGTGCTTTTTTTTTTCCCCTCTTTTTTTTTTTTTTTTGAACTGCTGCATTGTAATTGGTGAGTTTGAAGCTTTCTGTTGTTTCCAGTGGGAACGATCATGCTGCTAAAGTAGAGAGCTTGCTCTGCTGAGTCTGATTTTCAGGCTTGCCTGTTAAAGGAAAATAATTTCAAATACTAGTTTTCAAAAGGTATTATATTGCTGAATGTGCATTATATGCAATGTTTAGCCGATGAAATGAGAATAATCCTCTTTGAACAACAACTTGCATTTACTGAACTGGTGTTGGAAGCAGTGCCAGCTGCCTTTGCCTTTGTCTGCCTAATTGCAATTTAACAGTAATCCAGGATCTGTGCAACTGTGACTGCAGTTCTTTGATAGATCTGAGTTTGAATGGACCTCTGGTTCATCTGCTGCCAATGATGAAAGCCACTGCACAACAGCATATTGACAATGGACTCAAACTTTTCTCTAACCAGTGGAAAATAAACAAAAAGAAACTTGTATTCCTCCAAAGCTGTCAGGTTTTGCTGTTCCTGTGTTGTGTTGTGCTGGCTGCAGGCTTGCAGTGAGCAGCCATCCACGTGTAGGTGCTAAAAGCTTCTGTAGGTTTGGGGCTGGTGCCATATGCTTGTAGGAGAAGTGTCCGCTGAGGGCTGTCAGATGCAAAGATCTCCTTGGGCTGACTCAGGAGGTGTGGAAGCAGCAAATTGCTGGTGATGGGGCACGTACAGCAAGAAGTGCTATTTGTGCACGCTCTCTTCCTTTGCACCCTGGGCGTTTGGCATCAGCTGCTTGTCAGGGGCAGAATCTGTGCCTTTGCAGAAGTTTGCTTTGACTTGCTGCAGCCGTTCTTGTTATTTAGTTAAATATGTGACAGTGCACAAGCAGCGTGAAAAGGTTGCTGAAAAGTTGTTGGGCACTTTCTGTGTTCTGCTTCTCAGAAAGAAATCAATGCCTGAGTTCACAAGAGAAACCTATTGACAGTCCTGAGC
Organism: Tragopan temminckii; assembly: GCA_028571105.1. Classification (NCBI taxonomy): domain Eukaryota; kingdom Metazoa; phylum Chordata; class Aves; order Galliformes; family Phasianidae; genus Tragopan; species Tragopan temminckii. The sequence goes on from JAOWBP010003503.1 coordinate 29,311,749, forward strand.
ATTTTGATCTTAATTGCTCTGTGCTTGTTCCTGCTGTGAGGAGTATGATAATATTTTGAAGAACATTTGTGAAGGTAAATGAGTGCACTTTCAGCGCTAAGACAGGATGAGTAGAGCACCAAAAGGTCTGTGGCAGTTAAATACCACTGAGTGGTTAAATACCATTGGCTCACATTTGGACACGGGTTGGGTTGCGTGATGACTGGTTTCTGGGGAAGGAAATGTCAGGGTACTGCTGGACATGTCTGGGCACCTGGTGGAGCTTCACATCCTCAGCTCTGAAAACAGTGCACGCCGTGCACATTGGATGCATGGATGGTGGATGCCCAATCCCTGGGTACATTCAGTGTCAGACAGGACTAGGCTCTGAGCAAAGTGGTCTAGCTGTAGGTGGGCCTGCTCAGTGCACAGGAGGTGGATAAGATGACCTTTAAAGGTCCCTTCCAACTCGAATGATTCTATGCTTGTGGAAAAGTGAGGCCAGTTTTGTTTCAGCTGCGTGGAACTGGTCTTCTGAACTGAGCTCCCCAGCAAAGTGATATCATAGATGTTTTGGTACTGAAAGTTGAGTACGTTTCTGTGGAGTACGCTGGGAGCACTTAGCCTGAATGAGATGCAACACAAGTGCCATTTCACTGCACAGTTCTGCTCTATCAGTGTTTTAATTAAAGTCATTCTACTGATGGAAAGTCTGTTCTCTGGTGTTTTCTTTAATGTAGTCATAATGCATCAGTTTGAGCTCCCTTGCTGGAACATTTTTCATTATAATCCACTTGGCTAAGTTTATAATTAAACTTCTAAATTCAAACCTGCTTTTATTACGTTTTTGGGACAGATGAAATCTAAAGCAGGAAAACTTAGGGTTCATGGGTTTTACCCCCAACAACTCAATGCAAGTTAAGAAGTAATTCATTGGCAGAATGGTAATTTCATATCCTGGGGACTGAAAGCAAGGATCTTTTCTAGCTCTGAGACTAGAAACGGATATGACTGAAGAGAAGAAAAAAGATGAAATAGTTAAGATTTGTGCAATTTGACTTTGGAGGTCACCAAAATACCTGGACTGGTGAATACAGCTGATGAGGATCGTGCCTACCTACAAAGGTTTTCATAGTTAGATGTTAAGAAAACTTGTTCTGGGGACCAGCTGGACCATGAGGCTGTCTGGGTCAGGAGAGGCTCTCCTCGTAGAATTATTTGAGTTGGAAGGGACCTTTAAAAACTGTCTGATCCAAACTCTCTGCAATGAACAGAGTCAGCTCCACCTCTGTCAGGTGCTCAGAGCCCCATCCAGACTGACCTTGGGTGTCTCCATGAATGAGGCATCCAACATCTCTCTGGGCAATGTGTGCTAGTGCTTCATTAAATAAGGCTGCTGCTCTGCCTTTGCTGCTGCAGACCTGGCTTTCTGCTCGTTTGGGAGAGAACAGAGTTAGTTCTTTGGATAAGTTTTCCCACAAAACAGGACAGATTTCACTGCTATCTGAGGATAAGAGTACAATGGAAACGTCCACATTACCTAGGGATATCACAAGGAGTGGGTTTGTGCTGTGCATGCTAGGAAAATGGTTATGTAATTACTGCTTACGTTGACGTTAAGAAAATTTATGCATGATTAATGATGCTTATCTTTGTGGTAGACATCTACTGAATGATTTATAGCCAGCTAGAAGGGGTGCAGTTTCTTCTGTTGTTGCTGCTGCTTAGTGTTTGGAATGATTCTAATTGCATCATATATTTTAAATGGAGAGTACCACCCAGGTGTCCGTGTAAGCATTTCCATCTCAGACAGATATAAGTAGGTCAGGTTTACCTGTGGTGGGGGAAGGTCACGGCTCCCAGTGAACATGGGGAATTTAATTGGTGTATGACAAGGCTGAAATCGCATCTTTGGTCTGGATCAGTTCAGGTTGATCACTTTCTAAGTTCAGTTACAAACACTATACAAGTCCACATTAGTGCAGTGCCAGACTGCATTTTCCTAGACCAGTGAAATGCTGCAGGGTGTGGGGAGAAACATCTGTCCTGGGGAAGCTGCAGGAACACAGCTGCTCCCTGTTCCGCAGCACAATGTGTGCGGATGGGGAGTAAGAATAGGGCCAGCAGTCTGACTTGGAGTCATCTGCCTCTGAGCACTCCTCCAGAGCTGGCGGCTGTCTGACAGTGGCTGGGAAGCAGGAGCAGCTGCAGAGCTTCCTTCCATGTCCAGCTAAGCAGGGATGAGACCAGGGTACTTCACTGATATGTAACAGGCTGCCCAGAGAGGTGTGGAGTCGTCTTCTCTGGAGGTATCTAAGACCTGTCTGGATGCCCACCTGTGTGACCTACTGTAGGAACCTGGCTGGACTAGATGATCTCTGGTGGTCCCTTCCAGCCGTTGCACCTAATGGACTTTATCTGATTTTTTTTCTGAGCATAATTCCGTACGGACCAAACAAAACTAAAGGGATGCCTGTGTTTAACCCTTCAAACGCACAAAAACAGTAGGTCATTATTTAGTTTCATGAGTCTGTTAGTGCAGACAGTCTCTTAGTTGGAGTGCTAGGGTGTTGAATACACCTAGGTAATCAGCTTTGGAGAAGCACTATGTGTTACACAGTGAAACACATCTCAAACTTATTTAAGCAGCTGCATGAATTTAATCTAGAGAAGGCCCAGTAGAGTCAGTTTTAAAAATGTAACTTTCAGGTTTTTCCTCCTTCCAGTTTTTTTTCCCCTCTGTATTTGTCAGTTTAAGCTGGCCGTGCTGACACATGTGGAAGCTGAGATATACTGTGACTAAATTTGATGCGAAGTCTTGGTGGCCTTCATAATGTAACTTATTCATGTCTCTGTAGATAGCATATGTTGCCTGTGCAATATTTTTTTATCATATCAGGACAGAGCAGCCACTGTTCCAAATTGTGTTATGTGAACCTAGCTATGCAGAAAATCTTCATTGTGCTTACTGTGGTGTGAATCAGTGGGCTTTGCTCAGCCCTGCTGGGGTAGGAGAGATTAGAATCAGTCTCGTGGTGTCTAATTTATTTCTGTTTTTTCAGACTTAATGTCATCTCTGTTCTTGCTCCATGGGGAGCAGCAGCCAGTTATCTTTGTAGGCTTGCTTGAAGAATGAACATATGTGAAACCCCTTGTTTCGGGCAGGAATCTGCTGCTCTCAGGGATTTACTGGGGCTTGCTGTCCCTTTGAATGCTGAGAAGATGACAGTGTGTTTAGGAAGCAGCTGATTAGCACGCCTTGTGCTTCGTTAAAAACCTCAGCATCATTGTCAGCTGTTGGAGGGGAAGTTTCCTTGCACTTGTGCATTTGTGGCCCTGACCTGTTCAGGACATGTTGTTTTTACTGCGTTCTTCAGCAGCTGGAGCGCTGCCCAGCAAATTCAGATGAGCATGGTCTGCGCTGGGGCTGGCTCTGGTCCAGTACTTAAATCTGAGCATCTGAATAATTTCTTTGCTTGTATTGCATTTTTGGGTGTGAACTGTGTTGGAGCCAGTGTCACTTATTCCTTCTCTTTCTCTTGACAGAAGGTTGGTGACTGTGTTCTGACCGCCGTACATGGTGACTGCAATGCTGATGGCACTGGGGGAGCTGCTCCTCCTCAGCTCTTCTGTGTGAGGTGAGCATCCATCTGGATGGGCAAAAAAATTAACCGTAGGATATGTGAGGGCCCCTCTCTCTTCCTAGGGCTTCTCTGCTGTGTTGGCACTGGGGTAATGTCATTGCACTGAGGAATGAGCCTTCTGCATTTCAGTTCTGAAGGATTCTCAAGGTTTCTGGGCCTCGCTTGGGTTTTGCATGAGGCTAATTGTGGTCTGTGTTGGGACTCCATGGGTTGCATTCTGAATCCAACGTGAAATGCTGAATTAATGTAGAAGATATTAGAAAAGCAATAAGCCTGGTAATGTGGCCTGAGTTGTTGTGTTTGGTCAGCTTGATGGCCTTATTGTTTGCTGTTTGCCTGAAATGTAAGAATGAACTAAACCAGATAACAGAACATTGTATCCACCCCTGTAGTTAGTCAATATCTGATTATATATAATTGCATGAATTTATCGTGATAGAAACTGTTTCAGAGTAATTTAAATGCAGCTTGAAATGACAGTCTATTCAGAATGTACTATTTTTGGGTTTATCTTCAGTTTCTTATCAAGAACAATACTGTGTATTATGCATTATGACAATGTTGCTTTTCAAAAGGTTAGAAACGTAATGGAATTTTCTGGACTAAACTTTTAATAACCGATAATTTTAATGAAAATCACCAAGATTATGGTAGTGAAGACCGATCTTGAAGACAGGTGTTATCTCTCTGCTTCTTTCAATGTAGATGTGGCATTTCTACCTGTAAAGGTAGGATAAATCAATTACAAGTAAAAATATATTAAGAATTTAAACATGATATAAATACAAAAAAAGTGTTACGTAAGAAAAAATTGATGTAAATTTACGCCAGAAACTTGGTCTTGTTTAATGTGGCATGTACCATGTGCCAGGTTTTTTGGGGGATATCAGAACTATTCCCATTTGAAAGTGGATTAATCCAAAATACCTTCTAAGTCGTGCAAAACAAAATATCTGCCTAAATAAGTGCCTAGCTGGTCGTCTTGTGGCTTGAGAGAAATGTTGGACATTGAATTGTTGTGGGATTTGTGTGCCTTTTTTATTTTCTTGTTTTAGAGCTTTTCCAGTATTTGTAAGCAATTTGGATGGTCACTGAAGCAGGCATTTAGAAGTTGGGCTCCTGCTTTGTATGAGATCCAGAGACGCTGCCAGAAACATTATTCCTTGCTTCTGGTGTTGCACAGTGATTATTTTAATGAATTATACAGTGTGAAATAGCTACAGCTACGGAATTTAGTATGTTCCTGTCTCAGTTGCAGTGTAGCTCTTCTGTTCACCTGAAGTGGTGAAGAGCTTCATCAGAGAGACCTCCAGACTATTTGGATCTTGTTCTGGAGCTCAGAGAACAGGGTCACAAATGCAAGGCCCAAATTGTGGAGAAAAGCCTCAGTAATGTCAATTTTCTCTTCTAGGCTGCTCCATCAGGTCGTGATAAGCAATGTCTCTCTTCCGTAGCTTTCCTGCTGTGTTTCGCATGTTACTTTTGTGTCTCTTGTGTTAATACATGGTGTGAAGCTAAAACAATTTCAGATCTGGTGTTCCAATTGTCAGTGACCTTAAAACATAGGACATGGAGTCTATAGTGTCAGACTGTTACCAGATTGCTTGCCATTTATTTGCAGCAGCACATTTCTTAAATTCTTAAGAACATTTAGAAACTTTTTTTTTCCTTATTTGTTAATTTTAGGACTGAAGAAGATAAGAGACTGAATTATCTGAATTATGCTTCTGCAACAGAACTGGGTTTCTCCTCGTTGGACATGGCAGAGCGTGGGGAAGTCTTTCATTTTTTTTGTTTTCTTGATGTTGCAAGCAGCTGATCTGGAAGCCAGGAGAGGTCACCAGTTTGTCTGGAAAACAGGTAGGAATGAGATGTGTTGGTTTATCTACTAGATGTTTCCTGAGTTTGAGAATGGAGTGCCCCTTCTTCCATGCTGTTTTAGGTTAGTAAGAAATGGCACGTGAGACCTTTGGAAAGCTTTGTGTACGCAGTGATATTTGCGATTTGGTGATAGGGAAAAGGCAAATAAGAGATGGTAGGATACAAATGCATAAAAACTAAGCACAACACATTGTTTTGTAGCATGACAAAGCAACAAAGAATGTTCAGTGAAATGGAAACGCTGGCAAAGTCAATAAATATTTAGTCAAAGAAAATATCCATCAGAAATACACAACTGAGCCAGGGGCTTCAGCGCCCACAATACTTTTGAGATTTGGCCTTTTATGACTGAGCAACAGAGTGGTTAAACTTGATGGGAAAAGTAATTTTCCCTTTTGTTTTTGAGAGATTTTTAATTGTTATTTTTTAAATTGAAGTTCTATGTAAGTGAAGAGGTTGAATTAGCTGCATAATGAAGTCATTATTGTGGGATAGTTCCTGTGCTTCTGGTTGGATCGAAGCAAGCTTTCCTGGCCACCGATTAAATACTGGTTGAGTACAATGTGATTCTACGTTTTTGAATACTTTTTGCATTGTCTTGCTTGTAAAATGAAGAGGAAATAACCAACAATATAAACCATCTTCCTCTAATTCTGTGTTATATGCGTGGTTTCTGAACAAAATTTGAAAGCCCGAGTTGTTTTCATAAGACAAGTCTTCAGTGCAGTTCTACTTCACTTCTGAAGTGTGTTGTACCATCAGCATTTAGAGGTGTGCCCTGTGAGTCATAAAAATTTAATTTGAGCTGATGGTTACAGCTGACAGTAAAGTGTTATTGGTGCTTCAAAGACTGAGGCAGCAGTAGTTAGGAGTGCCAACAGGCGATGGCACAAATTCGCATGGACAGTGCGCTCTGAAAGCCTGTGATGAGAGCTCATCCAATGCTGGGCTCGTGGTAAACGTTCCAGGATAGAAGAAAGCTGTGTCAGTTATCGCGGTGCCACAGGGAAGCAGAAATATTGGAGATCTTCAGAGTAAATTTATAAGGCTTAAATCCTATCGGTATTTGGCTGTACTGTCATTGTGAATGGTTAGAGGTAGAAAACTTCTTCGTGTGTACTGTCTTCAGAATGAAAATACACGTTTATATTATGTATGTCTAGTATCGTGTTTTTGTACTTTTTTTTTTCCCCCTTAGATAGAGTGAGTCATAAAGATCTATTGTTCTTTCAAAAGTTTGCAAGGAAGTATTTTGGGGAGATCGGAGAGTAACTTTAATGGATCAGATCCAGAGTCAGAGAGGTTAACAAAGCCTGTTACAGCAGGATATCGCTAATAAACGAACCTTGGAATTTAGACAATTGAGTTCTTGGCCTAGGGAGATTTGTGGTGCATATAGTAGAAAAAAATAATGTTCTAGTTTGAGGGCTAATGTCCCCAGTATTTTAAAAATGGAGTAAAATAAAAGCACAGTGCACCTATAACTGAGTAATTTTAATGTCAAAACTGAGCAGATTCTTTCTGATAGCAAGCAAACCTGCAGCTGCTGTCTCTTTTTAATGAAAGGTTCTAATGAGCAATCCCTAAGGGGAAAAGAGATGAACTGTTTTGTTTTAAAATCTTGAGTTGTCTTTTGCAAGCATGGCAAGTTATTCTACAAGTTGTAGAGATCAGGTTACTGAAAGCTTTTACCCCAGGAATGTGGATTTCTGTGTACTGTGTTAAAGAAGAAAAGGAAAGGAAAAGGTATTGTATTAGTACTGAAGTTTATAAACCAGTGCTTTTTTTTTTTTTTTCCTTTTTTCTTTTTTTTTTTAACCCAGAATCCTTGGCTATCTCTAATGAAGACTCATACATTTTCATGCTGGGATTGATGGTATAGGCGAAAGCAATTGTATTGAAATTGTTGCATGTATAAAAAAAGCAAAACCAAAAGCTCAGGCTCAGTATATTTTTCAAGTTTCAGAACTTGGTAGTGTGCATTTTCTTTCTTTGTGACCTGTCTTGAAACCATTTATTTTCAGCTTTTGGTTTCTAGAGATGATATAATAATATATCTAAATATCTCTATGCTGTGTTTTTTGTTTCAAGACATTTCTTGTCAGATACTGATTTTGTGACTGTCAGCCTAACCATGAAAACAATGATTATACCAATTAAATTACTCAACTACCTTAAATAATGAATAATTTTCTGATGCTTGTTAACTAATAAAGCAGTTTTAGTGATATAATCTTGAGAAAATTTAATTGGATTTAAATCCTTGTAAATTAATATTGTTTAATGGGATACCAAATTGGCAATCAGTGTATTTCATGATGTTAGTTTTATTCAACTCTTGGTGCTGAAAAGTCTGAAATTGATGTCATGAAAGTGGGTTTGTCCTGATGGAGACCGGTGAAGCTTTTAAAACTCTGGATAGAATATGGACATACATATGAATTTCAAAATGCTGTTGCCAGAGATGCCTGCAGCACGTGTGTTGGCAGCTTGCAGACTCAGTATCACTACTAATGTCTTCAGTTCCTCTATAAACTTACACGTCAGTTACAGTGTATGTGTTGCTTCTCCTGAAATATTAATAGAAATACTTTTGTAGGATGATAGTGTTTAGATTTTTAGGAAAAAAGTTGTCTAAGGTAAAAATGGAAATAATACTCTGTGTAGTATAGAAGGAAGAAGAGGACTGTTAGAAGCCAGAAATGTCCCAGTGTCTTCCCCATGAATAATTATCTTTGTAGAATGAATCCCAATGGGGATTTAGCCCAGCAGGGACATGCTCCCTGTTATGAATGGGAGAGCACTGAAAGTGAGACATCAGACTGGGAAATGAGTTTGTACTGATCATAGCAGTGAGATTTCACCTGAGGAAGAAACCATTAATCTTTTGGTGTTTGTGGGCTTCTGCGAGATAGGTGTGGGGAGCTGCATGCTGTATTGCCCCAGGTGAGCACAAAAGACTTTGTTCAGTTGAGAGTTATTGCCTATATCTGAAAGTGCTTCTAAAAATAGGGCTTGCAAATGGGTTTTGATCATTAGACTTTCTTCTGAAGCAATCCTTAATGGGAAAGATATGAAATGAACTTTTCAGAGAACCATCTTCTAATGTGGAGGAACCTTTGAACTCGGTGGAGGTGGGTGAGCCACTTAGGGCTGAGATGAAAAGGATCTTTTGTTCTCTGTTCTCAGATAATGCTGCCATAAAATACCCTTTCTCAAGATCTTAATTTCAAGAATGCCACGTGCTGGTTTGGAAGTGGCTTTGACCTTGCATGTTAAAAGACAAACTCTTACCTATATGCACAAAATGTTAAAGAAAGTCCGCATCTTCAAAGAGATTAAAAGATAGCACTGCAATAAATGGCATTTTTTTTTTTTACAGTGGAAGAATTGGAAATTCAGTCTGTTTAACCAAATCTTGAAAGATTCTAAAGTTCTTGGCTATCTGCAGTTTAAGATAGTAGCAATCCTCCTTGGTTAGGAATTACAATTGTCATCTCTACAGCAGGTTCAATTCTAAAACTAGTCAGCTTGTTGCCATAAATTGGGTAATTGAAAAATTGCCCTGAAATTATGTGCTTTATTAATTTTACACTTAACTTTATTCATGATCAGTTTATACCTTTGTGCTTGAGACAGATTATAATTCAAGTAGCCCCTCTTATGGTAGTTGCTCCTAATGTATTTGCAAATTAAAGATACCAAGCCATTCTGGACTCCTGCTATTAGTCATATCCTCCTTGAGCTGGTTTGTCAAACTAATCCTTTCTAAATGTTTTGCTTAGAGTTATATCAAATCTCAGGTGAGACTTCACCCATTGACATACTGCAATTCTAATTAGAAGTGCAAAATGTTCTAAAGTCGATGATAGTTGAAACTTTTATTTATAAAGTTGTTTTGCAAAATTTTGCTTCCAGCAAAATGTAATATTCTGGTTGATCTCTGTCACTGATATTTCAGAGGCTTTAAGGATGGCCTCAAAACACATGGTGTATTTTCTTAAAAAGGAATGCAATATTTTCATATTGCTAAATATTTAGATTTGTCCTCATTATTCTTTCTCTTATTCGTATTTTTACTTATCTCTTCCATGCACATCTAAATTTCATCGCATAGTGTTCTGCTATGTCCCCTCGCCCTTATTTCAGTGGTGTTCACACCTGGCATTTCTTCAGCAGCTGAATCCGTCTAGTCTTGGGGCTATGGAGGTGCATCTCATTGCCTTCCTCTGTAAACTTTGCAGTGATGGTATAAATATTCATGTGGATGACACACTTCAGAACTGTTGCAGACCTGGTGTCTTCAGGCAGTAAATACTGATGTATTTGCCAGAAAACTGGACAGAGTCCCTGAGAGGAGCTGGATCTCTCTTGCAGATGATCTCCCACGCTAGAAGCCCATCTGTAGGGAGTCAGCCACCAGCAAAGTGTTTATGGTGGCACTGCTTAGCAGAAGGGTCTCTCACTTCTGTAGTTCTAGAAAAATGCACATTGCAAGCAATATGGGAAGTGTGAAGTGTCAGTCAAATTAAGAAGTTGAGGTAGGGAGGAATTAAACTGAAACCGAAACATCTGTTAATTTTAACACTTCATACTGTTGGAGAAAAATCTGCAATGTGGTAGCTGCTCCATGAGATGAGCACTGTGCAGTGACTCAGATGGATGACTGTGCTTGTTGGGTTCAAATGTAAGCTTTTACAGCTTGTCTGGTAAGTTTCTGATTGTCGAGCTTGCTATACATAGGTCACTCAGAAAGTAATGTCTCCTATTTATTTGCATGGAAGCCACAACAGATACAAAGAGCACATTAGCTCTGCATTTTCACCAGTGATGAACAGGAGCCTGCATGCCATGCCTGTAAAAAAAAAAAAAAAATCTGCACCAATAGAGGTGACCCACTGTTTCACAGCTGCTGTGATGGTATCCTTACTGGGAAAATGTTGTCCATACTGTCCATCTTTCATTGACCTGAACAGATGGAAGTGGTAGGATAGTCCAGCCAAGACTGGCAGCGTGCTCTGTGGTCTTCAATCTGGCTTGGGGCCTGGTGTTACCTTGTTGCAGGAGAAAGGTTGTCTTCTTTGCTGGACTGACTCCATACGTTCAAGCCCTCAGCTTAGTGAGCATCATGATGTAGCAGTCAGAATTCCTGGTCTGGAGTCCAAGAAATCCAGAAGAATCACCCCTTTCTTATACCAAGACAGTGCACATCACTTCATCCACTGTGAGGTGTGTCTAAAATTTTTATTCCGTGAGGAATGTATATATCACCACTCTATGGCCTGCTGTTTAGTGTCCAGTTTGTAGTACTGACACCAGGTCTTGTCACTGGTAATGATGTGATCCAGGGAACTGTTGCTTTCAGCCTTATGTTGGTTCAGTAGGTCCTGACAAGCCTGTGTACAGTGTTCTTTCTGTTCCTGTGTGACCTACCTGGTGCAGACACTGCAGTATTCCAGAGTTGCCACTGTTGTTTTGAATGCATTGAAGCTGATATTCAGCTCTGTACATGGTTCCCTGGTCATAATCCAGTGATTTGTGCAGATGAGCTGATAGAGGCATTCTTCGTTGTGTGGTGTGACAGCTGTGCATGGCTCTTTGAAACATGACTTGCCTTTCATACCTCTGATGCCACTGCTGAAATACGTCACCCGCCCCTCACAGTGCTCACATCCTCTGTTTGGTCTCCATCAATGTTCAGCAAGTGTTGAGGAATGTCAATGGGTGCTAGCTCTTCTGCATGGAACAATTCAATGATACACCTTTGGTCTATACACACTTCTATGTCAGACACCATTCTGTCGTTGCCCCTCTGCTGCCATCTGTCACATGGCAACAGAATGTCACAGAATATTGGTGGGAAGGTTCAGCCTCTACTGCTATGCCTCCATCATCTGCCTCTGTTGCGGGCTAACATTATAAAGCAGAAGGCATTACTTTTGGAGCAGCCCTCATACTTCAGTAGTTTTTTAATGCGAAAACTACATGCTTTAACAAATGTCTTTGTCTAACCAAAATCAAACTAGCGGTAGGTGGTGGTTTAAACTAGATTACACAGGAGATTCACACTAATCTTTTAATGTCCCTCTTCCCTTCCTGAGAATAATAGTTTTTGAGAATAAGGTGCTTTTTTCCTGTTTTTTGTTGGTATTGGGAAAAGTATAAGTTAGGCTTCTTATCCCTTTCTTTCCTTGGTAGTTACTATGGGAACAGAGCTGTGGGTCACAGGGGAAAATCTGCAAAAGTGGTTCCTTTTAAATTGTTCATTTAGAAGCAAAAGGATAGCTTATTATTGGAATTGTAGTATTTTTCATTCAACTTTGTTGGATTGTATTGTTGTACATATTTCACTCACAAAAGAAGCACAGTGAGTGGCAAGAAAAACAGATGGAGATGTTTTTGTACTTTTTCCTTGGGGTTAATATTTTTTTAATTGAATGCAGCTGTTGGAAAGATTTCTGTTATTACATATGGGCGGAACATTAAAAATGGATGCTCACATTTTCAGCCTGTTTCAATGGGGTACTAAGCTTAGTTATTCTGTTGCACAGGGTTCAGAACCCTGTGGTGTGCTCGTCTTTTTTTTTTTTTAATTTTATTTTAAAGGTTTGAGTATTTGTATGGTGCAATAAGAGTTTTACTTAGCCACTTAACTGGGCTAATTCAGTATATAGTGGATGAACATAACTAAAGTTGTATTAGGAAACTCTAAGGTCTCTGCTGCAGATCCCTAAGCAGGTTATACAGCTGGCTATTTCTAGGGGCACAAATTTTGGGTAGTCTGCCCATTCATACCTGTATTTGTCTTTTTTTTTTTTGCCTGATATTTAGGGGAATAGTCTTGCAGTCATCAACGTTATCTTTTAATTGCTCTTCGTAAAAAGTGTGGGAAGTGTAAGTCAAGAACACTAAGTGGGAAAGTTAGCAGTGAGAGATGTTTCGCTGTAATCTAGATTGTTGTCACAGCATTCACACGGTTTATTCAAATCACCCTCAGCTGGTTGATAGTTACGTTGAAGTGCTTGCTTAATGGAATCTCCAGTATATTGGTTTCAGCTTGCACAGAAAATTCCTGCTGGGGTCATTTGGAGCAGGGTTTGTGAGTCCAGAGGCAGAATGTGGTCTGTCCTATGCTGCCTGGTATCCCCTGCTCTGTAGGCTTGTATGCTTCCTTCTTTTAGAGACCTTTTGGAGTTGGTTGTTAACTGCATCCGTGTCACTTCTGAGAAGAGTGATTTAGGGTTATGCAGCTAAATGTGGAAAAATATGTGAAAACCTCATTATAGCAGTTGTAAATATATTGGTTCTGTGTGCTGGAGGATACGTAGTGGACAGTTGCAGATGTTGGTGTGTGGTGTGTCCTGGCAGGCTAGCCGTGAAAAATTGCTTTTCAAATTAGAACTTAAAAACTTTCCTTCTCTGAACACCAAACCCTGCTCCCCGTGCGATTAGTGGTTTCATTTCTTTCTCAGCAGTTGGGTAATGATTATGGCTCCAGATGCTGCAGGAGTGATAAAGAGATTGATTAATTTCACTTGAAAGGGCATATGTTCAAAGAGGAGTGGGCGAACGCCTCCAACGCTGGGCCTGCATCGCTGCTGCTTGCACGGCATGGTGGCCAGCTGCTCCTGAGGAAAGGACCAGCCAAACCACATTATTTATCTAGCCACTGTATTTGCTGCTTGCTTTTGCCCACTTGCTGATGTACATTTATTTTCTTGCTGCGTTCCGCAGTATCTTGCATTCAGTGCTTTTTGTGTCTCTGTATGAAGCAGTGCTGTAGAAGTTCCAGCGTAAGGCTTTGGGAAGGGGCTGGGGTCAGCACAGCGTGAGAAGCAGCCAACGCATGCAGTGTGGTGCTTATCCCCTGGGCAGAACCAAGTGGTAACAAAACGAGTTAGATTCCTTGACAGAATACACAGCAAGTTTAACAGTCTTCCTATACGTTATTTGCATGCTGTTTATATGATATATTACAATATTATTAGTAGTCCACAGCTTATGACTTGCTGAAAAATGCTGACTTCTAAAGTATGAAGTGTTCAACTTAATAATAAAAAAAAATTCAGCTTGTCATGTAGATACTTCAATAAGTTTTCATTGGGTCTTTGTTGACCTACGGAATTGGTCAATACAAGTATAAAGTGTAGCTGATGGTGCTGGCCATGTGATTAAATACAGGGCTACGGCAGATCTGATTTTTATTGCTCTACCGTTTGAACCTTTTCACTGATTTGTGTTCTTTGGGGTTTTATTCCATCACCCCTGAGACCCAAAGATCTTCAAATATCGATAGTTTAAAAACATCCTCCAATGTGTGAAACATGTTTTGCTTTTCCATGGTGTGGCATTTATAACCATAAACTTCACAGGTTTGAAGCTGCGGAAGACAGAAATAAACCGTACATCTTTAAGAGCTTTTGACCCATTAGTTAAACTGCTTTGTGTCATCCAGCTGCTTCTAGGCAAAAAAAGCACTTATTTCTAGCTATTGAAAATCTCACCAAGATTTGCAGTGGAGACGCTACATATAGAAGCAATGTTTTTGTATCTTTACTGGATTCTAATGTGTGTATTAGCTGCGTGCTTTTTAAGCAGCTGCTTAATAGAGTACAGAATCTGAGTCACAGACAAGGAGTGAGACCAGGCTGTAGTGATAATAAAGGAACTTCTGAGAAGTTCCCAGTGCTTTAAGTATGCACGTAAAGTAGTGCTCATGTGAAGTTTTTAGTACCATTCCCTTAATATTTTTTTGCTCGTATTAGTAAACAAACAATGAATTCAAACTGAAGTAAAAGTGAGTGACAAATGAAAACATTTGTAGCTCTGCGTTAAAAAGAATTTGTACATAAGCTTTCAATATTCTCAGTTCAGCCAATCCAGTGCTAAAAGCTAAGTATATCCTTCTACACTTGGCACTGAAATGAGAGTGACAGGGCATGTGTTAAGTATACTGCTTATGTGCTAGTGCATACGTGTGTGTATGTTTATACATTATTTTTTCTGTGTACGAGTCTGTTGCTATATAGGCAAGGACACCCTTGTAGTAGCAGAAATAGGAACTTAGCTGCAGCGTTTTGAAAAGACTGAGGGAGGATGAAATGAGAGATGGGGAAGTTGACGTAAACGATGGCAGCAATGTTGCTGTGCCCTGAGGGTCTTGCAGAGTACCTTACTTAAAACCAATTTTTGCTTTGTAGATAAGTGAGCATGTCGTGGTTAAGTCAATATACGCGTGCAATTGGTGATAAAGCTTGGTATTACACACCTTCTGTGGTATTTTTCATACTTAGGCTTTAAAGGTAACGTTGTATATACATTCATAATGCTGTAAACTGTTTCATACTTCTTGTTACGAGCTTTCCAGCATGTTGCTTGGTTTAGTAATGGGAGTTCAGGCTGCCCACAGATTTCACTCTCTTCTTGGGGGTGGATGGCTAATTGACTGCTGACCTTTGCTGGGTTCCTCTTTGAAAAGCAAAGCGTGTGGGTGAGTGACACCAGGGGATAACAGATCAGAGAGGCTAAAAGCAGGTGAAAAAACGTAATTCTGTAACTTTCATTTAGATATTGAAGACTGTTTTGAGAATATAAGCAAAAGCCTTCAGATATTTTAAAATTTTTTATGAACTTCTTTTTTTTTAAGTAGTTACTCTTCTTCACTGTAATTTACTTGTCCTTGATTGATTTTTTTTTTTTTTTTTCCTTTTAAATAGATAAGCCAGCTTCCAGAGTCCTCAGAATGATTTAATTATCATAGCATGCAGGGCCCCAAATCAGATTTAAGGCATTTTGATACAAGTTTATGGAATAAAATGGTGAGCAGGTGCAGACGATGTGAAGTTGCCGGTACTCAAATCTACTACACTATTCTGCAGGCAGGAGATTACTCATAGACCTTAACTGAAAGGTCAGGAGCTAACCTTAGGGTATGCTGTTTAGAGTGATATCCTTGGGATAGATATTTCAGAACTATGTGTTTGTGTGTCTTAGTGCATCAGGAACTGATGAAACTGTGAACTTGCAGCGTTCTGAATATGTTTCCAGATAAAGCTATGCAGCATTCAATGAAGCAATTACATGAAAAGCATTGCAGTCAACTTCAGTTCCAATAATAGTAGTAATAATCAATCATCTTCAATTCCAGGCATGGTCTAATTGCTTTTTGTTGTTGCTTTGGAAGGTTACATTACTCAGTACTAAGAGTACTACATTACTCTTGCAACTAAGCAATCTTTCCATGTTTGCATCATGTAGGATTTTATAACTGTTCTTGTAGTCTCACTATATTGGCTTTGGCCATTTTGTGATAGTTTAAAAAATTCCTTAGCCTTTCTCACACTTCAGCACATGAGCCTTTCCTCCTCAGGCTGATCCCCATGACCACGGAAGGTTTCTCTCTACTGCTTTGGTCTCAGCCATGTGTGCTGTGCATTGCTGATGTCTAGTAAATACCATTGCCAGTGGATGTTAATTGATACGAGTTAGTTAACGGTACCTAATTCATTCCTTAGAACACTTGAGAAATGGGTAAGGACCCATTCAGATAATGAGTCAAAGTCATTATTACATTAATAAGCGACTTTAACAAAAACACAAGAGAAAACTGAAAAGGGAAAATTACCATCAAGCTTTCTTCTTACTTCACCTCTCAAGGAGGAGGACGACCCTGGGTGAGTGGTTGATAAAATGAAAGACTTGATTCAAATTTTTCTTGTAAAAGTGTCAATTTTATAGGGACTTTTTTTTTCTTTCTCCACAGGCAAAAGCCTAGATACTTTGGGTAAGATCCTTGTTTCTAGGTCTTCTGGGACCAATTTTAACCAACCCTTCCCAAATGTGGATGGTGCCATTTAGGTAGTATTAATTGCAATGTGGAATGTAGGCTTTAAAGTGAAAGTGTATCTCCTTTTCTCAGATACAAACTTGCTTTACTGATTGTTGAATTACCATGTCCTGTGTGCTCCACATTGGTCCATAAATTCCTTCACTGCCTAGCAAAATTAGCATATTTCCCATGAATGGCAATTAAAAGGTTCATAACGTTTAGTTTTCTCCCATGTAAGCAGAGATGGAAGCGACTGGGAGATTATGACTAGGTGTAAGTTAGGAGTGTAACTATAAAATAACATGTTATTGCTTAAGAATAAGTTAATGGAGATTTGTTTCTTTTTGTCTTTGGTATTGGTACAACTAAAGCTGTCCATTTGGTGCCGATGGACTGTTTTTAATCCTGGCCTGGCTTAGTGGGCCCATAATGTATTTGATGTCGTGTGGACACATGCATGTTTGCTCTGGTCTGCTTGCTTAGGGTAGTGATCAACATGTGGAAAGCCAGGGTATCTGAATGAATTTTTACTGTGGTAGTGTTTTCTGTTTTTACTCTTTCATCAACATAAGCATGTTCCATCTGATATCTGTTGTCCTGAAGCCCTGACAGCTGCACTGAGGTGACACAGTGTTACATGGGACTGGTGACTGTTCATGTCATGAATAGACCTGCTTTTTTTTTTTTCTTAAACAGTATTGGTAAATGCTGGATGTAAAACTTCATGACTTTCTCATGAAACCCTTTTAGTTTCTATCTGGAGACTCTATTGATAAATTTTTCCTTAAGCATACATGCATATTAAATGTGAGAACCTGCAGCTAAAAGAAATTGCTCTAAGGCAATGATTCACAAGGATGAAAAATCAATAGCGATTTCATTAAGAAAGGAAGGAAAGTTTAGACAGGCTCTTTGCTTTTCTTTTCTATGGAAAGTAGAGGGAAAACACATTGATCATTTTATTCAGCTTTGTTCTTAGAAAGAGGAGTTGTAATGTTGATGCTGGTATTTTGAAGCATGAATGTAGCTGGGTGAAAGGATCTGGTATCTCTGATCTGTTCTACATCCCTTTTTGTTTGCATGAGCAGCACCTGCTGTAAGTGGAATTATCTCTGGAGAAGCTGCCTCAGTTGATAAGAATCCCAGTTTTCTCAGCCACTGCCCACAAAACTTCTGCTCCAGACCATTCTCAGCTTTGTTGCCCTTCCTTTGCTGTTGTCCAAGGTCTCAGTGTCAACTCAAGGCGCTGCCTCTTGCCATGCTCTGCAGGTCTGTGACTGTACTGCTCATGCTACTGGGTGTGCTCTAAGTTTTTCACATTCTCTCTTCTCTAATGAAAAGCTTCTCCTACTGAAACTCATCTTCAGCATTTCCTGCTGGAATGACCAGAAGGAGCCCATGAGAATCAAGTTCCTTAATGTAGCACCGAGCTGCTGCCAGGAGGGGCTGTGTCTGCCCCAGAGAAGCAATGCACTCCCCACTGTGTGAGTTGATTCTGATAGCTGATGTGCTTAAGAACAGAAATATATTTTTTAAGGGTTTTCTGCTGAATCATCCCTCTGAGAGGTGATGAATCCTGCTGCAGATTTATAAGAGGAGTGCTGTATCCCCGCAAGGGTGATAGGGGAACACGAGCCCATGTGGGTGGCACACGGAGCTGTTTGCGTGTGGCCATCGCATGGGCACTGGTTTCTCTGTGGGCAAAAACTCCTGTCTGCTCAGGAGAATGTGTTTGTGGCAGCCTCTGTAGCATTTCCTGCCATAACTCTCAATTTGTTTTTAGCTCTGCTATTAAAACTTGGTGATGACACATGTCAGTAGTTTTGTGGTGGCATTCAGCAGTTACGCATCTGTTTGTTTTCATTAAATACCATTTTTTTTGAAAAGTTCTGGTGGCTGCCCAGTTAGAATGGAAAAGCAGGCAGAAGTGCTCTCAGCCAAGAGCAGATTTATTTCTCCAAGCTTGTTTAAAAACCAGGAATGCTGGCAGGGTCGAGTAGTAAATACGGGCTGTACATCTTGTTCAGTGGGCTTTTTCTGGATGCCTTGCATGAACCAAGTGAGTAAGTGAAAGGCACGTGGTGGGGCCCTGACAGCACCATGATGGATTGAATCAGAGCAGCGTGGCTGCTGCCACCCCTCACCATCTGCCCTGCTCTCTGCTGCACATCCCAGCCCAGCGATGCTCTGTCCGTGGATCAGTTTTTAGAAAGGTTTGTAGTCTGGAATATGGAAGTAAGCTGAGCTGGGGCTGATTAATGCGCTGCTCCCAGACTCTTTTGAGGGAGCTGATCAGCACTAATGTTGCTCTGAGTCCAGAGTCTCTTCTCAGTGCGCTTAAAGTTGGGCTCCTGTTCACCTCTCTACTCCTGCAGAAATGCTGTTACGGATTGGTAAATATTTGACCTTATTTTAAGAGCATGCTACTATTTCTTCCTCAAATATTTGACAGCATACATAGTGATGGGCTGTGTTGTCGTCTGCAGAGGGTGTGCTGTCATTTGGGAAGTCTGTTGCTTGCTTTTAGAGCAAAAGCTGATTATCTGAAGCCTGTGTGTTGCACCATTGTTGTGCGCTGTGTTCTGCTGAGTGCTGTGAACAGCAGCAAACAGCTGTTTGGGGCTGGAAGCCCCCTACAGCCAATGGCTGTGACCCACTGGGCGACAATTGCTACTTACCTTCCCCACTTTTCTGAGCAGTGCTAAGTGAACAGATTGGAGCAGCTCTTGTTTCAGTATCATCTGTTTCCACAACTGAAGCTCCCATCTGACAGCTCTTGTGCATTATTTAAGGTGTGGAAGCTGTGTAACTGGAATGTCTGGGAAAGGTGAGGGCTCTGTCTGCTTTTCTAACCTGAAGGACTGCTCGTCTCGCAGCGATGGTAGCTGTGGTGCTGGCTGATGCCTTAAGAGCTGAATGGATATGCCCTAAACTGTTGCTTCATGGTAACATTGGACAGAGCAAATGGGTGCATGCAGTCCTGCTGCAGTTGGCTCTGCTTGGCACCAGGGTGAGCATCCTTTGGCCTGCATGCAGCACCGGGAGGCAATGTGCCTCACTGGGGAGAAGGCAAACAAAAACTAGCTAGAAAAATTAACTAGAAAAACTCCTGTTCTGAGTTGCAGGGTCACCAACCCCATTCCCTTCAAGAGCAGAAGTGAAGCTTCTGAAGAGCTCTCTGAAATATTGTTGCCCATTTGCTTTGTGGCATTAAAATTAAGCACTGAGATTCTTTTTCCTCCTTAAAACTAATAGAAATATATATATTCTCTGTATAAGGTACTCTACGTACATAAAAGAAACACTGAGAAATAGACTTTCTTAAAATTTGCATGGTTTTGGCTATAGGCTTATGAAGTCACTCCAAGTATCGCAGCTGCTTACAGTAAAACTGTGGCAGTGATGATAAAGTTTAGACTTTACAGATGAAAATTACAAACTTGGAGTGTTTGCTGTCATGTGCTCCTGGGCATGGATCCAGCAGAGCTGGGGCAGTTTTGGTGCAAAGCTGGTGCAAGCACTTATGGAGGCAGCAGTGCATGTGGGACAGAGGGTGCAGCTCCAGAAGCGGTGCTTTGGGGAGGGGTTGTTCTTAGCCTCCATTGCCAGGCTGTGCACCTGGGTCAGAGGCTTATCCTGGAAAGAAGGGAGGAATTAGGAGGAGGCAGCTGAATCTCTTCTTATGCTTTTTTTTTTTTTTTTTTTTACTTTTATGGGATTTTTCCTTCTGTGTCACAACTGTGGTTTCCTGAGCTGAAAGCTGGAAATATAATGTAAAAGCTCATAAATTTAACATAAGGTGGAAAGGCCGTAGAATGAATAAATTCATTTACCTTCCAGGGAATATCTTGTTAACTTCTCTCCATCCAGATCAGGCTCTGCTGTCTCAGGCATGCAAACTTCTCCAGGAAGCTCTTTTTCAGGAGAGATCTCTTCCATGTGGCTGTCCCAATCCCTTGGAAGGGCACTGCTGAGTAATGGTGGCAGGTGGTACCTGGGTTTCCCTGCATTTAATGATACAGAAACAGCAGGATTTCAAAGAGCTGCACTCTCTCCCCTGTCTCTGTGACACTAACTCCAGCTCTGCTTCCTGTGTGCTATTGCCTGGATCTTCCCACTGTCCTTTTGAAGTTTCATGTAAATTGGGGAAAGAGGAAAGTTGGCAAAAATGTAGGTTAGTGGCTATGAAGGATGTACTGCAGCCAGGGGCCTGCTAGTGTAGGAAGAAGGGTGTTGGGCAGCGTGTCCCCGTGTGCAGGGACATGAGTAAAAAGAGCTCAGCTGTCACACTGTCCTCGCTGTGGTACTTTCCTAAGTTTCCCTTCCATTTCTCTAAACTCATAACTTGGGCAACAAAAGTGATTTGGAGCAGTCAGCAGGGAATTAAGCTTTGGGTAGGCTACATACCACACACCAAGCTTAATGGAATTGCACAAAAGCAGACTTCAGGGCAGAAAAATAACAATGAAATCCTACGTAACAGTGCAAGATGCTAAGGGCTGCTGTTGCAGCAAGCATCCTCCTGGTTGCAGCCTGCCTTGTTCTGCCTGTCAGTGCTGGGGAAAAATGGCTGAATGAAAGTGGCTTAATAGTTTTGACGGACCTCTGATGTTTATTCTAACATATGCTTGTTAATCAAAAAAGTAACGAACTTTTTATTAAAATGTATTGGCTGCTCAGAATCTTAATGTCCTTTTGTGCATTTATTGAGGGGTCAGGCTTACATAAATTCAGCACTTTTTTTTTTTTTTTTCTAGCAAAGTTGTTTTATTCCTTCTAAAATGTGCAGCCCTTTTCTCCTTGGTGAGTTCTTAAACACCCATTAATTTTCTTCGAGGGGCTGAATGTGGGAGAAAGCTTTTGAGAACTAAATGGTGACTATACTTAACTTCTGATGTAACTTTTTGGGAAGGCAAGTTGGGAAAACAATGACATGTAACAGGATCTATATTCATTTAGTTTTTTTTCTTTATTATGTTATATTCAGCAGTTGTTGACTTATGCAGTCTTTCTGAAGAAGTCACTGGTCCTTTCTAGCTTTTTCTTCACAGTGACCACTTACATTTCTTGTAAAAATTCTGTGTTCTATTTGATTGGGACTCAAACTTGTTTTGAGAGTGCAGACATCACTCTTGTAAAGAACAGAGCATGCATTTTGGAGTTGGCAGGTCCTTTAGTCCTATTAATTGTAACTTGTGTCATTAAGTTATGATCACTTGAAAGTGTAGCTGTTTCTGTGTTACAGTTTTCTTTCTTTCTGAAGCAAATACCAATAGCTAAAACTCATCCATTAAATACCCAAAGCTGAAATATATATAAGATGTATTGACTCCAATTATTGAGGTTTTTTTAGAGAGATTTTACAGGGAATTAACTGTGACTAGCAGTGAGTTTTTTGAAGTGTTACATTGTTTTGACTGCATAACTAATGATGTTTTAATAGATGTCAACTCTTAGGGAAATACAGAGATCAGAGATGAGGGTGGATTTTTCAAAAGCACGGAGGATAATTGGATATCTGACTCACATCAAAGTTAATGCGAGTCAAGTGCCAAGGCCTTTTTGTGCCCTCCAAAAGCTGAGTGGTTACTGCTCCCACCAATGTACCATCCAGGCAGAGTTCCGTCTACGTTCCCTTCTACTTTCCATTTTTTGTTTTTTTATTTTCTTTAGCATTTCTTTGGCAGCTGAAAAACAAAACTGTGAAATGAGAGATTTCTGTGGATGAAGTTTTGTGTCTCGTGGGTGCAATGTTACAGTACGTACTGCCTGGTTGCTTCTTGAGTCCCTGCTGGGGATGTCAGCTGGAGAGATGCTCCTGGTTGGCTCCTTGGCTTACTGTGGTCTTCTAAAAGGCTTAAACTTTGGATAGCCAGATGTATCCAAAGTAACCAGCTGTGTACCTATCAGTTGCATGTAGTTTCTTGGGAGAAGTTTGATTTAAACTTCTTTTTAAAAAGCAGGGTT
>JAOWBP010003503.1:29336334-29352939 GCA_028571105.1 Tragopan temminckii
CAAGAAGGCAGTGGATGGGAGAGCTGTGTGCAGGTGCAGCGCTATAAAGGTGAGTGCCATGCAGCCATTAGTGAATGGGGCTGAAGCTCTGGTCTGCGTGTGGGGGGGCTGCTCAGTGCTGTTCTACATCTGTGTGCAGTGAGGCAGCTCCTCCAACACGCTGCTGAAGCTCAGCGTGGATGATTTCTACTCTTGTGGAGAGTATTTTGTCAGGAAATGAGCAGCAATATGCTCTGTGTGTCCGACAGTAGTGCAGACAGGTCCAGAGGGGGGTGAAATAATTTTGAACTTTCCATCAAAAAAAAAAAAAGATTTTTTTTCCCTCCCCATTTAAAGTACTTTAGTGGCTGTGTTAAACTGAGGGGGGCAGAGCTTTGGTGAGGACAAAACTTGGTTCGTGGGGAGTGTGTTTCCAGCGGGAGATCCCCACTTTAGGAGGATTAAAATGATTTGGCATCTTGTAAGCGTTGTCAAAGAGTTGCAAGATTTCATTGCAGTGGCTTTAAGTAAAACTTTCATTCAAAATGTAAATTAAAAAAATAATCAGAAGGTTAAATTTGCCCAGAATGAAACAGTCATTCTTCTGGAATAAAACCTGACAGTGTCTGAGGGAAAGTGTTCGGATTGCTTTCTGGTAAAAGCTGGAAAGAAAATAAGCATTCGGTTCTCGTTCAGTTCTTTTTGCTCAGTTTTGTGTGTGTTTTTTTTTCCTTCCCTATTTTTGCAGTTGGTCAATTGAACAGAGAAGCCCATTAATCTTATGGACCAGCTCTGAGAGCCTTGAGGATTGCTCTCTTCCTGTTATTCTGGCTTTTGGGCCGAGCTGCACGTGGCTCTTCTTTTCAACCATCAGCCCTAGTATCAGAGTATACTAGTATCAGAGACATACACTTAACAGAGTAACTCTCCAACAAGGGTTTCTGAGGCTTTTGTTGACACTTCACATCGTGCTGTGTTCTCTCCTGTGTCTGTGGGGCTCAGGGCTGGAGTGAGGTGGAGTCTCAGGTGTTTGGTGTGTGCTGTAGTCCTTGAGGGAATCGCGTGCTGAGACGATGCACAGCACTGAGACTGACCTGGTGGGAGAATGGGCAAATGCGGGGAAGCTTTATGAGCTGCTGGGGGGTGGTGAGACAAATACGTGGCTCGTAGGAGGGAAAACGGTAGGATGTGTTTAAAATAATAGGAAGTTGCTCAGTAGTTTGCAAAGATGATGGAAATCTGGCGTGGGGACA
This sequence comes from Tragopan temminckii, assembly GCA_028571105.1. Taxonomy (NCBI): domain Eukaryota; kingdom Metazoa; phylum Chordata; class Aves; order Galliformes; family Phasianidae; genus Tragopan; species Tragopan temminckii. Next base: position 29,337,567 of record JAOWBP010003503.1, read on the forward strand.
AGGAGGAGGGGTTGGCGTGTGAATGACGGCCGTGAGATGGTGGCAATTTGGAGCTGATTGACGACGACAGCAAGGAGCTCTGGTGAGTGAAAGCAAGAAGGAGAAGGGGCAAACGAGAAGGCTGGTGTTGAGAAGCGGGCTCGGACTGTGGATGTGAGCAGAAAGCCGATGGATTGAAACCTCTGAGTGACAAGGAGTGAAGGGAAGACGTGAAAAAGAGACATGATGCAGCTTCGATTTTAGTGAGCTGCAACAGAGAGGATGTTTTATGTCACTCTGATCATGATGGAAATAGGAGCTGGGAAGGAGAGGAGAAACCTTAATGAACAAAACGGGATGGAGACAGAGATGGCGTGTCAAGTGACTTGTTCCCTATAAAATAAAACAATAACAAAAAAAGGATGATCCCACCTTTCCAGAATCCAAGCCATCCACCCTCCACCCCATTTTATATATTTAGGCACATCAGCGATAATATATCACGTCAAACGCGTTTGATATATCTGCTTATATCATGTCTCATCTTGGCAGGAACTATAACAGTAATTACATTTCCTGTCAGGCTGATCGCCTCTCCCTGCGCCTGAGCCCAGCACTCTGTATACGTGGGTGCAGCTTTTCTTCTGGATGTTTGGGTGACTCTCAGCTCTGCAGTGCCCTCTCTCTGGCTCCAGAGGAGTTTTATAGCCAGTCAGTCTTCCAAAGTAGCGATAATGACGTCCGTATCAGGGCTGTTTAACACAGAAGGATATTGATGATTAACTTACGATTAATTTTTTTGAGACTGGAAGCGAGAAAATATATTTGTGTTTTTTATTTATGTGTGTGCATGGAGATTGCCTTGTAAAAACATGCATTAATTACACTTCCAAAAGAAGGTGCCAGATGCCTTTGTGGGGCACGTCTGAAGATGACGTGCTGAGGTTTTTCTCCATGTTTGGTGGTTTTATAACAAATATTAGGCGAAAACAACAAATCATAACTACATGTCTGGGGAAAAGAAAGAGGGAAAGTGGAAATGAGGAGTGATGGCAGTGGAAGTGAAGGACGTTGCCCCCAGCTCTGCGGCTTTACTGAACATAACCCAGCAATGCCATCCTCCTGCAGGGGGTGCAGCATGGGATGCACAACTTTATGGCACTGTGAGAGCATTTTCCAAGTTAAAAATACCTCTGAAATGGAGAGCATCAGAACTGCAGCAGTAGTGGAAATGGGGGGAGCAGCTGGTCCTGGGGAGAAGAGCAGGTTTGGAGGGGAAAGCTCTGGGAATTACTGCTCTGAAAGGCTGGTTTGTGGTTAGGATTAATGTCCCTCTGTCTTAAGGAAGATTCAAATAGTTCCCAGTTTGTGCTAAACTTAAAAGGAAAAATGTGAATAACCCTTCTGGGACTGAGAGCTAAAGGTCAGAGATTGTGAACAGCAGCATTAATTGCTGCACTAAAAGGAAAACCCATCGGCATCTTTAACGGGTTGCCTATGGATGAGAGTATTCATGCTGCTGAGTGATGACACAGCAAGATTCCAAGGGGGGGGGACAGCTTTTTCCTTGTTACTCCATGATAAGACCATCGTGCTGATAACATGGGTGTTAGCTGGTGCAAGCTGGAACGAGATGATTGTGGAGGTCCCTTCCAACCTATGAAGCATTGGGGTGTTATTTCGGTTGTGTGCTGTGTTTAATACTCAGCATTCCAAGAAATGCTAACCGTAGGGTGTAGGCATTGTGGGGCCTTGTGCCATCCAGTGCTGACAGCACGCTTTGGTTTATTTAACTTAGATGTTGAAATTTTAGTAAAAAGTTCTGGCTGTGTTGTTGGCACCCTTCCAGTAAGTGATGCCACTGTGGGTCTCCCATCCTCAGGTCGGCATCTTTGTGTTTGCAGGTTAGTTTCTGTTCTCTCTGCTTGGTGTTTGGATGCTACTGACTTGTAAAAAAGCCCCGTTGGTTTAGGATACAGGAGTTATCCTGCGTGTGCTCGCACTGCTCCGCTGAGCGCTCATCACTGGCTCAGCTGCACTGGGAGAATGTGAAAACTGGGGGAAGCAGTGATGTATGGTAGGACTTGCTGTTGCAGTGGATTGCTGTGTGTATGATTTTGTATAATGATAATGAAGCTATTTCTGCTTTTCTTCTCTCACTGACATATTCAGTGGATTAATGCATGTTTACTTATGCAAGCAAGGGTCTTGGAAAACAGAAATTTCCCTGTGTTGCAGAAGGAATTAATTTATTTCTTATTTCTACAGCTCTGTTTGCAAAAGAACCCTTTGCTAAGTCACTTGTTGCTAAAACTGAGTCGGGCTGTGCTCAGCCCTGTGCTGCCGTCAGCACTCCCTGCTGCTGTGTTCCTCGAAGGAAGCCGCTGTCTCTGGGGAGGGAGGAGAATTGGGGGGAATACAGTGGTTTGCAAACCATTTTTTTTTTTTTTTTTTAAATATTTAAATTGGTTTAACTTTGTAGCAACAGGTGGCAGACTTTCTTATTTTACAACTCTTTATTTTGGATATGCTGTGGAAAATTATTTAGATTTGGCTGTTGCAGTCATTTGGGAAAAAAGTAATTGCATGCTGACTGCATTTTAGACTTAGCTAATAGCAGCTTGCCTTCACCAGTGCAGTTTCTCGCAAATCCTGTTGGACTGTGCAATGATGTGCTTGGATTAAGTTTCCTCCCTATTGCGCATTTTACAGCAAAATGCATTTTCTGTTAGGCTGGTGGATAGTTGTACGAGATGGATTTTGTTTGCTTTCGAAATAGCAGAAGCCTCCTAGGCAGTTCCATCAAATCTCTGCAAGCAGAGCCTGGCTCCTGTCCCCTCCCTGCCAGATGCTGCTCCCCGGAGCTCTGGGCCAACGTGAGTGAAGGTCAGTGGTAGGATATGGTTTGGTGCTGATTCTCTTGGTGGATCACAGAACCATAGAATGGCTCGGGTTGAAAAGGACCACAATGATCATCTGGGTTCAACTCCCCTGCTACGTGCAGGGTCACCAACCAGCAGACCAGGCTGCCCACAGCCACATCCAGCCTGGCCTTCAATGCCTTTGGGGATGGGGCATCCACAGCCTCCTTGGGCAACCTGTTCCAGTGTGTCACCACCCTCTGTGTGAATGGTGGATGGTAAGCAAAACGGGACTCTGAATGCTAAAGAAGATTAAAAATTTGTTTCCAAAGAGAAATACTTTGACTCTAGCAATAGCCTTAGAGCACGTAAACGATCTTGATTCTTGCACTTCTCTGTTTACCTGTCAGAATAGGATTCTGTACGGATGGTGGGCCTTTCTTACTGCAGCCAATGTGAATGAGGAGGGGCAGCGCTTCGCTTGACCTCACCTGTAGGCACTTAAGGTATTTCCCCACAGCAGCGTGCTTCAGAAGTCGCAGCTCGTGGTTGTTTGGCAGCACTGACCCACGTGCTCAGGCCCTGAAGGCAGTGCCCCAGGCCTGCCCTTCTCACCGTAGCCTGAGGTTTTGTGTTGCTGAGTTCTGTAACCACACGCTGCCGAAAATATTTGCCTTTTCAGTGGATTCAGATCTCCCAGAATAAATAGCTGCAGGTTGAAGTTCTGGCAGTCCAGCTCTGTGGATTACTCTTGCATTTGTTTGGTACCTGGGGATGCTGCTGGCAGAGCTGAAAGCTCTGAGGTGATCGGTATCAAGCTTTTAAAAGGAATAGCAGAAGTGCGAGTGTCAAATTCTGCAGAAGATCTGAATATCTCATTTTTTTGATGTGAACTTGCCTGAAATCTTTAAAGTAATATTATAACTTATGTCTGACCTTTTAATTAAAACTTTGCTGGTTTTGTCAAGGTATTTTCCACCGTAATGCTCTTACTGGCAGAGCTTTTTGTATTCTCCTCAACGGGTAAATGATTAATGGTCTCAGCACTGCCTTCTGGATCACCTTGTAAGAGGTCTCCTTCATCAATCTGGCAAGGGGATTGTATGGCAGTTTGCACCCTAATTACAGTCCCCAGCTGGGGATGTGCTGCTTAACAGATGACTTGGAGTGGAAGTGTGGTCGGCTCACGTATAGACGGCCGTGGAGTTGTATGATGCTCAGCTGCAACAATTTGATTTCCTCTCTGGAAAAAAAATTCACTTCAATATAAACAGCGTGGCAGACAAAAGCGTTTAGCTGGAATTAACTCTGTAACTTAAAGGTTTAATAATAACAGCAGTTCTGCCTCTCCCCGTTTTCATCTCTTCCTTCCCTTTCTCTTGCAGTTTTACAGACGAGGGCAGTACTGCAAGCCAGGAATTGTATTAGCAGCAGAAACATTAAGGTATTCTACAGGGCAAAACAAAAGTGATTCAAAAGGTGCTGTTATAGATAATAAGTTTTAGCACTGAATGCTTTACCCAGAAGACAGCAGATTACTTCTAGAGGCCTGTCACTATTGCTGGCCTTTTTTTTGCCCCTGGCTCGTCTGTGGTGCGATGCTGGCCGTCAATTAAGATGTATTTCTGATGGAGCTACCAAGGCAACTGCCCTGCTTCCACCAGGCATGTTGCTGACCGTGCACGTGTGTGCGGTTGCTCAGGCTGATGCATCTGAGTGTGCTGCTCAGGAACAGCTTGGTTAAGGACTGGAGGACAGCTGGCACAGCACCCAGGAGGGCTTGGAGCAAGGTGCCCATTCTGACTGTGAGAAGATGAAGTGCTTGAGAAGGATGTCATTTCTGAATTGTTTTGCTTACGTATCAGTGTTATAGCAGATCATATTGCCCAGCCAGACAGAGTGCTGAATATATTGGTAATCTGCAAAACAAAACTGTCTTTTTTTTTTAAAATTTTAGTAAGAAGTCAGAGATTTATCTAAGTACTGCTAACTTCCTACCGGGTGACATGTACTTGGAGGATAAAGGCAGTGGAAAGGGGGCACTGGAGGCTGAAGCTGGACATAGGAAGCGAGTGCAATTTGTGCCTATATCCCAAAAAACTGAAGATTAACATTTGTGTTTAGGGCAATAGTAATAGTTGTGTGGTGAAAGCGTGGGTGCGACTGACCTCCTTTGATTAACTTGAAGAGGGGAGGAGAAAAAGTCTGGCAACTCGGTGAAGGAGTTGCACGTATCTGAGCTGCGTTCAGATGCTGCGAGGTGTTACCAAGTGTTGGGAGTCTGCTCTCTGCTTGCAAGCTCGTGTCACAGAGGATGGGCGAGGGCAGATAGGTGTGTGAGAGGGAGGAACTTGTCACTGCCTTGTGCTTGATTTACAAGAAATCCATGTACAGTGTTTTCATCCCTGGAGATGGTCAGATAATAATTTGTTATGGTGCACTTACTCTTCTGGGTTTCCTTCTCCGTGGGAAATGGAAGAATTGATCCCAGAGCTGTTATATAAAACATCTATTATCCAGAAATTGTATGTACTGTGAAGTAGAATCTCTTCTGAGAGCTCATCTGGAAAACTCTGCTTTCTTCATTCCAAGTTTTTGATCAAAACTCGTGGTTTCCTGATGTTTTGGTTTCTGTATGCTCCTTCAGCTCCCATCTGGGGAAAGCAGTCCTTCCATTCCTCGTCCTTTTGGCTGAAAATTGAAGGCAGTCTATTTCTTCTGTTTTTCCTTCTTGTTAAAAACTCAACGCAGTGCTTCCTCCGTATCTGTTTTTCAGATGGGATGGCACCACGGTTCGATGTTTGCACGAGCGTTCATCATCCTTCAGTTTGCAGAAGCAATTGGAAGCAAATGATCCAGGTTGCTGCAATTTCTCATATTTTGTGTCCTTTCCAGTTGTGCAGCTGGAGCTCCTTCCCTGAGCTGCACTGACACACGGTGAGGCAGCACACCTCGCCTGGCAGCCCTGTTAACTGTTGGCTGCGCTGCCTTTTGCCCAACATAGTTTGAGCACGGTTGCTCCTTCAGGTTTTGTTCCAGGACAAATGCACCATAGGTACTTGAGAGAGGGAAGCGTTTTCTCCTAAATTACTTTAGCAAATGAAAGCCCTTTTTTTTTTTTTTTTTTTTTTTTTAAACTCAGGCTGAAGACTTTGTCTTGGCTGCAAGCCTGGGAGATTTAAACATTTGCTGTTCCTTTTATTGTTCAGACCTGCGCTGCATATTTTAAGGGAGCAAGCAGTCTGTCAAGTTATTAGAAATCATTACTTTGCTACGGAGTTATTGAATGGATGTGCAAACAGGTGTTTGTCAAGTTTTGCCTTCTGGACTGAATATTTTTTGATGTTTCAGGAACTTTTATGTGCAGTCAACCATGGCACTTTGTACAGAAGAACGCTTGATTCAGATTATCCGAGCAATCAGGGAGCAGAGATGTGGCTCTGTGATTCATAATTGAAATTTAGCCTTTAGATTAACTTCATTAGTATGCTGTTGAACAAGGACCGGGTGTTAATAAATGAAAAATCCTTCTGGGTTTCAGCACTGAGTGCCACTGCAGGTCTTTGCAGTCCATTATGAATATTTTATTTTTGCTGTGACAGCATTATTTTAGATTTGAGCTTGTTCGTTTTGGTTTTATTTGTCAGAATTGTACAAATGTTTCTGTGAGAGATGGAGAAAGGTTTTTATCTCACATAAGGTGGAAAAACAAAGTTCTTCTGGGAGAGCTGTGTTTATGAGCCATTCTGAGATCCAGAAAAGGAATTCTAGGGAACAGTCTGAAGTTTCCCTTCCAAATGACATTTTAGAGTAGCGGTGAAACCAAACATTTCTCCATGTCCTTTCTGGGGAGGTAGAAAGTTAACAATCATCTCCACTCATTGGATGATGGGCTTGTAAATGTTTGTAAAATTGGACTTGTTCATTCTAGTGAGATTAAAAATATTCATTTATTGCTTCTATGTTTGTTTGCTTTGTAAATTTTTGGACATGATTCTCATTATTCTTTTTGGATCTGGATTTGCAGTTTAGCAAAGCATGCAGTGGCACTTGACTGCATTTGAATGTGCTGGGACTTCAGGTAACTGCTTCAAGCTCACTCCATTCCTGGCACCTAATGCTATCTATCACGTATCTCTGTGCTGCTGCAGATGAGAATCTAGACTTCTGTAGTGGAAGTTTTCGGGTGCAAAATAAAGGTGAACGTGGTTGAACTTCCGGCACCTGTGCCATACCTGTTAGGAAGCTGTTATTGTTTCCACTTCTTAAGCTGTTTTCCTATTTTTATGTCATGTTTTGTATGCTCTGTGTGGCTTTATGGAAGATTTGGATGGATTCTTATTTGTCATACAGCAATACTAAGAAAGCATATTCAAGGAAAAAATACTGAGTTACTGGAGTGGAAAAGAAGATAATAGGGATTTTTGGTTCCTTTCCATCATCGGAGCTGCTCTTGATCTCCCTAAAGCTGGTATCAGAATGTTTTGAGTTATCTGTACATACGCTCTTCAGTGGAGAGTCGTACACTTGATGTAATTCTGTGTATTTTGAGGTGGCACAGCATCTGCTTCTGCAGGAAAGGATTAGAATTCAGCTTTTTTCTCATTGCAGCTTGAGAGAGGCTGAACAACAGAGCGGGTTGGTGTCGAGTTCTTAAAGGTTGGCAGCAGGTTTGAACTCGCAGAAGTCTTGTGCTGCCTTAGAGGAGTTCAGCTCCGGGGAGCTTCGTGGCTTATGGCAACTGAGCAGCTTTGTTCTGTGACAGACACGCTGCTGATGTTTGAGAGTTCACAAAGGAAACATGAAGAGAAAAACAGAAAGGGTTCGTTACAACACAAGTGTTTGGTTCAAGTCCTTGAGTAATTGTGAAAAGTGTAGACTGTGATCTCTTGGCGTATTTGAATGGAAATGCGTATTTTTCTATTAGGCTTTTCCATGAAAGTTTGCAGGATGGCAGGAGGAGACTTAAAAATGCTGGAAGTTATGCCTGAGACAAATCAGTTTGTGGGAGGAAGTTCAAGATGAATGGCGTTCCATAATTTCCACTATTTCTTTCTGTGGAAGACCGGTCCTAATTAGAAGTAATGCACATCCCAGAGTTCCCTACCGGGAGCTGCTGTCAGGAAAACTGGAATTAAGCTTCAGGCGTTGGCCCTGGGGTGTAGGGGGAACTTGACAAGGAAGTCATTGCTCGATCCAGCTTCTCACAGCCACTTCATGGAGGAAGTGAGATATTTGACTTCCAGATCCAGGCAACAATATCTGGAAGGATTGCAGACAAAATAAAAATCATTTTTAACCTTTTTTTTTCTTCAAAATTCGGAATATTTGCTATGCTTTTGAGCCAGCACCCAGAGCATAAAGTTCTGCATTTAGTTTTGGAAAGGATAGTCTAATCTGTAAAAGTTTGGAATTTTCTGAGACAACTGTGCATAGCGAGGAGAGAGAAATGGAAGGAAATTAGACAGCTATAGAGTTCAGGCAGCGTGTGGCTGCAGTCTGATAGCACAAAATTTGAACAACAAGCTGCCTGCTTGCAGACCAACAGGTAACCTGGGGTTCCCTGGAACTTAAAGTCACACTCAGTAGATGTGACTGGAGCACTTTGTGAAGGCACTTGAGTAAGGGAAGATGATAGCTTTGCCTCACCTAGGAGGGTTTCCAGAAGAAAGATAATATGAGAGAGGTGCAAAAATATCCTGACGAGTTTGGGGAAAAGAAAGTCCTGTTTGATTTTCAAGAAACCACGGTCGATGCTGCGTTCCAACAAGATGCAGGATACATGTAATAAATGCTCTGGGGACGCTCAGGAATCAAATGTGTTCTCCAACATCTTGTTTTGTATAATAGAGAACCAGAATTTTTCAGCTCATCCAGATCCGTAGACTGTGGCAACCCCAAACCTTGGCAGCTGCAGCTGGGGAACGTGCCCAGCCTTTGCACGCCCTGACAAACCTGCAGCCAAGCCAGGGCCCAGACTGCCAGGCTGCAGCTGCCCTTGCTCAGCGGATTTGCCACACTTCTCAAAGAGAAATACTTGTTGTTATCTAGATAGCTCAAGATCATGCTTACCTCAAAAGTTATTGTGAAATGCAAGTAGTCATTTATTTATAAAATTCAAAATACACAGATGTAAGTAAAGGCTTTCATTTCTTCATGTACGTTTACGAAGATTCAGCTGGAAAGATTTCTCTCCCTCTTTTTCTACCTGATGTTCTGGAGCGATTCTGAACGTAGTGGTGGTGAAGTGTTCCCTCTTCTTGTGTTCCTGGTGCTTCCTGCAGCATTAATTGGAAAGTTCTCATATGCTGGTGGTTATGGTCGGCCTCTCCTTTGAGGTCCATGTAGACAGATTAACCTTTTAATCAAAATCTAGCTTGTTGTCCAGGGGTTACTGCGACCATCTACCTTTGTTAGAACAAGCATTATTTTATTTCTTTGGAAATCCAAATGCATATCATTTCCTGCATTTAATTGACTGCTTAATTCCCTTATGCTTCAGTGAAGGCCAAACCCCTCTTCTTCTATCTCTTTGATAGCTCACTGCCTAAACCAGTGCAGATATCTCCTCTGCTGAGTCCTGTTTTACGCTCCATAGTAATGAGGCTACTAGAGAAAAGTTACATGTATGCAAAATGTACGTTGTGTGTTAATGGTTTTTGGCTGAGACTACAACATCTGTAGTACAACATCTTGTCTGACTTGGAGTGGTTGAGCTCAACCATAAATCTTCTAGGAATATTATAATGTATAGATATCATTATTCAAGCTGCAAATGATAGTAGAGCTTAGTTTTTGTGAGATTAATGTGTAGGAAGTAAAACCATGAATGATAACCTCTTGATGCTTGGCGACTCCTCCATGCTTTCTGGGTCTCTGTGCCCTCCTCACCTCACCTCACCACCTCTTCTTATGATCACAGCCAAAAGTGGAAATACCAAGGGGCAAAACACTGAAACCGTCTGAAATCATTGAGAGGCTTCTCGTTGATTTAGGTGTGAACAAGAAAGCTGATGGGTTTGTGTTTAGCTTAAATTTCCTGCTATAGAGGCGCTGTCTGGAAATAAACTATTTCAAATACCTTCCTGTTTCTCTAGTGACAGAATACTGTAAAGTCTGGAAATCAATATACTTCGAAGGAATTTTAGGAAAAACAACAAACCTTGAATAGAATCTGTTTCTGGCTTTCAATATTGTTATTTTGGTAATGCAGATTTTGATTTTTTGTTTGTTTTGTTTTCTTTAGTAGTTCATAGAATCACTTGTGGAAAACTTCTGGTGGGTTGTTTCTATTGAAAGAAAGCTTAATCTTTGGATTCACCGATCCTCTCTTCTAGTCAGAGCTGCCACTTACTTCAAGTCAGTTCCGGCACGCTATAAATCAGAGCCTTCTGAGTGGTCAATCAGTGAGTGATTGCATTCTGCAGCACTGGAAGGCAATCTTTCCTGGTTTAAAATTGAAGTAAAGTGATCTGAAAGGACTGAGCACAGTGCTCGAAGCTTGTGAGCTCTGCAGCCAAGATTTCTGTCATGGGTTGCAGTGGGAGCCTGGGCAAGTAGTTATATATTTAAAGTGTAGAAATATAATTTCTGCTTGAGTCTCTGTCTTTTTTTTTTTTCCCTCTTCTTCCTCCTTATCTTTTGTGAATATACTCCTGTATGACAGTTCCATGTTATTCAACTTCCCGCTACCTGGCAGTACTCAGGGGCAGAAAACCAAGCTCCTGGTGCTTCTCTCAGATGGAGTTATCAATGCCAATGGAGGTCTAAAAAAAAAAAAAAAAAAAAAGAAAAAAAAGTAAGGAAAAAAAGTTTGCATTTTCAAAAGCCTTTGACACCTCTGCAGAGAAATTGGAAATAAGTCCAAATGGACCTTTAAGATCTCTTCAAAAGTTTAATAGAATATTGATTTTCTTTTAAAGTTATAGAAAGCCTTCATGCTTGTGTGCCATGTCTTGTTTCTGCCGTAGCCCATAGTTTGGAAACACTCAAATCCTTTGTGGTTCTGAGTAGCAAATAGCAAGCGCATCGTGATGGGACCAGCACTGACCTCTCTGTGTTAGTAGTAAAAAGCACTGGGAGACAACGAAGTCCTCTGTGCCTCAGGCTCTGGAAGATTTGCTCTCACGCTGGAATTTCTGGATCTCAAAGGCAGCTCGTATATTTCGTGTAACCTTTCAGTAAGTTCAACAAATGAGAAAGCGTTTGCAATGATACAAAACATTTTAGCTTATTAAGAAAAAAATACTTTTAAAACATCCACTTTTAAAGTGGGACAAATTACATAATTATATATAATGGAACAAATTTGAAGACTTTTGCAATTGTTTCAGAATTAAATATGCTTTAAAAACAACAAGAGATGAAATCATTTTCCCCGCGGTAGATGAGATGACGAGGATAACTGATAGCAAATCAAAGGGAAGCAGGGATGGTCTTTTATCCCTTTGCCCTGTCGCTGTCTGTGGCTCTTTGGCTGTGGTGTTCTGCTCACTTTGAAATCACCTCAGTTACGATGGTGTGAAGCTATTTTTGCTATGAGGGAAATGTTTTTGCATGAGAAAAGTGTTTTGTCTGACAAGGCTTGAAAGATCTGTCTTCAGTAGCAGTTCCAGTTTCAAAATACAGCCAGCGTCACAGCGTGGGCATGTAAGAAAATTAAAGAAGTACATTTGCTGACTGCATGCTGTATTTTTTTTCTTCTTTATTTCTTATCAGAATGACTCTGAAATTCTGTTGTGTTGAAATAACAAGAAGGAAATATTTCTGTTTTTCTAATCAGAAGAAAAAGCAAAATATTCTGTCTGATCTGTGGAATGCACTTGAAGCAATTCCAGCCCAGGGATTCTCTGGGTAGTGAGCAGATCAGGATCCTGAGGCTGCTCTCAGTGTTCAGCAGTGCCTCTAGCTTGGTTACCTCTCTTATGTCTCTATATGGTATATTTGCTGAAAATAATTGTTAGAACACCCAACACAAAGCACTGCCAGCCCTGGATTCCGTCATTCAGTGAAAGAGGGGCTCAGGTTATTCTGGAGCTGACACAGCACTCACAGCCACACCTGGGCTGCTGCAGACAGGTGTACTTGGGGTTGGCACAGGCTGCAACAGCTGAAGGTCTGTCCCAAAACTTTGTTTCTCTGCAGGTCTGCCTGCTCTAAATGTATGCATGTACGTATGTGCCAATACGTTTGAGCAATTATTTCATTAAAACTTAAATATTTGAAGAAGCTAAATCAAATGAGCTGTGATAACATTGTATATGACTGAATTTGCATATTTTGTTTAATAGATGCAAATTTGTTATTGTGTTCAGTTTAATTTGCCATCATTTCCTCTGCTTTACTGTTGTTTTGGGTACAGAGAGTTTGAAGCAAGACTGGGCTTCCTGCTAAGCTGAAGAACTGGCATGTGACTTCTTGCGTGTTGAGTCTGATCTTGTAAGTTCTTATTCTCTCCCAGGGTTTTACTGCTGTTATGCAGGAGCCAGCTGGCTGCTTCCAGCTGATGGCTCCCCTCTACCTCCTCCTTTCTGGGTGCTGCTCGGTACAACTCAGTTTGACCACCACAGTGTTAAAACAGCAGCAGACATAGGAATGAGAATGAACTGAAGCCAGCACCTGTAAAACAGCAAGTTAATAATATATTTATAAGGATACTATATATAGGTACTTTGATAGCAATATATAGTATTAAATAATGTATAATGTATTTACAGGAAAGAAATTTCAGCTCTGCAGAAGCGATTGCATGTACAACTACTTGGCAGCAAGAGAGTGGCATACTACATCATAGGTATAGGTAACATTTGTCTGTTTAAAACCAGGTGGAAGATTGGTGTAAATGTCCAGAATGGAATATATACTGTCTGAATACTTAACGTGCTTTTGAAGTAGGTTATAAAATCATTAAAAGGAATCTCTGAAGTATTTAGGAGAATGTAAAAGTCTGTGTGACTTCGAACTTGAGAGTCTGAGCACTTTGGTACGAGACGTGTTTGTAAGGGAGATGCAGTGTGTTGGTGAGGTGCTCCTGGAATATTGGAAACATCTCTGCTAAGTATTGGGCATGTTTGTTTGGCCTTGCCTTCCTTTAGTAGGAAGAGCAGTGGTTGTATGTTAAGAGCAGTAAAGGACTCCAGAGACTAAATAATATTTCTGGTTATATAGACTCACCAGTGTAGAAGATTAGGCTTCAAATCTGCTAAGGCAGGTGGTCACAGTCAGAAGCCAGAAACCCCTGTGTAAATGTTAACACTTATTAAAATCAGAGTTTTTCTTTTTGTAGTTTCAGCACGTTAAGGGGAGAAGGGGGAAGAAAAGGTTAATCAAATACCAGAATAAATAATATGTTGGCGTATAAAGCAATCGTTCCTTTTCCTATTCTTACTCAAAACTACTAAGCTAAAATTATGGGTAAGTTTTCTAGCTCCTGTGTGTAACACCGGTGCTTTGTTTATGAAGCAGCAGCAGAGGTCAGATGGAGTGCTTTGACTCAGGAATTTGTCCACGCGCCCATTTAGGGCAACAGTTGATGTGCTAGCATTTACTCAAAGATGCATCATGCTCCGGGTCAGACTTAAGCTGTTTGCTTTTAACAGAAAAGTATTTCAAGATTTTTCTCGTTTAAAATAGCATAGTAAGGGAAGAGGAATACGTATAAAGTAGCCAGGACGAGCAGCTGGGTAAGAGGAAGTTGGGGCTCAGCAGTCATATCCTGCGTATCCACTGGCCAAAGGTTGTGGGGCTGATCCCCTTGATGCTGTGAGACCTGCAGGAGAGGAGTGTGGGGGCTCATCCCTCACCTGGGACTCTGGGGGGAGCTGTGACCACTGTGAGTTCTTCTGGCCACAAGGTGCTGCTGCTATACCTGTTCTGCCTGGGCACTCCCAGTGGTTGGTGCCAAGGAGAAGCAACCACAACAGTTGCTGGTGAGGACCTAGTTATTTTCAGCTTGTCCCTTATCAAATCCTTTATTGCTCTGTCTCAGCTCCAGCCCAGTAACCTCCAACAGGAAGCCCTGCCTCAAAACAACCTGATGTTGAGAGTAGTGGTGATGATGATGGATTCACTAATGTTATTTGACATATCTTTATGTTGAAATGTCTGCTTTGCTGTTGTGAAGGCTGAGTTCAGAGAAGGTAATCAATCCTTGATCCGAAAAGGTGTTTTCAAAGTTCTTGGTAACTATTTGGTGGTTCAGCTTGCAGTCATGTTCTGGCTGTAATTCCAGTTACAGATGAACTGCGCTGCATGCTGGTGGAAACGTCACATGAATATGTGGAAGAGTGAGCAAAAACTGCAAAAAGTGAGTGGATTGGGAGTTTGGGAGTTTTTGTCAGTGCTGTGGAATTGCCAGGTCACAGCCTGAATCAGTGATTGAGCACCAGGTGAAAGGGCTTACTGAGGGAGCTCAGGTGCAAACAGTGCAGCTGAGTGACCAGAAGGGGTGGAATCCACTCCTTCTCACCCTTATTTAAGGGTTAGCAGCTGGGGGAGCAGCATGTTTCTGGATAACGATTGCACTCTCTTGGAGCTGTTCCTGGTCGTTGGAAAGGGTGAGCCAGTTTTCCCTCTTTATTACCTGTTATTGCTCTGTAGTGCCTGTATCCCATTCGTGGGCACTGTCATCACCTTCTTTTGCCACACAGCTAAAAGACCTCAGATTTATCAAGTTATATGTCTAAGATTTTTTTTTTCCCCACTTAGTCTTACTTAAATCATTGAAATATGTGTGGGAAAATTGATATCTTATTTGCAGATGACTTATACAACTAATTTGGAATTTTTTTCCTCCCAGTGTGTGTGGTTACTGTTGCAGAATTAAGGGCACGTTGCCTCTAGCAATATTCTTGGAACTTATTTTTCTGAAGTTTGGTGTATTCATCCTCAGAACTCAGGGAGGTGGAGCAGCCCTGGCATGGCTTTGTGTTCTTTAATTCAGGGTGGAAATACAGTGGATTCCTGGCTGCTTGCTTTAGTTATGTAATCATTGTTTTTGAAGGTTGCTTGCCCATTAGGAGGGAGTTCCAACACTAATTAGGAAAAATTTCTTCTTTGAAGAACAATGATCTAGAGTCTTTTCCACCCTTTATGGTTCTATGTGTGATGGAGTTGGAATTTGTTGCCTCTTAGTACTGAACATCTTGGAGTGCAGGTGGGTGATGGCTGTAATTAAATTCAGTAACATGCTGATTATGACAGTGATAATTGTGAATAACTTCAGATTCATTAGACATGGATTCTCAAAACTTCAGCTGATTATTTCTTGGGGTTCCGGATGGAGAGAGGAGCTCTGATTTGAAGTCTCACCTTTAAATGCTTGAAGTTTTCTGTGTTTAGAAGGGAGGTGGAACCTGATTAGAAATCACTTTGTGTAGGCACTGTGATTTGCTCACCATTCCCCCTGCACATTCTGCTTCCTTATTTCTGTAGGGACCTGAAGGTTTGGCTGTTCTCACCTGGCCTTGTAGAATGGTGGACTCCAATTTTCCAAAGTAGTGATATTGGTGGCAGGAGTCTCAAAATGGTGATAT
>JAOWBP010003503.1:29353096-29390993 GCA_028571105.1 Tragopan temminckii
AGCAGTTCTCAGAAGGCAGGGCTGGTGGCTGTCATTCATTCCCCAGAGTCCTATTATTCAGACCTTCCTCTGATAGCTCAGGCCAAATGTTATCAGATGTTTTATATCCCGGGAAATCCTCGCTATTTTGGGAACAAAAGCAATATCAGATGAGTCTCTGGGTTCATAGTTGCAGTGCTCCTGGTATGAGAATTCCCCTTCCCAGGACTGTCTTGTGCAAGTGATTTGTGAAAAATTGGAATGCCCAAGTACTGATTTAAAGAGTAATATTACTTATGCCACATAATGCTTATAAGCTTAATCCCTAGCATAAGCCTTACATTTTGTACATCTTGGCAAGTTTCCTTGAATAAGCGTACTTTGCAGCTAGATCCAGCTAAAGGAATAAATTCCATGAGTTAAGCAGAATGGCCAATATTCATTTTGAAATTAATTCTTACCTAATGACTCTAGGCTTGCATGACTGCTATTGCCACTACATATAGTATTATAAAAGTGAACATTTTCTCTGTTAAGTCTCTAAGAATGTCCAATTACATTTATAGAAATTCACTGCTTAATATTTTTCTCTTTTATTTTTCACTATCTTCTGCCACTTCTTTTTACATCTGCCTTTATGAACTTGTCAGGACTCCACTTATAAATAAATGGGAAAGTGGAGCACAACATTGAGGAATCTCTTTAAGACTTTGTAGATGATTCGCTAGAAGGCTTTATAAGTGATTTTGCTTATTGGTATGAGTTGGCTTTTGTAATTTGTGATCCGTGAAGAATACTTGCCATGAATACATCAATCAGTTGGAGGAAGTAGTAGCAAGCCTGTCTGATTTTCTTTTGTAATAGGAGTTCAGGCACTATATTCCCACCCACTAATCTATCCTTAAGATAGGAAAAGCTGGTAAAAGATGCTTTTCCTGATAGTGGTAGTTAGAACTGAAGTATCACTTTTACTTTCCTACAGCTCTGGGATAGAAATTGCCTGATTTCTTAATGTATTTCTGTTTTACATACAATCCTATATATGTCTCTGTTTTTAACCATCTTCATTCTGTGCTTGCTCCAAATTAATATACCAATTCCATGTGTTTAAAAATTCCCTTCCAAAACAAGAAATTGGAGGGAAGGGGGAAATCCTCCATAGCAGGGCAGGGATCTGGGAGCACCATCAGCACACCACGTGCTGTTCACTGCAAGGACAGCTGGACAGACAGGAGCTGCAGCACAGGAGTTGAAGCAAAGGGACGAAGGTACAACTGAACCTTTTCCCTGTTTTCCTGTGTCTTTTTAATGAATTAGTCAATACGATGCTTATGGTGTGATGTCAGTTATGACAGCAGCTGCTTGGCATATTGCTATAATTGAGAAGAAAGGAAGAGAGGACGAGGGTGAAGAGCTGTCTGAGGGAAGAAGTGTAAGGGCTGGAAGGAGAGTGGAGAAAGGGCACTGCCACCAGTGTCTGTGGGACGCTGACACCCCTCAGGAGCTGTTGTTGATTAGGATCCTGACAAGCAGTCCCTATAATCTTGTCCAGGTTTGATTATTTGTGCCTTCAGCATCCTTTTCTCTCACCTGGAAAATTATAGCTGTGGAAAATGCTCACATTTTTTTCCGTCCCCCTTCCCTATACCCTCTCCTGATGGACCATCTCACACAGAGAAGTGACAGATCAGCCTGATACACCAGCCTGGCTTTGTTGCACTTACAAGCCAGGTCTCTTCTTTATGTAACATTCACATTCTCCAAAATATCTTTCTTGCTGTCCCTCATGTTGCTCCTAAAGATCCATGCCAACTGCAGATAAAATGGTGAGGCTCCTTGTCAGCGGAGTCTGTGACCTTTAATCCCGACTGATCCTGGTATTCCTTTTCCAGCTTTGTTTCCTCTTTGATTTTGGGACTGAAGCCATCTTTTTGCTATGCTTTTGTAAAGGGTTTAGCAGGATGTGGTTATCTCCCACAACAAGGGCTTTCACATACCATGCTAATGGAAATATAAAAATATATGAAAAAAAAATGATGTGGAAGAACAGCTTTTCCTTGCACCTTAGTCATGGATTTCTTGATAAATATGATACAATAACACCCACTTTTAGATGATGACCTCTGTGATCATCAGCACTAAAGGCTTTTTGGTTCCTTGTGGCAGAAGGGGCCCCTGAATGGCTGAGGTCACCACTGTTTCCATGTGAGTGCTTTGCAATAGTTGTAATTGAGAATCCTGTGGTTGGATATTGTAGAGAGCCAAAAAGGTACTACCTAGGAGGAAAATTAGAAGAAGGATTTTCCCCCTTAAAAGGAATTTATCTGATTTCTCTCTTCCTTAGATGTACTGATTGAATCTTAACTGCACAGGGACTTTTTGCTGTTTCTGTTGAGGAGAAAGGAAGGATTCTGATTTAATAAATGATGTGTGTGAGACATGGCTGATGACTACCAATCATTAATTTGTCTAGTGCTAGTTTTCAACCACTGCAATTGTTTTCCTATTTTGTGGCCACAGTATCTGCAACTATGTCACATGTCAGTACTCCGAATTTGCTGTATTGCTGTATTCCCTGGGTTTCTCTCCACCCTTCTTCCTTGGTTCTTCTTGGTTTATCACTCTAAAAGACATTCACTGTGCAAATAATGTTGCTTTTCTGTTGATTGCCTTGTTTTTTAAATACTATTCCAATGTAATAGATAAGTTACTGCTTCCAAGAGAGATTGACTGTTCATTTTTTTCCATGTCTTTGAGAAAAAGGAAGTTATATCAGGAAAAAAAAATTATATTTATTGGGAAGGAGGAAGGTACTGTGCGTTAGAAACCTATGAGAATAGTTGATTTTCAGTTCGAGATAATACATTTAATTGACTGAAGAGGAGACTTTAAAAGGCAAAAGTATAGGTTTGGTTCCTGGTACTCCCCATAGCTCCTCTTTTCTTCTCTGAGCTGTAGGATTTTGCAACTTTTTGACCAGCAATACAGTGATCCAGTAAATAAATACTATTAAATCCATTTTGCACTTTTCTAATATTCCAAAGGAGAATTTCAGAGTGTGCAAACAGAATGGGAGCAAGCTGTCAATGCTGTTCTCGTCACTGGTGTTTAATCACCCACACTTAGCCTAAGTATTTGAAAACAGTGTAGTTACTTTGAATTTCCCATGATAAATTTACCATGACAAATTGGAAGAGAATGTGGGTTTCTATTAGATGTATAAATTATTGACAATTTTTCACATCCTGAAAGCCGTATTGATATATGGATAAAGATAACTTTTTCTTGATGAGCTCAAGTCCTTGAGTTTTAGCACATTAAGAGATTTATACAACTTGCCTGAGACAGCACAAAGTCTGTGTAAGGAGCAGTGTATTTTTAGAATCTAATTTTTTTTAATGCATTCAGGTAATAGGCCTATTTTTTGTCTATAAGGTATACCCCAAACTAATGCTTGTAATCAATAGAGTGTCCGGATGGTCAGCATCTCTGGGAATTAATGCTCGCTAAGAGAAGAAAGTGGTTTTCCTTTTAAAAACAAGAGATCAACAGAGACAACAGAATAAAATACTGAAAAACACCCTCTCAATTCTTCTTGATTTTTCAGAAAACAAGACACATTCGCAATTATTACAGTTTCCAGCTCTCCTAAGTGTGAAAAGCCGGCTATGAAGAAGAAAATTCCCAATCAAGCGTGTCATGTGTGGGAGAAAAGGAGCTGCTAGTTTTCAGGCTGTCACTTCACCCCTACTGCTTCAGCCTGAAAACAGCTGAGGCTTGTTCTAGAAAAATCAGCCTGGTGTACTTACCTGCAAATGAAAGGAAGACCAGGGGAGGGGTTGGTTTCTGTTTTTCTTTGGGAAGTCCTGGGATATTAGTTTTGGAGGACTCTGGCTAGCTTATTATCAAAAAGAGGTAATAATATATAGCATTAAAAAAACCCATATATGTAAGCCAACTGATATTTTGAGCTTTGGGATTGCATGTATGATACTGCCCTGCAGCAGAAATAGGGTCAAATCAAAGGCGGCTACAGAGAGTGAAGCAATAGTAAAAATGCCTGTTGGTAGAGAAATAGCTCCCGTCTCCGTCAAAGCAACCTGGATCAACTGTAGACTTTTCAAATCAATATCCAGGATCATGGGGGATATAAAACTTTAAGCGTGCTAGCCTAAGGAAATAATAGGAACTGTTGCAGTAGAGCTGAGCTGCAGGTGACTAAGAGTGTATGGCGTGGGCGCAGTGCTGTGCTCCTCTGATGGGAATGCAGCGGTGAGCTGGGATAGGGGACCCTCTGTGGGTACATCGGAAAGGCTCGAGGGAGTGAATGGAAGGCTTCTGTGAGCTGTGCTCCATGGCTGCGTCCCTCTGGGTGGCTATAACTGATCCTTGGTTTTAAACATTTTCAGACATCTTTAATCAGAGATGACCCTCTGAGAAATGATCTCAAAGCCCTTTGGGGGGATTTTGTTAACAGAGCCTGGAGAATTGGCTTAAGAAGGGAGCCCTCCCAGGGTAGAGGAGCCTCCAGCATTTACTTTGCAGTCAGAGTGCAGACCTCATTTTGCTCTACTCTGAGGAAATGGGAGATTGTCTGGAGACAGCCTAGAAATCTTTTCTGGCAGTGAATTGCTGCCTTATTCAGGAGCCAGGATGCTACATAGGAGTTGAAGGTGTTCCTCTTAGCTTCCAGACCACACTGAAAGAATTCTGTAAAACCTTATTTTATCACTGATGGGAAAACACGAGGGAATTTGCTGTGTGGAAAGCACTAGTGTGCTATGGGGCCAGGGTAACAGATTAAGACCAGTTCTATTTTGCATGAATGTGGAATTATATAAACAAGGGTTTTTTTTGTTTGTTTGTTTTTAAAAAAGGAAAACAAATTGATACGGGGTATACTGCAATATCTTTCTAATGCAAAAATGATCACATACTGCCTGCAGAGAGGGACTTTATTTAATCTGTGTAAGCTATAGCTTTGCAAATTTACCACAGAGGGAACTTCCTTCAATGCAGCAGAGAACTGCTGGGATTTGCAAGAGCCTTTCTTTTTTTTTTTGCCTGCTTTTGGAAAGCCTGCAAAAAGAGGGCAGTCTTTATGATTTATAGGTAACCACATACAGAAAAGTCCATTTTTTACTGCTCCATGAACTTAAATTGTAATTGTCAGCCACACTTTCTTTTTCCACCTCCAAAATACAAGGCTATCTGTCTAACCACAGTGTGGCACTAATGGTATAAATGCAGCAGAACACAGATGGGAATTAAGCACCAGCTGTGTCATCATCTTCATAAATGCAATATTAAAGATATTGTAATACCTTAATTTTAACTTTCTGCTTGTGTAAGGCAGAGCTGCGCGACAAAGAATATCATAACTTTTCTGACGAAGTGCAGCTTGTAGCCATTTTTACATCAAATGACTCCTTTGCCCTCCTGTTCTGCCAACAACTGCTCATCTCGCTAGGGCTTTCCTTGTACCAGTATTAACAATCTGTTATACACCAGATTGGGGTCATTAACCACTCATTAGTTCCTGAGCAAGGAAAGCCACCTCTTGTATGTTGAATATTGATTAGGAAGCAACAGAGCATACCAGTATGAAACCACCATGGAAGACGCTCAACTTCTGAAGCATAGCTTCTGCATTTGTTTTGTAATGTTTTGAATTAGATCTGCTGCTGCTTTCTTTTTCATTTTTACTGGTTGCTGTCTTTGTCTTTCCTCTTTTGTACAGGAGCGGGCACCAAATAATAAACAAAAATATGTTGTCATACTCAACCTCTTGTGGGATGGAGGAGAAGTCTGACAACTTAACTTGGCTTTGCTATCCCTCATGGGCAAGCGTGCTTCCTTTCCTTCCTCTGATGCATTGCAAGCGTAATGTGTCTTGTCCTGCTGCCAATACCACCACAATAGATTACAGTGCTTCTCTGAGCAGAGATACTGGTGAGTAACTTCCATCTCTGCTGAAATTAATTCATACATTCTTCCCTGGTTTGCATCAAAATCAAGTAACTTGACTGATTTAAGGTCCAAACTTGTAATTCTTAAATATATAAATATATAAAACCCTTTCAAAGAGGATGACCTTGAGGTAATAACTTCAAAAGCTGATAATAAGATTTGTGCTCTGATAGTAATAGGTGTTTAAAAATTAAACAAGCAAAACATTGTTTCAGTATTAAAAAAAAAAAAGCCCTCATACATTTTATCATAATATGTGCTATAATCCAAGCCTGACTGTGCATAATCAGCTTGTAATTCCATTGATTCATTGATGGTGAGATAACACCTGTAAATGACAAATAGACTGTGTGCACAAAATGGTGTGCAATGAGCCTGCTGCAGCGTTGCAGCTTCTCCGTAGTTCCACCGTGTTATCGTCCTTCTGCCTGTTAGGAGCAGCTTATCTAGAGGTGATGGAACTTGCTCACTGCCCTCAGGGCACTGTAAAACAAACCAGTTAGCTTTTGTAGATGTTTCCACTAGTTAAGACACTGCTTTAACTTGACTTGTTAGCCTTTTTTTCTCTTATGTTACGAAAAGACACTTTTTTTTAGGATGTATAGCTGATTAAATTGATCCTTGGGGTAGTTGTCACACAAGAACCACACTGATTGCCTGTGTTACTGGTTTTGTACATGTGCTTCTCAGGATAGTTTTTTTCTGGTAAGTCTTCCTATGTTACAGAGGAAACTTTAGGATTGACATTTTGTGGTAAGGTACACATACATAATATCATTAAAATGGCAAGCTTTTAATATAAATGTAAAATTCAAATTCAGTGTGTAATAAGTGTGATATATGTATGTGGATATATATGTACGAAGAGAATTGAAAGAAGCATAAGTGTTTGAAGGTGTGAAATTAAAGGCAAAGGGAGGGCAATCTGCTCCTCTACACATGGCATCCCCACAAAAGTGACAGGGCCGAAGTATCCCATTTCTAAAGACACGATCTCCCACTTCTGAAGTCAATGACAAAAAAAAAAAAAAATAAATAAATCCATACTATATCAGTAAGTAATCCTGAAGGCTTTTAAAAGCTATTAATATCATTTTATCCATTACTTGTTTTGGAAAATGAGACAAGCTCTCTTGAGTCATCTTTTGTGGCTTCAGAGTCAGCATAACAGATCATGGGCTAAAGATCCCATCTCACCTGATTGTCTTCACCTCTGTGAAATGTACCCCTGCTTTGGAGAGAAGGATATCTGTCATTTTGTTCTCTATTATTCATTTCAGAAAATGTAGCCTCATCTATTTACCAGTCTGTGATGAGGCAGAAAGCAGGGTCTGCTTATCTAATAATCTCCCTGCATCCAATTCAAAATCTTGCTACGCTTTCCTGAGGCAACACTGTCATCATTTCTCCATCCAATCCTTGCTAACTGCCTCTCTTAGCTTGATGCAGACTTCATAAAAAGTAAATATCAGGTTCATGCAAAATAAGATTTGCTTTGCTGAGTGTTAAAGTCTGTCCTTCTGATGTAGACTCTTATTTTCATTCAGATAAAGTCTGTTTATGAGGCTCATAACTTTTTGGAAATATCTCTTTTGGGGTTTTTTGTGTTTTTTTTTTTTTTTTTGAAGATGAATATGATTGGGGTTTGGGCATTTGCAGCTAAATGAATGCTTCCTGTTCTCATTTCTCATTGCTCCCAAAGAGTTCGAATAGAAACCACAGAACTTTTCTATACAGAGTTCTGGGGTAGATTTCTTCAGTGACCAGGAAATACTATGGACTTCTTAAATACAGTCTTGTCTTGAATGTTAAACAAGATGGTGATCTTGGCAGCTTTATTTCCAGAATCAGAGGTAGAAATACCAGCTGTATTCTGCCTGGACATGGGAGGTTTTTTTTCTCCTGCAGTTCTTTCTGGGGCTTGTGTAATGGACTGGTTGTCAGTTGTGGGGCTGCATGAGTTGTTTGTGTTCAAACAGCACATTTTGGCAGGTGGGTGCAAGAGCCCCAGCCCTTCTGAACCAAACAGTCTTCTATAATGACTCAGGGCAACAAAGATAGGGAAGGATCTAGAGGACGTATGAGGTGACCCCTGGGTGGGCTGCAAGTAGCACGATCACCCTGAGCTCTCGCCTCTGCTGCCTCCTACAGAAACATCTCTCAGTGTGGGCAAGTACACACAAGTGCTATCTGTAGATACATCTAGATGCAAAAAACTTTACCTTTATGTGAAGTCTGTATGCAAGGTATTGCATCCAAAGGTGTGAAGTATTGTAGTGTTCAGAGATGAGAATGTTATGGGAGAGGGTTAATGCTTTACATTAAGGCAGCATTAGTGACCTGTAACTCAGTGCTAGTAAACCAAGTTGTCTACAGAATGCAGACCCATGTCTCTTTTGTTTTCAAGATAAACCTAACAGTTCTCATTTAAGCTGTTTTTCCTAATTCCCAAGCCAAAATTGTCTACTGCTAAAAATAGAGATTGTAATGAAGTTACAGCTTTCAACTGTGGGGCCTTCTGGATAACTCCATTATATTGCAATTCTATTAATTAAAATGAAGGAGGAAAAATATGTAATAGGATTGTGTTAATAAAGCATGAAATGAAGTGTTACCTTAAGACACTTGTCTATCTGTTTTCCCTTATTGCATGAGCAGTTGTCTTTGTCTTTCACAAAATACACTGAAATTGGGGGAAGAATTTTTCTTTCTTTCTTCCTTTTTTTTTTTTTTTTTGAAAGGCAGCTTCCAGGTTTCCTATTCACTATAATTCTGACATCCTCTGCTTTGTCACCAGATTATTTTAGCCTTTTATGGGGGGCAATGAGTGGGAATACAGTGTAGCCTGAATTGGTGCTTCATGTCGAATGCAGGCTGCTGAGAGCTGCAGACTGAGTCACTGGGGCTGCTGGAAAAAAAACCCACAACTATAAATCCTATGTCCTTTCAGAGGAACTTGTACTGAAAAATAACTTTCACATCTCACCTTAAACCTAAAGAGTTTCTAAAATAGGCTATGGTGTTATAAATCTGCAGTACAATTCATAGAATCTTAATGGTTATCATAATGCAGAAGCAAAACTCTTATATCAATATGACTGTACAAGGAGAGAAAATTGAATCTTTCCTTGTGTTTTCTGAATTAAAATTTAAAACATAAAGCTGCAGAACAGATCTAGAAGCTGCAGGTAATGTTGGATTTGATTCTTCAAGCATGGTATTATGCCCAATGCATTAATATATTTTTTTTTGCATAGCTTTAGTATATTGCCTCCTTTTTCATATACAATCTGCGCATATATAATTTTTACACATTTCCACCAAATAGGATTGGAGCTCTTGTGAAACAGATTGAATTGACCTCAGCTGTTCATAGGGCTGAGGTCTAAGAAATGCAGGTCTCTGAACGATAACGTTCACATTAAAAGACATATCAAATGTTAAATTTTACTAGTATTTTAAAGTATCGTGTGTTAGTATGAGCAACATTCATATCGTTTTTAAAAGGAAAAAGAAGTCAACCGTCAGGTTTAAATAAAGAGAAAGTTCAAGCAGGAGTCAGTTTGTCTGTGCGCTTGCCAAGGGAGAATTCAGAAGTGAGAGCAGATCGTAAGGTTCAGATGGGCAGGTGTGCCTGGCAGCGAGGGGAGCACGGGAAATCTGCCACTGGCAGCAGCCAGCACAGCTTCCAAGGGGCTATAAAATCCTGGAAATCAAAGCAGAGGCAAGATGTAAACTATGCCAGCTTCTGTCCCTTGCACAGCTCAGAGACACCGCTGTAGAAATAAAAAGTAATACTCTGAGTAAACCAAAATGACAGAGCGCTCGTTGCAAAGTGCTGCTTGAGCATATGTGCAATCCAGTTACTAACTCAAATGAAATATTCTTCTGACTGTTATGGGCATCAGCCTTGCACCACAGCAGTGTCTGCGTCAGAACTGGAAAAAGTTCCATAACTTATCCTAAAAAGTCATTAGTTACTAAGGCGATTTTTTTCAGTATAGCTGGATCAATTCACCTGAAATTGTTGCTAGAAGGAAACAAAAATATATTTCTTGGTAAGAGTTTCCATAGCTGAAGTGATGTTTTTCCAAGTTGAAATGCATCAGGCTTTTGATAGCCATTATTAGATGATGTACTGTTGGGAGACTTCAGTTCTGAGGTGATCTTGTCTCATTTCGCTAAAATTAAAGGGTGATTTGTGAGCTTGCTGTAGGGGGAGCAACACTGGCAATTTTTGTTGGAGGGCTTGAGGTTTTACTGTGAGCTTGCAAGAGAAAATGAAAAAACTCGATGTGCATTTTCATGTCTTACATTTGAAAAATCAGCATAAGAATGTATTCAGTGATTAAAATGGACATTTCTTTTGGTGTTCAAATAAAAAAGAGGCGAACTCTTTGATCACAGATTGTGAAATACTTGAAAATAATGAACAATAACTCCAGTAAAGATTTTCATCTGAAATATCAATGAAATATTCTCTGCTACTCAAATTGCAATTGGATGTTAATCCAAACAAAAAAATAAACTGAGAAAAAACCAACCCAAACAAATCAGGAACTTGCCTGCTTCTTCACTGGTGGTGATGAAGATTGCATTGTGATATGCTGATCAGACTGCCAGCTGGGTGCTGTCAGTGCACCCCTGCTCTGCAGACTGTCCCTTGTGCTGCTTTCAGAGGTGATGCTGATGCAAAGTAGCTCAGCAAAACCTCTGCTGAGCATTTGCACTGGTATAGCAGGAGGGAGGGAGCACTGTGCAGGGAGGAGGAGGGTGGCCAGGGGATCTCGATGCTGCCAGTGTGACACTTGTCAGGTCACATGCGTTAAAAACTTATGCTACAGACTGTATGACTAATTTGAGCTGACGTGTCTGATCTATGTTTTTGTTTGATGTAGTATTTCAGCTTTGCTGTGAGCTGCCTGAGTATTCCTCCTTGTCCCTGCAAGGTGCTGCTGCAGGTTTGCTGTCTTGGCAAGTATTCCTGCTCTGGCTGCTGTCATGCATCTAACTATAATGTATATGTACCTAAACCCAGGGGTTTGTGTTTCTACGGAGCATTTTCATTGAGATTCACATCTAGATTCTTAGCTGGTGTAACAGAAAGTGCTAACTGTGTGTTTCTACAGTTGTTTTAGTGGTGTTTTCCTTTGTGGAGTGAGGCTTTCCAAACACCTCTGGGATAAAGAAAGGATTTGAAACTTGAAGCCATATCATTCAAGAAAAAAAAATAAAATCAAAGTCTTCAAAAAGCAGGAATGATTTGATTTTCAAATCATGTTAGAGGGAAAAGTTTATACGACCAGAACAGAAACAAATCTGTTCATGTGTTTCTTCTATTTTTTCTTTCTTTTTGCCAGGCACCGAATTCAGGGTATCGAATGGATTATTACTGGTTCTTATCTAAGTTTAGAAAGAGCTGTGGATACATAATGAATACAGCAGAGACTTCGGTGTTTATTGGTTTCCTGGTTTATTGATGCTTTGCTTGCCTGTCTTTGCAAGCAGTGCCATTCAGGAAGGCCTGGCTAATGTCCAAAGGCAGTCTAGATTTGTTCCATTTATTGCTCTTCTGAGTTTGCCTTCTGGCAGAAAGTTTCAGATCAGGAAATTTTTGCATATCAAGGCTCACAGGTCTGCTTTGTGAAGCTCGGAGTTCTTAGAAGTCACGAAGCCTCTCATTATAAATTAAGGGAACTATGAGTTGATAAGTTCTAATTCTTAATTCTTTTGTGATAGCCATCCTTAATTTTACCATAACTTCGTGTAACTAAATAAAGACAGCATTGCATACTGTCTTACAGCTTTTACAAAGCTGAAGTACAAGGAAATATTACAGAGGAGAGAGATTTTGTACAGAAAGTTAGAGCAGAGTTTGGGTTTATTGTGCAGACAGGAAAACAGCCAACACTGGTCATGCTGCAGATGATGTCAGGAAAGTTCAAGTGGAATTGTCCCCTTTCTTCTAGAGGATTCAGAAACTGCCTTCTACAGGTTGGTTTATGTTGGTCAGCAGAGCAGGGACTGCCACCGAGGAAAGGAAATACCTTAACATCTCATTCAGCAGTGTTTCCTAATTTGACCCATCTTTGGGCTAAATATGAAGGCATTCTTTTAAGAGAAGAAAGCAAAATGTGTGCCATCAGCATGGAGCTTGGTGGCAAGTATGAATGCTGATGTATGGCATTGTTCTTTAGTCGTCATAAGGTATTAAAATATATTCTCTATTTTCTACCAGTCTAAAAATTGGTATTGCATTCAATCTGTATTTTTTCTTGCCTCGGAATCTTTTCCCCATTCTATGAAAGTATTGATTATATTACTCATCCTTTATTATAAAATGATTTTTTGTTGCATTGGTAGTACTCATACGCATACTAATTCCAGATCAGTTTTTCCAGTGTGATGCTGATACTATGAAGAGGGAAAAATTCCTTTCCAGGTGCAGTTTACAACAATGTTGGTTTGTGCTGATTGAAAGAAGGCGATGTGTAACACTTAGGGGATGAGTTCCAACAGTAGAAGCTGCATGGACAGACTTGTAAAAGCAAAACCTAAAGTCTCAAAGTTCATGGCAAATAAAAAATCCTGAAATTTCAATTCTTGTGATGTGAAGGACAGCTTGACTTGTGACTCCTGTATGCTGCCTGTCGTTATTGCAAAGAGGGGAAATAATACAGTGGGTGACTTTCCTCTAAAATTGAAAGCAGGAAAGATGTCTGAGTGCAAATGGATATGGCTCCTGTTAGCTCCTGGCATGCACAGAGGTCAAAGGAATTTGCTTTGTACAAGATGTGGTTCATGAAGACTTGTTATTTCCTGCTTTGTATAGTTTGCCTTACTTGGCATCTTCCTCTAAGGTTAAGGGAGATTGCCAAGTTGCTGAAACCAAAATCGTAGTTGTGTATTTTGGAAAACGGAAATATTATGCTGAAAGGCTAAAATATTCTTATGATGGTAGTTTTTTTATTAGGGGTAAAAAAAAGCCTAACAGGTATTGAACTGGGAGGTATTATGGAACAGGGTCAACAAGGTATGAAATATTTAATCTTCTCAAATGTGGAGCTAAATCCTTAGGTTTTCTCTTCAACTTTTTTTTAATGACTTGAATGTTAGGTGCTTTATTTACCTCAGAAGATGGAGAATGTTCTTACAAACCCTTTTTCTTCCAGCAAGTTTCACTTCAGTATTCCTTCCAATGGCAGTGATGCCTATTACTGGCAATGATGAATCTGTTGGCACTCTTAGCTAAGCATCTAATGTCATGTTCGTTCTTAACTAATCCAGGTGTTAACTGTTCTATAAAATTCATTTGAGGATTCATTACCAATCATAAAATTCTTGTTCTGAATTGTGATTTTTTTTTTAATATTAAAACATTGTAATTGGTAAACAGATCTTCATGTCAAACAATTACTAAAGATTGAATGCAGATTTGTCTGATTTTGCATTTTATTTCTTCATGAAATAGGAAGACAATAGCCAAGTTCTTCTGTTGATGACACCAGTGAAAACTCTCACTAACTATTGTAGCGAATGGTGCTGATCTGCATTTTCATACATCCCTGAGCAAAATACAGTCCAGAGAATGGAGAGAAAGGCAGCATGTAGGGAAGCTGTGAAGGATAAAACTCGGAGCCAGTGGGTGTGGCTGAGCAGCTTTGGAATCCGTCCTCACTGTGTAGGTTGGACTGCTCATCATCGCAAGAGCGAGCCAGTTTTGCTGCCTATGGACTCTCCACTCCTCTCTGTGGCCAGAAGACCTGGATCTTGTTGTCATGTCACCCTAGAGTCATTTAGATTGGAAAAGACCCTTAATTAAGATCATCAAGTCCAGCCATCTGTCAGCCTTGATTTTCAAAAATCCTCTCCTGAAGGCACTCCCCAGTGTTGAGTTTTGGTAGAAGACTGAGGGCTCCCACCACGCTTGCTCTGCCTGCGGATTAGAGGAGTTGTGAATTTGGCTGTTTGCCCCCTTCAATCCCTGCTTTTTTCACTTCTTATGAATATTTGATTTTTTGGCAAGTCTTTCCCTACCCTTCCAGGGGTGAGGGGGACAGCGGGGCATTTTGTTTTGTTAGGGACGAGCTAATGCCCATTCTGTAAGAGGAACTTTGGTAGAAGCAGGCCCGTACTGATACTCTGGAGAGAAGGCAGACTTGTGAAATTATCACAGAAGAATGAAAACCAACGCCCTGTCCCCAGATAGAGGGAGAATGAAATATGGAGGGCTCTTGCTCTCCTCATAGGTAAAACTTTGCTGTCATATCTTAAGGGCTTGTGGGCAGATGTCACGGTAAGGTTGGAAAAAAAGCGAATTGTCCAGATGTCTGGAGTCAGAGGAAAGCTGCTGTGTGGGGACCTTTGATAGGACAGGCAGGTTTAATGAACCGCTGCCTGGCAGACAGCAAAGTCCCAGTATCTGCTACTGCCTGACCTCCAGCGCAGTCAGCTGTGAGCCCATTATGTTAGCTTTCATATGCATAACCATCCCCATCCTTGTACTTCCAATATTATTTGAAAGGAACTGAAGTGAAAATACTGTCAAGACCCCTCTTTATCTTGAGGAAGGAGTAGGAAGAAATGATGTGAGAAGCTGTATTTGCAATGAATAACACCCAGAAAAATAGCTTATTGCAGGGAGAGATCTATGAAAGCGTGCTCAGGATGAAGAGCAACCATATGAGACCACCAGAACTATTAACTGAGGTTATCTGAGAACCGAGGTATCGGTAAGAATCAACAAGAGAAGATTTTGCACTTATTGCTGGAAAAAATGTCAGTGTCCTCTAGGGATTTCTAACTGCCCTTTGATAATAACTGCTAAAACCCACTGTTTTCAGGATTTGCAGGTGTTGTGCCAATCTAACTGGCTTTTCTTCTCACCTTCTGTGTAGGTTTTGGTCTAAACTTTTTCTTGGTTTCTGTAACTGCACTGCTGGAAAATGTGCTTAAGCAGCAGAACATCAGTTATGTAGATTTTCAATGTGTCATTAGTACAGAGGATTAAATGTAAAATAGGTTGTCTCCTGATCTGAAATATTCTGGATAGAGCATTCGTAATGCTTGTACGTTTTCTGGAAAATGAAGCCACAAAGGTAATACAGATTGTTCATCATAGCACTACCAATGGGGGCTAGTGACATTTCTTCTTGAGAGATAATGTTTGCAATCTTACTATTGTATTTTTGTAGTGGGGAAGAAGAACCATTCATTCTTGAGCGTGAAAGGAGTCATTTTGTGTGGGGCAAATAAAATTGGGTTGTACGCCATGTATCTGTGGAATAGAAGCTATAGCTGCTCCTCAGCTATGGCATACTCAGGCTGTGCTGTACCACTGAGCTTCTGGAGTTTACCCTGCAATGCTGCCGACTTAACAGGCAACAATTATCTCCCTAATTCTTGATACTGCTACACTCAAATCACTGTGGGTAGGTCCTCTGTGCTTGCTAGTTCTTAATCATGTATTTGATCACTCTATGGAGATTTGCACTACTTTCTCTCAGAGGACGAGCTTGAAGCCCAAACGCAACTGCTGTATACTGCAGCCCTATAGTGCTTTCAGTGCAACTGCCCGTCACGGAGCAGGAGCTGCATTTTTGACGTCGTTATTTGAAGCATGTCAGAGCTGGCAGTTCAGCTGGAGCCCTTTGTGCTGGGAGAAATCAGAGCTGATTTTGTTGGGTTTTTGGCTACAGATGGGAGTGTCTAAATGTTTCTGGAGGGAAATGACAGTTCTGCTAAATGCCCCCTCTTATACATTGAAGCATCTTGGAGTTCTGCAAAGCCAGAAGGGTTATTCTGGATTTAAACTGGTGTTCTTGTTCTGCTATTCTTGAGCTCTGTTTTAATGGGTGTAGACACAGAAGATTATTTTATCCCCAGATATGTTCTTTTTTGCAGGGGTTTAGCTCTTTCTGAGAAGATGAGTACATTACCCTGCCTAAATAACATCTCTTTGAGATTGACTGTGAGTGTATACCGTGAGGCATGCACTAAAGACACTATAAATAGTGAATCATCTGTTGCAGACAAACCGGCTTCTATAATGGAATCAGTTGGATAGGTGCCATTTATCCTTATCATTTTTCTACTAAGAGTTTTACATCTAGGGGAAGAAGACTTGAAGAAATGTTTTCTAGCTGCTTGCCCATCATCCTTGAACCAAGATTTATACAGGAACTGATCTTTGTATCTTTAAAACTTATTGGTATTAACAACATAGTGGAGTAACAAAACTCACTATTTTTGCAAGTTGTTGAGGAAGTCAGAAATGGAATGAGCCTTGAATGATTTTTTTTTTATTTTAATCTTGGATGCCACAAGGTCGTATATGAAATAATTTTGGGAGGAAGATCAAGAAAGCTGTAAAAGTTAGTGCCTTTCCTATTGAACTAATTAATACACATTTCTTAACTAGCTGCAGTGAAAGAAGCCATGCAGCTAAAAATGCACTTATTTACTCTAGGTTTGCAACACTGGATGTGCAGCTTCAGACACACTTAACTGCTTCTCTGTCAGTGAGTTCCCACCTGTGCTGCAGTTACTCCTGCAATTGTTTCATGGCTACATTATAAATTAGAGCAAGAACATGATCTGAATGAAGTACATGGTTTTAATTAATTACTGATTTGCACTGTGGCATCACAACGTGTGGCATCAGTGAGAGTGAGATAGAAATGAGGATGAAGTGGGAGCAGAGTGGAAGAGTCAGATCTTCTTAAACTAACTCTGGCATCATCCTGGTGTGCCCAGGCCTGGCATTAATAACTCATAGCATATGAACTAGATGTGTAACTTGTCATTCACTTCTTCATCTGGTTTTCTGTTTTATTGGTCCACGAAGCGCAGAGTGAAAAAAATGAGCAATTTGTCTGTAAATGCGATTTACCATACCATGACTTATGTCTTTGAGTTAGCTTTAACAGCTTGATGGAGAGAGCGGTAGGAAAGCCGGAGTGAGAAAGGTATAAAAACAGCAACACTAACAGAAGGGGAGGAACTACTTCAGAAAAATAAGGTACTGTGGATGGCTGAATCTCAAAAGGAGTCTAGACTTATTGTCTAGCAGGATAAATAAGAGGAAAAACAACATGTGAGATACAATAAAAAAAACCATGACGGTAAAACAAAACCGTTTTCTGACTTAAAATCAGTCTTTGTATTGATTTTTAAAATAAAATCCCTATTTTATTATGTGTCCCTGAATATACCAGCCAAAACCTGAAAACACAAATGCTCATATGGCCTCAGGCAGCCCCCAGCCCCCTGGCCAATATCTCTTGTCTGCCTCATGCCGCAAGAGTAAAAGTGTATACTCCCTTTGCAAGGTAGTTTATCAATAAAATCCCACAGAACTAGTTGAAAAGAGTCAAGAATAAACTCTTTTGTCTCTATAGTAAGCAAATCACTGAACCTTCAGTAAAAATTGATACAGCTACAAAAAATTAGGGAGAAAGTTTTAAAAAAGATCCAGTCTGAAGATTACAACTACTACTTTTTGTTAGAAGCTGCTGCTTGAATTTTGTTCTGCATTGGTTAAACCCTAAGCTGCCTCTGCTGCTCAGATCTGTCTGATGAAGGAAACCCAGGGATAAAATCGCTCCTCCAACAAAGCCATGCTGAAGATTGGGAAAGAAAAACAGACAAACTGCTCTCATTTGAAGCATCTAGAAAAAATTATTCTCTTAATATGAGAATTACTTCTATGAATTGTAGGTTTGCCCTCACATTGAATGCAATTACACCAGCCTAGGTCTGCTGAATGCTTTGACCAATGAGACCAGCTCTGCAGTGAATGAATCCGTTTGATGCTGGATTTGAGAGCTGTGATTCAATAGCTCTGATGATTCAACAGCTTTGATGGCAAAATGCTTGTAGCACATCTAGAAATGCAAGGTGCTTGCTCCAGCCAGCCAAACAGTGCTTGGTTTTGTTGAGTAGGTTGCTGGTAGATTTGGAGATGGTGAGACTGGCTTAGTCTGCATCAATTGATACTTGAGCCCTGGTTTAGGAGAGTGAGAAAGGCATCTGCAGGTATGGAACTGCTGAGCTGTCTCTACTCCGCCCCCAAGATATTCACATGTTCTAAGTGAGGAGAATAATCTAACAATTGGGTTTAGCATCAATTTACATATAATTAGTGCAAAATTAAGCATCTACTGGTATTTTATATAAAGAATAAAATAATGTTTCCAGAGACTAGAGAATTTTCAGTTAGAACTGGCACTAGGTGAAGAGGAAGCTGAGCATCTCTGGAAACAACCTGGCTGGCAGCAGAAGGAACAAGTAAGGAAGAGGTTGGATGGCTGGGGACAAGAAGCTTCCTTCTTTTCCACCATGCAGTGTTATTTGTGGATGTAACTCAAGTATCCTTGAGT
Organism: Tragopan temminckii; assembly: GCA_028571105.1. NCBI lineage: Eukaryota > Metazoa > Chordata > Aves > Galliformes > Phasianidae > Tragopan > Tragopan temminckii. Next base: position 29,371,426 of record JAOWBP010003503.1, read on the forward strand.
AAGAAGAATGGAAGCGTTTCCTAGATAGTGCCTTGGACCTAAATTAAACTGTGCTCCACTCAGGGAACTAATAAACTGAAATACTTCTTTCTTAACCGTGGGCCATTTTGCTTGGCAAACTGCCTTGGTTTTCAAATGGCAAAACACTTGATCAAACCACTTAGTCTGGTAGTGACTCCGCAGAACTAACGCATTAGTCAGCTAAGGGCAGGCTGTCAGGCTCCAGTGCAGTGATCCCATTGGCATTGCCAGTTGACTGCATCAGGCTGATCATTTTGCTTTTGCTATTCCGCATTACAACTTGAAGTCAGCAATTAAAATGTTATTGCTATGCTAGTTCCAAGGTAGTATCTCAAAAAGAGATGGTTCTCCTGCTGTTTGTTTTACTTACGGGGAGCAAAACATCCTAGCGCTAAGTGGAGCAATTGCTGGCCGTGGTTTTGCAGTGCGGATGAGCATCATTCAAGAGCTCCAACGCAACCTGGGTTTTTTGTTTCTCCATTCCCACACCTGGAATTTAGGTCAGCCAGGCTCCTTTCAGGCAAAGCAAGCTGTGAGCCGTGTGCCTCAGCGCCAGCCCCCGCACTGCTAGCAGGAGCTGCCTCCTGCCTGGTGAGTCAGCGCTGGGAAGGTTGGCATGAAAGGCTGCGAGGCCCCGCGCCCACATGCCTCCAGCCGCCGTGGTGCAGGCTCCCCATTAACAGGCTGCGTTGAAAGGACCGAGCCTTCCCTCAGAGGATCAATTAGCAACCTTAAAATAGAATAAGGGAAGGCAGAAGCCCTCGCAGAGCCCTGCTGCTAGGAGCTCTCCTTCTCAGAGAAAATCCAGCAGTAAGCAAGCGCCTGACAGATGATGGAGAGCTTTCTGTCCTTGCTCCCCTTTTAACACTTATTTCCCTGTAATTACTGGAGTGCTACTGGTCGCAGCAATCCAGTTACAGTTGCATCAGCGCTTCTGTTAACAATTTCTATTTCCAGGGCTCCTCAATTTGGCAGTAAATACCTGCTAAGGATACAATTTGGCACACAAGTCTTTACAGCACAAAGTTCGAAATGATTTTTCTATGCAGTTGTTCTAAGTCTTCATATTTCAGCAGCGTGCCATAAGAACACAACTTATGCAGTTTCTACGCTTATTAATTTAAATGTGGAGTTGAGATAAAAGTTCCAGTCTAACCCTGGCAGCAATACCTTATTATCCTTACCAATCTGTTGGAGACATCTTCGGAAATTTAATTTCCGAATTCTGATAGTTGTAAGTTACCACGAAGCTGCTGATGAATACCAAAACCTCTTTGATAAGTACAACAAAGGCAGAAGGCTTAGAGTACTGGTGAAATTGCCCAACCTAAATTCCTAGTTTAGGAATTCATCTAAACAGCTGAATCTAGGTCTTGATTAGGCAGCATTGCCTAGTGTGTCTTTGAAATTTCTTTAAATTATCTTTACTTTCTTCTTTGTATCATTGCCCTTCTACAATTCCTTCAAGTGTTAAGTTCCTCAAAAATGTTAAACATGTTTTCAGTGTATTTTTTTATCAGTAATTCAACGCAAAGGGCACAATACTAAGATTTCATGCAATACCTTTGACTTCATCACATTTCATTATAGAGCATTTCCTAAAGGATAAAAATGATAAAAACGTCTCAGTCCAAAAAGCAGTTGGAATACGTTGCAGATCTGTGTATGCTAAGCTGCCCTTATACAGCTTTGATTTGTGTGACCAGCACTTACTCAGCAGTTCAGCATAACTCTTATTGACCTTGGCAGCTGTCACATCGCTGGCTGGATTTTATGTCGCTCGAGGTGTCAGTGTTCAGGGGGAAAGATGTGCAGAATATGCGTGGTTTTATTTGCAGGCGGGATGAGGTAGAACCCAAACTACACTTCCAACAGCATTATTTCACAGATGACAGTCACAGGAGACCTGTGACCAGCTTTAACCTTCTAATAGTATGCATAAATTAAGGCTACGAGAGAATACCAAGCTGCCAAATATAGAAGCTGTAGTTCTAGGGTCTTTGATTAACATAGTCTTCCAAACCTGCTCCATGACGAAAACGAAAGCCAAAGGCTTTATGAAACATTTTTTTGAGAGCAGAAACTCATAGACTTATCTTTCATTTACAAAATATTTTAATAAAAGGGCAAATCTCATCCCACGTGCAGGATGGATAGCTGAGGCTTCCATTAACTGCCAAATAACCGGAGTGAGAAGGCGGAGTAGAACATAGACTCACATTCCAGCTTCCCTTCTTCCCTTAACAAATGCTGGATACTTTTCTCCACCTACACCCTCATGCAGATTGCAGAGAACTAAGTCTGGGATCGACCTTCCCCAGGGCAATCTGCTCATCCTGAAACCATAACTGCATAATGGTTCTGCAATAAACAGATGTGATCAACTGCATTTGTAATATAAAATGTAATGTTTTCTGAATATCTTGGATGTCCTCTTGAGGGTGAGTTCAAATGCTGTTTTACCTCAAGGCTTTCTGTGGGATCATGCCTCTAGGTGGCACATAGATCCTTTCATGGTCTGAGCTCTGCATGTCACATCCCCTGTGGTGCCTGGAGCTCACGTGGTGACTTACCCTGCCCTGCAGGAGCTGAGCACCAGGAATATCATTTTTGCTCATAAGAAGGCATTACGCAGTGAAAATAAGGATGATTGATCCCCGTGGCTTGGACCAAAAAAAAAAAAAAAAAAAAAAAAAAAAAAAAAAAAAAAAAAAAAAAGTATATATATATATCCATAGTGAATCAGGATAGTCACCTCCATTATTCCTGGCAGCTTTATTTGGAAGGTGTACCATATACTTTCTGTCTGTGATGAGAGTACTTCACTTGCAGATGAGGCTTTGTGCGAGGAAGCAGTTTGTAAATGAATGTTAGTAAATGAATAAACTACTTGAGATGCAAGGCACTACATAGCTGGTACCTTGTGCTTATCCTGTCTGTCTCAGGCTTCCCTTATAAGCCACTCGTGTAAATGAGCACAAAATACTTAAGGGTTAAAGTCTTTCATGGAACTCTCCAGTATTATAACCTCTGTACCTTGCTATTTTCTTTCCTCTCTCTCCCTTTTTCTGACATTTTTCATTCTGTTGATCAATCTGACCTGCCTGTTCATGCAGCCCACTGCTGGGCATGAAATATACCTGAGAAAGGGCTTGTGGATGTTGTCTGCAGACGCTGCCCAAAGAAATACCCTCAGCATTGCCACGAGAGTGCTGTGCCAGCTCCTGCAGTAACTCTTGGCGACAGATGCCACTTTTTTGGAATGGCCAAAGCAGTCTGTGACACTTCTGTTTTGACCTCATATTGATCGGCTCTTTGTTCTGTTAAGGTTCTAGCAAATAACTATGCTAATCCAGATAAACTAAGTCACAGCTGAAGGTCAGCATTAGCTACAGAGCAGCCTCCAGCCACTTCCTGATGGAGTGAAAGGGTACCAGAAGGATGATGATGATTTTAACACAGTTCTGTGGGGAACTTATATATTGACATCGTCCTCTGAATCTCATCATCTTTGATGCTGACTTTGATCAATGCAGTTAATTGTGCTTGATTTCCCAAAGGATACCCAAATGCAGCAATTAATTTAATTACAGATAAATTACAAAATTTAAGAGAGAGAGGGAGACTGATTTCAGTCTGTTACACTAAGTCATTTTTCTTGGATCCAGTATTTAGTAGTATGTTTTAATCAAGCAACCACGTATGGGGAGGTGCATATGGGCTGCTGATTCTAATAGATGGGCAAAGCTTAATAATTCCAACCTTCGTTACAGCTCTGGCATATTTATTGCAGATATTTTAATGGCAGAACTGAGTGTAGTTGCTGTGCTGTGAGAAGAAGCATCTAAACCCTGTCCCTGCAACCCCAAATGCTTCTGTCTGTCATATAAAGGTGAGAGTCATGGGGTTTCTGCACTATTTTCTTAGAACTAAATTTTCATTGACCTTTGGCAGAAAAGTTTCTTTAACTACAGCCTGGTCTTGCACTTCCTGGAGAGCTGGAAATCAGAGTTAATGAGTTATATTGAGGTGAGAAACCCTGGTGTCCATTTCTTGGAAACATGCTTCACTTTCTCCTTAATGCTACAGGGTGGCTATCGTGAGAAGATCACAGAAAGGAAGAGCAAAGCTTTTTTCTCTCCTTTGCTCTCAGTGGACAAGGAATTTTATGTTTAATCTTTTTTTTTTTTTTTCTTTTCAATCACAAGGAAAATTATTAAATCACGTTCCCTAAGACAAAAGATTGTAGGAGTGAAGTTAAAAGCAGGAAGATGGTAAGCAGCGAGGAGTCTAAGCATTCATTTATTTCCATCCCCGTACCCCTTTTCTTACCCACGTTGCCCTGGAAATTTGACAGAAATTGCTTTCTATCTGGTTGGAAATGCTCTATTTAGTACCTCTGAATCTCCCAAAAGGCATTTCAGTGGCAACAATGGTCTGGATTATCCACAAGCCTTTCTGTTTCCCCTTCTTGACATTTCTAAGAGCTTCTATGCACGTTGCTTTTTGCTTGGTGATGTACTACACTCCCACTCAGTGCAGGCAGCTAGAGGTGAGCTGCAAAATTCCTTCCTTTGGGCTGCTGCATCCTCACTGCCCTGTGGTGGGCAGAGCTGCCCAAGCAACCCACAGTGGTGACCAAGTCCAACCCCTGGCTCTACAAAGGGCCACTCCAAACCCTGTGTCTGAGAGCATTGTCCGAACACTCCTTGAACTCTGGCAGCTTGGGGCCATGCCTACTGCCCTGGGGATGCTGTTCCACACCTACTGCCCTCTGGTGAAGAACCTTTCCCTAACACATGACTCACGGATTGCCTAGTTTAACTGTATAAACACTGGCTTGAGTGAATTGTCTGGCCTACTACTTTACAAGTCTACTTTCTCTGATAGCCTACCTTGATTCCTCAGATATTCCAGTTGATGAAAACAAAACAGAACAGAGTAGGAAAGCCATGGCTTTTTCTAAGAGAAGAGCTTTTCCATTTAATGTCGTTTGTTGTTTTGCGTGGAAGGCGTGCACCAGGCACGCCGGTGTCCCTACAGCTGCTACATCAACAAAGCTTGGGGGCACAGGGCAGTCGTGTCATACTAAGTAGTTTTCTTTGCAGATCCATTCCTTCCTGAGTCTCTTTGTACCCCTGATCTCATTGATTTTATTGGCTGTGCTAATTTAGCAGTCCTTTGGGCTGGTGATCATAATTATAACACACAGCTCAGCTTGAGTAAACATGTTCATTGCAGACCCAGCGTTTTCTGATGTCCAATGGCAAATAAACATACCTTTGACAAGTGGTGCTTCTTAAATGCTTCTCTCTGCTTGCTACAAATCCTGAAGAGCTATTGCAGAATTATGCAGAAAATGGGAGTTATTCTGTATTAAGTTAAGCTCCATATATTTTCTCACATTGCTCTAAAATTTTTGGAAGGCTGAGTTCTTTAGAAGCAGATGGACACTGACAGAATTCAAGATAGCTTTTACTGTGCCTACCCAACTACAGTCTTTTTATTGTTACTAATAAGGTAAATATTTATGTCAGGTTTTTCTTTGACAGCTATCTCAGAGTAACTGTGTCATGCAGTTGGCGGAGTGTGTTTTTAATAAAGACATTTGTTTTAGAGTTCAGTGGTGAAATATAACTGCAGTGTAGAAAGCTGCATATATTATAGACAGTAATTGGTAATAATTGTAAAATTCTTTGCCAGAAAATAGTGATGAAAGAGCACTTAGATGAATGACAAATGAGCTGTTCAAAGCTCAGGTGATGCCAAAGGTAAGGCTGCAGGGGAAGGTTAATTCACTGCCTCTGTGCACGTGCGCTGCAAGTATTAATGGTCCCCCCCTCCTTGCACCTTGAAGGCTTTCTGCTTCAATCAGTGGGCAACCCCACACTCCCTATTACTTTATGCCTGCCCTTGAAGGAACAAAACCCAACTTCATTAATTGCACTGGGGTTATCGTGTGCTCCGATACAAGCATACATACTCATACCCCAGTATGGCAGCAGAAGCTGGACAAGATCCAGAAGCCCTTATTTGCATCATTACATACTCCTGTCCCAGCCACTCTTCCATTTCCATTAGCTGGAAGGTAGAATGAATAATTAGAAATAACACGCAGTCTGTTCTGAATTAGGACAGGACTTGAAGGCAAGCATTCAAGAGGAAATTATTGGTCCAAGATATGTCTTGAGGATGCAGTGCGTTGGCGTGATCTGTGTTAGGAAACAACTGCTGCGATCAGTTTTAGCAGCATATTCTTCTGTCACTTCTATCCACGCAGCTCTTTGGATAAATACATTTAGTAGGAGTTCTGGGCATACACTGATTCATCCGGCTGCAGCACTTAAACACATCTCAGCAATTTGTACTTCAAACAGTATTTAAACTCAGTCTTTTAATTCAGTACAGACATTATTTGTATGGCATCTAATCCAGTGCAAAACTTTCTTCTAGTTTATTTCTAGCTATGATACCAAAAACAGGTTGCAGCCAAAGCATCAAATGCTGTTTTATCTGGTGTGGCTTTATTGGTTGAAGATGATACTGTGTAGTAGGTCTATTAATGGGGGAAAAAATGTCTTTCCCATAGACAAATATTTAGTACCTGAACTAATAAGCTCACTTCACAAGAGAGATACTCTGAAGAAGCAATTTCATTGCCCCAGAGTGACTTTATATGTAAGAAAAGGGATGAAGTGAAAACCTCTTTAGGAAAATGTGAATAGAAATACATTATTGCTATTTTTGGATGTGGTCTTAAGATAAGATTCAAGCTGAGAAAGTACATCCTGTTTTTGTTTTATCGGGATGCGACATCTCAGTCTTTTGCCACTGCTGGAGCCTGCAATTAGGGCAGAGTGATTTCCAGCCTCCTTGGCCTTCACTTGATTTGTGGGCTGTCAGGGTGCAGCCTGAAATGTAACAAACTGATTAACTATATGGAATTTTGGGGCCACAGTATGCTCTATATTTTCCAGTTAACCTTTTTACTAAGTGAGAACCTACTTTTGGGATGATAGTGCTTGATTAATTATTAGCTCTTATTGATCACCACAGTTATATGAACTCACGGCATAATTCAGATTTTTTTTTGGCCAAGTAGCTTGTCATTGTGAGCTACAGCTTTGCAGAAGAATAATCTGTACAACCATGACATATATAGCAGCAAAAGTATCAGAAGAAAAAGAAGTATTTCAAGGATTTCCTGCTGTGGCATTATCTCCTTCTCTTTCTTCCTCTGAGAAAGACAGCAGCTGAATTTGCACTCTGTCAGAAAGCTGAGAAGTCAGACTCGTTTGTAGGACCCACCACCATTTCCAGAGCTGTCTGAAAAGCACAAGGTGATACTTTTTCCTTACGCCTCAGAGACAGCACACAGCCTAGTATGGATTTTGTTTTTTGGTATGGAGTTTCCCAGAGCCAGTTACACTGTCTGTTTTTAGCTCTGCCTTCTGTTTGCATCCCTATAACTTGATGTAAACTAGTGTTTACTCTCTCCTTTCCTCGTTGCCCAGACTGAGCTACGGGTGCAGAACCATCCCTGTCCTTAAGGAACAAGATGTGTCTGCTAGTTCTGCAGAACTATTTACAAAGTGATGCAACAGGACAGGCAGCTCTCTGAGGTTCAGTGCTCAGGTCTGAGCTACTACTTTTGGCACAGTAATAACATCACTGTCAACAAGTGGATTTTCCCTCTTTCATCTATCAATTTCTAACAGCCTATCTTTTCTATTACTTAACACTTTCGTATGTGTGTAACTACACCAGTGTGCTAGGTGCTTAAATGCTTGGCAGTTCAACTTAAACTCTGGAGGAAATGGATGCACTGAAACATTTTCAAAGCAGGAAGGAAGGTTTCTGCATATTACAGCTGTGTTGAAGCTGTAGTAGCTATTACTCATTGCAGAGGAGTCTTCAGATGCTGCTGAATGCAGTTCAAGGAAGAGAAGTTCTCAGAATTATTGATGTTCAGATCAGTAAATGTGTCTGGCATTTATCACTTCAGAGGATGGTCACGCTTTACTTTCCAGGTATGCTGCAACCAAAAACCTTGTGCAACCGCTGCTCATGGAGCAGATATAGAGTCACATTAGCTTCAGACTCACTTTAACTTCACCACTCACATAAAGAAATGCAATTTAGCGTAAGGTTTATAAATATGTTTTAATTGGACCATTACCTGTCTCATCTTTTTGCCACAGAAGCTGGAATTGCCTGTTCCTATTAACACATTATTTCATGGTTTCATTTAACAACTATTTTTGCCTCAAACTGAGATGGTTTGACGTACGCAGTGTTGGTGATCTGGAAATAAGCCCAATTTGAGTTGACATGGATTGTGCATGTTAGTTAATAGCCAGACGTATTTTGCTTCTTTATCACAAATAAATATTTTTATATATTAAAATGGTGTGTTTGCACTGAACAATAAGTTAACTGGATGCCAAATGAATATTAGGTCTGTTTCCTTTTAAATGAAGAAGAATGGATCTCAGTATGCAATGAGACTAGCGAACAGCAGTGCTTATTTTTAGATTATGCTTTTAAAGCTAAACACTATCTTTAAGTAGAAGAGGAAGGTGCCATTTCTTTCATTACATTTTTACACCTGATTTCTTTTGGCAGGTTAAGACAGCAACTTTACATGAAATGGATGATTGGTTGGGATTTTGTGGATCCTGGCTTCCAGGTTATTTCTTTTCTAATAAATCACAGCGAAAGTGGTCTTCTTAAGTCATCTCATTAGTCTTCATTTTTGTCGTCTTCTCTTGATTTCACTTTGAAAAGACTCTGCATTAAATAACTCTCATCTTTCTGTTAAAATTAATGGGTGCAACTAACCTCTCCAAACAAGTGAATGACCACTGTCTGATCACTGCCGAGGTTAAGCATTTAGCTTTCACTGGAACCTAGCTGCAAAAACCTTGTTTTTAAGTCTGGTTATCAGTTCCTGCCCCATACTGAAGTCCCTTTCTGCCTACCTCAGTACTCAGAGCTGGGGGTACAGACCCTACAACCTAGTGCTGCAGCCAGTTCTGCAGCGATCCCAAGGTAATTCACTTTTCTTGTGCTGGTGGTACAAATGCTTCACTGAGGTTGTGAGTGCAAATGAAACTTTAAAGCTGCCTTTCTTCTACTTTCAGCACAGGCAGTAGACTTCTCCAGCTACCTCTGGACCTTACCCAGAGGGCTTTCCATTTACATACCCATGCTTTTTTTCCATTCCTTTTGTTACTAAAAATCAAATATTTAATCATTTACAAGGATTCTTTTCAGATTTCTAGATGGATGAGAAGACATAGATCAAATTATGGGTATTTGCCGGTAATCATATGGGCTTGATCTGCCTGATAAGAGGAGCATGAATTAATTCAGATTAACATTTAACGACCCAGGAAAAAAATTCTTTTCTGGTACTCTGCAAACAAAACTCTTCTGGTGTCTGGGGATTAAGTTAGGCTGAGTAGTTCGTGGATTGCTTTTCTCATTCTCTTTTATTCCCACCTTGCTTTCCCTTGAGAATGGCAAAATGAAATCTGCACAGGTCTCAGATTTTCACTAAAACTTCAATCTGCTTCTGTCAGACTGCCTTTTTCAGGAGTTAGGGAAGCACTGAGCATCCTCTGGTTTATTTTCCTTTGAGCTTACGTAATTCTAGATGCAAAACTAAAAAAGAAAGAAGTTTTGCATTAGACACTCTTGTATTATTTCCAGGAATAATATAAAGTGGAAAAGAAAAGCTGAAAGCTGGTGACTTTCTGATTCATCTGAAGAACAATAGCGTAGCATCTCCTTTGCTACTGCTGTATGCCTGTCTGGACTTAGAAAAACGAGTCCAACTACCTGCACACACAGCTGATTGCAGGGTTTCAAAGAGGTCTGACAGGAAATGCTGAATGGGGAGACTGTTCTAAAGATTGTCTGCTAATTGAGAATGTTTGAAGGCATAAAAACAGGTTTAGAGACCAGCTTTCAGCAACTGCTGCCAACCAGTGAGGGATACTTGAACCAGCAGACACAAAGGGCACTTTTCTTTTTTTTTCTTTTTTTTTTCCCCCAACTAAATCAATACCTCCAAACGTACAAAGTGGTTTTTGATCTTGCCAAACACCCCACAAGTGGCACTGACTCTTCAGTACTCACGCTAAGAAAGTCATGACTTCTACAGAGCAGCTTGGAAACATCCACCAAATGTATCCTCCTTTGATAACTTTTAAGAGCAATTACTTTATTCTGGGTTTGAAATTCCTCATCCATTGTTGCGAAGATCTAATTATGTGGTAAAATTTCTCTTGCTTATATTTCAATTCGCTGAAGTATTGACCCTGCTGTACTCTATATTGATAGATAAAACTACAGCTTTAGTTTGAGCACTGAAATCTCACAGCTGTTCCTCCTTTGAAGTGCTAGGCTCCGATACACTGAGGGTAATCCAGCCTAGGACACAATACAGCTAAGAGGCACGTGAAGACTATTCCACTGTTTTCTCTTGCTTAGTCCAGCATTTTATAAAAAGCAGCAAGAACTGCTGGCACAAGATAGGCACTGCCAGCAGCGCAGACTCTAGAGATCAAGAAAATGGATGACTCTGCATACACCATCTTTACTATGAAAGCATTTCTTGGAAGATAGGAGAGTGGGGCAAAGAAGTAGTGCAAAAAATATTTTATCAGTTTGGAATTTTTGAAAGAAGTATATATCTTCTTTTGCTTAGGATTGTACCAGATGGTATTTCCTGTTTTTTAACAAATTTAAGAGATGTCCTACTGAATCAGACCAGTGGTCTGCGTAGTATTGCCTTTGATGGTACAATGGAGATGCTATTTGGAGAGAGCATGTGAGCCATCCCTCATGTGCCTCTTCTTATCCTAATTCCCCAGAATCCATGACATTGAATTAGGAATGTTACAGCATGATTTTGAAGTTAAAGTAGATTATTCCAAAATATTTCAAGCAACAGAAAAGGATAAATCTGCTTAATTTTAATATTGTATTATTTTTTTGCAAACCCATCCACCCCCTCTGGATAAATAAAACCTATTGATGTGAGCATCGTAAATATTATTTTGGGATGACTACAACGAGTGCAACATTTTGTCTCTTACTTTTCACAGTTACTGATCACTCTCAGCCACTCAAATGTATCTTTGCATTAACTGCTGTCAACGGGGCATTCTGGAAGCCAGTGTACCACAGGTGGCCAGTGGATAGCTGAAAGCTGTCACCTACCACACAGGTGGGAGATGTGAGTTCTGTGGGCTCTCAAGGTAATGTGGAGAGCTTATAGCTCTAAACTAGGAGAAATCTGACTTGTAGGTATTTTTATGTTATTTTCAGTTGGCACAGGTTCAACTAGTGAATTACCATCAGTTGTCATTGAATCACTGATGAATTCATGTCCTTTTAAATTATTTTTGAATGTGTGCCTACGGGCTCTAGCAGGCTTCTTCAAGTAATATAAATGAATAAATCAACAATAGGTATCCACAAAACTATTACACTCGGGAGCACAAATGGCTCAGTAAGAAAGCACTTATTTAATATTAAATATTTGTTTTAAGCTTCTTGCTCTTTCAGTATAACTAACTCTTTATCTGTTGTCAAAATGCTTATCTTTATGTGGTAGGCAAGGAACAGTTACCTATGTGAAAGCTAAGGGGTACGTGGAGAAGAGCTTGAGAGCTCCGTGAGTGAAAAATGAACTCAGGGATGCAAAACAAATAGAGATACATTATCGTGTTTGCTGTGGGTTTTCCTTCCTTTCCTTCTTTCTTCCTTTCCTTCTTTCTATCATCTGAGTGGCTGGGAGAAAATGACACGATTACAGTTAATCATAACTAATCCTTCAGAATTTCAACACAGATTAGCAGAAAGTTCAGAGGGTTCCACCAGCAGTTTGCTCTGTCCTTAGGAGGCAATGAGACTTTGCCTAAAATAGTTACGGTATTTCGTGGCATATGAAAAAAGTATACCACGTTTCTTAGTAAGTGCATCTGATATGGTTCTGAGAACCAAGGCTGCAGTGAAAAAGCAATAAACTTTCAGTACTTGTGCATAGGTTCTAGGACTACAGAACATCTTTTTTTTTCCTTAAGTTCAGAAATGTCACTCAGACACAGAACTTAGTAAGGAAATGAGAGGGAAAATAAATCAATATAGACTTTAGAAAGAAACAACTAGATGAGGATTTTGGAGGGAGAAAACATTACAGAAGTTAGTAACTGTTGCCTCAGTTGGTTAGTGGTATTGAGAAACACTGCAGCACAGATGGTCACCTTTAGAAAGGTTTGGGTCTGTTACTCCCTGTACTGTTGATGCTCGTGGATGTGCTGCACTTGATGGTTTTGGGAATTATCGAGGAGTGAGAATGTGTCAATTACTTGCTTCATGGGCTACCTGATGTGTGCAATGATGCTGATTTTGGTGCTTAACAGGAGAAGTGTGTGATGTAGAACAGAGGAGCAGGTACACTGAACTAATTCCAAAATGCTGCTAGGAGGCTGCCAGTGCAAGTGCTGGAATACATTTCCCTGGAAGCATTGCCTAGGCAGGTCCTCAGAAGAAACGAACCTAAGACAAATTCCCTATTACCCCTAAATAGAGAGGAAGAAAGAAGTGGGGGATGATTTTAAAATGTTTAAACCTTCTTTAAAAAATATGCAACAAAAATTGTTTCAAACTTGTTTTGTATCTATTCTTGGACTCCCATTTAGCTCTATTCTACATACATTTCACATGCAGGTATGAATGATATTTGAATTGAATCCATTCTATTGGGAGCTGGTTAAATTTAATATGTTATTTTATATTTGAAAATGCTGAGCAGTGCAATTTTAGAAACTTATGCAAAACATGGTAAGCTGATGGAAAATTGTGTATAATGCATTTATTGTGTTTGTGTGTGCATAGACGGGACGTATAAACAATTTGTAAAGAAACTCTGAAGAGGGTGGTGATGGCTGAGACCTGACAGGGAGCCCCTGGAAGAGGGAGGGAGCTGGTATGAAGGGAGGCTGTTGGCTGATCTGAACATCTTTCTCATCGCTGGTTCTTGAGGCAAAAATTGCTGACTGCTCTCTGTGCAAGTGTGCTGGAAATTGTGATGGAATATACAGCTGGTCAGTGAATTTCTATTTGTTCTTTCCTCTTATTTCTGTTGTGGAATCTTCAGTTCTGTTTTTCTTTTGTCTTAAAAATTGCAGCTATCTGTAGTGTGAACACTTTCCTATTTCATGTAGACAGGGAATTTAGTAACAGCTCATTTAAATAATAAATTTAGCAATGTATTATGTAGAATTATTAAAGACTTTTTTTTTCCTTGTGAAATAGTGCTAGAAATACTTTTGTATCAAGCAATGATCTGTGCAAATATGTTTATAAGACAGAGCCAGCCAAGTGCTGTGTGTTGGAGAACAGAAGCTGTTCAGTATCAGAGTGGCTGGGTCAAACCATATTTCTGCAGCTGACTACATTCAGGAACTTCTTACCACCACTGACCCATTTGGAGGTACGTTCCAAACCTTCAGAGGTTGAACATTGCTGTGAATGCCCTTGCCTACCAGCTGCTTTTTTGCTTTTGCAGCAGGTTTTTGCATGCTGCAAACCATCGAGCAGAGGCATGGGACAATCCAGGTGCACTGACGTTGGACTGAACTGCGATCCCAAGGCAGGAATTTCTGTGTGTTTCTAACATGGTGACTAGACTTAATCCATTGTATGGATGCTCAGAACTATGTGATGGGATTGAACTTCCTTGAGGAAAAGCCCTTCTTAGGAATCTCCTGTGGTAGTGCATATCTGCAGAGCCCCAGATGTGTGACTAAGGATGACAGGCAATAACTAAGAAGCATGTTAAAAATAGCCAGTCAATTTAACATCAGCATCAGAATGCCATTATTGATTGTGCTGAGCAAATCCCTTCAACATTTAATTAAAGCAGTGGAAGAGAAGCACTAAAAAAAACGGAAAAGCCAAAAGCAAAAACAGAATTATAAGAAAATCTTGTGAATTTTTTTTCTTCTCTACAGTCTTCAACAGCTTCAGACCTAATAATTACTCACTAGCCTGGAGCCCACTTTATCTCATACTATCACCTTTGTTACTGAGTAGTGTCTCAGAACACAAAAACCTTAATTCTTGTCAGGTTCCCCAGCTGCTAAATTATTGCCAGTTACTACTTGTAGAAAAGACCTTCTTTCTACAAGTAGAATCACTGCTCGCTGCTCTTTCTGTAAAGCTAAACTCCAATCAGGAAAGGTTAATAGCTTGTGAAGTGCCTCCATTGAAGCTTTTCTTCTTTTGCATGGCAGGTGGAATTCTTGCCCTGTCATTGTTGAATAGGAAGCAGAAGCATTGCTTTATGCTGTACTGTACTCCTGTTCTTCTTTAACAGGCATGCCATCATACTTAAAGAGGACTTTTTCTTATGCACTACTAAAGTACCGTGTTTCCCTGAACATTAACAAGGCTATCACATATTTAACCTCCAGGGACTCCAGCCAAGAAGATAATTGGTCTTTCTCAATAGTTCTGGTCTGTACTCCAATTTGTAGCGATTATGTGTTTGATAAATATACCTCCTTCTTTTACCCAACATTGGCACCAAAAGGTCTGATCCTGTCTTCTCAATTTCAAGATCATCTTGAAATTTGAACAGGGCAAATGATTTTAGGGTCAGTGAAAACAAAAGGATGTCCTCATACACATAAAGTCTGTAGGGGGGCAGGTGGTGTTTCTGACCTTTGTGTACCCCTGCTGGTACAGCTGTGTTCATCAAAGTGCAGATGGAAGGTATGTCCCACAAGGGTCTAGAGTGCAAATGTTAAATGCTTTCTAGTGACTGAAGGACTGCAGGACTTGGATTCGTTAGGGAACCCAGGGAGGAATGAGCAAGAGCAGGTCTCTGCACTGTGACTGGGGGCCACCAGGGGATGCAAGGGGGGTTAAATCTCTACTAATATTTAGCTCTGCCGTTCATCCCTTGTTGCTGGCAGGACCACCCTCTGCTACTTATACCTTGGAAAGCAGTGCAAACTAAAGTCATATAAAGAAGAATGATGTGTGCTTTAGAAATCACTTCCAATCATCGGAGAACTAGGGTGGAGAAGACTAGGAAAGGACATGGAGCTGAGAGCAATGGTGTGCTGCTACACTTCTGCTTGTCCAGTGAGCTCAGCGCTGCTGGAGGCCTGACTTCAAAACCTGGTTCAGCAGTTGTTTCAAGTTTGGGCAGGGATGCACACTGGGATTTGGGGTATTGTACCCCACTGTGGGTAGTGAGTTTGGACTTAATGCAACATTAAGACTGGCTTTAAGTATTCACTGAGCTATAGTTTAGCTAGGGTCTTAATAAAGATAAAAGTCCTGCCTACATGCATTTCTTCTGCGTTACTAAAGAAGTCATCATCTGAGAGTAAGTTCACAACAGGACTGCCATCATTTATGGCAGGTGTCTTGATAACTCCATAATTAAAAATAAATTATGTTTGGTCCTTAAATAGGAATAACATTAAATGGAATGCCTGCTTAATCTGTTAGGTCTGCCACAAGGAAATGACACTACGAGAAGTGTGAATGACTGATATCCTCTTTCTGTCCCCTCCCTGTTTTAATTACACACGATAGCACTCACTGTGTCCCTTGTGAATGCCCAGAATTGGTGCAGCAGGGGAAATGCAAGCTTCCTTACGCTGCAGTCTGTTCATTAGCATCGATTTCTGAGGCACTGCCCCTAAGGATGAGCGGATAATTTCTTTTTCAGATTCCCATGATCCCAGCTTATAATAGACTATTAAAAATAACTTATAAACCTTCAGTGTAAGTTCTGCAGGAATCAGAAATTCAAGAATTTGAGATTCGAGCTTCTTGTAATTCACCTTTCCATGAAGCATTAAAGCCCAAACAGCCACCGCTACTTTGTGCCTGTCCTGTGTGTAGCCCTTGTCTAAAGCTGTGCCTTCAGACTGCTCATCTATTATGGCAGGCATTCATTATCTGCTTGACTTTGTTCTTCTTTTCTTCTGGTGCCACTGACTGCAGTATGAAAGCTGATACTACAAAAAATAAAAATGCCATATTTCATATATGGAAAAAGCTGTCATTTATTTGAAGTTGCAGTACTCTGGTAAAGATTATATAATTCAGAATTTGTTTGGTGCTTTTTATTTTTCCCCTGAGTTAGGTTTGCTTTTGTGGAGCTGTGTAAAAACAGCACTACCACCACACTTACACAGTCTTCTTTATAACGAAGAGGAAATGGATTAATTCATCTAGCTCGGTTTGATCTGATTTGCAGTGTCTTCTATTAACTCGGGGCATAGGAATACATAATGAGCAGCAGTGAAAAGTGTTCAGATATCCTGAAAGTCCAATGTTAATTATGATTACAAAAATTGCACCTGGGACACTTCTCCTGATTTATTTTTTTGCTATCTTCCTCCTTTTAAAAAATGGCCACCTGAAAGAAGAAAAACATTTCAGACCAAGTAATTTGAAGGACAAATCATACCATGTGCATATTAATGGCAAAGAGTGAGAAAACAAATCGTAGGTGAGCCCTAGTTTTGACAGGTCTTCATTCACATACCTCAAGTATCTACTTTTACATAGCATAAAAATTTGTACAGAATTATGAAATACTTTCTAAGAAGGGTGGAATATATCATTAAGGACGATTTCTAGCATAGTTTGATCACTTTCTATTGACGCTGGAGTGGATGGCTTGTTTCTAGTACAAGCTTGCTCTCAAGCTTTGTTCCCTAAGAAGCAGACAATAAATGTGTCCATGTGTTTTTATGCAATCGCTCCATTTTTAAGTCTGGAATTTCATTTTTTGAAAATGTTCTCTATTCCTCTACAGGCTTTATTCCAGATGCTGTGCAGGCAAGCTGGTTCACATCCCCATGGTACAGAGAACAGAAAAAGACGGCTTCTTTACCCATCTTGCTGAAGATAGACCTGCCTGTAGTATGTGGCTTTATGCCCAGCTCTGCTGGAGCTGGCTGTTGCATTGCAAGGCTTGCCAAAATTATGCACAATAACAAGCTCCAATCTACATAACACCTGGCCTGTACAAACCAGGTCATTATGAACTTGATCCAAGCTGTCATTCAAGTAGCTTTGTTATTCTCTTCTTGGTCCAAACCAGTCATCCACAAGGAAGAACTGGCTTAATGCTTCCAACACTTGCAGTGCTTGTGTACCGGTTTCCTTTCTTTGAGTTCTGCAAAGCAGGCCCGCTCCGTGTAACAGGAGGATCAGAAATAGCAGAAGTAAGAAGAAACAACAAGTGATAGGGGCTGAAGAAAAATAAAAGCCGAAGAGGTTACTCCTTGTTTTCCTATCTGTTCCAAGCTCCTTCATACTCTGCGCCTGTGTCATATTTTCCTGTTGCTGCTGCTTGTTCTTTTTACTTCAACTCTTCTACTCCAATTAGAAAAGCACACTTATCTCCTGTATTTACTTCCTGCTTTTTTCCTACCTGTCTTTCATGTAACATACATTCCTCCACGCAGTCCTTGAGGAACACTGGAATTTCAAGGAAGAGAATCAAAGGCAGAACGCTTGCGATGAAGGGAGTGGGCACTCAGCCTGCTGCTGGACAGACCTCTCGTCTCCCTCTCGTGCTGCCTCTGCTGTGGATCAGTGCTGCAGGGGCTCAGGCTGCCATTCTCAGACACTACACCAGCGGCATTAATGCAGCCTGGGCACTGACAAGCTGAGCTAAGACTTGCAACAGCGCTGCTTCAACTCAAAGTAACGTGTGGTGCAAAAAAAAATCTCTTCTTGGCAGAGGACAACACAAAGGCTGTAAGAGGGCAAACAGATGGGGACTGCCTCTACTCTGGTCAGGAAAAATAGAAGTGTCCTTTGTGAAAAACCCCTGGCATTTCAAGAGCTGCATTCCATTGTCAGACAAAATGAGACCTTTCACAACTTAGGATGGGTGGGCGAGCGGTGGAGCTGGGGCTGGCCCAGCCCAGGTGATGCCCTCTGGCACTGACTGCAGGGCACTCGGGCTCGTGTTCTCTGGCCTCAGGCACCTCCTAGAGAAATCTGTTTTCAAAAAAGTCACCTTTGAGGAAGCATTTCTCCTTGGCAAGTACAACTTCTATCACGAAAGCTGCCTGAAGCACTCCTGATCAGATGGCATGTGCTTTCTGGTGGGCTTTTCTTTCCCAGGTGACTTCCAAGAAGATGTCTTGTCATCAGTGAGAGCAACGGGCACAGCTGGAAGCAGGAAACCCACCTTTCAGTCCCGGATAGTGACTGTACGCCCTATGCTATATATCATCATCTCTCTGCCTCCATTTCCATTCTGCTTCCTATTTCTCTCCTTTGTAAGAGAGAAGCACACTTATTTATTTCACCTAGCACCATGCAGTCCTGGTGTCATTTGGCATCTGTGGATGCTACAGTAATACGAATAGTCATTGCAAAGCATTTTCTGATACTAAAAAAATTACATAAAGAGAAAATAAAATGCAAAACACGAGTGGTAACTGACAGAAAGCATTATCTACATTGTTCTTGTTGGAAAACGTGTCTGGCGAGCTGAATGTCAGAGGCTGAATGGCGTGTCCTGGGGTGCAGGTGAGTGCCAAAGTGAGCGGTAGGGCCTGGCTGGCATTCCAACACAGGAGCCTTGGGTCCGTGCTGCCGTGCCTCTCTCTCAGTAGTCGCAATTCACACTCTACAATGTGAGAGCGAACCTTCTGGGAGAACGCAGAAATAAGATGTGTGAAAAGGTGAATAAATATTGCAGTAATTTCACTGTGTGTACTTGGTAAGCCAGATACATGCATTAATTTTTCCTGAATGATCCTTTAGTTTAGAGACTGGTTTACACAATAATGTTGGTTGCAGTGAATAATGCCTGTTTGAATTTCTAAACAGCGCCGATAGGCCGGGATCGCTCAGTTCGTGCAGTTAAAAAGTGATGGATTCAGTACCACCCTTCCTCCTCTTCCTGCAATCAATAAACATTCCCTTCCCAATCGCCGGCCTCAGCCACTTGGCCGCGTCCTGCACTGATCGCATTCCAGAAGATAGCAGATGACTGCGATGACTTTGAAAGTCGGCGGCGCAGCGCTCCCCGGGCAGAGCTCGCGGCGCTGCCGACGGCCTCACGCGCGGGCACGGCGTCCGACCGCCGCGAGAACGTGCCGTTAGAGCGCGGCGCTGAGCGTTTGATAAGTCGGTCTCCTTTTAGCCTGCGCGTCTAAAACAACTTTGCACGGGACCTCCGAGAGGGCCGCCGCCTCCCGCCCCGACAACCGCCCTCAGCGCGCAGCCGGGCAGCGCCGCCCGCCCCGGAGCCGCACGGCAGAGGGCGTCAGACGGAGCCGAGCCCCGGCGGCGTGTCAGGGCCGGGATGGGCGGGCGGCCGCCGAGCCTCCATCTTCGCTCCGCCCGCCTGAGGGCGTCCAGCCGAGGCGGAGTGTCGAACCGGCGCGGCGCTGGCCATCCCACCTCTCGCCACCGCAGTTGAGCCGCTGGGGGCTCGACGAAACCGTTGGGCCGTTCCCTTCGTCTACCTGTCCGGGCAA
>JAOWBP010003503.1:29391093-29412690 GCA_028571105.1 Tragopan temminckii
GGATGCATATTTGGCTTCAGTCTTTACCTTGATGATTTCAGGTGCAGTATATGCATTTTGCTTCAGATTATGATTTATACAGATGAAGAATTTTTTTTTTTTTTTTTTTTGTCCTTTAATACTGTCTTTAACTGCAATATGTTTCATGGACATGTCTTAGTGTCCAGAAGGTCTTGTATAACTTAGTACTGATACTGACAACCACACAGGTGTGCTGACATGAGTATATTGTCTCTGGAGCGTTCACACTACACACCACCTTTCATAAAGGTACTGTCCTGATCTGAGTACCTCAGAAGTCTTAAAGAGAGTGTCAGAGCACTTATTGTTGAGATGGCTTTCAAAAAAGAATGAAGCAATGGATGTATAAAAACGTGAACTCCTGTGCAACTGAAGCTTAAGTGTCTGAAATTCAGATTGTATAAAATGTTTGAGGACATTATGAAGAAGGCAAATGCTCTGTAGTAGGTCAAGGAAGGAAGAAAATGGGGAACCATGAGCTGAAATCCTGTAGGTTGGTAATTCCAGAACTGCGTGGGCATTTTCAAATGAATTGCCATATGGCAAGAAAACACTGTGAGCTCTTCCAATAGAAGATCTTACTGAAACTAAAGTGAAGATGTACTCTTGTCTGTCACATTATCTCTAGACTTGGTTAATTGTCTCTAGAAGAATTCTATAGGCACGGGACAGTTCTCCAGGAAACAGACAGCCTGGCAAAGGATCCAGCCTTTACTTGCAGATGTATGTGTGCTGTGCAGTTAGAGGAATTCAGTTTCTCATCTCAGCAAGAAACAACCAAAGATTAAATAAACAATCATGGAAAGCGTAATTCCTTTACCAGAGAACTTCCTCTTGGTACAAAAGCACTGCAGGGATTCCTATGCCACTGTTTCACCTTATCTTATCTATTAGTATGTTTGCTTGGATTTCATCTATACCTTGACAGTTCTCCAGCAAAGCTGTGGGCCACCAGAGGTAACACAGAGTGACATTAGGAGTGATCTAATCTAATCTGCCTGGGAAGCAGAGCTGGCTCAGATGCAATGCTAATGTAGAACAACATTAGGAGTGATTTGATGTATTGGCCCAGACCTAGCATCAAGGTTGGCTTAATGGCAGAGATGTCTCATCTCCCACTAGTGCTGCTGAGCACCGTAGCATTGCATGGAGCCTTAGGAGTGCTGGTCTCCCCATGCACAGGATGGGTATATGATGAGTCTATTACCATTTATCGTGTAAATATACATTTAGGGACCTCATAAAGCTGCTGAATTCTTGAATCTGCAGGCTAACTGCTCCTTGATAGTAGCGGTGGCTTAGTTAAAAGGATTGTCTAAAGTGCATGTCATTAACTTGATGGACTAGAATAGCTCCAAAGGTTTATCATAGCTGTGCAAGTGCTGAACTGAATGTGGGGATGATTCTAGTGGCTAGCGCAGAAGAATAGGAGGTTGGAAATGTCATGGAGTCTTTCAGTGGAATGTTTAGAGTCTCTCCTAACCTCAATTCTGACCCTTCCTGCAGAAGTATTTGAAGAGAAAAATAAATGTCAGCAAAGACATTTAGAATCTAGGATTTTAGGTACCTCAGAAAAGCAATGCATTTTACAAGTTTTTACTCAAAATGTCTCCATTCTGGAAATAACAGTTATTAATTCTTTCACAAAGCTTTTAGTTCTTGTGTAAACTAGTAGTCAAAAGCCTAGGTAAGTTAAAAAAAAAAAAAAAAAAAAGAGAATAACCAAACAACACTTTATTATGTGAGCACCAGAAATGATGCCACCAAAATTGCACTTTTGAAGAAGACATATGGCAGTTAAGCTCCTTTGTTACATAGATACTGTCTCCATTTAAAGAAACAACCTTCAAAATAAAAAAATAACAGCCCAAGTTTGGAATCCAAGTTTTAGCCCTTTGCAAATGCGAGTCCTTCCACAATGAACTTGTAGCTTCTTAGGAAAAGGTACTTTGGAAGGGACTTGCGAGGGTCCTCTGGTCCAGTCTGCTTCCCCAAGCAGGGGGAACTTTGTTCAGATCAAGTGTTGCTGAGGATTTGGCCCTGTCTTCAGGACTTGTATCTCTGCTTATTAATATTATTTTTAAAGCATGCATGTTTCAGAGGGATCTGATTCATGCCTTCTGAGTGCAAGTTTTAAAGCTTAGGAGTTAGAGATCAGTGAGCAACAGTTGATTGAAAGAAGCTAGAAGACAAAAGTGGCCTCTCTTTGCAAGCTGTCTCTGTACATCTGTGAATATTTTCTGTCTTTCGGTATGTAAACAGTCCAAAAAAATTTACTTAAGCAACTTTTCCCTCTCTTTGATTTTGTTTTCAAGCTAAATTTTAAGGTGCATTATGATTTTATGAGTGCTATACATAAATTTTTTTTGAAGTTTGGGTAAAGAATGGAAGAACAGACAGAGCTTTTGTTATAGTGCTGTTAAGGATGTTGCTGTAGTAAATTAAGTACCTTTAATATTTTAGGATGGCATCTCTCAAGTCTCTTATGAAATTTCTTCTCAACTGCCTTCCTTTAGCTGGAAAAATGAAAAATGGATCTTCCAAACACAGCGCCTCTACTTCTTCAATAATGTATATATATATATTTCAGACTATGATTAAGTTATACAATATTTATATATCTAAACTCAGTATCCAATTTTTCATACCAAATATCAATTCAGAATTTCTGAATGGTGTTAATTTGTATATTTTTAAAATATTTTCTTTTTAAGTGGAACTTTTCTGCCTTAATATAGGGGCTCTTATTATAAAATAATGCTCCAGTAATCTTCAGATTTGCTCAGGGTTGTTTATTGCAAACAGAAAGCTGATATTTACAAAACTTCACTTACGCACATGGACACATCTGTGAGAGTATGTTTCAAATGATTTAAACTAATTAATAAGAAAATCGTACATTGTTCACAAATAATTCAGATTGTGTAAATCAAGTAAATAATTCATCATGAACTGTTTGTCCAATTCTAAGCAAATTCTTATATGACAGGAAAATCAAGGTAAAGAATATTTTTGACTATATGAACACCACAAATCACCTTCACATTGCTCCAGCACGACCCATGCAGGGTATTCAGAGAATCCTGTGATTTCCCTAACTTGCACTGTTGCACAGTGTGTAAATGAGAGTGGAAACTGGAGGTCACTTGAAAACTCTAAGATGACAAGTGCCTTAAAATCATTTCTTATAAGTATTAATTAACATGTGTAATGTGTTATTGTAAAGGGGCTTTGAAGAAGGAAATATTTTAATGAACTGTGAAGCCAAGTAGATGACTTCCGAAGTAGGAGAGGACAGAGATGAATAGGGGGGGGAGGGAGGGAAGAAATGAAATTGAAGAAACAAAATGGATCAGGTATGAGTAAAATTATTCTGTCATACTGTGAGTAGTAAGAGAGCAAACCTCATGAGTGCCACTTCTCTTGCTGTTTTGAGAAAGGCACTCTTTCTCAGCTAGGAAATGTAGGCCATTATCTATCACTGATATTAGAAACATAATGTGGGAGAAAAAAAATCATAAAGTAAACTTGGGCTCTCTTTTCCTTCCTCTCTTCACCTGATAAGTGCAGGGAGAAAAACTTCAGACTGCTAAAAGATGCATTTATCCATTTATGTATTTGTATTGGCTAGCAAAAGTCAATGTACAGTTAGATTTGGTGATTAATTTTGTCATAAAACATGCATGGATTTGTTTTCTGCTACATAAAACCTAATTTTACATGAATGTCTACTCTTAAACTAATGAAAAGGGATATTAATTACAGCATATTGACCATTATGCATATAATTTCAGGTAATACAAATGGTATAGTTGAAATTTCCTCTTCTTACACCCTCTCTATCTCTAGTTATACATAAGACGTTGATCAATCAATTTGAAAAACTGGACACCCAAATGTTAGCAAGTTACTGGCTTACAGATGCACAACCATTGAAAATTGGGTCTGAACTTTCACTCCTTAACATCAACTATGTTCCACTGCAAATGAATTTTCACTACAGCCATCCACGAAATAGCATTTCTATTTAATGAGGTGTCTGAAGAAAGACTTTAATTGTGCTGCAGAAGTACAGATAAGAGCAGGACTTCATCTTCTCATGTGAGAGCTGTAAAATACACAGCTTTCAGCTGCCATGTAATTTAGCAAATCCTTCCTTAAATTTCACTCCATAGAGACAACCACCAGTGAATGTTCTGACTCTAAGCACCTTGATTGTTTAGCATGCAGAATTTTAGACAAGTCAGCTTTGGTTGTTTGATTTATACCTATGGCCCATCTTTAATTATTTTGACCTTATAATTTGCATAAATCCAATCTAGGCTGTTAGGCTTGGAAGACAGCAGAAATCCCCTTATGCATTGTGATTCCCTAAAGGAATAAGAGGTGCGGTACTGGGTGGGCTTTTTTTGTGTGACCCTTTTCAACTTCTACTTTTGAATCATTCCAGTGAATTTTTGTACTCTTGAGATATTTAGGGAATGAATGCCGTATTGCTTTGTGGATGCTTTTTTGCCTACTTCTGACAAAAGGGATTGATGGCTGTCTGCCATGTTCATGATGTACCAGAGCTACCCAGCTCAGCAGGGAGATTTGGATTGCAGTTCTCAGGGAATTTGGATGTGAGACCTTGGGTGGCTTTGTTACATCAACTACCAAACTTCTTAACTGGGATTTGAATCCTGTTTTGTATTCCAGACACTGAATCTGGGAGGTCTCCGAGAAGCTGGGTGCTCCTTTCCCTGTAACTAGAGTGAGAATGTCCTGCACAAATGGTGAAAAGATAGGAAATTGACAAGTTCTAGTTTGTGTTCGCCTGGTGCTTTGCCTCCATGTAAGAGATTGGCTGGTACTTCCTTACCTTACCAAAGTGGTGGCAGGCTTTTGTGTGTTAAAAGCTGGGGAGCTTTTCTGATGTTGCTGTAATGAAGATCATTACTATCCATTAGTTTAGTTGAATTAAAATGCTAAAGCACCTGGTGAAAATTGTCTTGAGTACTGTCTTGAGTTAGAAGTGTTCTTTGATGTTTGCATGCTTATAATGAGGAACGGGTCACTTGCTAAGTGTGTAAATTCTCAAGGCTTATAAGACGAGGAGTAGCTGAATTCCTATTAATTCCTATTTGAGGATGATATTTTTACTGGTGTGTAGGAAGTCAGATTTCACTAATGTAGCTACCTGCAGATTGACTAATATTGGGCAGGAATTAGAAGTGTCCTTGTGGCTCTGATTTGCGATATCTTCACTGTCCTCCTCAGCTGGAGCAAGAAGAGATCTCCATCTACCATTCAACTCTTCAACTCTTGTAGGTATGAAAACTGATAGTGGAAGCATGGTGTGTTCAATAGTACCATAACTGATAAGGCATTTATCAGTCTGGCTGTGAGCTACAAGACTCTCGCATCCTGAGGCCTGCTTACCTATGGACACCAATCCACCTGGGACTTAGCATATGTTTTAATCCTTTCATCCTCTTACTCTGCCTTTGTGCTGCCATTTCAAGGAGTTGTGACATGGTGATGTGCTCTTGGAAGTGTCTAATACATTTTGGGTGTGATCCTAGTGAAAACAGGAACCAGTTATGTCTTCAGACACACACATTCTCCTTTATGGACAGAAGAAAGGGAACTGGGTTATGATGTACTGAGCTGATATCCTGCTCAGTGTCACTTCATGTCCTTTCAGATTCTATTCCAGGTTTGATCAGAGTTCAGTTCGCTGTCCTCTGCAGCCCGCTGTATGTTTTAAATATAATGCACATAAATGTCAGTTGGAAGATTTAAAAAAAAAGATACATTATTTTCTTCATTTTGACCAACATGATGAACTCAGTGACAAGGGCCTTCAACTGTCCTACCTGCTGTAGAAGAAAATTGTGAACTCTCATCTTAGCAGTCTTGTCTGCTTGCATGTCTTTGAAAAAAAAACCACAAACACTTTCTTTTATAATGTCTATGGGAGAATCAATATTTATAGGTTAAAACAAAGCCCCAGATGAGAACTGAGTCCGTGGTGTGTTTTTTGGTTAGACTGCTTTTCGAAGTTTGGGCTAAGGAGAGTGAACAACATATTAGTATGAATTTTACCAGTCTCTTTTCATGCACTTCTTAAAAAAAAAACCCACAGTAGAAGTTGACTGATATAAAGTCAGATGCAGCTTCATGGTAAAACTGACCAAAGGATGTCTTAATGAGCACGTATACCGTCCTCTGTTTTCTTAGCATTTTGGGTGTTTCATTCATGACTGGCTTTATTTCTTCTTATCCCTCTTGCCAACAATCTGAATTGAATGTTTGAACATATTAAGTGTGTAGTAAGGCTGAGATATCAACTGGTTCCTCATTTTCATGCAAACACACCGATCTGTGAACACAGTCAAAATCGGCGTTGGAGTAACTGTACTGATGGCAGTAGACTTGCAACTGTGATTAACTTCGTTTATTGTTACTGAAGAAATTAATTCCATATAAGGCAATTAAGTTTTCAGCATTGCTGTTAGCTGGAAAGAGTCTTGACTTTAGGACAAGACAATAGGAATAAAGAGCCCAGTAGTCACTGTATTTACAGTACTCTGCACATCTCAGCTTTTGACCTTTATGGTAATGAGATGGCCATTCCACATTATTGAAACCATATTGCTACATGTCAGACCTGTGATGCCAGAAAATGTGCACGTGACAAAGAGGAAGCTGATTATGCAAAGCAGGAGTTACCTTCTCAAAACAAACAAGTGGTGGGCATTTTCTGTTTATGGCACTTGGGAGAACTGTCAGGCTTCTCTGAGCAATTTGGATCAGACAGCAATGTGTTTGCAGCCACAGCTAAACACAGAACTCCTCTCCACTGCTGAATACGCAGTCTGTAATTGAGTACTTGCATGCAGGAATCCACAGTGAGGATTTTATTAGTTTGCCCGTTGGTCAAGTTTAAGGGTATAACTTTGAAAGACTTTATGAAATGCACAGAACCAGTATTGGAATAAAGACTACATTGCAATATCCTGACTTATAACTCAGTACTTACTACTTTCTCCCTCTTGTTAAGGGCTCTGGCTTAAAGCACCTATTTCATTTCTAGTTCGGCTCTTTATGGAGGGAAGGTAACTATGCACAGTGCTACTGTGATGAGCTGTGGCTTGTAAATTGGCTGTCTTTGGAACAATGTTGCTTAGCATTTCTAGTTACTGTACGACTAATGAAAAGAGTTTATGCCTAAATTCATCCCTGGTGTAATTCCAATAAAGAGAATGGAGCCACGCATGCATTTAGTGCTGAGTGTTTTACTTCCCTTCTCTCCATTACTTAAGGCTATGAGGCCACTGCAGAGGAGGGAAATAAAAGATGGTGAGGAAGAAACAAGAATGAATGGACAGCTGTTGACTGTAATTCCACCTGTGCTAGTATAGAGCTGTGCAAATGTACCAAAAGAAAAGCAGCACATCATGAGGAGTCCAGCTTTTATCTGAAGAACATCTCTTATCCATAAAGATCACGGAGAGCTTTACAGTCGTGGAAGTGTGAATAACACTGTTAAGTCCTTTCAGTCAGAGAGGTGAAAAGGCAGTCATTGGACTGGGAAAGGGTAATTGACTGATGGCTTCTGTGACCCTGCTACTCAAAGAGACAAGGATCCTGTCAGTCAGACAAAAAATTACTACTTAGAAGCAGCACAGAAATTTAGTCATTTAGCTCCAGTTATCAGTGAGGTCTGTTCATTTTAACTCTTCATACAATGCTTTAAAAATAGAAGAAGAGGCAAAGCTTTACAGCAGTTTAAAGATATTTATGCCGTGAATAAAAAATATGCTAGCTGCTAGTTCTTTTCCTTAGAAGCACAATTAGAGAACAGTAGGAGTGCAGGGAAGGTGGGGATCCTCTGAGAACTGTGCTCCTGCAGCCCCTGCAGGGCTAATGATGCTCCATGGAGCCCTGGGCAGGTAGGGGGCATGGCATGTGGCTGGAGAAGTCTCAAGGTCACCGCTCCAATTTTTTTGCTTTTTCACTGAAAAGTAAGAGGAAGCACTTGAGCCTTGCAGTGACTGAGAGCAGATTTTGGCA
Source organism: Tragopan temminckii (assembly GCA_028571105.1). Classification (NCBI taxonomy): domain Eukaryota; kingdom Metazoa; phylum Chordata; class Aves; order Galliformes; family Phasianidae; genus Tragopan; species Tragopan temminckii. The sequence goes on from JAOWBP010003503.1 coordinate 29,399,173, forward strand.
CCATCTTCCATTTGTGGCCTCCCTGTTGTAAGATTAAAGCCTTGCAGTCCAGTGGAGTTTGAGTGACCTGTACAACTTGAGGTCAGGCAGGTTTTTTCATGTGAACTTCTAAAGCTTTCCTTGCTGCTAATCTTATGAATAGAAGTTGGAATTGTTCTTTGCATGTAAATGCATCTGTCTCAAATCAAAGCCTGAATTTGACTTCTGGGAGACACCAAGAGAGATCTGTTCTGTTCCCTCTCTGTTGCTCAGTAGCTCTGAGTACACTGGTTTCTGGATTTTACCCAAAGAAGAGCTCAGAGGAAACCCAGAGAGGTTTTTGTTATTGTCATCAAATGGACTTGAAAGAAAACAATTTACTGTGTTTTGAGACAAAACAAACACTTCTTATTTTTCTTCCTTGAAGGTTGTTCAGAAAGGGATATGCGTTGATCCAACTGACTGGAGCTTTCCCTACGTCTTTAGAGAAGTTGCTTTAAGCATTGAAGGGCCTCTATTTTTTTTTTCCCATTTAAAAATTCATTTCTTTAAAGCGTCAGCAGGTATTTAAATTGCAGCCTTTCCATAAGGAGAACCATCCTTTGCTGGATTGGATTTATCTTTAGGTTATTTTGCCTCAGCAAGACAAAAAGAAATAGACTATCTGGTAGCGGGCTATTGTATTTGGGGCAAAGACATCTCTCCTGGTGAAAGGCTTGAACGTGATCCATGCTGCCTAAAAAAGAGCAGTGGTGGCTAGAGAAAGGCTGAGCTGGGCTACCACACAGCTGAATCAACTTAGGACAATTTGAGTATGAATGCTTTCAGATTACTTGGCTTCAGCTACAGATGGCTGTCAATGAGCGCGACTGTACAAACATGCTCATCTCTGCCATGGGAATGAGCATTTATTGTGGCGTGGGTAAATGTAGGCAGTTCAACAATGCCTTTTTTGTTGCTCTGAGGCAGATTTTTGAGGCTGCTGCCAGAGATCAGATGAAAGCTCTGTTTTGTGACTGAGCACATCAAGCCAGTTGACTTCTCTTTTGATTTATTTTTGGTATTTACAAATGCTGTAATGCTGCAGATATGATATTCTGAACTGCATGCCATAGTTTTGCCTGAAATCTGAGTACAGGTACTGTATGGTCAGAAAGGTATTTCAGTTAAGTAAACAGATTATAATGAAGGGAAAAAAAAAAAAGCAACAACACCATGAGAGAAAGTTAGGAGATAAAAGTGTGTGTATCATTTGTCTTTGCCTTTGCCTCATAATTAGCAGCTCATCATTTCTTGACCTTGTATAGAGTTTGTAGGAGACAGTTGCTGCGGTGTGGATAGGTCAGGACTCAGTCTGGCATCATTGCTATTGATTTTTATAGACCTGAAATCCCAAGGAGCTGATGTGTATAAAGATAATACCCTGTGCTGCTTGGTGTATAAATTTATGTATTTTTTTTTCCTAAAGTGAAGCTGAATAAAGACTGTTTATTTTTCACACTCCTTAGATGAGCAACACAGTGATTGAGTGTAGCCGTGAGATATGCATATCCTATTGAAGCAAATTATGTGAAAAGAGTTGTATAATTCATTCACTGATGTGAACTAAGTTCATATAACACTGTCTCAATGACTGACTGATACTACTGCTTAGTAGATGTGACATTTAAAAGTTTAATCATGATCCTGCAGCATTCACTGGCTCATTCTAAATTGTAGAATAAGAAATGGGGCATTTGGCATGCTTTCAGACACACTGCTATCTGCTGCAAAGTACTCAGTAGTATAAGTGCGTGTATCAACCTTTTCATCTATTGATCTCAAAATGTTTTACTGAGTTAAGTAGGAATCATCACCCTTCCTATTAAAAAAAAGAGATAGGCATGCAGAACCTTACCCAAGCCCTTTACAAAATCAGATTACTTCTTGTGATCATATATAAATGATCAGGGGACTAGTATTCAGCACTTCTATGTATTAGGAGAGCCTTTCAGGGCCTGAGCTGTGAGGTTCATGTCTGCTTACAATGTGACTTTTTTAATAGCTTTCAAAATACCAATTCTGTCTTGACAGTGTTTGTTGTAGGTGGTTGTACAGGTGAAGACATGATGGCAAAGGTGTCTTTTTCTCGCAAATAGTAAATTATACTACGATATTGAGTTTGGTCTTATTACAGATGTAAGCTAAAAATAGTGAACTGTCAGAACAGCTTTAAAATGTTGAAGCATCAATGGCGTTATCCATGTGACTTAAATTACTTTTCCCAATGGAGAATAAGCATGGAAATGTGTTCAAATCTTCTCTCTATCTTTGATGAGCTGGCTCATCCAAGACTTTCTAATTGGGTGTTTAACCTAGTTTTCCTTTTCTGTATCACTTGCCCTTAGATATTTCCCAGAAATCAGAAGCTTTGCTAGTAGTGGAAGTCAATGAGGCCACATCAGGGAGTACCTGTATGGTGTAGACTGCTCAGTGGAAGAGCAAAAGATGATTGCGTGAAGTGTTAGGTCTGGTACTCAAGCAAGAAGAGCAAAAAAATGGGTTGCCATTCAGAAGAATTTGTCCTCTGGGCTCTTGTAAACTGCCACAATAAAACCATACTCAGTGAATGCTTAATCCAATTTATTAAGTGGAGATTAAAAGTGACTTTAGCTTGCGTGTCAGAAAGATGATGGATGAAAACCTCTTATCTATGCATTTGCTCAGTAAACTCTACTGAGGTGCAGGCATAGGTTAGAATACAGTATGCTAATTTCACAATAAAGCAAATCCATTACACATCTGAATCTAACAAAATATTTTTTCTTAGTAAACTCTACTGTGGTTCTTACTGAAAACAATGCTCAATATTTTTAACAATGGTTTGTGCGTATGTATAGAATTCTATAGCTGAGCAACAGATGTTGAAGCTTGCTGTTTCCTTATCAGACTGAGAAAAAATCCCATTCATCTGCTATTTTATTTCTCTGAGCTCTGTTAGCTTGTCCCGCACTCATGTTATAATGAGGGTTACATTCAGAGAAGCTCTGCAGCCCCTTTAATATAGAGGTTTCCACCTGTACTTCCTTTCTGCATTATCTCAGCTTCTTACTTGTTGGACAGGTGTGGTTTCTGGCTACCAGTGTGAGCTGTTATTTCTGTTACTGGAGTAGGGGCAGTGAAATACCACGGCTGCCCCTCTGTCTCATCAGTTGCATTTTGTGACTGAGTTATAAAGCTATAGCTGTTGAGGACCTTTTTTCTGCTTCTGTCTAAAGTTGCTGGCGTAGCATGTAGAGACTCTCAGGGTTCAACCCCTGGCATATTCAGATCTTAAAGACCCACTGAAGTATTGTGAGTTCAATAAAACAGGCTAGCTGATCAGTAAAACAGACTAAATATGTTGAGGTATTCCTGTACTATTTTTGCTAGAAATCAGTTTTGATTGGATTTTACAAAATGGCTTCTTTTTGCATTACTTTCATTTTTTATATCAGTCACTGTGGCTCCTGCTATTCCATACATCTTCTAGGTACAGGTGGTGCAGAAGACATCAATTTCATATGTTCCGGGAGAGAATGTATTAAGGAAACTGACATGTATACTAGAAATACTGTAATACCTGTTGGAAATACAGCCTTGTATTTCTAGATAACCTATTTACATAAAGTTATTGGCACCCAGAATTTCCATAGTTCTGTACCTACCCGGCAGCCTGCTATAAAGTTTCTGTGCTCAGTCATTCCCTGCTTTGTACCTTATATATGCATTGTACAGCTGATGCTGAATCAGACCTGGCACATTGTTTATGCCACTCTTATTTTGCATGAGGACAAATGGCTGACAGGATTGCAGTGCAGAAAGGAATGAGACTCCCTGTTTGTAGAATGTGTGCACCATTCCGGAATTAAAAATGCAAATTCAAGTCTAAAGATGCAGAAATGTCTAGAAAAATGTTTGTTTTTAAAAAATCAGTGATGCCAATTGAAGCTGTACGTGCACAACCAAGAGAGAGTTGTTGATGAAGAGTTACTGGGGAAGGTGGTTTCTGAATGGATGTATAATGTAACAGAAGTATAGAACTACTTTTAGTTGGAAGTAGTGTTTTCTTTGAAATACAGCACTGAAGGTACAGCAGCCAAAAAAGTCAGGCTGCTTTGTCACTTCACTTCCAAGAGTACAGTATCTCAGTGAATCCCCTTAGCTCCTACTGATTTCCTGTACTCTAAGCATCGAGTAAGATTGTTCAGAATGTATATGTCTGAACAGATTGGAATGGACTGATAAAAGTCTGGATAAAATTAATAGAAGAATCACATTTTAAAAACTGAAATAGAAATTTTATATATTTCCTCTTTATTTTTCTTTTATAATGGTAAAAGCATTTAATAATATTTTAAAATGACAATTCATATTGATTCCTAGACTTCAGATGGATGGTGAAAAAATTTAAAAAGTAAAGTAGAACACAAATGAAGTGTTAAAGGGAGCCAGCTCACTGAACAGTCAGTTAACTATGGGGAATGGGAGCTGTTACGGCAGTACAGAGGGAATGTATTTTCATTCAACCTTCAATTTTATGAACTGATTTAGTCAAATGGCTGTTTCAAACCTGATAAACTAACTTGGCATTGAAAAAGTGAGAAATACTGCATTCCAGGATTAAAAACAAGACATTGCTGAAATGGGATCTACTACTTTAGAAGGCTGGTAAGTATTTGATTATAGGCTGATCGTCTCAATCAAGTTCAAATATACAGAGCTGGGGTCAGAGAAATGATAGAGTCTATTTTATTATATAATATCATTGAAATCGATCACCTTTCATGCATACAGAGTTGACAGACAAGTCCCAGATATCACTGGACATAACCTTATTGATTTTCTTGATAATTCAAAAAAAAAAAATGCCACAGGAGAAAATGAGAGACAAGATGAACTACAGACCTCTGGCTGATCTCTCAGTTTTACCTGTACTTACAGCTTGTCTGTACATGAGAAAAAAAAACCAAAATGTATCTGTTCTTCTCCTGTGGTTCTAAAAGTGTTGATTCACTGAATGAGTCCTCAGGCAAAGACAGAATAGTAAAAATAGTATTGAAAACCAAAACTTTGGTGCGTCTAGACTTCAGAAGTAGTTTGCCTTACGTCTGTAATTTGGGCAGACAACTTTAGCCATCCCAGCACAAATTGGCGTTCTTAGGAAAAAACTTCATTGCATTGCTTAGAAATTGTCTTTTTTTTTTTCCCTTTTTCCCCCAAAAAATTTATATATCTTTTCTCTCCAGAAAATGTTGCCAGTGGGCTCATCTGAATGGTGCCTTTTGCTCACATGTGTTCTTCTGGGTTAGTGTGGTGCTGTAATTGTGGATAAAAGGAGCAATTCTCCTGGGCACACAACCCTGCCATGCCACACTCTGATTGGGGGCCTTTCTAGTAAGATGAAAACCAGCCTGGCACCATAGAGATGCTTCTTGCCATTTTTGGTGGACTTTGAATTATGTCAGTCTCTTCTCTTCTCTAAATATGGTTATCATATTTAATAATGGAAGTAATAATTCACTGCAAATAGCCATGTATTTTTGGACTATTTCAGATGGAATAAACATTAGAAAATTACTAAATAATGTTCCAGGCTTATGGAAAATTAGTGAGTGGATGATGCATTCAAATGGACGAGGATAAATGTTGCAGCATGTGGGCAATCCCATCCAATAATTGTTGAGTTGTCAGAAATTGCAAGCACAATCTTAGATTTCTTACAGCACTGCAAGTTTGGCATTTAAGTGTGGCTAACTTGAAACTGGGTCCTGTGCAGACTCATGGGATTTTAATCTTCTGGACAGAAAGACAGCAAGTGCTCTCTGTTTTGGAGAGCAGGGTATGCTCCAGGGGTTGGTTCAGAACTCAGGGAGGGCTGAAAGCATGTGATGAAGATTGTCTTTTGAACCGAAAGAATGGAAAACACTAAAGCTCATTATCAGTAATGGAAATTGATGTGCTAACTGTCTCACAACAACAGGTGAAACATTGAGCTGTCTGATGAGGTTTACATGGCAGTGCATTTTGAACATTCCCTTTCGTGATGGCTGTGCTCCAGCTATAATAGAAAGGGCTGTTCTAAGATCATTCTGGATGTTTCTGTGGACATAATTTGAATTTTCATCATAGATTTAAGTAAAGTAATGTCAAAAATGTTGAAAATCTCTCAGATTAAGTTGTGGCTTAAGGTTGTCTTTAACCACTGAAGGAAAGACTGCCAACTTGCTGAATCTCCCTCATCTGCGTCTGCCTGTGCAATCCAGTTTAGCCAAGGAGTGGCAGATGTGTGCAGTGAACTCCAGGTTACAGTTCTGGACGGAAGAAAGGGATTGAATCTATTTGATAGGAGAAATAGGAGAGAATATTGATTTTTTTCAGAAAAAAAAAAAAAAGAGTAGTTTCCATGTCAGTTGTTTAACTGCTATCAGACAATAGATATATGTGAGGAGATGACAGGTAAAGCTGAGACATGGGCTTGGCTGTAAGGAGCCACATCTGTGAGCAGTGGAGAAGTGCTGGGGAGGGCAGAGGGCTCTGGGGGGAGACCCACCTGGTCATGGAGCTTCTGCATCAGTTCTGAGTGAAAAGATTGATGCTGGAGAAAGAAACAGCAAGCAGCTGTAGACTGTGTGGTTGCTTTTAGGTGTACAGCAAAAAAAGAGGCTAGTGTTGGTCTACACAGAAATAGATAAAGGACAGGGAGGAGAGGAAGAGTGGGAAGCCATGACCGGAAATCCCATCTGTGGTACCTCACATCGTTCAGGGAACTTCTGTGGGACTGCCAAAGTTAACTCAGCGAGACGTAAGAAACAGCAGAACTGCAATCCAGTCTGTACGGACTTGCATGAGGGAGGAAAGAGTGAATTCCTGTAGGGCCAAGGGCAGAAGTGAGCAGACAATACTGCTACACTGAATAGGTGAAAACTTCTCACAGGGTGAACTTCTGCCTCAGTTAAATGTCGGCACATTTGTTCTGGCACTGTGATAAATGTCTGCTCTGTTCCTCTGTATTCCTGTTATTTCTGTTGAGGAACCACAGTGCACATGAAAAGTCTATTATAAGTTACCAATTTAAGAACAAATGGAAACTGGTTTCCTGGTAGAAGTGCACTCGAACTGCAAACTGGACAAAATGCTCTGGGAGCAGTAACAAGGGCTCTGGAGGTGGGGGGGGTAACGGGGCTGGGGCACTGCTGAGCAGTGTCTGCTGAATGGCAAAGTGCCTGTGCATGCATGCATGTGGCTCCCTCCAGCTACCCAGCCTCTTTCCTGCCCTGCGCCCTTCTCTTAGTCTTCAAGCTAATAGAAAGAGTTTTCTTTCTTTCTTTTTTTAAAATTTAAAAACCTGTTGGGATTTGCAGACTTTAAAGAGAAGTTTCGAAGAAAGTAATTGGCTTTGCCTTCATTCAGACACTGAAGCTCAATTTTCAGTGCAGGAGAGCATTAAAAACAGCAAAGAAAAATGGCCTAAGTGCATATAGTTGTAATACATGCTACATTTGTAGCATCCCCAACAGGATACAAAAACAATATAGCTCAGACACTTTGCTAGCATGAAAGAGCATCATTCCTTTGGTATTAGTTTATAGCACATGGAGTCATCTCTCACTTGCAGAAAAAGTCACTGAAATAATTTATGTCACTATTAAACAGCTTCACTGCTGATCCATTGCAGCCTCAGCACATTAACTATATTTACCATCTAAGATACAGAAAGGAATATGTCCTTTCTGACGAGGAAGCAATAAAGTTTTAGTGAAATGGATGTAAATCAAAGTTTAAGTTTTCCTACTAAAAATACATAAAGCAATGTTTTACATCATGTTTTATGCATAGAAATATTCTGCATTTATAAGTAAGCACTGAATTTGTTGATAAATACAATTTCCACGTTGTTGATTGTTTTGGTTTGTAAATTAAAAAGCGACAATCTAAAGAAAAAATGCTTTCTTTTTTTTTCCCCATAACACCCCCTTTGTTTTTACAAATATGAAAAGGGTACTGAATGGTAGAAGACAGAAAGGAAATGGCCTGAAAGTGTAAAGCTGATTAACATTCTTTTTTCTGGAATTCTCTTGATTTCCAGTGTGTGGTTTGCTGCATATGCACTACTTTCTACTTTTCTTTTTTGGAGCCTGTGGTTTTGTATCAAGTTGTCACTTTAATAAAGTTTTGCAGAGTGTCTGTCAACGTGACAGACTAGCCCCAGGCTGGGGTTTATTGCTGCTAGTCCTTTACTGGAAGGTGGTGTGGCCACCAAAACCTACATAGGTAACTACATGGTAAGAGGGAAACCTCTGTGCTGCTCTTGCACTTGCTGAGTTTTCTGGAGATCCTCTACTCAGATGTGAACCAAACTACTGTTGTTAGCTAAAGCTGTCTTAAAAGCTGGTGATGGTTGTTGGTCTTGTAAGAGACACCAGATTTTTGAATGTGACTTCTTTCTATAAGGCTGGAGCTCAGCAGGGTTTTGGAGGCACGCACTTGGCTACTGGATGAGCTCTGGTGTGGAGTGACAGTGTCCTGAGGATGGATTGCAAACCTGATTGGCCTGGAGTGGTGAGTGGGACCTGTGAGCATGGAGGAAGAACTGGAACTGTTGGGGAAGGCAGTGGTACGTGGTGCTGATTTCAGGTCAAGAAACCTCTCTTCTCAAAACAATTCTCTTGTAGCCGGTGCTGCTTTGAAGCACACAGTCTGATGACAGCTGGCCCTGGCCCCTCAGGCGTTGGGCATCATCATCACAGCTGTAAATGTGGCGTGGTGGTTTTTCTTCTTCCTCACACTGAGGGAGGAGAAGGACAACCAGTTCCTGGCAACTGGAGAGAAAATCCTGCTACAGTCAGAGGGCATTGTGTGATCTGCTGAAGGACTGACATGTTGCTTGTTGGCTGGCCTTCACATACCGGGGTTTTGGCTTTGCATTTGGTTTTGAGTGCATGAAGTATTTTGATATCACTTGGGCTTATTGACCCCAAAATGTGTCTCATTTTTTCAAGACAACCAACTGGTGTGCAGAAAGCAATTGCAAATCTTGCCTTGCCTTAGAAGTTATGAGGGTAACTTGCCAAGACTTTTTTTTTTTTTTTACAGAATAATCCAAGTTAAGACTTTCACGTTCAGAATTAACCAGTCCTTGGCTACTCTGGAGAAAACCCCGAGCCATAATGGGCTCAGGATGTGGCCTCACTTCCCATGTGCAGTGTGGTTCTGGGCTACACAAGGTGCAGGCTGTAGTACCAAATAAGCTGTTCTCATTTGACAGGCTGAGCTGCTCTCTGAGGACTTCATGGCCTTGTATGGCTCCCAGAATGAAGTCAGAAGATTATTTGAGCCTGCAGTAGCGTTTTTTCTTCTTCTTCTCATTATTATTATCTTCATTATAATTACCATCATCCTTATTATTGACAGAACCAAAGCTTCTGCAACTTTCAGCAGAAATAGCCCTTGAGGTCTGATGTACGTAGACAAAAGCAGATGTTACAAGCAAACAAGATTGTTAGCTTCTTTTAGTTTAAAACCAGCTGTTATGGTTTCTTTAATGTATCCTTTTTCTTTTTATCTTGAAGGCTTAAAAAATTTCCCTGATACTTATCAGTAAAGCAGGAGCTGTATTGAAAGAGTCAGCTATGAGGTATCCATGCAAAAGGGTGCTTTAGGATGCATCAGCTTCTGCAGCATCATTCATGTGGAGAAAGTTACAGAGCCCAGCAAGCTATTTCAATGTGTCCAATTGCCTAACAAACACATCTTTAGGCTTCTGGAAGTAAAGAAAGGTCATTGCTAGGATGAGTAATCTGACACTTGGAAAGAGATGCGCTGTGATGGGTATACTGCTCTCCAAACTGTGTGTACAGAAAAAAATAATAGTAAAACTAAAAGATAACATATAAGCAATAAAAAAAAGCAAGAGTCTCTTCCCAGGCGCATCAATCCTAGCATCATCAACCCAGCCATTTAAATGGTGAAGGGACACAGAGAGAAAATGTCTCACTCTAGCACTGAAGATTACATACCATCAAAAAGATAAAATTACCGGAGACCCTTCTAGATCACCCAAAAGGTGGGGTTGTGTGTATCCAACACGTTGAAAATCTATCCCAATTTATCATCTTTGCGACAAGGCAAACACTTGGTAGGTTTTGTATTTTAAGTAGCACTCAAGGTGCATGAATATAAATAAATAAGATAACCTGAAAGTCCAAGTCCAGGAATGAAAATCGGAGCAGACTTCAGCCTTCATCATCAGCTAAGCTCCCAGGGTGTGACAGGCAATTTTCCTTTTTAATTTTCTCTAGCAGCAAGGAAGCTAATGGTACATCTTAAAAGATACGACCTTATCCTTGTAAGTTACCTGAAGCTTGGCAGAAGATGTGATGGCCTCACTTTCTGCATAAGCCAAACTTGAAGGGAAAAATTCCCATCTTGCTTGCATGAATGGACTGGAGAATGGGTGGGAAAATCTGGTTCTTGCACACGATTTTCATTCTGCTCCGGCCTTTTATCCTTGTGAAGGTTTATAGTGTTGCCAATTTATACATTTTTAAAAAATAGATATGGCTGGTCATTTTCCTTTGGCCAGGATGAGGTGTAAGGCCAAATTTCTCCAAATCATGCCTCGGCACAGGATTTTCTTCCCCCTCATGGTCCTCTCAAAGTCAATGGAGCTGTAAGCTTTTGTAAAGTTATGGATTTGCTGGACTCTTAAGATGGCAAGGGCTTTATGAAATAAAGGGTCTGAATGGCAGCCAGAGTTATTTCAGTGGGTGATCTGACAAATATCATCGGTATTGTGAACCTGTCATAGATGTGGGTAAAGGAAACAATGAATTCTCCTGTTCTCCTTTCTGAAGGGTTAGTGATTCAAATGCAGCTAAGTGGGAAGCTGCATACGAATATAATAGTTTTATACATACACACAAACGTGTTCCTCCTTATCGGGTTACTTTGTTTAGGAAAGTCAGACTCTCCACCACTCTTTGGCAGTAGTTACTCCATTACCTTAGTGTTTCAACTGATGTCAGAAAAAGAAATGTTTAAATGTCATTATATTCCTCTTCTAAGACGTCAAACAGGAGCTCTGTGTCATAGCCCAGGTCAGCATGCTGTGGTTATGGGATGCATCTCTTTTCCTTTTTCTGCTCACGTATGTTGCACTGTTTTTGATTTGTTTCATATTTTCTTTATAAATGCAGTGGTGCTTCCTCCCATAATTCCTGGAGTTAATCAGAGCACAGCCTGTTCCAAGAATACCATGTGGCACTTTGCACTCAGTGTTGGCTGATCCCAGGCCTGAGGTTGAATGCTGTGCCCCTGTGCACGTGGAGCCCCAGCACGAGTTGGGCTCTGTGTTCCTGCTGGGAGAAGGACGTGGTTTAAAACTTCTGCCAAGCAGCTTGTCTGAATTCCCACACCTCTGTGGATCAGCACAAAGCTAAACCTGAGCATCACAAATGCCAAAATAATGATCTGGTCACTGGACCGTGCGGCCTCTATTTAACTTGGCTTCAGAGAGAGCGTTCCGCTGAAGTGAATAGGACAGCTCACACGTCCGACTGCTGTTATTACAGGTGTCTAAAGACTTGAGCACACATTGCTGCATGGGTTTAAACTCATTTCACATTTCAAAGGTTTTCTTTGTGATCAAAGGGACTAGAGTCTCCTTTATAAATGAAAGCAGAGATTTGGGGACAGAAACTATATCCACCATAGAAAAGGAAAGGCTAGGAGATAGGAAAAGTGCTGGGAACCAACCCAAAGCAGGCTCCTTTTCTGGTCTAACTTTGTAAGAGCAAGACTTTGTTGGGAAGAGGAATATCTTCTCATTTAGTGGTTGTGTTTAATCAGCAAGATTCTGAAACGCAGCTGTGACTGAAATGCAACTGTAAGCACTTCTTGTGGCTCTAAGGAATGATTTTTCAGAAGGGAAGCCAACTCCAAACAGGCTGTATTGTTATTTCCTTGTCCCATTCTGCCATCATTATTTGCTGCTACAGAATCAACCAGCATTTTACATTCTGGCAAGATGAGTCTGCGTGTTTACACAAACTAGATCATTTACACAGAGCTTAGTCATTGTTAAATGTGATTATAATAATTCCATAACATCCTAACCAAATACAGTTTTTATAGGAAATTAACAGTGAAGAAGCTTCACTGAAAGCTTCTGAGCACTGAGCACAAATCTGTTGTAGACAATTTGAAATGACAGAACAAATGGCTCGGACAGAGGCAAAGCCGTGTCCCTGCTGTGCTGCACTGGCCTTGTGTGACCCTTGGCAGGGACCAGACCCCAGTATACTGTCCTTTAGCCTGAATCCTCTTCTTTTGAGCCACTGAGTGGGTATGTTCCCTGAGTCCAAGAAACTGGCCTTTGTGTGGTTGTGCGTGTCAAGAGGAACCATGCCTCACTTCCCCCTAGATTGGGATGATCTTGAGAAGTAGCTTGCTATCCTCTGTCCTGCCAGCTTATGAGTGTCAGAGTTTGGTGTGAGTTTGGAGCCTCCTCATCAGTACCATCTGGGAAAGAGCTACCAGACTGTTACCCACTTTCTTGCACACGTGTTAGGTTGAAATCTTCTGAACATGACGTGTGGCTCTCATGTCACATTCAAGGAGCTGTGCTATCTTCTGCCATGAGAGATGGAAGAAGCCATGCCGGGTGCAAGGATTTCAGTGGGCTCCAGTGTTTGTCTGCAGTTCTCTGATCAGATACGAAGAAAGTACAAGAAGACTTTTTCCAAGGGTAAAATCTACCCAGTGTGACTAAACTGGCATTATGTATGTGACCCTCTTCAGTCTTTATGCTGCTCATCTCCTGGTCAGCCATAAACACCACTCAAGAGCTAAGGTGGCCTCTAGGCAGCAGATCCTGGCAACTGTTTTTTGCTATGAGTATCAAAATCATTTGCAAAGATTATAAGCAAAGAGGAAGAAAGGACTCAAACACTGTCAGAAAAGGACAGGTCATTTGTTTATTTGCTTTAACTGCTGCAATGGATGTTCTGGGTCATTAGTTGCAATTCAGGAGGATTTAAGCTAAGGTCACTTAGCCCAGCTGGAAAGCACAGCCCAAGCTGTTTGCTTCCACATGTGGCCACTGCAGATGCAGATGCTCTTTTGGATGACTAAAACTAATGTTTGTTCTGCCTCCTTTGAAGCTTTATAGTTTTAAGTGTCTGACATGAATGAGTGATCTTGAAATCAGTGGCATCTGAGGGTCATGGTTTAAAGTGCGACTATATACCAGCTTCAGAAATACAGGTAAGAGATCTCCCAGAGCTGTTATTTCATCAGGAAAATAATAACTGACTGGATCTATCAACACTCCTTTGCTCTCTGACCACCAACTCTAAATATTTACTGATGATATAGCATGTTAAGGTTAATTTCTGGCTCAAATGATGTATTGATAGGGCTATCCCTGTGGCTTTGATGTTTAGAAGGGTGTTGATTTATTGAGGCTGTGCTGTTTACCTTTGGAAGGGGAAGAATTACTTTGCAACAACAGCAGTTCTC
>JAOWBP010003503.1:29412720-29427315 GCA_028571105.1 Tragopan temminckii
TTTCTTTGCTCTGGTTTAACAACTTAGCCAAGCTTTTGGGTATTTATAATATCTATATATCCATTGACTGTACAAGTCTGAATTTGATCAAGGAGACATCTGTGCGTGGATGGGGGCACAAATCACCTACTGAGATTTGTTAGGGAGCTACTAGCAAACAAGAACTCAAAGACAGAAAATGTAGGGAGAGGGTGACACATGTGGAAGAACATGGCTGAGCATTGACAGTAGGCATGGGTCTGAGCCTTCATTGACTGGAAGTCACAATTCAGAGTCAAGAGGTCAGGATTTGGGGTAAACTCTAAGAAAATTCAGGAGAGGTGAGATGCTGAGCTTTAAAATGTAAGTAATAGTGTATTTTATTTCTCTAGAACTACAAAGGGCAGTTGCTTGTGGAAACCTACATAAGAGAATAGACTTATCAGAAACAAACAGTCCTAAGATTCCTGGGACTATTCCTGATTAGCAATGGTAAACTGAGAACCTTCAGTCCAAAAGTTCAACTAAACAACTGGCATTTATGGATGCTTAGGCAAATTTGAATGCACACTGGGGAAGTCTAGCTAAAGTACTTCAACAAAGTTTGTGAATTCTCCATTTGTTTTGTGCACCTCCCTCTTATCTCAAGCTTCAATTTTCTCTCAAATTTATTCAGATTTAGGATGAGAGTTTGGAATGGCTGGGAGTATTTATCCTGCTAACCTTTCCTGTAATTTCAGTGAATTTTGTAGTTGTCTAGGATGCTCTAATACTATCTGTGACCTTTGGACCACAATACAATGAAAATTGTTGTAAAATGATATTTATAGATGTGAATGTATGACCATACATACCATGTATGAGTGTCATTAGCAAAATACTAAGATGTGTATCATATTATCTTTCAGAATACCTATTAAGTTGGAATGTGGGTGATTTTTTAATTTAAATAGATATTAGTCTGTAAAGGCTATGCTATAACTTACAAAGACAAAACTATTAATCAATGTGACATTACTCATCATAATTCAGCATTCAGATGCACAAAGGCTGACATATACAAATTCATTCCAAGTGTTTTCTAATAAAATAAAATACAGCTGTGTTTCTGTGATTAAAAAAAAAAAGTTATTTGTCTGTGAAGACGAAGTTATCAGGAGTAAAAGATTTTTAGACTGAAACAAGTATATTCATTTTGCTTTCATAACCTTGACCAGAAGTGTGTTTTGTGTCTGGTACATAGGAATTTATAGCAAATATTACACACACTTTTTTTTTTGTGTGATCAATAGATCAGACTCAAATTATATTAGGGGCTTAGAGTCAGCAATTCAGTTTAATAGACACTTTATGAAATTATGCACTACCTTATAGGCCTTTAAAACAATGTTAAAATCAATTTCATGTTTGGCAAACAGTCAGTGTAACTCTGTCAATACAGAGTGACATACTGAGGTTATACAGAAGCAAATTCTGCTCTCAGATGGTTGTGTAATGAAAAAATAACACCATTAACATCAGCGGGGTGACTAACTTCACAGCAGTATCTAATGGGTTAGGATGTGACTTATGGGAAGAATCTCTTCACACTGGAATTGAACCAGGTGCCAGACATTAAGTAATCTATGAATTAGATTTTCACTGATGGGCAAAGGCCAATCATATTGGATCACAAACACATACAACCAGCATAACTATATGTCAACTCGTGGCTGCTGGTTATATATACTGATGTATTGAGTTAGTCCACAAGCAATCATTCTACTAACATATGATAAAAATCATGTCTTACACAACATTACTTAGTGCAAATTTGACATGTGAGCCTCATTTGTCTCCTCCAATCTGTGCATGACAATGAAAATCCTCATACACTAGGGTGCTCTGTGCAGCATAAATGCACAGTTTCCTGGAAAAGAAGCAAGTCCTGGGACACATCTCTGTCTTTTGTAAACACTGTGCTGACATGTAATTGTCTTATATTTTAAGTGGATAAAATTATCTCCTTTCCCAATCATGTAAGTTTGATTCTCCCCTTAATAATATTTGTGCTTTTCTATTCACGTCAATAGTATCACCTTCTGAGGGAGTTCGTGAGTGTAGCTAGGTGATATTTGAAGATGAATTCTGTCTTTCTGAGCAAAGTACAGTTTGAGTAAGACTGCCAGCTACTCTCAACTTCTGCAAACACAGAATGCAAAATAGACCATGCACAGGAGCTATAGAGCGTGTTACAGGAATTTCATCCTGAAGGCCTGATTGTTTTTCACAATGAATTTTTACATTTGATAAAGCTTCTGGGCTTGAAATTTTCCAGCTCTTTGTTTTCATCTGGAAGAGTTTTAACAATTAGCAGATGGAAACTTCAAGGGCTGTCATTTTTTTTTTTTAAATAAATGAGTTAAACCTATGATAATTATGATAATTACAGCACATCATATGAAATCATATTTATGGGAGCTAATCTGTCTTAATCACTTATAACAGAAGGCACTTTGTCATGAGGATTGAGTGGGACATCCGAACAATTGATTTCACCTTCAGTTGCATAATGGAGGAAAGCAAGTAAGTTCCACATGTTTCTGGTTAGTTGTCTCTAAGATTGAAAACTAGATTATTATTACTACTATAAGAGTACATTTATGGATTACAATTTTATGTCAGGGAGTAAGCAAGATGACTGCTTAAGGAAAAAGTGATCCTGTTGCTAAAGGTTATCCAGAGGAGCAGTGCCCTCACTGATCTGGGCACAGTCCTACAAGGTCTGACTGTGATGTCAGAGCCAGAGCTGGTAAAAGGGTTCATCAACAGCACCAGACAAGGCAAGTGATAAGCTGGGGCCAGGATCCATTCAGGAAGCTCTGTCAAGGATGAAATAAGATGGGGCCAAGGACAGGACGGGGCCACAAACCAAGGACTGAAAGTCTGGATTGAGTGGAACCCCTGGGGCTGCACACCACATGTTTTTCAATTCTGTGTATTAACCCATGTGTTTTTGTGTTATCAGGGTTCTGAATGCATTCACACAATGTTTGGCTAAAAGGCAGTGAGGGGACCAAACAGTAAATTACTGCTGAGAAGTGCCTTATCTTAGCCCACACCTGAGAGCTATCAATGAACAATGGTTGAGACACTGGTTTTGAGAACTTGTCTTAATCTCCTGCAGTTTACAGTATTGGTTTTATCTGGGTAGGGCAAACTCTGAGAATACAGAAGAATAGCCCTCTTGTGACTCCTTGTGTGTAATGGGATTCCTCCTCCCAGGAGCAGTTTGTGTTCTGCTGGGGGAGGCCGGTCGGGATGTGCAGTGCTTGAAAGCGCCAGGCCTGCCTGCCCCAGAGGCTCTTGGAAAGGGCCTTTCACAAAGACAAGGCAGAAATGTGTCCAATTCTCCAGAATCTTATTTCTTCAATGATTGCTTTGATTTTACAGTTAAATAATGAATGTTTTGTCAATATATGTATTTGTCAGTATGCCATTGATTGTAACCTAGACACTGAAACTAATGCATGCATGACTGATTGTTGTTCAGCTGAGTGTATCTGTTGGAATGATGATATGTATTCAAAATATCAGTTTTCTATTTACTCCAGTTTAATAAACCAGGGCTGGATAAAGTTACAATGTGGATAAGAAGAATAAGAGTAGCAAAAAAGAAAGCGGAAAAAAAAAAAAAAAAGAGAAGGTTAAAAACTGTCTTGTGCATACTGGACCTACTTCCAAGCAAATCCTACTGTACATTACAGCACTTGTATCTTTATATGCTTTCTGTTTTCTGTATTGAAAGGACTGGAAGAGAAAACAAATTCAGTGCATTTATTTTTCTGCTAAATACTGTGTTATCATGCATGGGACCCCATTGGGCCTAGGTTTCTGATTATTTGCAACATTTTTTCCATGCCAATCCATATACTCCATTGCAATTAGTGGCTACAAATGTCAGGAGCACTCACGTGAAATTGTGTGGAATGTGTGTAAAATAAGCTGTCACCAAATGAAATGAGTTAACCAGCACAGAAAATACTGGAGGCACAGATCCACACCATACAGAGACAGTGCAGTCAGTGTACAGCCTGGCTACATGCTTATTTATGTCTATAAAGTTGGACAAGATAGTGCTACTCTTTCGTTTACCAGAAGTGCTGTATGGGCCTGTCTGCTGAGACGTCCTTATGATGTACAGCATAGGTAGATCAGTTCCAAAGAGGAACAGATTTTAGTTATGAATTACACTGTATTTCCAAAGAATGCAGCTTTGGAGTTCACTAGGAGAAGGAGTCATTGTTTTCAAAGTTATTCACATAGAAACAAGCAGCCATCGAGCTTCTTATGCACAAAGGGGTGAATTATAGTATTTAGAGGCCACTTGTATAGCTTCACATACATGAAAGAACATTCTCTTCTACCTGGCTCTGGTGCATGGGATGAGCTGATACTCCTTCTCCTGTCAAGGAGATAGATGCGGGTGGCAGAAGGTATAGCAGTATTGCAGCTTTGTATTTGTGCAGCCATTGCACATTAAAAGGTGGAGTGTTTCACTCAGTGTCCAACTGGCTGTTGGACTCAGTCTTCACCCATTTGCTAGCACTTTCAGCAGTCCTTACTGTGCAGATATAGCAGGTATGGCGATGGGCACATCTGTAGATTAAGCCCAGTATTTCCCCTGAACTCAAACTCAGGAAAAGATCTGTTTGCAAACTCCTCAAATGAAGGACTAAGGCAGCAGTGTGCCAGCCAAGTGAATCATAGTATGAAAGGATGTACTTGGACTTCAGCTATTAAACTTTCATTGGATGAGGAAGAGGAACCTTTGTAAGAGGTCTGCCCCTCTGGAGCACAGAGAGGCCAATGAAATATTTCTTCTGGCTAAACATGGATGAAATGTTCGGAATAATGGAAGCAGTAGTCTAGATGGAGAACTTCCATGGCTTTCAGGCTATAGGGGTTGCTTGCACTTCTCCTTGATTACTTCACTGGTATTTTCCAACGTCTCTCTTTGTTGATTTCTGGCATTGAAATATGAAGAGAAGCATGACAATAGAAAGTGAAAAGGAGCATTCCCCATTTTTGGGGTGCATTATTCCATGAGTCTCTTGTCGTTGCACATGACCAATTGACCTCTGAAACTCTGTCAGAAATAACTCCACATCTTGATGGATGACACTGACCTTAATAACAATAACAAAAAGAGAGGGGAAAATGCGGTCCCTTTTCTCTGTAATCACCATGGACTGCTGGCTGTCAGGCTCAGACTTCCCTTATTGTTCTTCTCATTTAAAAGCCAGACAGCATCACAATGGTTTTTACTTATTGGCTGGCACAGGAGCTAATGTGAAGATGGGCAGTGCGAGTTCAACGCTCAGAACATCATGCTGCTAACGGAGGGGGAAAGGAACTCAAGAGCCAGCTTTAAATATGTGGCAGGGACTTTGGAGACACGAGTGCTACAGTCTGTTTACAGTCTGTAAACTGAGCTTCATTGATTGTTTTTTTCACTCCCCCCTAACTTCCTCCACTTAAAACAGAAACAAAAACAAACAAACAAAAAAAAAGGCCTTTAAACGCTGTAGTGACAAGTAAAGTGTTTACACCTACCAGCATTCACAAATGAAGGTATTTCTGCCTCCTGATAACACACAATATATGCATTATCATCGAATGCGGATTCCATTAAGAAGCAGACAGACCTGGATGAGATTGTAGTGGAAAGATTATGGAATGTTTCCTTTGTATTCTTGAATGAAAGGGAATAATGGGATTTACCTGATACAGAGATCAGCCCTTGCTAAGGAGAATAGACAAACCAAGAATGGGAACAGAAGCTTTTTGTATCAGTCCAAGGAAGGGGAAAAAAAGAAATAAATAGAATGGCCCCAGCTTGTATAACTCTTCTGTACTGATGTGACAAGATAAAAAATAACGTACTGTATTTTAAAAAATAATAATCTGTGCAACTATTCAGATGAAAACACCATCATTTAAAAATGTAAAAGAGAGAAAGAAAGAGAGAAAGAGAGAGAGGGAGAAAGAAAGAGAGAGAAAGAGAGAAAGAGAGAAGGAAAGAGAGAAGGAAAGAAGGAAGGAAAGAAGGAAAGAAAGAAGGAAAGAAAGAAGGAAAGAAAGAAGGAAGGAGAAAGAGAGAGAGAAAGAGAGAAAAAGAAGGAAGGAAGGAAAGAAAGAAAGAAAGAAAGAAATACAACGGCTGGAGTTAACAAAAGAAATGCTATATTAGTTTGATGGATCTTTTGTCCCTCTAAGTTTAGGAAGCGGAGAATATTCCCATTACACAATCCACTAAACTCGTCTGGAGCAGTGAGCCCAAAATGGTGAGCCTTTTCCCCGGCCTCTAACAAAGGCCATTGTGAAGCTATTTCATCGGCTGCTTTTCTAGATTTCACGCCCATTAAAGCATCAATTACCCCTGACATTTCTATCAGCCTTCTATTAAGTTTGCACTTACTAAATTTCCAGAAATTACGAGCAAATTAATCCAAGCATTAATCAGATTGCAGAGGGAATAACTTTAAAAAGGAGAAAAAAGCTCAGTATAATTTATGATAATAGATTTTTAAATTAATTGCTTCCTTTAGTTAATAATTTGTTCTCCTGCAAGTGCACACTTGATATTACACTGGAGGCAGTTGTTTTTCTGACTAGATCAATTAGTTAATGTTTACACAGTACTTTGAAGATGTAAAGCACTATGTAAATGCGACCTATTATTGCTAGAGCAGTCGGTGATCACCGGGCTCGTAGCCCTCTTTGTACAACATCTAACAACCCTGGAGCTGCTTTGAGCCTTCCTTGGAAAGGTGTTGCTTCTTTCTTTTTCATTCTGTAGAGGCCTTCCGCTTGTGTTGGTGGTTTTCCAGTTGTAGGGCTTTTTTGGTAAAAATACCGAGTGAGTCTCTTCATTGTGCCGCATGCATGAGTCCCACGAGGAGACAGACTCAAGTTCTACTTCTTGTGTGCGGCTCTCTTATTATCGCCTCACTTAACAGGTTTAAAAGCTCACTGGACCTGAAATCACATAGATCGGAAACGGAATGAATTGGTTTATTTTTCTCCCCATGTAGGACTGAACGCCTACCTCGTAGCGCGGGGACGGGGACGCAGCTCAGTCAATTTCAAAACTATTTCAGTTTTGAAGTAATTTCAAAATTATTCGAGTTTAGCAATAGTAGGGATTAATTGAACTGAAATAAACTCAGTATTTTCAAAGAGGCTTGTTTAGTGCTGCACAGCGGGGGACATTCCGCATTGTATGCTGAAGTCAGGATAGATACGGAGACTACAATGGTAAGCGGTTAAGCTGCGGTAGAATGTCGGGGTTTGAAACGCTTGGAGCTGGTGGAAGTTTGGATGTTTGCAAGGAAGCTCTCGGGTATTCATCCTCGCATCCCAACAAAGAGATGTGCATGTCGAAAAGCAGTGTTTATTTTTCTCTGGGTCTTTTTTATTTTAACCTTCCAAACACGTCAGCCTAATGATGAGCGAAGTTCTCTGAGCATCACACCCTTGTTGGTCTTTCAGGACAAAATGGAAAGTAAGCAAAAACAAAAGAAAACAAAAGAAAAAACGGAAAGTGAGAATAGGCATATTGCAGACGCGGACACCTAAGAAATTGTGATTAATACCGCTCACCAGTTTTATAACGCCTTTGTCTAGTGGCACTGGCCCGGAACAAACAATAACAAACCAACCATAATGTAACATCCCCTGAGAGCCATTTGGATCATGCGGGAGCTGGAAAGCCGACAGCATGAGGTAGTGAAAACTGCTCTAATTATTGCTAAGATACACTGCAACCTGGCAGAGCTGTCTGAGCCGAGCACACAAATGGTGCAGCAGTGCCACCACCTGAAAAAGGAGAGGCGCTGAGGGGAGGGGAGAAAGCCGGAGGAAGATTACAATGGATAAAATCCCACTAAGGGGCTGGTTTTAAAATCGGACTGATCCTATGGCAGCCTTGCACTGTACTCCCAGAAGTCGAGTTGTTTCCATCGCCAGCGCTAAGCCCAAGGCATAGGGGTTATGGTATGCAGATGGAACCTGAGCAGCAGTGAGAAGAAATCGTAACAGGAAAGGGTTCTCTCTGGCATGCAGAGTGGGAAGGGACGATGTAGGATCACTTTTTCCCTGAGATCCTGCTGGAGACTGATGCTCCTTTTGCACGTCTCCCACCTTCCTGCTGGCCTTTGCACAGACGTACTGGGGTATGAAGGAGAGGTAAGAAGGGATGACAGCCATTTCATGCTCCCTTGCTAGCTGTTGGCATCAATGCTTTATGTCTTCTCTTAGTTCAATGGCTATGTATCTTTACATCAATTTCATGTGGTTTGATGACTGGGTGACAGTGACAAGATAGTAACAAGTGTGCTCACCAAGGAAATACGTTTGCTGAGGATAGCAACAGGGCAACCTTGAGCAAGGTTTAAAAAAGATACTTTTCTGCTGTGAGGGCCCATAGCCCGGGGCGTACCTGATAGATCATCTCACAGCCTTACATGCATCAGGGCCAAATGATGCAAAAAAAAAATTATTGTGCTGCTTTCTGATGGCAGCCTCTCTCCACTGAATACCAGGGACAATTATTACTGGATATTACTGGAAAGTTGGAACATTCCTATAGGAAAAGCCCCAAATTATTAAGGAATCTTGAATGCTGTGATTATGTGTAGCAAGAATGCCACAGAGGGAGGCAAAAGCTGTCTGTGTGAAGTTGTCAATTTAAAGCTTTAGAGGAGGTAGGATTTTTACCCCTCTCTGGTTTGAGAGGCCTGAATATAGCAGCTCCTGAAGACAAAGTAAGACTGAAATGTGCCATGTAAGTAATATACTACATTTTTAACCAGAAATATATTAAAATATTTTCTTTTTGTAAAATGCTCTTGCATTCAGAGTCTCAGGATCTGATGCCACTCTTGGTCCTCTGCAATACTGATGCCTGTGCTGGATTTGTGGACTCTTAACAAGTGAGGACATGTTTTCATTAGGAACATTATGTTCAATTTAATATCAGTTAGGTGGCTTCAAGTTGTAAGGCTTTGTTGGCTGTACAGCACTGAAGCCTGTTCAAGTGGAATGCACCAAAGGCTAATTGCTGATGATCTGCTCATTGCAGTCAGTGCTATCTCAGCTATGTCAGATTTCCACTGTCATTTTTAAACACAGTTCTCTATTAAACAGTGTCTCCAGACATGTACAGTAAAGAAAAAAAAAAGAAAGGTTAACCAGCTGGGAAACAGGTTGCTGAAGTGTTTCTGACCATTCCCTGGCAGTGTGAATGATGAAAAAGCTGAACAGGTACATGGCAGAGCTAAGATCTTCTAGGAGCCTGTAAAAACAAATAAAAAGAGCCCACTCTTTGCTGCAGAGGTGAGGCTAAGAGAGAGCCTTCCTGTTTGTTTTTTCTCAAACAAGGAGGAAGCCCTGAGCTTTATTTTCCTATATCTTGTTTAGCCACCTTGATTAGCATCTATATTCAGGTTCCTTAATGGACAGCACGTTATATAGGTTGTTTGAGGTTAAGTAACAATGGGGAGCACAGCTAGCACAGTTTCCCATGTCTCTAAATATAAACACAATAAGAATCCTGTTAAGACAATGCAGCAAGATAGAAACAGGTTTGCTGCTGTAGTGCGTAGGCTCTTTTTCTTGTTCTCTGGCCATTATGTAAACTGACATTCTGCTTTTCCCATTTGAGAGTAGACCCCTGCCTTATCATCATCACAGCAGATGTGCCCAGAGAATGTTTACCAATAAGGAAAAAAGACATTGCCGTTGTCTGGGTTGTTTTTTCCTATATAAAGAATAGAGGAGTTGGGATGAAGGAGGGGGACGGAAGGCAGCTGGTGTCAAACCTCTGCGGGACAATGTAAGCAGAGCCCCTGATGTGCAGAGAGGAGCTGAGCAGAGCTGAGCCACTTCATTCAGAGGTGTGGGTGTGTAGGAGGAGTGTGAACTCGCACTCAAATCTCTGTGTGCTTTCATACCCACAAGCACAATGCTGCAATGTCTTTTGAAGGCAGCTATGCAAGCTTTTTCCCCCCACACAGTTACACCAGATCAAACCCTGCCGTGCACGTGTGCCACCTGTGTGAAGTGTGTTTCAAGCTATGTAAGCCACAACTTCTGTCATCTTCACTTCATGCTACTGCAGGTAATTTGCACCAAGATTAGCTCTAAAGTTGCTATATTAATGCAACTTTGATATGAAAGCCTGTGTATCTCTAAGGCCAACAGGTGTTTTCTATAGACAGGCAAAATGTTCGACTTAGAAAAATGAATTTCTCTTCAAAAATACAAAATGGCTGCTTGGGAGCAAAATCAACTTCAAGTGTGAACAAAAGCTGAATATAACAACTTCTAGGCAGGAAGAACGTTTGTACAATGATAGTAAAATTCAAACTGCTAAATATTCATGAATATCTCTGAACTTAAAGAAGCCGGAAAGTTACAACATTCCACGCAGCACCAGATCTGAACTTTTCCTGTTGTTCAGATACTGGGTTTCCTCCTGTCCAATGCAACTGCTAAACAGCAATTTCTAAGAGTCTTGAGATACTCAGGCCTGGATTTTCAGGCTGCATCTCTGTCTGAAAAAAAACCAAGATAAATATATTTTGATATTCACTCGTGTGTCACTAATGTCTGTGATCACCGTTAACCACCTGAATACTTCTAACCAGGCATGGATTTAAGCTCTCACCTCACCTGAGGCTCTACAGTTTCTGCATCTGCAAAGTAAATATGATGGTTTTCCCTACTGAAGCATTAGGAGAAGGCTTTAGCTGGTATGGGTGAAGTTTTTGCCATATATACAGAAAGAAAGCACAGAGACTTGAAACGTGGTTTTGTAGCATTACAAAAAATGAGTGCCTTCATGCTGTTTGTAGTGCATCAACAGGTTCTTTACATTTTTGCACCAGGAATGATAGGCACAGAGTTCAGGTTCCACTTATCTGGCTAAGAGAAATAAAAGGCAGAGGAGAAAAGTGAAATACTGACCCTGTTAACAAGTAAATATACAGTGTCAGGACTTGGAGGCATTCTGATTTTTCCAAGCTATAAATGTCAAAAGCCCAGTAGTGCCCACACTGGAGTGAAAATGCACTAAGCTCAGTGTTCAATAAAAACAGCTTCCTTCTCCCTGCTGTAAGCTGACAAAGACGCACTAGTGTAGCTATAACCAACAGCAGAATTTGTGTTTTTCCAACTGTTTGATAAGGTTCAGCCCCACAACAAAGTGTCACCATCTGTGAGGTCTCAGCAGCTGTATTCCAGGCTGCCACTGAACTTGTATTAATACAAGTTCATCCCATTGTGACCCTTTGGAGATGCCATAGATATTGAAAGCAAGGGCACCAGGTTGGTTCTTCTACACTGGAGTCAACCCACACAATATATTTTGACCTCCTGGGATTATGTGGAGTGGTTCATTAGTGCAGTGGAACTTATTCAAGGCTCCAAGCTTGTTCTCCCAGGTGTTTGTCTCTCTAATGATGCTTTTTCTTGTTTTCATCAGAAATACTTATTACTAGAAAGCTGTAGGGTTAATAAGCCTGGAATTTTTGAAGACGTTTTTGTGTAATTGTTACAGCACACCTTACAGGCACTGCAACCATCATAGTCCTGCAGTGCAAAAAAAAAAAAAAAAAAAAAAAAATCGATATTTCTCCATCATACTTTAAAGACTAATTCCCTGGAGTAATCTGCATTCCCTACTAGTTTATTCTAAATGAAATTGATTTATTTTTTTTTCTGGGAGATTAAAACATGCCCTGAAGATCGTCAATGGTTTTGTTGCGTAGGCCTTATTAATAGACTCCCTGTAGCTTAATTCTGTTTATTCTATATAAGTTGAGAACAACAAAAAGAGTTGACAGTTTCGTCAGTTGTGTTTGCTCAAAAAAAAAAAAAAAGAAGAAGAAGAAAAAAAAAAGGAAACGCAGACACCTCCTCCTCCTGTAGCAAGAGACAGTGTAAACACACTTCAGCGAAGTGTTTAGGAAGATCTGACTCATTACTTGGGGTAGAGTGGGCTGTTGAGTTTATCTATAAAGTGTTCAATCATGCAGAGAACGAGCCGTGGGGCTCAGTGTGCTTTGGTAGCTGGGGGATGGCTGTTTATCAAGCTCAGCAATAACTGACGTAGCACTCTGTGTGCAGAGATAGATAGGTCCTGCTGGGCTCCAGGCGCTGAGCGAGGTTTCACTGCGGTGTGCTGGGCCCAGCATCAGCCAAGTGCCAGGATGTGCTGTACGTGGGCAGGAGCTTCCTGCACGGAGACACTGCCACTTGTGTCTGCTCAGAAAAAAATGTGTGTTCCTCCTTATGGAGCTGCGCTGTTCATTGAGAGAACTTGCCTTGTGGATGTGCATGCCGACAGGTTGCTACAGCCTTTGGAAGCTGAAGTCAGCCTTGCATTATCGCTTAGCAAACACGGTGTTTGCATAGTGGCTCATAGTGCAAATTTACAGTTCACAGACAAAGCTTCTTAAAAGGCAGAGGAGCTGAGATCTGGGCGCTAATGCAGAGACATTTCGTTCTAACCATGCTATCTCCCAGGTACTGAGAGACCATTTTGCAAGTGATCAGATAACCTTCCACCACAAGGCCAGACAGCCTCCCTTTTTATTTGCTTTACTTCAGGAACTGAACGATCTTCCTTTGCTACTCTATTGGCAGAGTTGCAAAGTTTTTATTATTATTATTAAAGCAGCATGAAAACAATACTGTTGTTTGAGATAATCCAATGAATATGATTTGCCTAAATTTCATTCAGTTCAGCTGTGTTAGGGACAGGCAACTGCAGCTGGGTTCTGCAACAGGTTGTCACCAAGCATGTATCTTACGATTCCAATGGGCACTATTAACTGGCTTACATTCACTTAAAACGTCTTCTGATTTTATTCTAGACATATCCTGTACATTTGCTTTTAAGTGAATGGCTTTAAAGTTTGGAAACTCTTTCAGCAGCGTATTTTCTTAGCACAGATAAGAATCATGAGCTATATCTACATGAAACACAATCATGATATGTTGTTCTCCATTCACTTACATTCTTGAGTAGGAAGAAGTCTGCATGTGTGCTCAGCTGTAAGCCCATGTCTATTCCTCCTAATTTGAGGTTACATCGCTCTAAAGTCGTATTGCCCTGAAACCTGTCTTGACCTTTAATTTGTTGACAACCAGTAGCCTCAGAGATATTAAAGGATGTTATACCAGTAGCTTGCACAAATAATGACACAGTCACTTAAAGGGTTCAGTGCAAAATTTAGGTTTGAACTCATAGTTCTGGAAGAACTCTATCTAAGCTCTCCGATGTGGTCCTGTCCTTTATCCCTAAGAACTCATTGTGTTTTGTTTAGGAAATAATTTCTGACAGAATAGAAACACCAGTAAAGATCAGATTCACTAAAGAAGAAGATAAGCCTGTGTTTTATGTATGTTTTTGTCACCATAGTGTTCTTCAGAGCAAATTTAGGATTTTGACAAACTTGTAAGAGTAGATATAAAAAGCAGATATTGCTTCCAAGCAATGCTTGAGGCAATGCCAGGGAAGGTACTCAGAGCAAAATTATAGGGTGGGAAGAGACAAAGCTAGAGGAAAAAAATCCTCATAGGAGTCTTTCCAGAATGTCCCTGTGCTGGGAACAAGTAGAAGAAATGAGCTGTCCTATCCTTCCTTGGTCAAAGTGCTAGAAGTTTTGAACTTCAGTTATGTCTGATGCTTTCTG
The DNA here is from genome assembly GCA_028571105.1 of Tragopan temminckii. Lineage (NCBI taxonomy): Eukaryota > Metazoa > Chordata > Aves > Galliformes > Phasianidae > Tragopan > Tragopan temminckii. The sequence goes on from JAOWBP010003503.1 coordinate 29,426,442, forward strand.
CTTGATACGGGAATTATCTTCAAAGTAGTTATCTGATGCTTACTATCTGGAGGAAAAAAACCACAACTGAAAAAATACAACTGAAAGCAGTAGAAATCTACTAAGTATTGAATAGTAATAAAAAAATTGTTCCTTTATCTATAAATATGTTATTGATTCTGATACAGCAACATCACTGTGTGGGTGGAAGAAATGCTCTGGAAGAATTGATCATCTCACAAAGGGAAAAAGAAAATTATTTTTACCCTTGAGAATGGTACTTAATTTTATCTGAGCTTTTAGAGCTTATTTATTTGACAGTATTTCTGTTCAGTTAATTATAATTCAAGAAACATGCTGTTATAAATTATTTGCAATGTATGTTCTTCAGATTTCATTTGTCACCCTCTGAAAACGTTCTGAACTAGTAATGAATGAATACTCCAATCCCATAAAGAGAAATATCTGGAGTCAGAAAAACTTAGCTTCCAACCATTTTGAAGAATTTGTTCAGTTCCTTGAAGTATTTTGATCTAGTCTGTATGTACAATGCCATGGATATTCTTCCAATGAGATCATTAGAAGCAGCAAGATTAGTTTGCGTGAGAAAGAGAAGAAAGCTGATGGTAAAGCCTTATGCTGTAGGGGAAGAAAACCCAAATCAAACAAAAAGAGGTGATCAGCTAAAGACATCTTTGTACGATAGCTGTTCTTTCATGTATTCTGATCACTGTAATTAAAGAAATACTTGTGAGGTCCCATCTCGAGTACAAGAAAGACAGGAGCTGTTGGCGGGGGTCCAGAGGAGAGCTACAAAAATGATCAGAGGGCTGGAGCACCTCCCCTACAAAGACAGGCTGAGGGAGCTGGGCTTGTTCAGCCTGGAGAAAAGAAG
>JAOWBP010003503.1:29427415-29464560 GCA_028571105.1 Tragopan temminckii
GGGGGTCGTGAGAGAGGGGGAGGAGAGGTCCTGCACGCCTTTAGACGTGTGGGCGGCGTGGAGCTGTTTCTCGTCCCTGCTGAAGTGTGTGGGGAGAGGCAAGGAGCAAGGGGATGGGTCTTGCTGGGGGGTTCTGCAATCCTTTCGCGGGCTGCGGGTTGTTCTGAACTCGTCCAGCATCCGGAGTTTGGCATCCGGAGCTGCAGATGCTTCGGCAGTGTGTGCGGGATGACACGGTGGGTTGGCGTTCCAAAAGCTCTGTACGTTACAGTCACGCACAGAATCACAGAATGGCCCGGGTTGGAAGGGACCCACAAGGAACTGGTAGAAAGCAGGAAGAAAATGAAACGTTGTCAAAATAACGGTGCTGCCAACTTCATTTAAACTTATGGATATGCATGCCTGATGTCTTGTGATCAAAAAACACTAAACACCGAGTTCTTTATTTACCTGCTAATATCAGAACGCTGTGCATCTTTCTCCTTAATCTCAAGGCTGGGCAATTACGTTTTTACAAGTGGAGGCTGCTGAGTGTCTTTCGTAATGGTCTCTTTCCACAAGCTGGATAGTTACAAAATGAGAGAAAAACCTTAAACTGTGCATATAGAATAAAAATAGCATTCATAAAATAGGTTTGCAAGGAAAAACTAACTCTAATATAAAGGACAGTAAAAGACAGTAATGAATTCCCTTCACAGATATCTCTAGGGTCTCAGTACTGTTGTAACTCATGCAAGTAAACTAATTTTCAGAAAAGATTTTGCTGGCCTTAGTTGGAGGAGTTTTCTTTCTTCCCATGACTTCACAACTCACATCATCCTGAGTAATTATATTGGGAATAATTGATTCAATTATGTGGATTTACACTTTATTGTTGGAATTTGGAGTGAAGAGAAGAAGGGAGAGGAGCATTCCTAATGCAATGGCATATGCTCAGATTACTCTTGCAGTCTCAAGGGATGAATGAAGTGAAAGTTTGTCAAAAGTTTTATTCTTAAAGGCTCCTATTGCCAGTTTACATGCTCTGATATGGACTTCAGATATAAGGATTATTTGTGGGTATTTGGCAAGAGTTACTCTCCTACCAGTCCCCTTACAACTCTCCAACTTTTTATGTACTCTCATACTTGCGATTGATTAGCAACGCTGATTATCTTTCTTTTTGTTAAAAATACGGTATGCAAGGTATGACCCATAATATCATTAAGTACTTTAACTACATCATAATTTGATAGTCATTCATATTTTGCTAGAAACTCTGGAGTATCACATGTAAGTTGCTTTAAAGGCAAATGCTTATTGATGACAACACAGAACTTTCCTCAAAAAATTCAGTATAGTCTACTTTGAGTTTATGTCTGGAAAATTTTTAAAGGGGTACCATGCCAGAGCACTAGAAATATCTTCTACTGAGTCCACATTTTACAATACTAAACTTAGCCATACTTTATGATATTTCTACTCTTCTGTAATCCTGTGGAGAAAAAGAAAAAAGGGGGGGGGCAAAATTAAAATTGTTGCTATTTGTTCCTTATTGTCCATAGAACCCACAACGTGTTCACTACTTTCCAAGCATACAAATCTGAAAATACTTGTCTCAAGAAATCTGCAGCCCAAAGTTAGATGACCAGGCAGATAAATGGGCAGTAAAATGAGATGGGGCTTTTTATATAAGGCTGGGTGGAATCAGTTCTGTATGATCATCTTTCACTTTTCATCTGTGGAGGATACGCAGCTGATGGCATCAGGAATTGTGCAGTTTTCAGCAAAGGGATGCTTTTTGACAGGCTTGCCGCTTGCTGAACCTGGAAACACGAACCTGTTTTTCAAAAGTTATCGTTTTGAGCAGGTACTTAAAAAATAGGTTAAGACGTGGAGTTGCACGCAGGGGAGAATAGACCCTGCTTCCCAGAAATTCACATCTGGTGGTGGATGTATTGTTACGGAGAAGTTATTCTCACCTCGGGAGGGTACAAAAGACTTAACAATGCTCCTGTACGTATGCAGGGTGGGACATTAAAATATGCCTGTGTGCAGATGACTTGTGGTCAACAGTTGCAGATAAGCAAACACAATGAAAATAGTGCATAATCACTAGAACAATTTGAGAAGTTTGAGGACTGGCTAATTACTGGGGTGGATAAGCCAGAGCATGAGGTATTGATGCACAGAACTGTAGGTGTAGTTAACAATGCATGTAGGCAAGTGTTACATTCACACCTTGGTTTTGCTGTGCAGATTGGCCCATATCAGAAAAGGATATTGCCTGACAATTGATTTAATTGATTAATAGGGTAAGGGGCTGTGACCCAGACTGTTATTTGAATTCACAGATAGGAAGAAATTCAGAAGTGTGGAATAACCGAGTTCCATGGCTTAGCACTGAAGCACAGTAGTGCTGAGTAGTGGTAAATTTGGGGATTGATGAGATGTCACTGAAACGTGTTTGGATGAAGGTCCTCTGAAGCTAGCATTCACACTGCTATTTTTGTTATCTACAAACCCTTTTGTTTCTCCTATCTGAACAGATAGGAGAAAACTTCCTTTGTTGCGCAGGGGACCACTGGGGGCAAGTTAATGATTTCCAAAGTGATAAGAGAAGGAGATTGTTTCTCCAGAGCATGTAATTTGGAGAGCTAGCTACAAATCTTCTTAAAATGCAGTTAACAAATAGCAATTTTCAAGCTTGTTTTGCATTACATGTTTTTCTGGTTGCAGAATTACTGTGAAAATCAGACACTTCTAATCCATGTAATATGTATTTTTGTTTCGGAAAATGTGCCCTCTGAGGTACAAAAATCTGACATGTTCTTACACTATTAAGGCAGCTGAACAATTTCCCAAGTTGTGAATCATTAACCTACTTTTTGTCTTCTAGAAAGAAACAGAAGTGTTGCTCATGTAAGAGCAGAAATGTTTGTAGTAAGTCTTTCCGGTGGGAAAAATGCTCTCTACATCCCTAAATCCAGTATCCATAGAAGCAGAAAAATGAATTGCAGGACTTACTTAATTTTAAGGCCTTACAACTGTCTTTAGCAAAGCAAACTTCCAGCTACTAAAAGTTTGATGGCATCATTGTCTTTTGGTGACACCTAACGCAAAGGAGATGGGCTCTTCGATTTGTGTAATAGATAAATGCCACCATAGTGTAATAATTACTGTGATGTATTAATAAACTGTTCTTTTTAAGATTGATGGAGTTATCCTTTCAAAACACACAGATGACTGTGTCTTAAAAATACAAAACCAGAAACATGGCAGAAATAACTGTACCGTGTAGTAAGGAGTGATTGATTTTCACTTTTTCACAGATTTTCTCTGCACATGTCACTGCCTGTACCAGAAAGCTTCTGAAAGCGTATCTTTTGAATGAATTGCAGAAAACATGCTGAGGCTTCATGAGGTACTAGCTTTGATTAGTGGGTTGTTCTGGTCTAAAAATACTCCAGAGATCTGATATTGTGGGCTTGCTGGCCACAAAATGAAAAGTGCTTTGCTTGTAACACTCAGGTGTTTCTTACCATATACCAGATTGACTTTGTGACAAACGGGTCTTCAAGTGGCCTGAAGTTGTATACATATAGAGGAAAAGGATATCCACTGTTGTTTTTCATTTGATCCTTCTGCTGAAGTGGGAAATGGATCAATCTTATGCCTGTTACAACAGTCACCAAGGGCTTGTTGGAGTTGGGTTTCAGCTAATGGCCCTCGGTTCTCCAGGCTCCCTGTCTCTGTTTCAGCACGTCCTCCTGCCTGTGCCTCTATGCAGCAAACCCACCAACTGTTGCCCTGATCCTGGAAAGAGGACATTCACGCATCTTCTGGGCAGGCTGCTGCTCATTTGAAAGCAAAAATGACAAAATAAAATCAGGATGTACCATTCTATTGGTAATATGTTGTGTTACCACGGGAAGAAATCTTTATGTGGAAGGAATGATGCTTCAACATTAGAAAAAAGTTAAAGGAGAAAACTTACATTAGTAAAAGGTGACAGAAGTGTTATTGTACACTGGCATAGAAGACAGATTTCTTTGCGGTTCCTTGCTTTTAACAAGGAATATTTGTTTTGTTTCTTTCAAGTATTGTCACAAGGCCAAGATGTCTAAAGTCAGCACAGAAAAGTCACCAGAGAAGTGAAAAAAGTGCTGTCCTCTAAAAGGAATCACAGTCATTCCTGTGTTTTAATCCCACCTCCATCACCAGCTTCCAGCAAATCACTTACCCTTCTGACTGTGTTCACCCAACTGTAAAATGGGGATAACAATACCTACTTACCTACCTCAGAGGAGAGCTATAGGGATTAATTGGTTGATGTTTGTGAGGCGCTTTGAAGAGAGAAAGTGCTTATTTTAGAGCCTGTCAAAATTATTGGTGACGCTGATCAGTTGAAATTCAAAGGGAACCAAACTCATTAACGATCTGATCTTCTTCCTCCATTTGGCATTGTTTATGGGTTAGCAAATCTCACTGCATCTGGAGAGTTTATTGTTTGTTTGGAAGCAGAGTAGACTAAAAAGTTGCTTTGAACAACTTTGTTAATCCTTTTTACAAACATGTCTTCATTTACATATCACTGAAGCTGAAGGTTTTATCTTTGATGATGGTGTAACAGAACACTCCTAGAGTCATATTATAGTGATTTTTTTCCAAAACAGTGGTTGGATCAGAATTATGAAAACAAAGTAAATCCTACCTAACTGTATGATAAGTCGTTTCTTTGCTATAACCAAGTAGGATTTGGGCTTCCCTAGCATTCAGATAGTTTTCTGTTTAGCTATGAGATTCTTGTAATGTTTTTTTATGCTGGAAAGTTCTGCTGAAAACCTGCTCACACTTCAATTTTGCTTCTGTGGATGCGTGCTGAGAGCGTGCTAAATCCCTGTCTTCAAAGCTCTTGTAGTTAGAAAATAATGTGTGTAATATATAATTAGAAAATCTAGTTCAGGTATTCATATATACAGGTATGCCTTATCATAATGTGACTTCTTCGTACAGAGCTTTCAGGTGCAGAGAGGCACAGAGCCTCTCCTTCCACTATAAACTGCACACATTCACCTGGGGACACACCGAGTGAGTGGGGCCCTGGGCATCGTGATCCAGTTTTGCAACCAGATGCACTTTCCAACCTGACTCTATGACTCAAGGTAGTTCTATCAGACCATGTCAATGTCTACTAGCAGAGCCCGGAGGTAGATGGATCAAAATACATCCACTCGTGTTTGCATACACTTGTTTGCTCTACACACTGGAATTAGTATGCTGATGTTCTTTTTCCATCCTGACAGCTTTTGATCAATCTTTTCTTGAAACAGTGCCCCTGGAACTGTACTTGGGATATAGTGAAGTATACTAGTATGTGCTGTGTTTTCTTTCCCATTTTCATACATCTGTTTTAATTCTTTCTTTGAAAGTGTTAGTAGCTATTCATTTTTCATGTGTTTTGAGATTTTGAGTTGGTTGAAATAATTTCTTTATCTCCTTTGCCCAGTTGTTTTGCATCTGAAAAGTGGCACTGAAAGCAGAATTAGGAGCAGCAACTCTTCCTGTTTGGCACGGTTTTGCAGTCAAAGCTCACAAATGATTTAGCTTTATTGCAGCAACTCTGAAGGAAAGTCTGTGCACATGGGTGCTGATCCTCAGCTTGGATACTTGGTTTTGAATCTATGTGCCAGGGATTACTCCCATCTGTGTTTCCTCGCAGGGCTGGTGGCTGAATCTGTTGTTCAGCATCAGGGAGATCAGCCAAATCCAGCAATGTGCTTTTCCAGTGTTTCTTTCCGTTGGATCTGTCCTCCTACTATTTCAATGCAAATTCACTTTAGAATTCCAAACATTTCTGTTCTGCTGGAAGTCAGGTTTGCCATATGCTGCCACTGGAAAGCCTTTGAGATACCCTCTTTTTTTCTAGAAGGAGGTTCAGGAGTGAGCCTGGGCTTATGTTTCCAAGTCAGTGTTTCCTCCTTTGCTAGTAAAATTAATGTCATGTACTCAGTGACCGTCTGTGAATCTTCTGTCTGTTGAAAAACAACTTTTCTAAAACAATCAAAACATCTCTACTAAACGTTGGCAAATTTTCAGTGCTACAGAGTGAAAGCCTTCCACATACAGCCCTTGCTAAAGTACTTAAGTAAATGCACATGAACAGCCTGCTGTATTCATTGTCAAAAGTATAAGGATGTTGACAGCTATATTCCTTTCTCTGCACCCTTATTATTTAGAGTTGATGTTGGATTTTGAAGACTGATATTTGTTCTTTGCAGAAAGTAAAATTGTATGGAATGTAAGTAGCAGTAGTGTTGTGGAACTCCTGGAGTTTTCAGCCACTATGGAGATGCCCTTTTGAACATCTGATAGGTAAGATTTGGGGCCTAATCTTTGTAAACTACCAGTGAGATCACACAGTGTGATTTCTTCTCTGCCATTAAACAAGTGATCTCTATAAAAGCAGCAGAACTGCTTGAAGAAAGGATTGGAATCATAGAATCATAGAATCACCAAGGTTGGATAAGACCTCCAAGATCATCCAGTCCAACCATCCACCTATCACCAGTATTTTTGCACTAACCTGTGTCATGGTTTGTAGATGTTGAACCTCGTGGATGTTGAACCTCTGCTTTTTGATTTAACAGGAAAGTAAATCCAAATTTCAGGGTATCTCTTACCACATCAAGAGTGTTCCAACCACTGAGATAAAAAGCTAATCTCTCATAACTGGACCTGCTGAACGTTCAGTTTTCTAGTTTGAATTAATTTTCTACTGGAACAGGCAACTTTTTTTAAGGAAATGTGCTGCTGAACCAGACATCATCCACATAATTTCCCATAATGACTGGAATGAATCATTTAAGACACCGTAGCCTGATCTCTGGCTGGTCTGACAGAAATGCAATAGCTTGCTAATGCTGGATCCAGATCACATCTGTACAGCTGAGTGATTCAGCTATAATCTGTAACTGGAGTAACTGGAGAACTATCATCTCCACAACTGAAGATGAAGCAGGATCCTTAAGAAGCATGTAGAAGAGAAGATGAGCATCCTAAAAAATACAGAACATTAAAAATCTATTCCTACCTTCTTTTTTTATGAGGAGAATTGCATCTGACTTACACATACATCTTAACGTAAAATAGCTGTGTCCTCCCTGCCTTGCAAGAGGAACTCACCATTGGAGCCCTGGGCAGCTTGTTTTTCAGTCTCATCAGATGATTGCACACGTAGAAGAAGCATTTATAAAATCAACTGTTGTGAATATTTACTCATGTCTGCATTTATGTTCATGGTTCAGTATACCTGGTTATGCATAAGTGCATCAGCACAGATTTAAAGAAATCTTCCCCAAACATATACATAAACAGAGACAAGATGAGTAAGTACCAGTGAAGAAAAGGAAGAAAAAATGCCAGTCAAGAAGGCCATGCATGGGGTTTAGCTGTATCACTGCCTTCCCGGACATAGCTGAACAGAATTATGTAAAAGCTTCAATACTCAGCAGAGATGGCCCCAATTCAGCTTAATTTACAATTCCAACTTTTCCCACTAAAAGTTGCAGCCTACCATCCCGTTCCTTCATTCCTGAGTTCAGTACAACTGAACATGTAAAGAAAGACTTCAGTCTTGAAATGGTCACTTTATAAATGCACTTGTGATTCTAGGAATTTGCTGTTATTTAAATAGAAGGTTCTAGATTTCTGAGGTTATTTTTCAGCACTGAGTGAATATCGTGAAAAACATGAGAGGGGAATTCTAAAAATATTTGTAGGTTACAGTCTGTGTTCAGGACGGTCTGTACTAAGTGCTATTTTATCTTTTTTTTTTAACATAAAAACAGGAAGGAGCCTTGCTACTTCTGAGGACCCTGATAAATGTCTCTACCTGTCGTTTTCTAGAAAGATCTCTTCAGGTGCCAAGCAGGGGTCACTGTAACCATGGATACTTGCACTCCTTTTTCCCCTTGGGTTTCTGTGTAAAACTTGGTGTGGTGCCCAGTTCAAACCACATTTTGTGTTAAGTAATCATAGGCTCATTCTGTTCTTTGGTATTGTGGTTTTTAAGTTTTCAACGGTTGCTCTGTGGTTTGAAGCTGTGTTTTTTATTCCGTCTTCTTATTTTGAGTAAAGAAGATGCTAAAGCAAAGTTGTTTGATAACAGTTTTTCCACCAAAATAAAGTCTTTTGGGAAGGATTGATTGTCATGTGGTTTAAAATTGAAACCAAACTAAGAAACCACTTTAGTACAGCACTGTGTTCAATGAAACGTATATGTAGCGCTTTACTGAATTTAGAAAGTGATTTTTCAGTTCTTGGGATCCCTCAAAATGCACTTAGGAATTAATCTGTTTCTAACATGTAAAATGAGAGTCAGTTTTAGAAATTGTGAAAATGTGTTTTACTGAGAAGTGCAATGCTTATTTTCCATGAAGTACTCTATCAGTCCTCCTCTTCTGCTTTGATATAGATCTACAAAGGATCTACATCTAGTTGAAGGAGCGGTGTAGTACAGAAGGAGAAACTAATTATAGATTCTTCTCACCTTTCAAAAACATCGTAAGTTGAATAAGGCGACAAATCCAAGGGTATCTAGTATGAATGAGTATATGGAAAGGCAATCTGCCCTTCTGGATGTGGAAGAAAAGATCAAAAAGTACCATGTGATCAGATCAGAAGAACCTTATCTGAAATAACCATGTTAGATCAGAAGTCTTAGAACAGTTAATTTTCACATATCTGTCAAAATTAGGCCAAAGTCATGTGACTATTGAATAGCAAATGCAGGACCTACATTGAAAAATATTAACATAGGCTACTGTTGTTCTGTCAGGCAAAGCTTTAGAACAACTTTTGATGGAAAGAATATTTGTAGGTGTGGAAGTAAATGGAAAACAGAGCAAAAAGGAAATAGTTTATAAAGGTATACTGTAGTATGACTACTTAATGACTTTCTTGACTTACTTAATGACTTAATGACTTTCAATGTAGGTAACTCGTTTCCTAGGCAAAGGTAATAGAGTAGATAACACTTGCCTGGACTTTATTAAAGTATTTCATACGATACCATATGAGTGTTTACTTAGTCTCTAGAGTTAGATTCTAATCTAGAGTCTGTGGGAATTGGTATCTGCTATGAATGAGGAAGTTTCTAGAAGGGAAATTATAGTGATGACACTAAAAGGGAAGCAGTAGGTTGCAGGAAGGTAATTTGTTGAGATCTTCAAGATTCAGTATTGGAACCAGTTATACTTACTATTTTCCATCAACTCTAGGGCAAAAGTAGTAAGCTCCTGACATTCACTAGAGGCAGAAAGCTAGGTGGCACTGTTAAAAACTGGGATATCCTCTGGCATGACTAAAGGGAGAAAAACTTCAGTATATCAGCTGACTGTAGGATAAGTCTGAACCACCAACACTATGTCCTTGAATAAGTCCTTGATTATTGAATGTAGGAAGAACAGTCTACCAGAAGAGAGAAAGATATACTACCACTACCATGCAAAGAAAAATTAATTTAGATAGAATAGGTACAGGGAAGGGCTACTGGGAATGTAGTAGTGTGGATTGGAGAATTTCTCTTGTGGGAGGAGGCTGAAGGAGCTTTTATGCCTTCATTCACAAAATGAATGTTGAAAGGGGCAGTGGAGTAGGCACTTGAAAAGAAATACTTGCACCAGTACCAGCGCACAAATGACTGGATGTAATATCGTGCTGAAGATATTATGTAAAAATATGGTAGTTTTTAACAGACAAAGGAATATCCTCTAGGATCAGTTTCCTAATAAAGGAAAACTTTAAGATGGGGCATAGCAGCTGACTGCCTTGGATTTACTGGGACTCACTGAGCCTAGTTCAGTCCTGTTATCCTAGATTCTCTTCTGAAGTTCTGTTCCTTTGATAGCTGTATGTCTGTGAATGTTAAAATGCCACATACCTCATGACCAGAGAATCTAAGCATTTGTATAACTTTTATACTAAACATTTTATTTAATTCGAACGTCTTTACATTCCTATTTTTAGCATTTCAGGTACTAACAGAATGGCAAGATCAATTTTGTGTGAGATGGAAATAACTGACAAGAAAGTACCCTTTTGGTGCCTAAAGACAAAGTAGTATTGAGTAGTTCCTAAAATCCTGATTTTGCTCTAAGAAGGAAGCAATTTTCAGCCACAAATGTCAGATTCTGGTGTCCAAGCCATGAATCTATGCCTGAGTTGGTAAGCAAGTCTCTGTTGACCAATACAGCAAATGTACTGTTTGTATCAGATGTAAGTAACTATAACTTGAAAAAAGGTTTTAGAGTAGCATATAAAACCAGTCTTGTTCTGTATCTATTTATCACAAAAGCAATCACAGTCATTAATTCAGTGGTGTCTGACTATGTAACGGACATGCTTTTAGAGAAGCTTCAAGAAGAGTCAGTCGTAAACAATGTGTTAGTCTGAACAATTCCAAGAAAAGAACGATTCAAAGCTTGTGAGCAAAAGGACAAAAAGGCCTTTTCATCATCTGCGTTATTGCTGAAAGAAGGTGCTTTCCTACAAGACAAGTTGCAATCAAAGGCAAGAAAAGGCAAGTAAAAGCAAACGGTAAACACATAGAGCCAAAATCTCTATATGGGTTAGGAGCAAGTCAGGACCTGACACAGTAAAAGTAAAGTTTAATTGTATCCTTAGACTTTGATTTTTAACTTAGTGTCCCACTGAGAGAAAGGCTGCAGACTCAAAAGGAGATAAATTAGATGTTGCTTGGCATTATGTTAGATACTAAGGAATATAACCACAATCACAAATTCATTGGAATGTTGGCTTTATTAATTATTGGAAGGGTAGATTGCAGCCTACCAGAAGACATTTTTTTAATATCTATCTATTAGTATCTACCTATATTTTTTTTAACGCTATGTAGAATTTGAGTGTGCAGCTGCATCTTGTCTTATAAATAGGAGGCACACAGTGAAATAGAAGTAATACAGTAAAGAACAGCATTATTCTGTGTTCTTCTAGGTAATATCCATTTGATTACAAGGCAAAACTTGTACAACTTATGGTCCAGTCAGAGACAGCCAGACAAGAAATAGCAGTGAATGTTTAACTAGCCTCATGCCCATCCTTTGGACTAAAGTCCCTGAAAAGGCTTAGTTTCAAGCAACAAAGTACTGTACATTTGTCTGTGATTCTTTGCAAAATTTGTTTTGTGAAAATCACTTTCTATGCAGGTAAATTCTTTCTTAGGGAGAAGTTGCTTTGTTTTGCTTGTGAGGGTTCACTGAACAAAATTAAAAAGGCAATTATCTTCACTGCTATGGAATAAAGGAAAAAAAAAACATAAAAATAGAACTGTATGTACAGTGCTTGAAACAAAATTAAGTCCTGTATGATCACCCTAGAAGAGTTTGTCCAGCAGAAATTATCATACATTAAATACTAGAAAGATCAGAATTCTCTTATGCATTTACTTGAAAATGTTTGTAACAGAGGTTAAATCTCTCTAGAGGCCAGTCTAACTTTTGCATCTCGATTTTGTTAAAAGTTATTTAATGAAGTACATAAGCATGGAGCTGAGCAAAACCTTGTGATCCTTGTGTTGCTCTGAAAGAGCAGAACTTTCTGTGAAGTTAACATTGTTTGTGGAATTAAGGCTGCTTCAAATTAATTTAAGTTAAACAAGGACAAGAGCAAAGAGTAGCAAAGAAGAAAAGATGAACAAGTTCAGATGAAGCAAACAAGAAGAGGGAGAGTTGAGTCACTGAGGGACAAGAGCAAGAAAAGATGGTGACAGATGAAGTTGATAGTCCTTCTTTTTTTATTTTCATTTGTTAGAAAACCATGGACAAACAACCTTAGCCTGGTGGGTAGGAAGAGGTGAAGATTTTTCAGTCAAGGAGCAGGTCTGTTCGAATTGCTGCATGCTGAGCAGAGTGAAAAATGGGATGGCAAAGGGAAATGGGGGCCTCAGGGAAAATTTGTCCTAGCTCAGTAAGGACAAGGATAGTACTAGACTCACAGAGACTTATTTATCATCCAAGGAAAAAAGACAAGGAAGATAGAGAAAATTGTGGCCTTCCTTAAATTTCTGTGTGAAATATTTTAGACCCAAAGTTGTTTAATAACAGCATTTGTGCTTGTATTTACTCTAAAAAGAGAGAAACATTATTCTTCTGAAAGTATGAAACTGAGGACTTTTAAGGTAGGAAAACCTGTTTTATTCCAAGTGCAAGTAGAGCACTATAAGTAGAAGTCAAATATGGATCCAATTATAATTTCTCCTTCTTGCTATGAGATAGGAAATCTCTTTATCTTTTTGCCTACCGTGTTGTTATTAAAACATTTCTCATATAGATATAATGTTGTCTCTATCAAATAACAATTTTATTACAATTAAGAAATCTTTGTACTATTCCTTTGGTTTTGTGCACACATACATGAGCACACATGCACACAGACATACACACATTCTCTGTCCTTGGAACTGTGAAATGGTGCATGGAGGGGCTTTGTTCTTAACAGTGGGCAACTTGTAGCATATTCCCCATTGTATTACATGACAAAGATCCTCAGAGAACCAAAATAATCACCACAACTCACCAACATAGCATTTTATCTCTTCTCATTATAGGAATTCCATTCATGGAAGACATTATTTTTCATAGAGTAGTGCTATAATAGCTTCAAGGGTCCCACCAGTCTTGTCCCTAGCCTTAAGAACTTACCTACAGAATAGACAGAGTTGATTTAGTTCTTCCCTGAAGTAGTCAATGGGGTGCCGTTTAGGTCGAAGTGTAAGATGGGGACACTTGTCCATTAGGAAGTGGAATGAAACCACCAATTCATTTTATGTAGACTAACAAAACAGCTGCCAGACAGCAATAATTTTCAGTCAGTGCTGACCTGGGGTAGATTTAACAAGTGACCTAGAAATGAAAAGCTTGGAAGGCAACTGCAAATCCCCTGAGTTACTTTAAAAGGCATGCTTCTGAAAGACTGAGAAATATATAATTTAGTAAGGAACGGACAGTATGTTTTAACTAATATGCTTGCATTTTTTCTAGGTTGGATTATTTTTTACTTGATGCCATCATTTATAATGAATGTAAAGTACAACATCATAAGAATAATAATGTTTTGTATCATCTTTGCATGAAGTTAAATTAACTAGTGAACAGGAAAGCAATAGGGAATCAAACTCTTGGAGTACATTTTTGCATTTATGTAAATGAGTGGAAATGCTAAGAGTAAATACAGTGCATTTTGAAATCAGTATAATATTTCTTTCCTTGTCCCTGTCAGGAGAGGTGCCTGAGGCTGGGTATTGAGACTATTTCAGGACAAGGGCTTGGACAAAAAAGAATGATGCTGGTTTTTTGGAAGACGTCAATAAAAGGAGGCTAAATTAGAAAATAATGAATAGCCTGGAGAAAATAGAGGAGGAGCCGGCTGCTGTCTTATTCACAAGAATAAAATAAGAGGACAGTCAATGAACTTAGAATAGTGGTGACCTCTTGCTCTTTTGGCAGAAAAAGCCATGCAGCTGGTGTGCCTGCGTACCAGTAGCAGAGGGGTCACTGACCAGGCGTGGTGTCTGTGAGTGTTCCTGGAGACTGCATCTGCTGAACTTTCAGCAGGATGAAGAGGTAGATAGGAGTACACTGCCACTTCCACACTGCTTGGGCTGCCAGTGTCTGCTTCTGCTTGTGAGAATTCACAGGGAGCTGGATGAATTGTGTGTAGCAGCAAATCCTGACTGCCTTCCTTTTCTACCATCAGTATCAGCAATTCGTATTAGATAGCTCTGGTGTGAAAAAGGAGAAATTTGAAGGTTAATTGGTACTCAAGAACAGGCTACCCATGCTGGAGAAACACTCCTTGTCTGTAGTCTGTACACAGTCTTGCATGCTCTTCAGGTAAAAAGGCTGCAAGTCTTGCCTGTGGTCCATTGGACTGACTTGGTGGTCTGCCTGTAGACTGTAACTGATCTTTGATATAAAATATGAGAAGTTCAAATATTGTAAATGGAAATATTTTCCCCCATACTATAAAATTTACACTGAAATTCTGCTGCAAGAATTTTCACATCACGGAAGTGAAAAATGTCTAGGGATTATAGAAAGAAAAGGTTGCTTTTATTAATACTGTATAGATCTACTGTTGCTAGAAAAAAATATCTGGCTCCGTAATAAGTTTCTGGGAGACAGGTAGTAGGTTGTAGTAGGTTACTTTTTTTTTATTATTTATTTATTTATTTATTTATTAGGGTTAATTTTCTGCTGTTTTAATACCCTGAATTGATTAATTGTGGAAATGGTGGAATATATTGCTGCAATCAACACTGACGTTTGTGGAGCAGGGGATTACATCTTCTTATCCGTAATGTGAAAACAGATTTTTAGAGATCTGTAGAAAATATAATGGCTGGCATGGAGGAAAAGCAAAACATTTATCAGCTGTCAGGGTTTTTGCTTTTGTAAAGCTAACTGCTATCCAAAGAGGAATGCTGCATAATCTCAGCTAGAGCCTAACACACTGTATTTTTAGTGACATTAAACAAAATGTTTTAATTCACTTAGAGAAAGAACTGTTCTCTAATCCTTGTTACACAAAACTTGTCAGTTGGGACTCCTGCATTTTATTCATGGCTTTGCCTCTCCTGCTCTGGATGTCTTCAGGCAAGTCATTTAACCACTACTGCATCAGCTTACTGCTTAATGAAAAAAGATAACATTGTGTGTGCTTGAATACAAGAGAGCAACCTTGAATACTAGATGACATCGTATGATATGGGTAACACTAGTAAAGATGCATGATAAGTTAATATTTCATAAGTTTGTGGAGGGGTTTTTTTGTTTGTTTTGTTTTTTAATCTTTGGCTTTGATCTGATCATAAGGGTGACCTCTAGACTACTTCACACCAACTGTGACCAAGAGGTGCCCAAGTGCAGAAGAGAAACTCATGGTATGAGTTGCTGGGCCTTTTCTCACAAGTGCAAAGTTGCCTTACATTACTTCACCTTTACTACCAGGCACCACTCCCCAGAGGCTGACCATGCATTCCTTTTACCTCTGTTAAATCAGGGTGGTCTGTTGTTATATTCCATGTCTGTCATGGCTCTATCTACTCATTTCCTGAGACTGTACTGTGTACAAAATATTTTTCTTTTGCTTTCAGCCAGCAAGAAAATTTTAGTGGTGTTGTTCTGAGAGGTTGATGGAAATATTGAGTTTTGCAGTTTTCTCCATGGATCTGAGGTTGTTGACCTCTGTTGAGAGAGCTTGTGGGATAGCTGCTGAGCCATTTTTGTCTTCTGCACACCTAAATTTTGCTCTTGGTGTTGACAGTTTCATAGTTCCAGTAGGATAGAGTTGTCATCAAGGGAAGTTGAGATCGTATAGCATGAAATGACTCCTCGTTCAAAAGGCACTGAAGGAGAGTTTTGGAGAACAAATAATCTGATCTTACTGAATGCCTGCTATGAGATGAATGAAGGGGACTGTGCACGTAGATGATTACAGTCTTTCAGTGTCTTGCACTAATTTGAAGATTGTGAAGACTTAATGAGATATACTTCAAAGGCCAATTTCATATTCCTACATATGCACAAAAATTGTGACTTTTTAGTTCGTTAATATATGAATTTCTGTGGCAAATTTTTAATCTACTGGTGAAGAACACGCCTCCTACTGATGAAGGTGGAAAAGGTTTTACCACCCAGGAATTCATTGAGAAGACATACTACATTTTTACTTAGGTTTATATTTTGGTTTCAGTATCAAATCTCTGCAGTTCAAATAGAAATGTCTTTACCTGGGTTTAGAAGGAATGTGTGCCTGGACTAAGTTAGCAAGCAAGGAGGGAGTAAGTTGGTAGTTTATACAGAACCCCCTCTTTTTTTGCAGTATACATGCAAATTGAATGACTTCTATAAGTGCCTGCCAAGGGCATTATCTGTTGACTGGCTAGGGAAAGATTCTGAGATTTCTCCTTAAAAAGAAACGTGGAATGTTCACTCAACATACAAATTCAAAAATAATGAGGACCAACAAACAGAGCACACTGTTGCTGAATGAGGATTCGCAGCTGACATATGCTTATAGAGAAATTTAGAAATCTATGTCAGTCATCCAAGGTAACTGCCATGCATGAATTTAAGCACAAGTGAACTTTGCAGAAGCAATGAGCAGTCAGAGGAAGTTGTAAGGAAACTTGACTTCTAATTCTCTTGTAAATATTGTAACTAGTTCTCCTATATCGTTACTAGTTAAGTACAGGGTTACAAAATACTTCCCTAATGGTTTCTTTAAACAAATGTTATGTATCAAAAAATATTAAGGTCTTCATATACTTACAGTTATGTTTAGAATGCTTAATGAGTGCTAGGTGCAGAAGAGATCATATTTAAACAGAGGATATCTTGGGGAACTTTCAATGCATGAACTCTGTAAAACTCCATTTTACAGTACGTGGAAAATTATCTTGCCATGGACAGTAAGGAATTCTGAATTCAATTTAATGAACTCATGCCATAAAGTGTTAGCTCCTCTTCTCTTAAACCTGGAAATTAATGAACATCATAACAATGAATTCTGATAATCCTCTCCAATAAGGCTTAAATTCCTGCAGTGATCCTTTGCTGAAGGAGCTGCTCTTTAACAATGAGCCTTACAGAGATGCTCCCCAGGGCAGGGAGATAGGCAGGATGCAGGCTTGAAAGTTTGCTGGCCCAGGCAAGATTTTTATAGCCTTCAGCTAGGCAGCACCAGTTAATTCAGGGAATTGTTTAACTGACTTGTCATCATACAATGTTTCTCTATCTGTGCTTAACTGAAAGCTCTTGGCTATACCCTTTGGCATCACATTGACAGCATTACTAAAATAATTAGAAAGCTGGAATCAGGAAATCAAGTAAGGGAATGTCTGAGTAGCATGAAAACAAAGACATGATAGTGAGCTTTGGGGTAATTTTCCTTTTCCTCTTGATTTCTTTGCAAAGCGATACCTACCTGCTGACTACTGAACATCACATCTTCACAATAACCCCCTGTTCCTCCTTCTATTCCTCCCACTCTGTCCTTCATTCTGAAAAATCCCCTCCAACTCACAGTTCATTCTGAAAGCAGAAGGAACTTTGCATTTTAGAACCAAACATTTTCCTATCTTCCAGTACCTAGTAAATATATCTGCTTCTTGTTACAGTTTTGTTTTGTTTTTTTTTTTAAATAAAACTTAACCCACCAGAGTACTCTTTTATTTGTGATGTTCCCATGTGTCTCTTATGTCGTGCATTGCCCTTTTTGTGCTCCTGTCTCTCAGAGGTCTGTAAGAACCTGCTATGGTGTGGAATTTATAAGCATCTCTGGTAGAGGTGAGTTGCTTTATTAGAAATCTCACACTGTATATGACCAGTGTCATATTATGAGCACTCTGTAACTGGAATACAGCAAAAGGACCAATTGGGAGGGATGGCTCACATCTTGCACTTCCAATTTAAGAGTTCATAGTGGAGTTGAGAGAGCAGAGTTAAAATGGAAAACAAACAGTATTATCATACAACAGCACAGATAAAAAATGAATCAGAAAGACACTTGAGATTTTTCTTGGTATAATTTATATTTAAATTAGTTTTAATTTATATTAAAAATTATTTACCTTAAAACAAAAAGTACTCTGTTAGAGAAATCATTGTTAAAATAACATTTCCCCCTTCCAGAAAACTGCTCTTATGTCTCTATTTTTGAAAGGTATAATAGGCATCTAGTCAAAACCAATCTGCTTCCTTGTGGGAGCACATCAAACTCAGACTCTTCACTGTATCATGCCTTCCTTCCGCTTTTACCTGGCAATGTTTTGAACCACATTTTTGAATGGACGTACGAGATATTTAGAACCCCAGCCTCTTCATTTTCACCTTTACAAAGACTACAGAAGAAATGATTTATTGAGTTGATATAATCAGTCTATTTGCTTGGCTTCCTGCAAAAGTTCAGTTATGAATATATATTGCAAAGCTAACTAGATTAATCACTACTGCTTCCATTAACTTTGCTTGTAGTCTGAATGAGCTGGTATTTTGATTACAATATCTTTGGTGTAGCCATTAACAGCAAGCACAGTCTCCTGGAGTCCCCTGACTTGCTTCTGAAGTACGTCCCCAAACACCTTCCACCACATTCAGTGTTAGTGGATGCAGTGTCAGTAAGAGCACAGCAGTTCAAATAGCTTTCATGGGGTGGGTGCTCTCCTTTGGGTTGCCAGGCTGACTGGAAAGATTTAAGGCCAGAGAATCCGAATTGAATGACAATCACACTTAAACATCCATTTGATGAAATGACTTGCGCCGTGAAGTATACAGCAATTGCAGTTTCCACAAGCAAAGCTTTCTTTTTTTTCTTTCATTAAAAAAAAAGAAAAGAAAAGAAAAAGAGGAAATTAAATTCAGGAGGTCACATTGATGTTTACACAACTGAAACTTTTGTAAAATTTAGAGTTTGGTGCAAGTATCTACATGTCTAGCAAAACTGTTTGCAGCAAAGACTTGGGGGCTCAGGGCCAATGGTACTGCAACTCTGAGTTTTGACCTGTGAAATTTTTTTTAAAGCTCCAGCTAACTTGCATAGAAGCTTGTATAGATGGTGGAAATAGTACTGCCTTTTTAGCCATAAGTTTTGACAATGATGCATTAACAGAGGATGAAATGTGTTTAGAGCATCAAGAAAATTTAAAATACTTAATGATATAGCTGTTTCAGCTATAGGCAGAAAATGAGATGGGTTTAATAAATGGTGAAGCAGGTAAGAGAAAGCAAGTAAGAGATATCAGATAAAGCAGGCCCAACATGTACAAACTCATATGTGAGAACCTACATTCCAGCAACATTTCCTATTGCAAGTTTTCCAAGATTTTGATGAGAGTTTGGAACAAAAGCTGTTCTGTTCCTCCTGGGGTTTACGTCACCAGTTGTCTTATTATTCCTGATCCTTTGCCAATCATATTGTAAGCTTTGAGAAAGGGATGAAAAAGCAGCTTTTCTCCTTTAAAGAGACTTGAACTTTGAAATCTTATTACTGTGACCATTAATTGCAGAAAAGGACAGACTGAAATGCCAGCTATGGAGTACAGTAGAGGTACTGCTGACAACATTTTTGTTCCACATAATGGCATTTCTGTATGGTGAACTTAAGATTGTAAATGTTCCCATAATGTTTGTTGTTGGGTTTTTATGTTTTTATATATATATTTTAAATGGATTGGAATAATGTACATTAGGAGAATGGGATTGAAAACATATCCAGCTTGACAAGCAATCTTCATTTTCTAGTTTTCTTTCTTATTCTGTCGTTTTGGAAACACTGATTGCTTGCCTTTAAAAACTTAGAATTGTTTTAAAAACATTTTTAATGCAAATATATATCTTTCAGTCCTTTGCAACAGCCTCAAAAATTAAAGCAATGAAAAGAGGGACAGTCTTCTATGCATTAACTGTTCAAACAGGGGACAAAATCCAGGGAAGGAACTGCAGCTGTTTCTCTAGGGAAATGTACTTTTGTACATGTATGTGGAATAGCTTTATCTTAATAGAAATGCATTGTTTGTATTTGTATTTGTATTTTATTTTGCTTATAAATACTCTAACATGGGTTTTACAGTGCAACAGAATAATTTAGTTTGGAAATGTGTTTGCAGCTCATGAGCTGCATTTTAGGAATTTCATTTTAAAACTAGCCCTGCAGTCCCTTTGTCAGAACATTTTCCCAAGGAGTGTCCACAGATGCACAATTGTAAAGTCTTTAAATTGTTCATGTATCAAGCCAAAGAGGCTACCAAGGAAAGCAGCAAGATTCCCCAGTAGCCAAATGGCCTGTGCACTGCACCGAACACAATTATTTCTAGTCTTAGAAGTCTTGGGTAAAATGCACACGTTCTGAAATGTTTGTCACTCAAAGCAATGACTGTAGAACTGAATGGTAAAGCAGAAATGCAAGTGCTTTTCAAATGTTTCCTTCCCCTGTAACCTAGACTCTGTTCTCTGTGCTACTGGACTGCTTGAGGAATCTTGATCTATCCACAGGTCTGTGTTTGAACTTTCCACAAGTTAAATTCCTCAGGATCTTGCACTATTATTTCAATATGGACTCAGAATTTTTTAGAAGTATTATCTTGCAGTCATTACCTGATTTTTTCACTTAACTGACTTTCTGTTGAAAGTGTCTTTTGGGGAATAAAACTCCACTGATTTCTTTTGTTTTTAAAACCATCTTTTGAAGCCACTTCTGATAACTTTTTTAAGGCAAAATTATCACCGAGCATTCTCAACACTAAATGACTGACTCTGGACTCAACTGTATTTTCTTAACGAAAGGCTTCAGGGTTGTATCCAACCTTGATTGTCCTGTAAGGTCACATTTTGTAAAAGAAGAAGATATGTCAAAAGATCAAATCAATGTATATCATCATCTGAACTCGCATTAACTGAAATGCAAAAATTTTCAGTGATTTTGAGTCCTATGGTACTTGGATTTTCTGCATGCAATCATTTAGATTTTTTAATATTAGTATTACATTATTTGAGGAATTATTGAAATGTTAACATTTTCACTGAGAAAACTATCTAATGTAACAAGTGAACTTTCATGCAGTATATATCAGATCTGTTGATTTTGTTGGTGGTACTGTGCAGAGACAGAAATGAAACTGAAAACTGGCTCATGGGAGAAGCAGTCATGTGGAATCAAATCTTCTTCCCAGGACCTAAACCAAAGACATGCTTAAGGGCTAAAACTATGAAGATAATTTTCCCCAAGAAAATGGTAGCAGTACCTAAGATAGACCTCCTTCACCACTAACAAAAGTGCAAATGCAGCCTTAGCCAGAGATATTGAAGCATCTACTTGCTAACATATTACAATATTTTCCATAACTCTTGCTTATTTAATACTTGTCCTCTTTCTATGTCTATTTTTACAACTTTTATTCTCTAAGAGCTGTATACTTTCTGTATAACTTATAGTAAGATCCATCTAAACCGGGGAGGAGATACTTTGAAATGAGATCTCTATTTCTACAAAACAGAATGTTTTATTTTCTGATAATCCAAAAGCACCTAAGGATCCACAAAAATTGAACAAACCTCAGTGAGGTACCCCACCAGTAGTCACAAGCTGATGTTTTCATAGCAGATGGTAAAATCGTGTAAACCAGACCACAGAAATATTAAGAGAATTTTAAGGATATCTGAAGTCTTGATACTATGCTTTCAAAATCTTTGCACTGTTATGTAAAATACTAGAAGCCAGCAATGAAGCTGGTTTATTACTACAATAAATTAGCCTAGAAGGAGGACTTGAAAACCATGGGTCTGAATCATAATGTTGGTATTAATGGTACAGGAAGGCAAGTTTCTAAAATATGAAATGTCATGCTTGCTATGTATTTCTTAGATGGGAAACAAATGGGACTACATAGCATGAAATATTAGAAAATAACAAAATTTGGTACAAGCATTTTGTAAAGTTGTAAAGGTTAAGAAATGTTATCACAGTAGATAAGATTCATCATAATTAAATCTAGGGAAAATGAGGACTTCACAAAGTTTATTTTATTATGCTGATCTTCATTTTATTGTACGCTACTTAAAATGTATTGCTAAGGACTGGCAGAGGAAATGTTGCAGCAAACAATCAAAGGGAAAGGTTTTGCTTTGAGATCGTGCTCAGTGGACAAAGTATGTATTAATGGCATTGAACTTGTGTGACATTTTACTTGTGTATTTCAAAATGTTCTGAGATGAGAACCATTATTTCTGTTTTACAGATTATGAGATGAAGGCCCAGAGAGATACCTAATAGTATCATACTGAAGATCATGAAGTCAGGAGCAGAAGTAAGGTGAAACTCTAGATCTCTTAACTCCATCCCAGCAGAAAACAAAAAGGTACTTGATTGATAGTACATTTCTAAGTGGTTATGTCTACAAAATAGTTTGAAACTTTCCAACACATTTTCAGTTGTCTCTTGATTGCATTGCAAAGCATCTTTTCCGTTCATTTTGATAGGGTGGTTATATTAGTACAATTATATATGGAATATTTTAGTTCAGCAATAAGCCAGGTTACTATCCTATTGAGTTCGACAGGAGTCTTTAGAGGACTTCTGCATGGGGTCAAGCAAACCTCCTCCTCCTCTTTTTGTTACTTTTATTGTTTCTCTTTGTTTGGGTAGTGCCTGCAATGCTATGGGCAATTTCCGAACATAAGGCAATATTTCCTTCCCTAAGAAGCTACGTGATAAAAAAAAAAAAAAAGGCAAAAAGATAAAGAGTAGAAAGGGTCAGAGTAGAAACCACTAGTGTTTTCAAATCTTGCCACATTTAGTGAGTTTATTGAGTCACTGAGTAACCTCTGAGGACCCCAATCTGGCCATAATCAACATAAAGGAAGGCTTATCCCATTTTTAATTATTTAGTCTATTTGCATACAGATGACTCTTGCCTATTCTTAAGAAAGTCCTCTTCGCTCTAGCTGTTGAATTTGAGAGGGTAATGTGCAAAACCTATGTGTTTAAATAAGGTTTCAACATACAACTCCTATTGATGATGAACCACTCTCATCTGCTGCTCTGTGCGTAGAATCTCTATAATCTACATATGTTGGGTGATTTTTTTAAAGCGTGAATAGATTAAAAATTACACAAATCAGTTTGCAGAGGTAAAACTGCATGTTCAGTCAGATTGTTAATAATTCAGTTCATCATGACATTACAAAAGGACAGTGCGTTAAAAAATTGCAAATGTTACAGAGATTAGTAATAGGAAGATTATCTAAGGTGAAGTAGTCAATTCAAATCAAGTTTAGGACTGTATCAAATGTTACTATTCGGTTGTTTTTCACAAGTCAAAGACTCTTACTTGTATGGCCATCTTATGAAAACTATGACTGCAATAAAATCTTGTTTTAGCAGACTTCACAAATGACATTAACTTACTCTTGACTAGATGTGGACACTTGGAAACTCTTAACTCTTTCCTGCGGATTCCACCTAATATACCTCATATACACCTAATATCCACCTAATATACACCTCATTTAGATGGTCTGTACAAGTTCTATATTTAGATCAATAACCTGTCTGTTTATAAAATACAAGAACTAGAACAGGGTCGACAAAGTACTGTTGGCATACATTCCATTTCTGAGCTTGGTGGTTTTTGAAAGTTCAGAACTCAACCAAGTATTTTGATATGATTAATTCATATATATTTCTCCAGAGTGATGTTAATTACTGTGAGTTCTTCAATGCAAACATTAAACCTTTGACATCCGTTAAGTTGATTAAGCAACCTATTTTTCTCTACATTATTCTTTTGTCATATCTTTATCTGCCACAAAAGGTACACTTTCTCTTGTTACAACACATATTAGATAGATAAAACCAGAACCACAAGAAATAAACATCAGAAAGGAACAGTGTGCTTATTATCACTATACCACACAGATAAAATGTAACAAACAGGAGAGAATAGAAAAAGGGAAAGAAGATTATTTCTAATTACTTTACAAGCAGGATTAGCAAAAAATATCTGATAAAAAAAAATCACAAAGTAAAGACTCTGCTGCATGAGTAAAAAATACATAATTTGTTTTAAGAAGAATCAAGTAAGAAAAATAATAAAGAGAAATAAAAGGAAAATAACATTTTAGTGGTGACTTTTTCTTTGGATTATTTTTCTCATATAAGCTGAGTCTTTTGCCATAGTTTGTTTAATTTTAATAGTTCAGTTCTTGTACATAAGGGTCTGTGCACACTAGAGTTTTTTTTTGAAACTGGAATAAAAACTGTCCTTTTAAAGTGCCGTAATTACTGGTAAGAGACTGACTGTTTTTCTGTGCTATTTCACTTCTTGCTCAAATATTAATGCTTCTCCAGTTTGGTGATTTATTTTTCAGTTCTCTTTCTCTGTAATGCTGAGGTTTCAAAATCAGTTTTTGTGAGGGTTAACTACAAATTGCTATTGAAAGGGTTGCTTTCAACTCTTTAGAAAATGGCTAAAAACTAAGTATTTTCAGTGTTAGTTTTCAGTAGATCAGGGAGCTGATCTTGTTTATCTTTCAGCAGTATGATCTCTAGAGCCTGCACAAGGGAAGTGGTGGGAACACACAGCTGGAGATAAAAGGAAGTTGGATTGCTCTGTTCAGGAGCAGCGCAGTCTCAGATCAGCTTAAATTGACTGTGAAATCTTGCTTTTAGGAGAGGGGTGGATTTGCTGATTTACAGAGCAAGAACATTTGCAGTAACGTTTCATTTCTGCCTTACATAGGCTTAACTTTACATTTACTTTGCTGAAGTGAGTAGATTGGAAATAGCAGGGAAGTGCTAGAAAAACTTTTAAAACCAGCAAAATGGTTCCGTCCTTCTTAAGAAACAAGCACATTTATTCAGCGATACAATAAGCAACTTTGTGATTCCTGTCATTTCTGAGTCTATTGGCATCCCAAGAAGATCACTGCAGTGGAGCCTTCCCACCGACCCAGCCTGGGGTATTGCTGGACAGCAGCTTCAGCCATTCAAATGTATCTTAAAACCCATGCGTATCACAGGCTATCCCTTGGGCTTTTTTGATTTCTGTTGTCTTATGCTTCTTCTGGGGAGATCTGTTTACACAGTAATTTTGTGTGAAACTAAATGTTACATTTATTAAATCTGCTGAAAGCGACCATTGGCCGGTCAATAATGACCTGCCACAACTATTTCTAGAGGAAAAGAAATTAAATTGATAAGTGAGCAATGACATTGATCAATAGAATTTAATGTTTAGTGAAATTATTGAAGTATTCTTACTGTAGGATTGGTTTTGCTATTAAGTGTCATTCTTGGAAGCATAATATATTCTGTTTTCATTGGATTTCTCTTCACATCCAAAATTAATTTTGATACTTTGTCTTAGGAATGATCTTGCACAACAGATACTTTGCATAGGCATCTGATTTTGATAGTGTTAGATGTTTCTGTCTTACATTATAAACAGGAGAAAATTCTTTGTCTGTCACTCATCTTTGAAACAAAAGCAACACTTGCGTGAGAGCATCCTGTCACCTTCTCCTGTCTCCTTCTGTTTATCTGACACCTTCATGAGACATTTGGAACCCTCCAGTTCAATATAAAACATTTGCTTGGCAGGTGAGGCCTCCTCTTCCTTTGATGGATAGAGCACATGTGAGGAAGACACATCTGAGTGTGTTCCATATTCCTGGTGAGCTTTGCTTGTCTGATTTAGTAACTTATAAAAATTCTCCTCTCTGTCCTTGAAAAAGAGCAGCTCCAAGCTGCTATTTCATTCTCAAATTAGAGGAAAATAAGCGTACTTCTGCTGTTGTAAAATACTTAGAACCTCATGCTTCTTCTCATTTTTTCTGTTTTTTTTGTGTGGTCTTCACTGGGATTTGGAACTAGCTGCAGTGTGCTTTGTGCTGTACATATCCTAGGAATAGTTCAACCCAAATTATGCCATTTCAGACACAACAGCAGAACCAAGAACACCACAAGAACACATTTTGTGGAAGGATGCAGAGAGAAATAAAATCAGGAGGAATGTTTGAGGTCAAAAACTTGAAAAAATTCAGCATTGCATATATTATTGCATTTGGATATTTATTCAAGTTATGTAAGGGAAAAATCTGGACAAAACTTCTCAATACGTAAGCTCTACTACCAGGTACTCTTTTCATCATGATTTACACAGATGTACACATAAAACTTTCTTCTCCTATGAGGATTTACATTTTGCCCAAGGCTATTCTTCCATTTACATGTAGCAGAACTGCTGTGGTCCAGTTTCAAGAAGAATAGAATTCTCAGACACAGAACATATCAGTAAAGTGCACCAAGACCATGTTTACCCATCTGCTAGTTACTGAATTCCTCCATCAGGAATATCTTTTTGGAGTTTGAAGATGCTGGGCTCGAATCGTGCTGCCTTTTGGAGAAAACAACTGTGATTTTCCAAAGGGGTCTCAAAAGGGCCTGTGTCTGCCCATTGGCACTGCCCCATGGGAAGCACGTGCTGTGTCACAGCAGTGCTGGGGGGCCAGGCTTTTTCCAGAAGTTTGCAGGCAATGGGTGTAGGTGCTGAGATTGGATGGCTGAATGCAGTTGACATTTTCTTGCCACTGAATGGCCCAAGTCCTACAATGAGAATTAATTTTTTTTCCCCAATTTTCATAGTCTATCTTCACAATTAAACACAGAGGATATTTATCGTTTTCCCTTCCTAAACATTTCTAACTTCTTCTTGCCAAACCAGGTAAGGTACAGACCATTCTGCATGAATTCTCACTGATCTTATTTGGGACACAACGAGGCATGTTCGAGTGATTTTGTAAGCCTTCACTATGAAGAGGAAAGATAAGTTTAGGGAGCAGAATGAACAAATTGAAATTGCAAATTCAGGAAACAGTATTGCAAATTACTTGAGTGAGGAAAAAAATTGAAAGTGTGTCACAATTTAAGTTGCAAAATATAAAGTGCCAAGCAAAGTAAAAATAAGCTTTTCATTAAGGCCATTTACCCAGTTTGCCAATTCCCTTCTCCCCACCCTCCCTCAAGACTGTAGGCTTTTTTTTTACCTTAATTGGAATCATGTGAAAGAAGAGGTTTGCAGCAATGAAAATATATCAAAAAAGTTTACAGAAACTGTAGAAACTCTCCTAATGACATTTATTGAAGAATGCAAAGCTGGCATTTAACTGAGATAAACTAGGCTGGACTGAGTGCTTTACTGAGATGTTTTCCAGCATGTTCATTTATCTTAATACTGTGCATCAGACAGAGTAATAGTCTCAGACAAGCAAATTCTGTCCCTAGGTCTTCAACTTGTTTCATATTTTAAGCTCAGCCTGTACTTGCAGCTTTAAAATGATTGCTTGTCTTTGAATGTACAACTTAAGAATGCTGTGTTTGATTTTCAGAGATTTGCACATCACTTTTTCACTGGAGATCAATGGACTTGCAGGTACAAGTTTATCTCACACTCTAAACTAGCTCACAGTTGCCTTTCTCTGCCACGCTTTTGCAGCACCAAATAATGCAGTTGAGTGGCTGTCTCGGCAAAATAAATAGTAAATAGTAGCAGTAAAACTGCCTTTGAAAACAGGTCCATTATCTTAAGAGGAGCATAAAACAATTTTCAGAATGCAAAATTCTAGATGGTCTTCAAACAGAGCCCCTATCCTATGGGATACTTAACTTTTCCTTTATAAAATATCAATGATGATGATAAATTCTCTCATTATTATTGTAATTCTTGCATTTCCTTGCAATGCTTTGACATCTATTGTGAACAAAACTGTAATGATGATGATGTGATGATGTCCACTGTGACTCTGGAGCTATTAGCAGAAAACAAGCTTTAGATAGCCTCTGGATTCATGTGGTTTGTAATACCGATAGCTGTCAGGTAAATTCACTGTACTTTTCTAGGGTTTCAAATAATAAAACATTTTTTTACACAGAAAGTGCCCAAACTAAGATTTTATTTCAGGCTTTTCTGTTTAACTTTTCCTGTTTTATTTATTTATTTAATTAATTAATTTCTTTAATGTTGCAATTGAAAAGAATTTATCCACTTGCTTAAATGAAAGTGAATTCTACACTACATACCATGCACGTATGTGCAGAAGCCCCACTACCTTCAGCAGGGCACTAGTGCATGTGTAAGCTGAGCAGTGCCTTGTGCAGAGGCTTGGAAAGGTCACCACTTCTTGTGTTTTGGCATTCATTGTAACAAACAAGGCGAGAGAGTAAACAGGAGAAGTTGGAATGTAAAAAGGCAAACAAGATGAAAAGGGAAATTCAGAGAAAAAGCCCTCCATGCAAGATTTGTGGGAAATGCCAGTGTTGTTTGTGTGGTAAAATAAAGCATTACCTCAGCTGTGATCTACTGCAGATACATGACAATGAAAAACTTACCTCCTTGGAAAGTTCTGTCTGCAACCTGTAGCCCCTTTAGTTCCACAGGAAGTATTTTATATAGGACATATAGGATGTTGTCATTATTGACTCCTTTTTCTCTGTAGATACAATGGGGAGAATAGTTATTTCTTAGGAGAGAAGGGCAGAAATTACTTTTCAGCTTTCTGAGCAGAAGGCTGTGGGGCAGACTGTAGCAAATGAAAAGCAGTTGTAAAACATAGGGATGCAGAGGAGTCATAAAAGGAAGCTGGAATACACAGCTGGTGATCAAACTGATTACCTTGGCAGGAGTCTGGGGACAAATTATATTCTCAGAAAAATTCAGTGTAAATTAAATTAAATGAAAAACTCCTTTTAGTTTCCTACAGGGTGGAATTAGGAAAATTTTAGGGTAACTGCTGCAACCCTGGTGCAGCGTGAAGCTCCTGCTTTTAGGGCTCTGTGCAGATCTAAATCAGTGCTCTGGTAAGCACCGGCTGCTCAGAGGTGAATCTCTCAGGAATCCCATAGCTTCAGCAGCATTATGCCTGACCTGCAGGGCTGGCATTCATGCTATCTGTTGGACTTCCCTCTGTAATGACTCGTTCTGTCCCTAAAATGGAAAGTTCAGATGTAGGCAGATATACTTGTTTGTGTACATTTAGTGCAGAAACTAGCTCCTCAGAAGGTAACAGCAACAGATTGAGTGTAACTGTTGGGGAAATCACTGGGGAGTTGTGATGTGCACAGGATGTGATATATTTCTGGATGTGGGCTGTAGAGGCTTGCTGTGAGCCCGTGGAAGGCTCTGGAGATCAAAAGCACTGAGAAGCAGGTCACCAGAGAGGCAAAAAGTGCTGTCAGTGCCAGAAGACCAGAAACAAGTGCCTAGTGGGACAGAGGCTGCAGCAGCATCCTGGTGCTGAGTGGCAGCTCAATTCAAGCTTTAGGAAAACAAAGACTAACAATAACCAAACCTCAGGGCTGCTGAATGGACTAGTTAAAAGAACTCCAGGGAATTAGCATCCTGTTAGAGTTAGTGCTCAGTTTATGGTGTGCCTGTAGTGTTTATGAAAACGTATGCGGATGGAGTTAGCTCTTTGGAACGCTGTTGGCAATTTATTCTTTGCTCAGATTTTTATAAACGTTTATATTATCAGTTCTTTTATATTTTATACCTCACAATGACTTTCAGCTTTGCCAAATGTATCTCAGAGGAACTTTATTATTTCTGTATTGTTTGTGGTATGAGCACGAACTTTGACTTCCTGCCTTCCAATTTAGTTTGGTGTCTAGCTCTTTGCTGTCTGGGTCACTCGTGTTGCAGCTGGAGCTTCCTGTTTTCAACCCATAGCAGCCAGCCATGTAAACCTGAGGGTCAGCGCGTTCAGAAATGATGCATGATTCCAGTCACTTGTTTGCTGAAATAAATTACATTTACGTAATGAAAGCTGTCAGGTGCTGTATCAATCTTCTGTGCTAGCCATAGTACTTCCTTATTTACAAGTCTTGTTTCTTGATGCGCAACTCAACCACTTAAAAATACTTGCATTATTTCTCTTAGAGAACAACTGAAAATTTCACTCTGACAAAAATCCTGTTGAATTCTGTTGGCCAGATGCAAAATTTCATTTGCTACAGAAATTTCATTTGGAGGCAAAGGGTATTCTGTCTGTAAAACCCTGGGTGAAGTAGTAATCATCTGGGTCTAGTTGCATGCTCTGTATCAGCAAGTAAGCCTGTCCACCTGTGTGTGCATTATTCCCTCTCTGGAGGAGGAAGAGACAATGAAGGGACATCCCTAGGTACACACTATCCTGAAATCCAGGACTTCCAAGATTTTTTGGAGGAAATAGGAAATGCTGTGTCCTAGCTCTACGAAGAGACTCCACCATTTCTCTAGGGATAGCTGATGGTCAGTGTGAGCACCTGGGCCTATTTCTGCCACAGTGCCAGATTGGGAGTAGTGTTATAAATAAAGAATCCCACTATTAGGACATTTTGGAGATTTTTTCACATTGCCCTCTTCCAGGGATTCTGGACAGCGCTGTACATTGCCTCTCTACTGATTGTGAGTGCTGGGATGTCTCAAGGTAGTTTTCTGTTGCTGTTATTTCTAAAAGAACAGAAGCAGCACCAACCACAAGTGCAAGCTTCCCTTCCTTTACTCATAAGTCAGCCTTCAAAGAATCATGAGATTTGCTTAAATCATGAGAATTTGAAGCTGCCATACATGTGAAGTTCTTTTTATTTGACTTCTTGTTTTTGCGTCTTCAGGATACACCCAAGTCACACTGACAAGTTTTCCACCCAAAAGGTCACATGCCGACTCAGGATTACATCAGCACAGGCCTGAAGAATAACAGAAAGCAATACCATAGGTGCAATAAAATCCTGGGAGTTAGCAACACTGTAGCAGATGGAGCAGTCAGAACTGGCTTGCTCTTCCTTTTCTGATTCAGCACAAGTTCTGAGTAACTTTTATATAAGCTGAAGAGTGTTTGTGCTGCAGGAAAAGAAACTACATATTCATCTGTTTTGTGTTGCTTGATTAATTAGCTCCCCAGAAGAGATTATTGCCAATTTAAAATGAAAAAGCATTTGGAAAATCTAGGCTTTGTTTTTATTTATAATTAAGGAGCTCTTGCATAACTCTAACAATGTAAAATGACCCTTATGTGCATTGAAATTGCATTTAAGCTACAGGGCTATAATAAGAATAATTTTCACTGAATTTTCTATTCATATAGTTTGGTTGGTTTTTTTTCCTCACAGCTGAGGAGTTGCCAACATTTGTCAAACAGAGTAACTATTTTGAGGGAGCAAAATGTGTATAGCTTCTTCATAACTGAGATATTCATTGCCAATACAAAGTGTCTCCTAATCAGTGTACCCATCTCTGTCGTGTTTGTTTTAAAGAATGAATTTATTTGGTAGATAATAGCGTGTTGAGTTTCAGCTCAAATTCAGACTGTCAAGGCAAATGTTGTATTCAGATTGTGAACAGTACTAATGGAAAAAACGGCAGATGACCTTGAGGCCAATGGGAGAATTAACATTTTCTTTTACTTTATATTCATTTAATATGAATGAGAGCTTTGTGCATGAAAGCTTTGAGTTGGCCATTGTCTTCTTCAGTCTTGAGTTTTAAGTTTTAAAATGTGAGCTCGCTTTCTCTGCGTCAACTCCGAAGAAATTATGAAGTCAAAATTTTTCTGGTACCTTTTAAGAAGAGTTTACTGGAGGCAGATTTAGGTTACCACCATGTCAGAAATCTTCATGAATGCCATGGTGGTGGTTTGTTCCAGACTCCTCTGTTAACGTCCTCCCTAGAGGCTCTTCCCACCATGCATTAAGCCTTGTGCATTATGTCCTTTATACGAGGTTCATTTTCTCTCTCAGCGTGTTCCCTGGGAGAAAACATGCACACAAGTGTATTCATCTGTCAGGCTTTTAATGCATAAACATATGCATGTATCCTTTCAGACACGTACAAATTCAAAGAGATATACAGACACACATAGGTATACACAGTGATCTTCCCTTATTATTATCATTGTTTTTTTAATTGAAAGAGAGAAAATAAATTCAGAAAATAAACAACATCAGGAACATAGAGGAAATAGCATATTTTCCTGCTTGAAGCAATTCATTCTGGCATTCTTTATTAGAAATTCAGAATATTTTTGCTCCAGTACTGATGAATGGTATCATAGTTCGTAGATCTCTGAGCAACAGAGTTGTCAACCACAGTTGTTACTCTTGCTAGCACACTGAGGAGCAACATACAATTAAAATGATTGAACTTGCACTTTATTCATCAACCTACAGGGTGTCATGGCATGACGTGTTTAATATGTTCATGACAGTCTGTATTTCCAAGACTGTATGTTGCTATATTTTCAGTAGCTGGCATTTCCTGAGGGTTAGCACGTTCACGCTCATGTTGGCAGGTGATGAAGAGCAGCCTCTTTGGTTTGATCCTAGAGGAGGATCACAGAGTGTATTTCTGTTTAGTACACTGAAGGTGATCTTTTTAGTTGTTGGTTTTCTATGTCTGTACTTGAGTGATGCAGTCTACATTCTCTAAACTACTGGTGTGCAGAAAGCAATCTCTCACCTGCTGGAAAACAAGGCTAAGTTGCAAACCAAGCACCATGTAGAGAGAACTTACCATCTGAATGCAAAGTACCTCTTCAAGAGGAAAGTATCTTCTTCTCTGAGGACAATCCTTGACCACCTTTGGGGTTTTCTTAGTTACAGGAACACGGTGATGACAGGACTGATGAATTTAGGTCAGGCTATAGTTCAGCCTGTAGGTAGGTGTTGAAGTCTCTGTCTTTTGGCAGCTTTTTAAGGAACATTTACTAAATTTGTGTCAGAATCAAAGGTCTGAGAGAGTCAAGGTGATAAAAGAGGGACTGACCAAAATGTCTACTTCAGTGGATAGAATGTGGTGAGATGTACGTTCTCTTATGTGATGCACATAAAAGAAGTATGGGATATCCATTTTATGGGGATATTCCATAAAAAGAAGTTGTTCTCCAATTGGAAAGTCTGTAACTTCTTCATGTTCATCTGGCACTATTGCCAGGTAAAACAGTCAGCAATGACGGAGGTATAACTTTATAGCATTCAGATAGTTACCTAGGCTGACACCACTGATGAGCAAATCGTCAGCTCCTCATCTATGCTATTGGAACATATATATTTTACTTACACATACTCAGCAGCGTTTTTAGTGGGAATAGCCTTTAATCTAAATTAGCATTATAAATGATTAATTATATAATACATACCTGGATTCTCTAACTTGCTGCAGAACTTGCACTGATGGTAAGGTAGCCTTGCATTCCCTTATCATCCTACTATTTTGGAACTATAGTCATCTCCCATGCAAGTTAGATTTCAGCCATTGCCCAAGTAAAGTTCAAAGCTATTAACTCAGAAAATATGTTCAAGAAATTAGGGCCCTCAAGCTACAGTGATAATTTCCTAATTATCCTAATGTTCCCACCTTCCTACAGTAAGCATTATATATATAGTACTCATTTTCCCTTTAGCACCCTTCGGCAACCTGTATGAGTTCTAACTTAGACATGAAGTTTCATTCAAATCTGTGGTGTTCAACAGAAACGCTGAGTCTTGCTTGTAATTTGTCAAGATTAGGCTACAACTGTGTGCCAGCATCAAGGCAGCTTCTGCATGTACCAGATCCAATGGCTGCAGGAAATGCTCCATGGTGAAATTCTTTTCTTTGTTTCTACCTTGAGAGATTAGTGGTAACAATTGGAAAAAAAAACCAACACAACAACAAATGACAACCAAATAACAAAAAAACTTTCCTAATTTCTTGAGTAACCTCAAGGGTCAGATATTTGAAGAGGATAAGAAATGAAAAGAACAGCACCCAGTATTGGATATTGATTTGAAGGTATTTTAAAGCCAACATTTGACCACAGAAAGCCTGCTGCTGGCTGAATTTGTACTTAAGGCAGATTCTCAACAAACTTCCTCATATTCAGTCTGTGTGAAAAAGGAAAACAGCTGGAACTCGTGTGGTTTTCTGAGCAGACAAGCCCTGAGTGCCAGAGTCGGGCAGGATCCTGGATTTACTCTGAGCACAGGGTTCTGACTCATTACGTGACCCTGAGCAAATCATTTGACCTCCTTGGTCTTCTGCCAGCTCAGATGGAAAATGAGGTACAAAGCAGAGACTGCAGTGGAAATTTGGTTCTGTAACTGAACTGAACAGATGAAACGAGATGAGTAAACCTACAGGTGTTTCCCTGCAGTTACACTGTTGATACCAATGGGAGCCATAGCAGGATTCAAACAAAAGATGGGGAGCAGCAAGTGTTTGATGTTTTTTTTCTGACAGAGTATAGTCTTTCATAACGTGTAACCTCTCACTGGAAGCAACTCCTTACAAAGATGTTAAAATAGAGCAGCTCGGTGTGTTGTGATTACCAAAGAGATGTCCATATGGAATGTGATTTTCAGAGCACAGTGGTTTTTTCTGCTTTTGTTTCCCCTTTGTCTGTGGCTTTGGCATATCTGATTGCACTCCCATCTTCTTGTCCTGCCTTGGGCAGAGAAGCCCTAGAAGTGACTAAACCACCATGGAAAGCTGTGCACAACAGAGAGAGAAAGCTCAGGATGTCATTCCTGCGTCTGTCACTGTCTAATGCTGAGCATCTGCTTTTGTCTTACCTATCTCATGATGTTCGCAATGAGATGTTCTTTAATACATTGAAGTTAGCAGTACTTGGAGCTGCTAAGACCGAATACTCAAGGGGAAGGAAAAAAAAATTATTATTGGGAAAAAATGAGTTATTGGTAAATGTGTGTGATGATGAAAGCAGTAGCTGTGATAATGTTCAGATTTGTTTTTAGTGCCTTTAGGAGGGAATATCAAAGAAAGACATGGTACAATTTAAAAAGAGCGTGAAGTATATGGTAAATCCTGAGCAGGAATTGAAAACAGACAAAAAGAAAAGATTTTCTTTATATTTCTTCTCCACCCATGTTCCCAAAGCTCCTTTAAAAAACTGACATTCTGGAAAGAATTGCTGCAGCTCTGGTTACATCACAGCCTCCTGACCAAATTTGTTATGATGTCACCGCAGCCGCCAAATTATTTAAGGCCTCATTATTCACAATGCTTTTATAACTTTTCATTAGGTAAAATGGTGACATTAAAAACTGCCAACACTGACCATAGCTTTCTTTGACCTTAAACTGAGAACTCAAGAGTGACCGACTCAGTTCCACTTCCAGTTTTATTGCACTGTTTTATTTTTATTACCATGCTATGGAAAACATGTTCATATTATGCTGAAATCCACCTGAGAGATATCTTATTACTTGAAAAAAAATATTTTTTGATCTTTATACTTCAAAGGTAGCCCTTTTTATGTCTACTATTGGTTCAGAGCCTGCTCCACGAATGCCATTTCTATTCTTCTTTTCCAAGAATATCTGTGTCAGAAAAACTCATCTTCCTCAATGCTCTTCAGTTTATCTGTTTCTGGTTGTTTTTTTTTTCTCCTTAAAATTGCATGACTATATCTTAATTATATTTATTTTCCACAAATGCAAAGCAGATTCTGGCCACCAATGCCTTAAATTATTTCAGCTGGGAGCAAGACGATTTTATTTGTACTGTTATTAAGCCTAACACGTTTTCCCCATTTGAAGTTAAAAAAAGACTCACGTACTTTTTCTAGTTAGTGTGAGCCTGAAAGTACTGAGATCTCACTCTCTTGGCTCTGAACATCTGTAATGTCTCTGGTGGACTTTGGCCAAAGTACCTGCAGTACCAGCAAGATAAAATCTGAACCTCAAACTAAACCCTATCCTGCATAAACCCTTGTCTTTGAAATAGAAGTAAAACTTTAATCTGAGCTTCTGAGAGGGTTGTTTGAAAACAGGACTGAGTGCTGGATTTCATGGGCTTATCCTGTCTCGCTGATTTGAATCGTCCTCTCGTTACACTGAAGTTATTTTGATGAGGGTAGTAAAGGAAACTGTTTCTGATTCAGTCTGATTCACCATGCCCAGACTTCTTTCTCATGACTGATTAAACAAAACACCATTTATTGTGTGTGCCTGTTACTATGGCTACCAGAAATGCTCAGCATCAATGAAACTGATTAGAAATTGTGATTCTTTATATTCAGAAACATATCCTTTGTGTGCAGACTTTCTTATAAGTTTCAATTCATGAATTAGCTTAGGGAAAGCAATCCCTGAACTTGCTCCCACTAATACGTATGGACATAGGTGTGCACAAGTAATTTGTATGTGCAAATTAGCATTAGTGGAGCAAGAAAACAAAGGCAAATAATTTGTGTAAGATGTGGATCTGGGAAGCCTGAGTCCTTTCCCAGATTCAAACACAAACATCTTGTTTGGCCTTGGACCTTGTCACATAAAGAATAGCTTTAAAGAGCCTGTAAATTCGGGCACTTCTGTTTTCAGGCACAAAAGGTACTGTGGGCCTGGGTTTTTTTCACATGTTCTCTATATCTGTTTTTTCAGTTGTTGCCTGTGAGAAACTTTGGTTATTTCCAACTCTGAAAATCATGTCTTAAGCAAAAATATGTTTATTTTACTGCAATATAAAACAAGGTGAAATAGTACAAATACTTTGTTTTCATGTAATAGCCCACTGTGCAGAACATTTTTTCACTTCCTTTTTCTGGACCGTTGATGAGATTATCTTAAAATGAGAAAGAAGTTGTTGTTTTCTTCTTCTAGTAGGTTCTATTAACTCGATTTGCTTTGTGCCTCCTTTTTTTCCAAACAAGTAACAAATGAACTAATGAGACTATTCACATTTATGAATGAAGATTATTCAAAATGGATGCCATTTGTCAGGAAGTTTATGGCAAGATAAATCTAACTTTGAAAATGAATGTAGCTTGGCCTGAATCAACTGTGAAAGAGAAAAACAGCTTCAACTTTGCCTCATGCAGCAATGGTGAAGAAACCCACTTAAGAGAATTTTTCTGCTTACGCTTCCGAAGAGGATACAAAACATACACTGATGTTCTCTTTGCATTTCCTTTTTTATCTTTGAAAGGATATTTCCCTGCTTCTTTTCCATGCCTAGAAAGAGATTCCATTATTTTTTCCACCTGTTTATGCTGATGCTTTAGGGACAACCATTAGCTCCTTGTGTCTTAACACTCAGAAACTTCTAGTAGACAAATTCAGAGATCTTAAATATGAACACAGTCTGACTAGAGTGTGATGGAGAGAAGCTTATCATTAAAATCTGAAGCGGGTTCAAGCATGAACTATCAGGAAGAATTTTTTTTCATAAAGAGACCAGAAATGAGCTAGCATGAAGAATGAATTTACAAATTCCCTATAGAATATGATTTGTCCTGGCCATGGGAAGGTCACTGCTAGGGCAATGTACATAGAATTAGAGATACAGGCTTGACTTGATGATTTATTTTTAGTTTGAAACTAATATCACTTTTCTGTTATAATCCTCAATTGCAGTCCATGACAGATGGGAAGAATCCACAGCCATTTGAACTGCTTATAATATTTCAGCTTTAGCACTGAAACCCTGTAGTTCATCATCTGCTATTTGAAAGAGAAGTGATTAAAACAACAAAGAAAATGAAACCTTCCTTTCTTTCTTTCTTTCTTTCTTTCTTTCTTTCTTTCTTTCTTTCTTTCTTTCTTTCTTTCTTTCTTTCTTT
>JAOWBP010003503.1:29464642-29495921 GCA_028571105.1 Tragopan temminckii
CCCCCCCCCCCCCCCCCCCCCCCCCCCCCCCCCGGGGGGTTTAAATGCTTTTTTTTTTTAACCTCATGCTAAAGACAATACAGTTTTAGTACTTTCAAGAGTTCAATATGTAGACAGTTGAAATTACCTCAGTCAACTTAAAACTACATTACTAGAAACTTGAAACATTTTCCAGGCAGAAGCATAAAGACAGAATGAGGTGCTATTCCCAAGTGTTCCAGAAACCATCTGCATTATAAATATTTAAAAATATTTTTTTTGGATACGTACTGGTCATCAAGACTAATAAGGCAAT
Source organism: Tragopan temminckii (assembly GCA_028571105.1). Taxonomy (NCBI): domain Eukaryota; kingdom Metazoa; phylum Chordata; class Aves; order Galliformes; family Phasianidae; genus Tragopan; species Tragopan temminckii. The sequence goes on from JAOWBP010003503.1 coordinate 29,464,938, forward strand.
TTTCATTCAAAAATTTTTGTATGATATAAATTGAAAACAATTTCACCTTTCATAAAAAGGCTAACAAAACAAAATCCAAAAAGAGACATAATAAAATATTTTTTTTTTCAGTAACAGGCAAAACAACTTTTACATCACCTTACTTCCCTATGGAAAAAAAGTTACCTTTTTTGGGACCGATAGTCCCAAATCTCTTCTTTCCTCTTATTTCTAAGATGCTGCTAGTTCGTGGTAATGTCTACACTTTTTAGTGTACACAATTGTTTTTACCTCATTTTGTCTTGTTCAGCCAACATACTGTAGCTCCTACCTTCCCTCCATACTCTCACATACAATTCACTGCACAGGGAACTCCCTTCAGTTTCTGTTCTTCTTTTCCTTGATAAAATGAAGCTTCCTGTTCTCACCTTTAAGGTTCTCCCACCATACTCTTCATTATACCACCTACTTGTTCTTTCACAAATCCAGGATATATTTACATTTTGTCTTCTCGCCCCTTCCTTCCACATAAACATATACAGATAATTAAATATTGTAAAAATAAAAAATATTTTAAAATTGTGCTTCAGTTGAAATGAAGACATGGGAACACAGGTATTAAAGATCAAACCAAACATGTCCAGCCTCTATTCAATATTCATGCCATATCACCTTCACTGCCATTTTAAATCATGTTTATCACCTAACTGACAGGTTTTTTCAGAGCTCTAACATTTTCACGGGAAAATAAAAATCCACAAACTTCTATGGGTTGTACGTATCAAAATCACGTTTACACACACATTCTCTGCCTGTCTTACCAGTCTTTTTTCTAAGTTCATCTAAGTTACATCACAGAATTTTGAAAGGTACGATCAGTATTTCTGAAGTCCAGCATCATTACATTATTGGGTAATTTTGAATAAAAGAACTGAAAGATAAGTTTTAATTAAAAACCCTAAAAGCCAACAGCAGATTAAGATGAAAGCAGCATTGAGAGGGGAGAAATGAAACCAATGGGGCTGAATGGACAAAAGGGAAAGGCAAACTGAGTTTTACTAGCAATTATAGCCTCAAGAAGGCAGGAAGGACTGTAAAAACATGATGTAATGGGAAGTAAGAACACCAGATAGGTGGAGCAGCCAGCATTAGAAGACAGAAGTGGGCCAAGAACAAAGGCACAGATGGGTGTGAGATCAGTAGTGCAGTGTGGATCATCTATGCAAAAACTCTGTAAGTGAAAAAAGCTTTATTTTGCCTGGAGAGAAACAAGAACCCGTGAGTACAGTGAAATGACAATAAACTTAGCCCTCAGAAAGTGACTGATGACTACACTCTCCCATGAGTCCTTTGGTGAGTACTCTCCCTGCCAGGAGCTCCTGAATCTTTAAGAGCATCAACCTTGAGGAAGGCACTGGGCTGATTTGTATCGCTGGCATTTTGGTTTTTATCATTACCTTACCTGGCGTTCAGCATAACCATCTTCTAAAGAAATAAAATGTAGCTTTTATTTTATGCCCAACGGAAAGCCTAATCAATCTCGTCCATACATTGGCTGAAAATTGTTTTATTAAGTGAGGATTAAGGGGACAAGAAACCTAATTGCAGCACTCCGCCCTTTTCATATTATTTCCCATAGCTTTTACCATTTGCCTTCTCAACATTTTTTTTCTGCGCAGCATTTTTGAATGTTTCCTTTGAACATGAGACAGTTGACAAGGGAAGAATTCCTCCAAGAAAAGAGAATTTGACTCTTCATCTGAGTTGTCCAGTTTGGGGCTCACGCAGAGTTACCGATACACGGTGTGAAACTGGCACCTGGGACAAAGCTCACAGAAACTCTAGTGAGCCAAATGCCATTGGAGAAGAGTGCAGGGTGAAGAGATCCAACTGGACTTCAGCTTACAGTCAGCAGTGCAGCTCAACTGGTAAGATGCTAACTTTGAGAAGTTACTTCTTTCTTGTCATCACACCTTTTGCACTGTGACTGAAGTGCTATCTATCCACACTCAGTATGGATAGCTGCATTCCTGCTTCTTCCTGCACTCGTTAGACCCCAGTTAACTTCCTTCATTTTGCCAAACTAGCTAAACAACTCATTATTAGGAATTAAACATGTTGAAGTGGAGCACCAGAAGACAACAGCAGCCAGCAATTAAACTGGGTAACACTGTCAGAATTTCAACTTTAGTTACATTTCTTTGACAGCTAATGCACATTTTACTCAATAATGGCTGTTAATGCAGTCTCTAATAATTTTCCTGCTCTGCTACAATATTGCATAATGTTTCTCTTTTGTGGCTTCTCTCCCCTACATTCTGCATTTCTCCAAGAGGTCAACCAAAACAACCATTCAGAGGGAAAAAAAATTACCTTGTTATAGAAGACGTTTCTTTTTTACATTCCACTATGAAAAAGTTACCAGAAGCCAGTCTTACCTTTTCTCATTCCTGTTTCATGAACTGAATAATGTGAAGATTAATGTTTCTTGGGATGTTGACCTGGGACACTGTTCTCCAGCTGATAAGTCTTTCTGAATCCCAATTTAGTATCAGTATGAAACGAAGATTCTCTGAATTCACAGTGGTATGAATAACAATACAGCCCATAAATATTAATATATCTACTCAGAATGAGCTGTTGCAGCAAGCCATAGCAGAACTTATTCTAAGAAACAAATGACCCTGACATCTCTAGGACTTGGTGTATCATTAAAAAAACCCACAATAATTTAATACAAGAAAGTCAAACCTGCAGTGTCAGAGAAAAACTGACAGGCGGTGTAGGGCATGGTCCAAATTGTGATTCCTTACTCTCTCTATATCAACTCTGATATCCAACCATTATCATGATATCTTTTTTCTTCTATCTTATCAGAGTGTTCTGTGTTCCAATCTGTGTCTCTGTGACCTCCAGTCCAAATGCCACAGTTTCCAGTCTTACTTTACCTTCTCTACGCTCTTCTGGTAAGCAGCTTTAGATAGTAACAAGATCACCATTCCTCAGCTGCCTCCTTTCTAGGATGAACAAACCCAGTTCCTTCAATCTCTCTCACAGATTCTGTGCTCCAGTCCCTGACCAGTCTGGCATCACTCTGCTGGACAGACTCCAACACATTAGTGTCCTCCTTGCACTGGAGAGCTCAAATCTGGACACAGCAATCCAAATGCAGCCTCACAACTGCCAAGCATATTCAAATAAGGGGAAAGAATGACAGCAGGATCTGAATGAGAAAGTCTGGTAAATGATTTTTCAAACAAGTAGTGAACATATCCAATAGGTAACTTTTTTGCCACCCTCTTCTTTAAATACTTTTTTTTCAAACTGACCTGGTTTCTCTTGGGATTGTATCATTGATGACACTCCATATCTTTCTTTCGCATAATCCTAAGAAAAGGTAGGAAACATACATCAAAGAAGAACACACAAGATGATGAACAAAATCATTAGTTAACTGAGGTAATACAAAACAATTAGCTAAAATATTTCAGTTAAGAAGTTGTGTTTCAGGGATGACGTAATCTCAAAGATATAAGTGAAAAAATTGTGCCTTCCAAGAAAAATTCCAAAAGGAAACACACACTAGGATCACTATTCACTACACAGAAGTTAGTACAAATGCCTCTATGGAGAGCCTACTCCTGAAAATGTAATGAAGTGCCATGGAAGAGGATCCACTGCTGAGCACTTCCTTCCAATATTCAGGCACACTAAGAAAACCAGCAGACTGCCATGACAGTACAAGCAAGCCTGACAGACTACTAACAAACTCTGTTATGGAAAACATTGGGGTAGGGTCCATTAATTAAAAAGATCTCAATTCCATGTATAGCTTCCCAACTAAGCCCACGCACTTCCAAATTAAAAACAAAAACAAACAAACAAAAAAAAAAAAACACTCATTTATTTTGTTCTATCCATTAAATGAATATAACATCATTCTAAATGCTTTAGCTGGGGCTCCTGGCTACTTTACTTTTGCTTAACCATGGTCCACATACAGATTTTTTACAGAAGCCACCTATAATGAGAATTCCTTGTCTCTGGTGTACATTCAGCCTTTCAAAAGAAAGCAAGACTGACTTTACAGTGAAACGAACTGATTTTCATTATCTTTATTCTTGAAGAAATAGGGACCCACAGCTTTTCAGCACTGATCCGAGACCTTCAGGCTCAACCTCCTGCCACGCCAGCAGCAGCCATTGCGGCCCTGCAGCAGAGACCTGCCTGTGAGCACGCAGCCCGGGCGTGCCTGCGGGTCAGCGCCCTGCTGAAGGGACACACGGCAGGGCGCTCCTCGGCGACACACCGTGACGGGAAAGGGGCGAGGCTCTTCAGCCAAGCACCGCCTGACAGCGCCCGGTGAGGGGCAGAGGAGGACGAACGACGGCAGCTCTGCCCCCGGGCTCCTCGCCGGGGCCCGACCTGCCCACCCCACGGGACGCCGCCCCGGCCCAGCTCCGGCCCGCGCCGCACCGTGCACGGTCCCTTCGCTCTCAGCGGGCTGGGGACCTCGACGCCGCGCTCGCCCCTTCCCCCCCTTCACTCCCAGCGGAGACCCACGTCGGCCGCCGGCTGCTCTTCGTTGTCCGGGCGGCGCTCCTTGCCCTGCCCGCGGCCCGCGGCGCTCGGCATCTCGCTGCGCTACCTCACGGCCCGGCCCGCCTCGGTTCGGCCCCACGCCGCTTCCCCGCGCCTCGCTCTCGCGAGAACGTGGCGCGTGCTTCGCGCGGTCGGCGAGATTATCGCGAGACTCGAGCTGCAGCCGTTGGTGATTAACGGCTGCTCGTGAGCGGCGCGAGCTGCCTCAGGGTGGCTGCGGCGTCCCTCAGGGTGGCGGGGACCGCGAAAGCTTTTGCGTGCCTCCCCTAAGGCGAGTAACAGCCGAAACAGTGATTGTTTCACAAATCCACTGCTGTCCCGACGGGGTCCAGCAGCACCAGCAGCCACGTACAGCACCGAAATCCGCCACGCCACAGCAGAGGTGCGCTGCTCTGGAGCGCAGCGCTGGGGCTGGGCAGCGGGTGGGTTTGGTCCCCGTTTGCCCTGCTGTGCCATCTGGCGTCTTGTGACCTGAGGTAAAACGTCAGGCTGAGCTGGCGTGGTGGGCATGCTGCTGCTCACACGATGGGTTTGGCTCAGAAGCTGAACCAAAGTGTGGTTTTGTTCCGTCTTAGCCTGATAGGTTATTCTCCTCTCTTCCTGCTCCTCCTGATTCTCTATTATTAGTTAGCTAAAACCCAAAGTAGCTCCGGTCATTTCAGGAGAATGAACGTAAGAGCAAATCCAGGTGTTTCCCTGCAGCTGGGTGCTTAACTCAGTGCTGCAGTTCTGAGGCTGGGGATGGCTGCAGGTGCCAGCTTTCAAAATGCCTACAATCGAAGTTGCGAGCAGCTGTTGAATCCTATGGCCAGAGCTAGTTTATTTTGTGCAGGAGAGGAAGAGGGAGTTAGCGGACCTGATTTAAGCTGCAGCTTTGAACTCACACATTTGACTAACTAATCCTTCTTGCGGTATCGATTAGAGTTCTTCATTTCCCGCACTACAGTTGTTTATTTTACAACGCTCTGTTCTGCATCAGTTCAGCCTTTCTTCTGGTGGGAATCCCCTCGCAAAGTTCCCCTTCTCTCTCTGTTTCACAGAATTATGTACTTCACAGCTACAAGTCCACTTAGCTTTCACAGAGTCCTTTCTTCTCATGGAAAACAGTATTGCAACTAATAAAGATCCAGTAACAGAAGAGACAAACCACAGTTAGTTCTTGTACCTACTAACCAGAAGACACAGAATTAGATATCATGCAGTCCATTTAAACAGTAACAAAGCACGTGGATTTCTTGCAACATGTCACATGTGTCACAAGGCTGAGCAGAACCACTGCTGAGCCTTAACTAACAGATGCGAATCTCGTGCCTCATCACTGAGGGATCAGTACCATCTGCATGACTCTACTATGTAATCTTTGGTATTTCACTGCCTTTGCTGCAAAATTCAATAACAGCAAACCAGCCCTGTAACCCTTGGTTTTATGCTGGGAGCCTTGCAGTAGTGAATAGCATAATGAGTATTTCCTCCATGGACAAATAACCTGAAGGTGGTTCTGAAGGAAAAAACCCTTTTAACTTAATGGGGGTGTTAACTGAAAATAAATTATGGCCACTTAGGGGGCACTTTAATTAATTATTCCATTGCCAAACTTTCAGAAGAAGCATTTTCCAGAACTCATCCTCTTGGGTCATTTCCTTTGCCTTGCAGTGCTAAAACAGGTTTTTTGAAAAAAAGTCTACAATACATCAAAAACAAACAAACAAAATTATTAATTTCCTGATAATATTTATTTCAGATTTGTTCAAATAAACCCTTCAAAAATCTTGATATAATTTGGGTCTGTAGCAGAAACTTGTTTTGCCATATCCCTCTTGCTAAATGTATTACAACTTTTCAGTTACGGGAACAAAATACTACGTGACAGTGCTGCAGCTCATCTGCTGCACCTTCTGTCTCGCTGCACCGTTATTGAAAATCACTTAATTGGGGGAGTACCTGCAGTGAACCTTGGAGTGGTAAGCGGGAGCCAAGCCGGGCCCAGTGCGGAGGGGCTGGGAGACCCGCGGCCGCCAGCGCTGTCCCTGGGGCTTCCAAGGATTACCAAATGGAGATGACATCACCCGCAGCCAATCGGGGGGCCCCGAGGGGATGGCTGGATGGGAGCCATAGTCCACTTAAGTAACAAGACATGACATACCATGTGCTAATGCTAAATAATTTATCCCTCAGGCATATAGTGAATCGCAAAGCCAAGCTGAGACCTGGTCCACAGTTTGTAGTTTAAATTAAAACTGCTTTTTCTATCTTAAAGGGAGAGAGGAGCTTGTCAAATGTTGTGATGAAAAGTGAGGTGCAGGAGTCTTGGTCCTCTCTCTGTAGCTACAATTTAATCTAATCTTAGCACTGTGTATTGGTTTGGGGGATGTACTCCACACATTTCTATTAACACACAGGAAAATCTTTAAGTCTTGGCAAATATTCCAGATATCCTTGAAACTTAGGCATTAACACCTGCAATATCCTAAACATAAGATATAGGTATTACTGTCTTACTAATGTTACAAGGGTGTTTGTGTCTCACTAGGGATCCAGAGGCATTTGTTTCTGCTTACGCTGAAGATCACCATCTCCCCTGTATAGTTTGAGCTAGCAGTAAACAGAGCGTGGATATGATGTTAACCATAGCATTTCTTTGTCTGCTGTTGGCTCCTTGAACTCGCAGTATAGCCTTTCCAGTTCAGTGCTGCAAGTGAGCCTTGTCAAACTTTCACCATAATTTTGTTAAAATATAGTGATGGTTTTACTTAAGAGCTGGGGCCACACGCTATGCAACACTTCCACTGAAATAATGAGAAGTTGACAGTAGGCAGCACCTTCCACTTTGCACAAATGGTTGCTCAAGTATTCTTTAATTTTCAAGAAATTGACAGTTAAATATGAACTGTATTGATGGGAAGGAGATAAGAATTGCATTATGTTATTTTTACCTAAGAAATTAAAAAGGCTTGTGGCCTATGGACTAAGTGAGAATATATTTACCTAGACTCTGTGTTGTTTGGCTAGTTAAAACCCAAAGAGCACAAAGTGGTACAGAGTTAACGGGAGCATGTGGAAAAAAATACAAAACAAATTGGTAGTGTCTCTGAGAGGTCTTCTGGGAATTCAGCTTTATTGCCACAGTAGTGTACTTTCCAGTATGCAATTACTCGTTGTCATGGAAAGGGATTTTGAAGATTTCTCTTCTTTTGGATGCTACAAAGCATGCTTATTTTAAGTAAGAGGTTGCACTTGATTTTTCCTTTCCATATTAATTTATGTATCTATGTTCTTGTACGATTCTCAACAGGCCGCAACCCATATTCCTCTTAGATAACAAAAAGGAAAAAAATACATAGCTCTCAGTGGTTAAAGAAAGCTCTTCTATTTATAAATTTCAACCCTGGCAAAAATGTATTTTTTTAATTGATCATTCTCTTTTTACTCCAACATTTGTACAATGAGCAACAAAGGCTTTGCGTCTAAATCCAAGTAGGAACAGAATTTGGCAAATCTAATTCCTTCCTGGATTTTCGCAGCTCTACTTCCTTTAGGAAGTTTTTAGTCAATGGGAAACAAAGGCTTATTGAAAGGATTAAAGTTGCAACTATTCTCTTTGTTTCAGAGGTTCAATCACGGTTTTCCTCTAGTAAACAACATTTGCAATTAATAAGACTTCTAAAAAAACAGGAACTTTGGGGAAGTACGTGAATATGATAAGCAGGATTTCTTTTAACAGAACTCTATACAAAGATGTAGTCTTTTTAAGTTAAGACAATGATAAACAACTCAATGCATTTTAAAAGGATTCCTTCTGATAAAAGCAAGACAACATGCACTACAGTCAGGGATGGGCAATACATTTAACTAGGATAAATCTCGTCAACAGTTTATTGTGCCCCAAAATGATTCTAAATAGCTGCTAACAACTCACATTTCATGTCTTGCATAAACCTAGTAATCATGTCTTTCACTGTGAAATATCTGTGCCCACTGGATATACAGCACTGCATCTATTTATGAACTATTACCCATAAATTGTTTATCGTTTCCTTTATATGATGCTTGAGAAAGGCGTTTGGATAGCAGTTATCTGTGCATGAATAAGAACACGTGGAATATTTAATCTTTATAATTTATCTTTTACCGATTTTATGTCAGGAAATAGCTTCTGAATATGTTCACGTCAGCTATATTTTTCTTACTCGCTTTATGTGTATTCCTACGGAATAATCCCCGAGTGAGGGAAACTGAGGGACACTTCGTGACTTTGGTGACAGCCTTCCCTGGAGGGCAGTGTGGAGCTGCAGGATGACTCGGAATGAGTGTGCCGGGAGACGTTCCGTGAACAGCTCATCTATTGTTTTGACCCGAGTGCCCAATTCTTTTTCTGAGGTGGCTCCTGTCCAAAGGAGGCTGAAAACAGCAATCTGGAGCATAAAGGAACCGCAGTTCTGACTAGCCCCTTAAGTGCAAGCCCATTGTTATTTCTTAGACGCCACTGCTCATTTACAGAAAGCATCTTAAGCCATCGTCTTTCTGACAATAATTTTTACACTTTTATCTCACACGTAGGCAGACTTTTCCTATCAGATTTTTTGATTAAGTGTTCCTGTGCACTGAGTGTCTTTGATAACTTCTAACCCAGAGTTGGCTTTAGGTGAAGCTGTAAACCTTTAGAAACAGAAGGTTTCAGTAGGAATCCTTACTAAGAACTTTCTTTCAGCTGCAGGAACAGTGCTCTGTTATCAGTAAAATGTGACTCAGGCACCCACATAAAATCTGATCTTTGAGATCATCCACTGCGAGTCCTTTGTTGCTGTCTAAAACAAACAAGAAACAGAGTCGAGTCATCTAAGTGATTCAATGTGACACACAGGATGGTAAATGCTGCTTTTCAGACATTTTCCTAAAGCAGCATGAGCTAGTTTGTAAATAAAGTGTATTATTGGGTAAAGGTGCTACAACAGACATTGTGCATGTATGCATTGAATCAGGCTTGAAGACAGTCACATCGAAATTTGTAAGTTTGCGTAAACAGACAGGCTGATTCCTAGAGGAAATAAGCGTTAGCATGAGAACAACAGCTGAACTAAAATCCCATAAGCCAGGAAAAACAGCTACACAATTACACTAACAGGTGGTTGGTTTCAAAACAAATTTCAAGGTCTGACAGCTCTGTGCACCTGCTTTGGGCTGATTTCTTTTAAGAACTCAGATTTGGCATGAGCCAGTGATAAAAGCCATAATTCTTTGTGTCTGAGAAAAGTCATAATTACCATACAGTGATGATAAACTTCTAAAGCTTGCTAGAAGTAGCACTTAGCCAAAAGGCAATATGGGTCATTCTGCACACTGCCATTATAGCTCAAGCTTTTCTCTACCTGAGAGCTTCAGGCAGACACCGTTAGGATCAATCCTCTCCTGTAAACTGAGATAATTCCATCTCACCAGGATGGTGTGATTTGGATTAGGTATGACTTCAGCCTTTTCTTTTGCCATCATAAGAAAATTCAAATTTTATTTGATAGAGGCTTTAGACAAAGATACTCAGAAAATTCTGTTTTAAGAAATATATTCTGTTCTGAATTTCTTTTAATTGCAAACATTTTGTTTGTGGAGGACTTATATTTATTTATTCTGAGTTTGTATGATTTTCCTTTCCTGAGTTTTAAAGTAAAGCATGTCATTCACTTTAATTTCAGGGGAAAAAATGAAGATGTGCTCTTATCATTTAAATTTCTGTACTGGCGGTCATTTTGGATGGCTCACGTGTCAGAAATAGTAGAAATTTTAAATTTGACCAGAACAGATTCACAAATGTAATATTTGGGGTTGAAGTTAATTAGTTTATATGGAATTGAAATAATATTTTCAGAGTGGTCCGAACACCCAGAAATTAAAGTTCTTCTCATATTCAGGAAATTGGATGATATACAGTGCCAAATTTGTCACATCTTTGTAAGACCTGGGCCTTCATTTTTGAACACCTCACATTGCCAACCTAACATGTTATGTTTTCATGTGAGGCAAGCACGAGTTCTAGAAACATTTTGTTTGTTTCTTCCAGAGAGAGAAGGGAGAACATGATATCAATTTTCTATCCTGAGCAACCAATGTGTTTAAGTGAAACGCTCACCTACAGTTCTGGGGACATCAGTGTGAGCTGTACGCTGTGCAAGCTGCAGCTGCTTTTTCTGCTGTACTTCTCGCCCTTGTCTGTTGAGCAAACTTTCAGACATTTATAAACTTTAGGATGTTATAAATTGTGGGGAGTGCACACATAACTCCTAGGTTAGTTCTTTACCCTACTGTGGATGTTTCTCTGCTACATTTAGCTGTTTTTATAGGTGATAAGATGTTAAGTATACGGTTCACAGCTGGTAACAGATACACAGGACAATTAACCTGTGATATCCTATCTCTTTTTTACAGATGAAAAAATGTATGGATATGTAAATTTTCCATAATTAATTAATATTTTATAGGGCAGTAGCCCTTTCTACTTGTGCAACTACTAGAGGCTGGCTGTCCAGTGTACTCTCTAAAAGAAAAAAAGTACTTTCTCTTAAAGAAAGCAAGCTACCACATAGCTCCTGTGGTAACCTGCATTTACACCACAGTTCAATGTGAAACCACATCCTCAGACTGAACCGCTGATACAGATGCACCCCCACCCATTTCAATCAGAGTCATACAGATTAGCAAAGCTCTGTGAGTGTAAACTCACCTGACTGACCTTGTTGAAACAGAACAGGAAATGCTCTAAAGAATATAGCATAGATAAGGATTAATATTTCCACTGGAGTGCCGTATGATGAACGAATGAGAAAGAGTTAATAGGCAGTACTTGTATAGTACAGCTGTTTGCAAAGGCATGTTTCTCTATAGTGTGAGTCATTCTGAGATGTGCATCTTACACTTTTTTTAATTTAGAGACTGCCACTATGCTGCTTGCATTGCCATGTTTAGCAGTTCTTCACCCAGTATGAAGACTACATGAGAGTTGTGTTGCATCCTAGTACATCTGTAGATTTCTAACTGCTGTGGGGTGATCCTTTGGCTTTTTAGAATGTGAATCTAAGCTTTTCAGAAGCTTGGGACAGATCAGGACTTAGTTTTGGATGCTTTTCTCAGAGTTCTGACTGTTGAAGAATGCTCAGATTTTAAATGGAAATATTTGACCCACTTTGGGAAGGAAGAACAAATAGAACTGGAAGTGGGGAGGTCACCTTTAATAGTACATAAACTACTTCTTAACAAGCTTTACAATTGCTTTGTTTTTTCCTCTCCTAGTGCTATAAACATGGCAAGCCAAAGGAAGACCATAGAAAACAACTGAAGGAAGCTATGAAGACTGCTGCAAAAGCAAAGAAGCCAGCTGGACTGGTTAGTGTTAAACACAAGCTCTAATAGTTGTATAGTGACATATAGCCTTAAAGAAGGAAATTTGTTTTTTCCCCTTAGACCTTTTTCTTTTTTAAAGAGGGAAAACTTGTCTTGAATTCTCGTTTAGGTGTTACATCAACAACAGCTAGGTTATATGATTAAATGATATACTGTGTGCATCTGTCCAGTTTATAATTTTAGGTGGGCCACTGGCATGTAGATGTACTTCAATAGCAAAACCAAAACATTTGACATTGTCCTATACAACATCCTTGTCTCTAAATCAGAGAGATGTGGATCTGACAGGTGGAACATCTGGTGGATAAGGAATTGGCTGGATGGTTGCACTCGAAGAGTTGCAGTCAATGGCTTGGTGTCCAGGGGGCATCCAGTGATGAATCGTGTTCATCAGGGCTTGGTACTGGGACCAGCACTCATTAACTTCTTTGTTGGTGACACAGACAGTCTGACTGAGTGCACCCTCAGCACATTTGCAGACGACACCAGGCTGCGTGGTGCAGTTGAGACTTGCTAGAGGGAAGGGATGCTGTCCAGAGAAGCCTTGGCAGGCTTGACAGGTGGGCCTATGCAAACCTCATGATGTTCACCAAGGCCAAGTGCGAGGTCCTGCACCTGTGATGAGGCAATCCCAAGCACAAATACAAGCTGGGCAATGAATGGGTTGAGAGCAGCCCTATGGGGAAGGATTTGGGAGTGCTGGTTGATGAAAAACTTAATGTGAACTAGCAGCGTGTGCTTGCAGCCCAGAAAGCCAACTGTATCCTCAGCTACATGAAAAGAGGGAGGGATAGTTTACCAGGGAGTGTAGTGACAGGACAAGGAGTAATAGCTTTAAACTAAAAGAAAATAGATTTTAACTAGACATTAGGAAGAAATTCTTTACCACGAGGGTGGTGGGGCACTGGCACAGGCTGCCCAGAGAAATTGTGGATGCCCCATCCCTGGAAGTGTTCACGGCCAAGTCGGATATGGGGATTTGGACAAACTGGTCTAGTGGGCATATGGCAGGGGGTTGAAACTATGTGGTCTTTGATGCCCCTTCCAACCCAAATCAGTGTATGATCATAGGACAGAGAATGGCCAGGAAGCTCAGTGTGTGTTTTTCTACTATCTACTGCACTTCTGTCATCTTTTCATGATTGCAAAGTTTATTTGTGGCACTACTGTGGCAGTAAATAATGTAGATTTGAGTCACTCTTGGGTACAAGTTACTGTATCTGGTTGGGATTGTTTTGCAATACAACATTTTCATAATTATGTGATATCAAAATCATGTTTACAAAAAAAAAAAAAAAAGAAAACCCGAACCTTAGTAAAAGATTTTTAACTGAGCATTTAAAAGAGCAATTTGTTTTGAACAAATCCATATTGATTTTTTCAAGAGCATACAGATGGGATGCTATGAAAAAGGCATTTATATTAACTTACTGATAATTTTTACTAACAGTGGGAAAAGAGGAATGCAAGAGTAGGTCTTCTTCTTGCTTCTTTTCTCTTTTTTCCTGCTCTGAAATAACCTGGGCAGCCGGTTTAGTGGTTGGTGACCCTGCCCACAGCAGGGGGTTGAAACTAGATGATCTTTGCGGTCCTTTTCAACCCAGGCCATTCTATGATTCTGTGATATAGCAAAAAACTAGCGCATGATCATGAGGTTAACATCAATAGAGGTGCATAAAAGTTCTTGCAGTTCAAACTGTATGAAAACTGAAAAGCTGAAAGCATTAGATTTTTCTTTCTTTTATTTTGAGGTAGTGTAGAAACCACAGCGTGGTATTTGGGAGCATTACTACATTTTAAAAGCAATGGGCCTGGTTTAATATGGGCATGGCTCTATTGCTCCAGTCTTCACCTAATATCAGCAAAGTTTGTAAGTGTTGCAGCTAGCCTGTCTTTGCTAGAACCAGAAACATAGATATTAAACAAACAAATGAAGGTAAATTTAAAATATTTTTTTCCTAAGTGTTGCTGAAGCATTCTGTTTGCATTCTGTTTGGCATTCTGTTCTAGTCATTTAAACTAATGCTGGGATTTGCACTTCAAAGCAGTTTTCCCATGTAAGTTATAAGAGGGTACACTTGGTCCTGATAATGGAAGCATTTAATGTGAAGTGATTTCTCCACATTTTTCAGTAACTTAAAATTGCATTTTTTGAACTGGTACAGTGAAGCAAGTGAGGGCATTCTCATACATGAGGCTCACTTTTTAATACATAATAATAGACTAGATTCTGTTTGTAGTCTTTCTATAGCCCTGGTAAATAGACAGCTGCTTAATCCATGATTGAACAGGAGAAGATTTTAATACGTCCGTTTCCACTAAATGGCTTTCCACAAAAAAAGACTCATTCTTCTTAGTTTGGACACAATTACAGAGCAAGTACATTTGTCATTGAATTGGGAAATACATTTTTTAATGTAATATCAAAATTCTTAACCTTATGCTTAGGAGGCCATACATACAGTTGAGAATGCTGAATAGTAGTTTGTGATATTTGGTATCTGGAGAAGCAAGGAGTCAGGGTAATACTGACAGGTCGTAGATTAAAACTGTGAGTGAGAGTGAGTTTGTAGATATCAAATCTAACTTTTCCTAGTTTGTGGTGTGTAAAAAAGGTGGTATGGTTGTTGAATGCAGGTGGTGCATCTGTGCATATGATTAGAACTAACCATCATGCATTTTCAGAGTACCTTCTTCCAAGGTCACTGTAATGTTACACAGCATTCTTGATCCCTGTCCCTTTTTTCTTAACCATGGATGAGGAAACAAAATGCCTTTGTTGTCCAGGAGGTGTGCACAAGCATTTGCACAATGCACACTGCCTAGCGCCCTCTGACTCCTTTCCTTTCACTTTTGACCCTCTACTGGGCAGCCTGAATTGGTTTCCATAGCAAATTAAGTCTTGTTTGCAGACAGACGGGGTCAGTTGGTACCTGTCAAAGAATGGCTCTGGATGCAGGTGTTCCTCTGTTGCTGTGTTCTCCCTATTGCTGCAATATTTAATATCAGTCCCTCGGATTTTCACTACTTCCTACTTGAAATTTTACAGACATCTCTGATATAAATCAAAGGATGTTTTCTTTTCCTGTTAGGTCTTCAAGAGCCACATTCTGCTTTCATACACTAACGCCCATTTCTAAATAGTAACTCTGTCTCTGTGGTTGGTTAAGTTATTGAACTGCATTTCTCATTTTGGATTTCACTTTTATTTTCAAAGAAACAGTCTAGGAATCTTAGGAATTAGAAATGAAGAAGAGGTTTTACTGGAATTTTTTGCAAGCTGAAATATTTCTGACAGTAAAAATGAAATTTTTATCTCTGTTAAAGGTGCAGATACATTTAGAAAGTGGTTTTATCCACAATACTTTGTTTGGAGGGAAATTTGAATGGTAAGGTATCACCAGATGAAATACAATATGCATGCACAACAGGAACAAAAAAGATGGCTCTGTATGAGAAAGAACAAAACTGAGGAAACAGGAAGAAGGAGAATGGAGATTTTGCAAAGGGAATACAAAACGAATAAGCAAACTCTTTTGTGTAATCTATGTAGCAAGCAATAATAATAATAACAGAAATAAATGCAGCAAACAAGAAATGATTAAGAAAATGTTATACTCAGTGATCTGATTGAACAAGAGTTGTCTACATACAACTACTCTCTTGTACTTTGAAGCCAACTTGAAGTACGCTAAGAGAAATGAGAAAAATGCCAAATTAAGCTAGTTTTGACTTTGGATGTTTGAGCTGTAAAATACTCTCATTTCATTTGTTTGCCTGTGATATCATCTACAAGCAGTGATTGATTTCTTGCCATTCAATATTCATTAATTACAACTAAAGATAGGGATGGAATGTTCAGCCTTTGACTATGAATAAGAAAATAAGTTGTACATGCAAAGAGAACATATTTTCTGTGTTATTTTTGTAGCTATTCCACTGTTTCTGTATCAAGCTTTCAATCTTTATAAGTCATGAATGTCATATAACTTCTTCTACAGCACGTTGAATGGCATTTCAAATTATGGCCTTGTGGTCAAAGACTGGAAATTAACCTAGAATAGCAAAGAAATATAATCTCGCTTTAACTCACTCTGCAGGTAATGCACAGTCTTCTACACCATCAGAGAGCTTGTAGTTTCTCAGAGAGAGTATTACTCCTGACTTCTCAGACACGGTGCTTCTATTTTAAAAGCTTTTTAGTTGATTCCGTGTCTGGAATCATTTTCTGTGCAATATAGTGCTTCAATCCCATGTATTCATAATTGCTAGGGGAAAGCAGTGTCGTAAGTTCATTCATGATTTAAATTATGATGGTGGAAACTGGGGAGACTCTTCAGCTCAGCAATAACACCTCTTTTTCTTCACTGCAGTTACAAATAAATAAAAGGATAAAACATTTTTTACATGTTGTTCCAATTTGATTCAACTCAAGCCATGATCTTCATAGCTTTCTTCCTTTGTTTGTCACAAGCCATTTTCTGCTTAGGTGGTAATTTTAGATTTGCTTTGGAAAAATGGGCGTTCTGGCTTTGTGTCTCAAACATTTTGGCCTTAAACTGAACAGAATACGGCCTGGAATCACTTGAAACCCAATTGCTTCCAGTAACGTTGGAAAGGCTCGTGTAAATATGACATGAGCTCTGAAGACCAACACTGAGAGGTCTGTTTATGCATGAGAAGAAAAACTTACTGTCCAGACTAACGGATTTGAAATTCATGTTTCTATTTCAGAAATCACCTCAAAAAAAAAAAAAAAAAAAAAAAAAAAAGTAAGAATAATGCCTGGGGTTTAGTTTAGCCATTTACAATTGGTATTTTAGTTTGCTGTTGTTTTTCATTGAATAGCAAATAATGTATATGATACGTTTATAAAATGATTCTGTTCTTTTTTCTTTCTTTTCAATTTCTATTGATTTTTCCCCTTCTCTTTCTTTCATTTCTTTCTCGTCCATCTCTTGATTTTCTGAGTTTCTTTCTCAGTTATGCGTAGTTTCTCACACTTGGCAAAAGACATCAATGGAATTAAGTCAAATAGGGTACTTTTATTTTAATATTTATTTTTCCTTTTTTTGGCTTTATACATTGTAGCCAGATTGGTGAGGTGCTGCATTTAAATACAGGCATCATTAGTGAAGATTCGTGTGTGCACGAGTGAGAGCAGAATTGGCTTAAAGTCTGCGTCAAAAGGAAATTGTGTGGGATCCTGCCATCCCTGTTTCCCATTCCAACAGCAGTGGACTGAATCAGAAGGAAACTAATGAATTTTGGTCGATTTCCTTCAGCACACCAAAGCTCTTTAAACACACACTGAAGAAGGGAAATGAAGTAGGATTAGTCCATTTCCCTTTGAAGCCAGCTGTGTGTTCACAGTGCAAGTACTGGAACGTTATTTCACTTGCCACTTTCTGGCTGTGAGCCAAATTGCAGTATCATCTTAAATGGATGCAAGAGTTGAAAATACCTGCTGTAACACACAGACTGCCTCTGAGCAGTGAGTCAGAAATTGGTATCGGAATGGCAAATTAACTTGTGTTGTTATCCTTCAGTTCTTTGCCTTTTTGGCAAAGAACTCATATTTTTCTTTAGTTCTGAAGTAGCCATATGCAGTTCTGGGCCTTATTTTCCCTCTCAGATTCCCTTCAGGTTTTCCCTTTTAGACTTCAAACGGGACTGTGAATTTTTAATGTAATGTTAAGACATGTTTTTTTTTGTTTGTTTTTTTTTTAGTGCTATAAAGCTGTATTTCATCTTATACAGAGTGTGTTGGGGAGGAAGGACATTTGAGGAACTGTGTAATGCTGTATATGTGTGACTTATGCAATTACTATTGTTCTGCCTTTATATGACTTCTCTCTCCAGAAAGTCTCAAAATATTTTGTAAATAACATAATGATTTCATAGCATGTGAAATTCTCAAGGTCTGCAATTTTCTTTGTGCACCAAAAGGTTGAGACATCACGAAAAGTGTCTGAGTACTGTGTCATAGTTGTGAAGGGAAGAATTGGAGCACATGGGCTGGAACTGTTCTAACGATTTCTTGGATCTCTGTGTTCTCAGAGAGCCTTAGTTGTAATGTGTCCACAGGCATTGGCCTTGGCTCTATTTGTTATGGAGCACCTGCCTTTTCCATGTTTTTCCATGCCACTGTGGTTTTTCTCTGTGTAGTTATGACACATTTTTGAAAGGTACAAACTAAGCCGACAGATGTGCTGCCCTGATGGCATAAATGCAATTGCATCAGGCATTTATGTTGGCTGGAGGTTAACCATTTTTCACAGTGTGCATTGATGTAGCAATGCTGGCAGATATTTGTTCTGTAATGCTGACTCTAGGGATGGGTGGATGAAGATTCTTGGTTGCCCTTAAAGTAGATGCATAGTAACCAAATTAGGGATTTGTAGATGAGGACTGGGACTTCAGACTCAGCCGAGAGGTGAGAGGAGAATCGGTGGAATGCTCAGAGCACCAGAGCAATATTAGACTGTGTCAGACTGAATGCAGCACAGTTTCTCTCTGAGGTTCACCTTTGCTTGCAGATTGAGGGAGCTGCTGAGTTGGTAACAGAACTGACAAAAGGCAACTAACATAAAAACATGCTGGGAATAAATGTAAGGAAGTTATCAATAGATATAAGGAAAATAGCTTATTATTTTGACTGCAGTTTCTTACCTAATAACGGTACCGTCTATAATAGCAGCAGTGGATTATAGGAGAAGAGCTGAGTTCAGATCCCAAAATCTGAATCTGTATGGCCTTGGCTTTTAAGAACATTAGGCAGACCAAACCTAAATGTATGGATAAAGCTGATATCTCTTCAGTCTGTGGAAAAAACAAAGGAATTTTTTAGTTAGCTTTTCTTTGTTCTCGGGAAGGCACAGTGAAAGGAGGGAAAATGAGAAAAGATATGCTTGCATTCCTAAAGAGGCCTTAAAAAAAAAAGAAAAAAAGGAGCACAACACCCGGGTGATAAAGAGTCAGGTAGGAAACAATGAACTGCCTTGAGGATTTGCATGCAAAACTGCCCTTAAATGAGAGCTACAGGAAAGCTTGGCAAATATCAGTATGTACTGTTAACTCAGCCAAAAGAAAACTGTCAGTATTCTGCAAAGCCCAGAAAACGGTCCCAAATGCGTGCACACAGATTAGACATGCATGACTTTTAGGGGCCCTGAGGTGGAAGAGGAAGGACCCAATCAGGGAAGTGGGGAAAAAAACAAACAAACAAAGAAGTGCAAATAATTCAGTACTCCCCAGCCCTCCACTATGGAGATGTTCCCTTTTGTAACTAATACAACAGAGGTAGAAATTAGGCCACAGCATCACTGGAGCAGACGGGCAGGCTCTGTCTGTGCAGCAGCAGCATGTGCTTCTTTTCAGGGAGTTGCATGGCAACGGAATGCTGTCCGCCTGGGTAGCTGCAGGAGCCCATTGAAACCCATGGACAGCCAAGAGAGAAGGAGAGAAAGGAAGAAAGGAGTGGGGGAGTGAGCTCACCAGTTCAGACATTTCTGGCAGCAGAGCAAGGACACCGGGAATGAAAGAGGGGAAGTAAAGTAGGAAAAGGGAGAAAAACTGTGGCTGTTAAAGAGTAAACCTCTCCAGAGATGCCTAATTTTATTTCATACAAGACAGGGGGATGTAATGTCATTGATTTGGTAGAACACATGAGGATGGTCAAGTCCACAGAGTATGTTATTTTGTACAAGTTGAACAGGCATGCTTCTGGAAATCAGAAAGTCCTTGCAGAAAGCTGCATATGCACACAGGATGTTACTGTGGAGACTGAGAAGCATCCTCTGAGGCAGCTACTTGCCCCATGCAGCACTCTGGGTGATGGGGCTTTCAGGCCAGTAAAGGGGCTGCCACTAGCCGAGCAAAGACATGCAAGCTCCTGTAATGACATCATTAAATGCTGTGCTGAGGACAGCATCTATTGCAGTGACCAATAACTAGATAGCATCGCTATGCCAAGTGACTAATTTCTGTTAGTTAGTTTGGGAATTAGCTAAATATCACTACAGCTGGGATTTGAAAGAGTCTAAGGGAGTCAAGTGTTTAACTCACTGAATTTCAATTGCATACCTCCCAGGGAAAATTAATGAGCTGATTCCTAGGAAACGTTGCCATTTCCAGAAGAGCCCACATTTACTGCTTGCTTGCAGTTGTGTTTTCCCCCTCCTTTATAGATATGGAGTATTCATTTTTACATGCAGAAATATTTATTGGAAATCTCACTTATTATTAATTTTGGAAATATAGAGTCCTTGCTCTTATGTAACAAACTTTCAAATGGCTCCAATTAAATTCTTCTGCCAGAGCTGTGAAATAAACTGTGTCAAAGACTGACACTCTGACCACTCTAAGTTAGTAACTCACTGATCTAGCTGGTTAGTTCTCACACACACACACTCAAGATCAGATTCCGGAGATGAGCACTAAGTCAGCCTTCACCAGAGGCTGTTGCAGCATGCCTCCTTCGTGAAAACTCAAACCCTGAAGAAAATGTTGGAATTAGTTGAATATCCAAACAGGAAACGTTCTTCTAAACTGGACCAGTATTCCATCCAATGTGAAGCCAGTCGTTGTCAGTTAGCAAAAGTACAAGGATGTGTATGATAAGTAGTTTTGAAAAGGATTGTCTGTAAAGAGAACTTCTTTCAATCCAAAAATTGTTAGTGGTGGGATCATTTTTTTAATATAAAAATATAAAATACATTTTAAAAAGGCTAAAGAAAACTTATCTTTGTCACTGTAAGAACTCCAAATGATCTCTAAGGCCCTTACAGAAAAATGCAACTATTAATAGTTTGAATTACTGTTTTATGATAAACAATTTCAATATTGCATGCTGCCAGGAGTACCTGAAGTTGTTCATTCTTTGGTTTTCCTGTACATATGTACAGGAATTCAGCTAGTGGTATGAATGTGCTTAATTCCTTCATATTAAGAAAAGGACTGCGCGGTCATTATTGTGCATGAGACTGATGAGATGTTAGGGATTAAAGATACCCTCCAGGAGTATGGATGTGGTGTCAGACTGTCCTGTTGTGTGAAGGCCAGTCTTCAGAAGCAGCCAACCACATCTGAATTTCAGGAGTGAAACTAACAGACTCAGATAAAAGCAACCCGGACCTTTTCTCAATTACATAATTGGGTGATTTTCTACGGTGAAGGCAGAGATTAGGAGGCTCTCTTTGCCAAAAATACCCGAAGAACTGCACACAGTATTTAAATTATATCTGAAAAATTCTGTTGTATGTGTTAACAGAGAATTACAGTTTCTCACATCGTGAGATATAAAAGAAACTGTAATAAAATAAAATGGACAAAATAAGTAATTTCCTTCAAAAACCAGAATGTAAATTACTGGTTAACTTTTTATTTTCTTGTTGCCTTTTAATAAGTGTTATGATTTTTTTAGAAAGATAGGATGTGTGGGGAGAACCAACCGTCTAGATAATGGGTGGTTGTGCTAGGTACAGCTGTAGCATATGCTGCACTCGAAGAAGTGAATCTTTGTGGATCAGACATCCGATGTACTGCATCTATGACATTCATACTTTAATTCACAAGTGCAGACATCTAGGGTCTTTTTCGTAGATTCTATGTTGCTGCTGTTATCTAGCATATCATTCCTATTACTCTCAGTTCACTAGGTTGTGCAAGAAACAGTTTTTCTTTCAAAGCCCAGGAAATGAGCCATGTTGATTGTTCATCAGAGAATACAGCTGAAATTTAGCTTTGTGTCTGACTGCAGGAAAATTTTTTTCTGTAATCAAGAACCATGTATCCATTCTATGTCTGAAAGTAGGATCACAAATTCCCAGCTTTTCCAGGATATGTGAATATTTCAGCCATTCTGATACAATAGTACTGGGCTCAGCCTTTACTTTTCTCTTATCAGATTTGCCATACTGCACAATACAATAAAAGCCCACACAAAAAAACAATGTTAAGACAAGGTTAAGGTGAGGACATATACTCACTTAGGAAGGAAGTTCTGAAATACTGTTTTCATTAAAGTCTTCACTCAACAAACATTATCAAAAGTCAAAGGATCCGTGGCTGAGAAGGACTGAAAGTATCCTAACACTTTTATTGCTTCATTTATTGCAGTATGAGCTTTATTGTACAAAGTGATTCTTCAGTGACCTGCTCCGTCTTGGTAATCCCATCCACTATCAAAATGAACGAAAAGTTACTGCAGTAGATTAGTTGCAGTGCTTGCTGCTGTACATTTTAATGCAGCAGTAGGTTTTTTCTTTGATGCCTAGAGAAGACATTCAAAGCAGAGAGCCTATGTTCAATTCTGAAATTCTCCGTTTACAAACTTTCTCTAATCATCCTGTTAAGTATATTAAGCTCTGATATACCAGCTTGAGTAGCTGATTTCAAGGCTGGATTTTCTGTGTGCATTACTAATTGGCAATGGATAGTCCATGTGCAAGCCCACATGGAGCTCTTAAATTTTGCCCAGACGTAGTTTTCTGAGCACATTTACTCAATTTCACTCAGATATCAAAGAAAATATATTTGATACAAATCTCACTCACTTTGATGTGGTTTTCATAGATTTCATGAATAGGATTTGACACCTAGATTTCTTTTCTTTCTTTATTGACTCCCTCTTATGTTTGCTTGCATTTTGGCATGGTATCATTCTTACATATCATATCCTGTACATAATTTTAAAATGACCTGGGGTAATTTAAGGAATTTCATGGAATACCATATTCCAGTGGCAAAATATTATCGGAAATTATCAGTCAGCATTCTCAGTAGATTTTTTTCTGTGATAGCAAGAGAGATTTTTTTCAATTAAGTTAATATAATCTGTAAGTATATTGTGATGATAAAATAGAGTCAGCTGGTAATAAATAAATGTCAAGCGAAAGCTGCAGTTTGCTGATTCCAGTAATGAGGATGCATGGAAGTAGCAGAAGGAAGCCATAATGACCATAATAACATCAAACAGTCACACTTTTTACAAATATGCTGTTCCTTCAAAAGAATAAAAATAAATAGTGTTCACTGAGTAATCTAAATTGTGTAGGAGGGGCTTTGATCTCAGAAGGTTTGTGCATACCTCACAAGACCTGGGTTTTAATGGAGGGCAGTGGGGAGCACTGCAGCACTCAGAATCCTGCTGTGGTTGCTGCTCAACTTCTGAACACATTGTAAACAATAAAAACAATTCTGGGGCTTTCTAATTGCCTGGCTATAAGCATAAAGATATGAACATTTTTGCAACATGATTTATACATAAAGTAACCAGATTAATCTCAGTTTTATACCTGCTGTTTTATACCAGGAAAGATTAGGATTAGAGGTTTTTTTTTTTTTTTTTTTTTTTTTTTTTTTTTTTTTTGTGCACAAATAATTAATAAATACTTTTAGGTCAAAGGAAACAAAAATTTCAAAGGTGTGTACATTTAATTTCACTTCTATATTGCAGACAGATCATTAAGCATATCGAAACAAGCTCTGAGGATTGTATTGTTAGTGTAAGACACTCATGGATGATTTTATTCTGGAAAAATAATGCCCAGACATTGTCTGTTGGTGTTTTTAAGAAGGTGTTCTACTTCAAACAAATATATCGTATTTGTATGACAACATTAGGCAAGGCCTTGGCTTTTAACAAGATAGCGTTCCAGTATATACAGGTTTTTATTGCAAAATGGAAAGATACAGTGCAAGGTAGGACATATTCAGTTTGAAAATTCTGGAGGAAAGTCTGTGATCTTATGTAAGCTGCTCTGAGAAGCTTTATATTTTTTCTCATTTTATTATTGATCTTTCCCCTGTTTGTTTGTTTATTTGTTTGTTCTCCGTTTCTTTCTCTCTTCTCTCTACATTTAAACATTTTTTTCTTATTGACAGACAATAAAATCAATGAATTAACAAATAAAACATATGAGGTAAATGGTGACCAGATTTTCAGTCATTGTGAATGTTTTGTTTATTGTGAATTGGGCTGTGTTTCTTAAAACCAATTGTCAAAATATGATGGCTATCAGATTAAGAACAAATCTCAATTAATTTCTTTTATATTTAAGTACAGATTCTCTATTGTCTATGTTGTCACTGCTGATAACATGTTGAACTGTGATACATTACTCCAGCTGGGGAGTGGCCAGTATACCAATGAATCAATGGTTCCATTTTTCTTTCCTCCCTCACCCCCCTGAATTTCATCAGTTTTACCCTCTTGTGCTTTCCTTTGACTTCTTCTCAGTTGTGTGGTTATTTAGAGAGCAATCCTAATGTGCGTAGGGTCCTTTAATATAATACATGTTTTCACATTTAATTTGCTATAAAATTTACATATGTTTGGCAATGCCATGTCAAATGAGAGTAAATCCTAAGGAGGTGCCCCTTGCTTAACCCAATATCTTGTGTTATCCAAAGAGTAACTTCAAAGCTGATTATTTTACCAAGAGGCACCACACAGAGCAACCCTTTGATTCTCTCCTTTTACTGCTCATGAGCTCTGATAAAACAAATTAAAATAAAATTTCTCAAAGACTTCTTTTTTATATTTTCAGTTGCCCCAATAAAAGGGATCACCTCCACATTATTGCTGTAAACTGCTTTTCTGTTGAGCTACAGTGATTACCATTTACACATTCCTTAGTTTAAAGGAAAAAAGGAAAGCTTTATAACATGGAGCCTGTGTTACACAGCCCTGTCATTGTGTTTACATGATTCAATACTGCAGCTGTTTATTTCCTTTTTTCTTTTTCTCTGACAATGACTTTAGATGATTTTTGTTGAAGTAAAATCATGTTCCTGTTATTCACCTATGTTAGAAAAATCCTGCCGTGTTTGAAAGTGTCATCATGACTGAAACTGTATTGAGAATTTAATAGATACGAGCAGATGTGTCCCCAGTTCAATTCCTACACTTGGTTATAGTGAAAGATGTGTACTTCTGAGAACCACTCTTTAAGTAATGACTATACCATATGTTGTTGTAAGGAAAAACATTAAGGTTTGGCTAACTGTTTAAAAAAATACTGCGTATTATTCAAACTCATTTAAGATTACCAAAGTTATCTCAAAACACAGAATGAGTGATTTAAATCAAGCACTTCAGTAGTGCTGATTAGCATTTAACCTTGTATGTTCTAAAGAGCTATGTGGCTAATTGAGAAAGACTTAGAAAATTGCCAGTTCTATACCAAACAGTTTTTTGGCAAATCATTTAACTGGGCTGTCCTGAAGGTTTGTTTGATACGTGAGAATGTAGCCCTCTCACACTGTTTTTATTATGAATGCAGGAAGTAATGGTTATTAGGGCCTGGGAATCCCGTTAAAACATATCCTTGATTTAACATGTCTCCACTGACAGTAGATTACTTTGTAAGCAAAAGAAAGAGCTTGAAGTATTCAAGTATTAGAAGTCTTTGCATAAGGTCAAGTAAAAAAATAACATACTCATAAATGATATAAAGATGAAATCCACAACCTAACTCTTAGTGCATTAAAAGTAGCCACACACTTAACATATGAACTCTGTTAATTTAAAATATTTTGAAACAGCAAATAAGAGAATGTGAATTCAAGCTTATATGAAGAAGTAGTGTCTTTTACTGGAGAAACTGACTTAACTGAAATAACAGCTGGACTTCCTGGGGAATCACATTTTAGACTTCAAGTGAAGCAACTTCTTTTGTCTAGTAAAACTACTTGCTGTCCCTACACAGCAGCATCATTGCTACTAGAAACCTAATATATTTGTGAAAAGAACTTTTTTCTCCTAGTTAGTCTCTGTTCTGCTTCACAAAATGATCGCTTCCTCTCCGGAGCAAATTCAGATACAATACAATGAGTCAATGAGTCAACAGTGGTGTTTTGTACCATGTGGTCCCAGTTAGAAGTGGTATGCTTTGAGCCAGAGATCCTTAGACACAGCTTGCATGGAATTGCTGTCAGAGTCCATTAGATGTGTTCCAACTTTGTAGCCACAGGGTGTGCTAGATACTGGGCCTGGAGACTCTACTTCTGTCATTTACAGCTGAACTTTTATCCTCCAAGGTTGAACCCTTGATAATTTGGTATTGTTTCAGGTCTTGTTTTATAGTATTTTCATAGGAAAACACCAATTGTAATTAATACTTGGTCTTTTGAACAACATTCTGACATCCTTAGTAAATTCTGCCTAGAACTAGGATATGGGCTGAGAATAACAGTGGCCCTGGCAATCTTTTCAGATAGACTGAGGAATGACTTTGCCACTAAAATTGAATGAGCAGTTGTTGAGTTGGATCATCAGGAGTTAACTGTCTGTATAGTTTCTGTATTCTGGCTGTCAAGGGATTCTTTAGATTTTGTCACTGCTTACTACAGTACTACAGTATTGAAACTTCTGAAGTATAAATACACTTAGTATTCTATGTATGATTTTTGAGTAAGGATAAGGTTTTTCTAATACATAAGTAATAATTAGGCGATGAAGGAATGCGTATTTAAGAGTGTAATGCAGTGGCACAACCAATGAGTTGTACAAGCACAGCCACAGATAGTATTCTGGTACTGTGGTATAGCTGTGGTAATCTGTAAACATAGAAGAACAAGCAAGGCCAGGATTCTAGAAAAAGGCAAATGCTATAGTTTTCAGCAGGAGCAACAGATAAGCTTTTGTAAATGCAAGAGAGAAAGAAAAATGAAGTAGAAGCAGCAAATTTCAAACTTTATTCTGTTTCTGAATAATTGCTTTGATAATTCACCTATTTATGTTAATCTATTAAATATTTTAAGAGACAAAAATGTGGCAAGTACCACTGTGGCATAGAGGGAGATGGAAAAGTCATTAGCCACTGGGAGACTGAAGAATAGTGGTAAAAAGCTACAACAAAGGGAAAGCTTAAAAGCAAGTACTGAAGAGAAAAAACTCATCTACTGAGGTAAAGAGTTTTGTATTAACAAAACCCCAGCAATACTCTTGCAAGGTAATCTCATGAATTTTAGTCATTTCTTGTGGGTGTGTGTCAGAATTTCTCCACCAGTATCCTTGCCAGATAGTGATGCGCTATCTTTAATGTAATTGTCTTCACATTTGTATTTAAAGTAAGTAGACTCTTTCTTTGTTCTTGCATTTTCTTAAGTTGAAAGTTTTCTCTCTCTAAGTGTGACACACTTGTTCTTTTATTTGGTGAGAGAACCAAAGCAGCTGAGATTGCATAGAATTGTCTCTAATCAAATGAAAGCAGATAACTCTGTAGTTTGAAAGTGAAACCCAGCAGCAGTTCCAATGAAAACAAATCTCATTAACTGTAACTGTTTTTTCTATTTATATTGCCTTGTTTTCTATCTGCTTGCAAATTGCTGTTTCTTTCTTCTTTTGTTGTAGTTCTAAGAAGCCAAAATGGAACTAAATGTGCTTTGATTGTATTTACAACATTATCCAAAAAGTCATTGCCTCTCATATCGTGTGGAAGGTACATGATATATTTTTTTAAAGACTCAGTTATTTGAACTTAATAGAAAGTTTGTTCTTTCACAGTATCAATACTTCTTTCATAACAAATTTGTCTGAAATGCTTTCAAAGAAAGATATCTTACAAAATTTCAAAAGAAGACGTGATTGGAGGCCTACTGAAGTGTTTCCTGGAACAATACATTTGTCAAACAAGTGTTGTTTATTAAATGCCTTTGTTACTGTATGCATTTTATTTTTAGTAATGATGAATGTGAATGTTTATAAAACTTCTTTTTTTGCCTGTAAATTGTCCTCCCAAAATGTAATACAGTCCTGCTGTGAAACACAGAACAAGATTGATGATAAGCTTTGCCCACTTGTCACTGTGAAAGTCTCAGTGAAGATGTACTTTTAAGAAGTTACATCTCACATTCCTGATACTAAAGATATCTATAATGGAATTGATAGAATGACAAATATTGGTTTAATATGCAAATTTATATCATAGCAAATAACAAAATAGCTAAACTGTTTTTCAAAGTAGCAATTGTGAATCCAAGCAAAGATGCAAGTATTCGCACACAGTATGCTTGCACACACGAAAGTGGAAATTTATGTGTTCTAATGATACCTGTGCCTGCAAAATGTTGAATATGTAAATATGCAAGTAGGTAATTTGAAAGGACAATTTCTTGTGCAGCTCAATACCTCTGATACAGGCAAGAGCTGAGGACAGCAACAGTTGTGTAGCATTAATTCATTTCTGTGAAAATAAAAAGGTTGTGTATTTGATTGACTTGTAACACTGGATACTGTATGTGCTTAATATGCATGCGAAAGCTAAAGTTTTTGTGTGCTTGTTTAAAAAATAATTCCTTCTGGACAAACTGGAATCTTTTGGATCAGGCGATGCATGAGCCACCAGTTGCTTAATGAGAAGTGTTTCATAAAAGTTATAAGGTATATTCAAATCATCATCCATGATTCTAATCAGTGAAACATACATTTCTGTAATCACCTGTATATTTTAAGGGAGAATGTATAGAGAAACGCTTATGATAAAATGTGCAGTTCATTTTTACACAAAAATTGGTTAGAAAAAAAACCACATTGTCTTGGCAGTTTGTAAGGGGAGGGATCGCATCAGAGGAAAGATGTTCAAGTTAGAATACTCTTGTGCTCTGGAAAAAGAAGGAGGAAGGGAATGGATGGAAGAGAGTAGGATAATGAATGATTGTAAGTAAATCAGGCTAGAGGTAGTAAGATCAAAACTACAGCATGGCTTCATTGGTAGTAAAGAGAAGTCTGGGAATCAAAAATACTGTAATTTTAATAGAGTGTGGAGATGATTCTTAGGCATTTGGTGCTGTTGAAAAAGAACTGATAATGAATGGAAATTTTAAAAATCTCCTAAATACTAGTACTTTTCACATTCACAGATCACAGCATTATTGACACTGGAAGGAACCTCAGCTGACTGCCTGTCCCAAAGCCCCCTCTCAAAACAGGGCCAATTACAATAGGTTGGACAGGGCTGTGTCCATTTGAGTTTTCAGTATCTCCATTGATGTTACTTTCACAACTTCCATGGGCACCCTGCTCCATTTTTTAACCAACATCACAGGGGAAAAAAAATTACTTTTTATAGTTAAATGGAATTTCCTGTGTTTCCATTTGCTCTCATAGAGAAACTGAACTAAATGCTAAACACATTAACAGTCTTAAACTGCATTTCCAATTAAAGAATGAAGAATTTCATTTTCCTGCATTGGCTTACACTGGGTTTTGAGCTAAAAAATCCTTTCTGCATTGAGCATATCCTTAGGTAGATTTTGACTATTTGAGGAAAATCTACTAAAAAAAATCAAATAACAAGCAATGGCATTACAAGTCCAGTTTTATAGTTACAAAATGTAAATCTCTTCACAGTTCTAAATTAGTGCTTGAAATAGATACTCAGACATGGAATTTGTGCATATTAGCAATATGCAGTATTTCTTCCTGAATGTGGGTATTAATGGGCTGGGAGAAGTTGCTGAAAGGGGAAGAAAATCACATTGTATTTTCACATATCAGGTTTAGTAGACTATCTAATTATAATTTGACTGTCAGCGGAAAAAGTGCTTGGGTAATCTTTTCCAATACCATAAGAAGAGAAAGGGAAAAAAAGCCAGCATTTTCTTATCTGTATTCTGGTTGCTGGAGCAGTGATGTAGCTTTGTGCTAAAATACTTTATTTTTTACCTTGTTTTACCCACTCAGAGTTTCTCATATGTAACTGCTTTTACTAGGATGATGCCATGACTGTTCAAATTCTAACAAATACCGTTATGGAATTTTGGAAGGATACATATATTGTCTATTCCTGAGAGGTTTTTCCACTGTCTTATGTCACATATTTAAAATATAGCCTTTTCCTTGACTTGAATCTGTATATCCCACAACTGTTGTCTTTACAGCAAAGCTTCTGAGTAAAGTTGCTGCTCATACAATCCAGGAGCTACAGGACATCTCTCTTGTATCGAACAAAAAAGTGTTTAAAAAGATTTACTTTCTGACATGAAAGGAAGAAAAGAGGCTAGAAAGCCACCTTAGGTTTTAGTTGAATTCTTTTATTATCAAATTCAGGTTCAGAATGATGATGTTGGCCACTAATACTTTTATTCCGAAGGGTGAAGTCACATTTCTCACTTAATTTACTTCCATACTGTAATCAACTTCATATGAAATTTCTTCACATTTTTGCAGCCCAGTATTGCTGTTTGTACAGGATTGTGCAGTTTAATCTGTTACCTAAGAGTCAATATCAAAGGTTCTTGCAGTGGTAGTTGCTCATACAAAGTCATTTTCTATACTTATCTTGGTAGCTGACAGGTCAGATGTTTTACAGACTCCACAGTATATTTTGCACTTCAACTCATTAAGACTCATGGTCAGTACGTAATTCTCCTCTAAAGTGCAGCCTGTGATGTATATATAGCAATGCATCTTGGTTAAAACCAAGATCTACCAGATCTGATGTGCCTGGAATCAATTCCAAATGCAAGGATCTATCCTGCAAAAGGTGGTGGCTTGTCATGTCACAGAAGACCTACTTAGCTTTGGAAACTATTCCCTTCCCTTGAAATTTTACATTCTGAGAACACAAACATGACTTTGACCTGTGCATTTTCAGTAGATGTAATGAACACAGGGTCTCTAAGACCTACTATTTTTCGGTAAGTAGTAAAAGAACCCACATAGCAAGAGAATGTTCTGCTACCTTTGTTTGCTGTTTGCATCATCAGTTTCAGACACTTCTGGCTTTGGCATTTGCCAGCACGCTTTATGACACAAGGTTTCAAGTCTCCAGAGCAGAGCAGCCTTATGCAGTCTCAGTTTATAAAATTTGTAATATTTTTCTCCTTTTTAGCAGAGTTTATAGTAATGGCAAAAGATATATTTTACATCAATGTAAAAACAGCACATGATCCTCTCTTTGCCTATAAATGTTTTCTTATTGCAACTGATTTGTTCAATATTAGGATGTTTTGACTGTACTCTGCCTCTGAAAAATCCCAGACACAGTAATGTACAACCTGTGCTGT
>JAOWBP010003503.1:29506715-29526221 GCA_028571105.1 Tragopan temminckii
ATGGGGCTAGGTAAGGAACTAGATGAGGTGGTTATGTCAGAACTACGGTGGAGAATGTGGTGCTGACCCAGCTTTTTCTCTGGGTGCACAACTGCCTTGGATTCAGCAAGGCTTGTTTATGCACATCAGCATTAGAGTCAGACATGGCTCCTGTTATGCCTGATGCTACTGTTTCAGAAAATATCCTAACTTATGGAGGCCTTAAATAGTTACTGAACCACTGTGAATCAAAACCCCAGAAGAAAAGGCACAGTGCAGGAGTAACCTGTTAGATAGCTGAATGTAGCATTACCTGCCAAGCTAGAGTGAATACCTATGCCCTCACAGTATAACTCCCAAAAAATCCAACAGAAGTAATGCAGGCTACACAAAATATGTACGGTTTATATTTCATTGATATATTCATTGTTATGTGTGATTAATATAAGCATCTCGTTTGAATACTGATGAGTCTGGTGAAATGCAGAGATGCATGGTATATAAAGAAGATGGTTATCAACTGCGAATCCAAATCCATAAGCTATCTAAACTGCCATAAATAAGATGGCTGCCCCTCCCTTCCACACCTGAATACTGCCAAGCTAAAACCCCAGGAGGGTTAGTAATTGCTAATATACCAACTGACTATGGTGAATGTCCTGCAGTGCAATAGCCAGGATTCAGTTCCGCCTTCCAGATGGATCTTCCTTTACTAACCAGTTCCCATCTGAAGCACGGCTGGAAGAAGCGAGGCAGTTTGCTGCACAGGTAAATCAGTGTTTCATTTTCTCAGCTAATTACTAATGCTAATTACAGATTAGCATAGCAGCAACTAGTTGAACATGGCAGAATCGTTAGCTGCTTTCCTTTTTGTTAATTTGAAGTGAGTTTTGGTTAGCAGCATTCTCCAGAACCACCAGCTGCCTTTGTACAGCTGCAGCATGGAACTTGTAATAGATATGGAAAGTTCTGCTATTCTTCATATGAAGATCATTGTAATTTTGATAAGAACTCTTGGTCAGTAGGGCAATGTATGCTCAGCTGGCAGCTCCACAGTTGTTTAGAAAGTGGAAAGTGAGCAGTTAGTTATAACTAAAATGTTTTCTTTATACTTTCACAGACGGTTGGTAATGCTTATGGCAATTTTTCTCTGGCAACAATGTTTCCCAGAAGGGAATTTACCAAAGAAGATTATGGAAAGAAATTACTGGAATTAGAGTTAGCACCCAGTGCTTCTGTAGTGCTGCTGCCGGTAGGTGTTGCTTTGGGGTTGGTTTGTTCTCCATCTAACTACAAACATCAGCTGTTACTATACAGGTGCTTCTGGTCAGCCATTATAATACTTGTTTGAATTTTGTTCTTTACTGTCTCTAAGACATATTGCAAAATTAGTATAATTTCTGTTTGGACTAATTAGGAAAGGGATTGACATAGATATTTGTTTATGGCGGAACCAAGTACGGTCTTTTCTAGTGTCTGTTGAGCTGCTTCTAAATTACATGTGAAATACTCTGCCTAAATGAGTACGGCTTTAATACCTGACAGGTTTGCTTTTGGTGTTTGTATCCAGGCAGGAAGACCTGCTACTTCTGTTGTTCAGGCTTCAGGTGGTGACCTGTGGAAGTTCTTGGGCACGATACTTTATCCTCTCCTAGCAGTTTGGAGATTTATTAGCAACTTCCTGTTTACAAGTCCACCCCCCTCAGAATCTGCTGTGAGAACAGTCCATCAGCAAGACCATTCGAATCCCTCAAACTCTAACAATGTTGAGCAAAGCAGGTAATCAAAGCTGTTTGTGGTAGCTGTCTCTAAGTACTTGCTAGAATTGTTTTAGTTTTATCTTATTGAACTGAACCATATCTACTCTTTTATACTTGTTGCTCTGTCCTTGCAGTTTCAGGCAACCACCCTTCTGTGTGGCTAAAGGATAAACTGGGGGCAGGCAAACTGCATCTCAGCCCTGATTAAGCTATCTATCTTGCTTTGTACTTGTGTGATTAAGCAAGACTTTTACTGCTTGCTTCAGTTTCCGACTACAGTGTAGGGGAAAAAAAGACAACATAGTTTTGCAGCCATTAATGAACACAGAATTCAGCTGTAACTATGAATGTGGGTTTCACTTGAACTGATACTGTCTGGAAGATAAAAATTTTGAAAATGTAAATTTTGAAGACGTGAAGTTCTCTTACGGTGTGGTTACACAAGGAACATGAACAACTGAAGTCGATCAGAGAGTTGAGGTTTTGTGTTGGAGCAGAAATCTCTTATACCAGGAGCTGTTTCACATGAAGTAGACGTGTTTCACCTCAGTGCCAGGAGAACCAAAGTTCTGTTTGTCTGACTACTAAATACCATATTTTCAGTTGGGTATTGTTTCCCAGGGAAAGAAAGGGCTGAGAAAACCTATTTTTGGGAATAAGAGAAGGAAGGATGCTCTACTTATACACTGCCTTTTGTACCCTAGGCAAACTGTCAGGAAAAGAGTAACAGAAAAACGAGGGGAAGACTTCAAAAAAGAAGGCAAAATATATAGACTGAGGACTCAAGATGATGGAGAAGATGAAAACAATACTTGGAATGGAAATTCTACACAACAAATGTAGTTTTGAGTAACTGCAGTAATGAGTCAGGCTTTTTTTTTTCTCCTTATTTGATTTAAGTCAACTAAAGCTTCTGGAGAAGTGGGGCTTCTTTCACACCAACTGAATTACTTACTTAATTCTTATCCCTACAGTGGAGTATGGAATAAAGTTACCTATTTCAGAACAATCAGCTGGGTGTAGCTGTGGCTTAAGTCAAGAGTTGAAAAGATTGAAAATCTCCATCAGCTTTCATAATCATTACCCTACTGCCATTAGTAAGGCACTTTTTAATCTTTAAATATTCTGCTACATAAATTTAAGCGCCAGGTATTAATATAAAGGCCATAGTAGGGAATGACTGATTTAAAATGAGGGTGTCAGAAGCACTATAAGTAGCAAATCAGGTAACTAATTTATGTTTAACTTTTTTCTTGCTTCTGCAACTGCAAGCAAAACCTTGTAGTTTTTAATTCCCCAAGCACTCAATAAACTATTTTCCAGAAAACATAGCTGTCTCTTCTTGTAACATTCCTGTGAGGTACATAGTCACAAAGAAGCAAGCAGCTAGGCTTACATGGTAAGATTTAAAATACAAGTCATAGTTGTTTCAGTTTACATGACCTTACTGGGGAGTTCCTGTTGAAATCTGGTAAAAGCAGTATGAAAGTTTTTAGTGTCTGAAAAGGTGGTACGGGAGAAAAACACCTTCTTTGTCACATCAAGTGGAAATGTTGAGAAGAGAGACTGCAATACAAGAGTGCGGAAGCTTTTATTTTGAAGGTGAAGATGCGGCTTTCACACATGAAGAATGTTGACTTTCCTTCTTCCCCAGGTATTGTGCATTTGTATTTTTTACAGTTACAGGTGTTCAGTGCTGCTACAGACTTTGTAAAGGAATTTCAGCAAGTATTGCACTGCTCAAATGTAAAGGCTTAGTACTATTATTTTTGTTAAAAAATAATTCATGATAAAATTAAGAAAATACTATAGATGAAATAAAGGAAGGGGGACGGGGGAGGAACCTCCACAGTAGCTGCAATAGAACAGTACATTCTCCTATACCTGTTTGTGCCAGTGTTGGCACTAGCTTGTCTTCAAAAGATTAAGCAGCAGCAGAGCTTCGTGGGATGCTCTCAGCTCCCTTGGAAAGACAAGCAGGATCCAGGGGAAGATCATGAAGGAGTGTAGATGAAGGTTTAGGCTCAGAATCCTTACACAACTTGGAACAGTCAATTTTAATTTTGACTTGAAAAAAATTATCAATAGTAGCTGGAAAAAATTAGTGTTTTTTACTGCATATTTTAAGCAAACAGCAAGATTGGAAATCACCTCCAAGGCAAGATACTGAGTTGCAGCAGTATAAGCCCTAGGTATCTTTTCAGTGCTATAGGGTATAGTTCAGTAGGCTTTCTTTGTTAAGAAAAAAAAAAAAAGCATTTTAGCAAGTAGAAATACTGTTTCAATCTCTTCGACATATTCAAATGAATTAAATTTTACATTTTACTAAGTTCCATGGATGATTGCTTATGAGATCTTTTGGATAATGTTCCATATTTATATGAAATAAGTGCCAGGCCCAGTGCTCCAATTCCAGAAAGAGCAAAAAGCACATACAGTGCTATTTCTGCACTGTGTGATGTTAAATCTAATCCCAGAAAGCGCACACTGTCAGCCAGTCCCGGTGTGGTGTCTGGTATCGCTGTTCATGAGAAAACAATAAGAAATAGTTAGTACATGGCTTGTCAGGAACATTTTCCTGTGTATGTGTGCATCACTTCTTCCTCACTCTGCAGGGCTTTTTAGTGTGGCTCTTCAGTGCTCTGGCAGTAGCTGTGGGTCTCTGGGAATTGACACAGCTCTAGCTCAGAGTAATGGTATAGCTGAGGGCTTATAGTGAGCTCCTGGGGCTGGAAGAGAGACAAGTATTTCCTGATATCCACTGCTGATAGAAAATGTCCTTTTAAACACCCAAACTGAAGTGGTTGCTGCTCAGTTAATATACTTAGTCCAGAGATCACAAGACAAAAAAGAATATTTCTGAAGTCTTAGAAAGTAGTCAAAATTGTTTCTAAGAAAAATGTAGTGCAGAAGTGCTGAATGGGCGGGATGTGGAAAACAGTAGAATGCAGTAAATTTTTTTGTCTGTTTTGAGGACAGATGCTTAGCTAGGTGTTAGCATAAAATCTTAAGTTATTCTGGTTTTAGAAACAGAAATGACAATGTTCTGCATGAATGTCTTCGTTAATAAAGATTGGTGCTCAGGCAGTTTGCTACCCCAGCTCTTTAAAAGAATACTGGAGAAAACAGTCTTTTAGGATGAGACATTATGGAAGTGCAATTTCTGCTGCACCACTTACCTTCAGTTTCCAGACAGGGATGTGGGCCTGTTGCAGGATCTGGAAAACCATTGCAGCTGATGATCTGTGAGTAGTACCTGGTGGATTCCTTGGGGAGCCGTGGCAATGTGGGGTCTGTGTAATTCACATAGTAGAACCCAAACCTTTCATCAAAGCCCACTGCCCACTCAAAGTTGTCCATCAGCGTCCATGCCGTGTAGCCGCGCAGGTCAACACCATCAAGCACGACAGCTGTTAGCAGGAGCAGACATAGCAGGTTAGTTGAGCAGTCAGGTGACAGGAGTCAGCAGTAGGCCAGCAGTGGTGCAAACAGGGCACTACAGAAGTGCACGCTGAGTGCAGTGCAGTTACTGCCACATTTGTCTCACCATCTCCCTGTCCCTACCACTCGTGTTGCTACAGCTAGTAATGAGCCAGGGCAGTTGGCAACTACTGCTGCTTTTTGCTCCAAAAATCAAAGCTTTCATTCAAGAAGTGAAGGTTTAACAGAGAACAATGAGTATTTAAGTGTGTTTATGGGGCCTGTGCTACTCAAACAAAGTAACAAGCACTTGAACAGTTGGCAGTCAGCTCACTCTAAGGCAGACAAACAAGCTTAACCGCTGCTGTAACCAAAACAAGGGTTCTTCTGTGTACCTGTTGTGGAAAAGGTACAGCAGTAGTTAGGACTTCCTAGTTTAACCACTAACCCATCAGGTAATGGAACCTTCTCTTGCCAGATGCAGCTATAAGGAAGCTGCCCTTATCCTCCTTCTGTTAAACCCATGGCTAAACCCATGGTTTGTTCTTCCTTTGGATCATCGTTCCCTGCAAAAAGTTTTGGCCAGCAATGACCAGTTTCTGCAAAAATCTGAAGTCTTTCAACATGGCTGCAGAGTAAACATGTATAATTCACAAACATGGTGCCAGTGATCTGTCAGCTCCTTACAACTTGCTTTGCTCAGCAGCATCTCCCAACATGACTGACACGTGCAGCTTTAGATAATCATTCTTACCTTTCAGCGCTTCGTTAATGTAGTTCCGATGGTAATGTATTCGCCAAGTGTCATTGAAATCTGTGGCTCCCCTTTCTGATATCCCATTTTCAGTCACATAAATAGGAGGGTTGTTGTACTCTTCCTTTATCCACCTCAGGAGCTTTCGGAAGCCAAAGGGTGTCACCTTTAGCCAGAAGGAACCAGAGTTCAGCCAGCTGCGGTCGGTTACTGAAGCAACACCCCTGCAGAGGAGGACACACTGATTACAGCACAGCCCCGTGCCTGGCTCTGCGTTACTGCTCAGCTGGGAAATCTGACACCGAGCTCTGTAGAAAAGTGCACCTAGGTGCAAGCTGTGGAAAACACCGAGCTTGGGGGAGGTGAAGAGCTGCTGGTGTTCACAAACCTGCAAAAACACTTCTCATATTTTGTTTTAAAGTTATATTCTGCCTGTAGATAAAAAGCTTCACTTAATGTAAATTTAACTATGAAGTGATTTAGCTGTTTGGCTTTAAACTTAATGAAGTTTACCCAGTGTGGGGAGGGAACCAACAACTGTTTAAACAGCAAATGGAGTAGTAGTATCTGTAACCAGGGCACTCTCCCACTTCAAACTACAGACTGGATGCA
The DNA here is from genome assembly GCA_028571105.1 of Tragopan temminckii. Lineage (NCBI taxonomy): Eukaryota > Metazoa > Chordata > Aves > Galliformes > Phasianidae > Tragopan > Tragopan temminckii. Next base: position 29,513,241 of record JAOWBP010003503.1, read on the forward strand.
GGAAAAATGATAAATGCAGCTGATACCAAATGGTTGCGAGACTGATTCCTTCACTCTTTAGATGTTCTAATTTTCCTCATTCTGTCTTAACAATTCATTTTTTAATCAGGTCATAATAAGATAGCTGGCCTATTCTGAACACAGCATCACAGGTATTGTCTGGGGCTATTTTCCCTAGTACTGGTTATAACAGCTTAATATGAATGTCTCGTGGCTTTATTTGCTATTTATTTGCTATTAGTTTACATTGCTCAGTTGGCCCAAGCTTCTAAGTGTGCATATTTTACTTGACCAATAATTTACAGTCATATCTTACCTGTCAGAATCATACGATAGAATACCAGTAGAATACTCATACTTGTATGTTAAAACTGTAGTATAATGATTTAGACCAAAGTAGTCGTATGTGCCTTTAATTCTTTGCTTTTCACTTTCTGTAAATTCTGGAAGTCTGCAACAGAAAACAAAAAGGCATAAAGCCATCAAATGCAATAAGCACAAGAGAAGGTACTGTGATCTTTCTAGAGGACCATTGGAAAAATCCCATCAATTTGTTATTAAAGCACAGACAGGGTAAAAAAAAACAAGCTTTCTTTATATGTGCGTAGAAAGAGAGAAAAAAGGAAAAAATATTCTTAGCAGAACATTGGTAATGTGATAGATTTAAAAGTAATGACAAAGACAAATAAATATAATTCAGAGGTGCAAATGAGTCTCAATGCTTGAGTTCAGTACATCATTTTAAGAACATTTAAAATATGTTTGCCCCAGGCAGGCAAAGCACTACATATAGTGCATAATATTTATTATATCACTCTGAACAGCCAACATGCTATCACCAGGGTAGAAGCTTGGAGAAATCTCTTTTATATTAGTAAACTTAATTTGCAAGAAAGGTAAAGAGAGAAAAAACATACAATAGTTTTTCTGTGAGACTACACTAAGATTTTTATAGTACCATTTCAACAGAATTCTTCCTACTTAACAGCTTATCAGAAAAGCATATTTTAGCTCAGCAAGTAGAAGAAAAGCAAGTTTGTGCCTATACTCTTACCGGGAGCTGCTCAGACCCTGGGCCAGGCTGCGTTCCCGAATCCTTGTTTTCATCACTTCATTATAATCACCGTTTTTGAAAATGGGATGAGCAAACCAACCTATAAGAAACTAACCCAGGAAATAAGGGGAAGGATGAATTATGGATTAAAACAAGGATTTAACCGTTCCTCCCCATAGGCTGCTTTATTACGGCAGCAAATTTAACGAGCAACCTAGAGAGCTGTGACCAGATTCTTCCCTACCTGCAAGTATTGTCTGGCAGCATCAAAATCCTCCTGTTTGTGTGGGTTCCTTGGTTCAGCCCAGTCAGAGTTGATGGTGATAGAGATCAGCCCTCCTTGTTTTGCACGGTAGGTCTCATTGTAGAGGTGCCAGGCTTCTGCATGGGCCTTGATTAGGTTGTGCCCCACCACATAGGGGGCTCGCCCAGGTCTAACAGAGATACCTGCAGGAACAGCACAGGCACTGCAGCAGCAATTCATAGCTCCATTCTGCTTCTTCCCAGCTTAACATCCAGGACATGCAGAGCTGCCCACTAATAAATGAACAAGCATGCAGTACGTGGTGCCTTTGAGCCCAGCCATGGGCTGAGATGCATGCGACAGCAGGTCTGCTGAAGGCACAGCTGTCATGGGCAGGCTGTGGGGAACCCACATCACCCCCCTGTCCATGCTCTGCTGTCAGCACAGAGAGCAGAAAGCTGTGTGTTCAGGCCAGCTCCTGCCCCTTCCCTTCTCAAAAATTGTGCTCAGCAGTCTTACCTGGAGCAGCTGTGCCGAAGCCATACCCAAGATATGCAGTGTTGTAGGGTTCATTGAGGGTTATCCAAAATTTCACTTTGTCTCCCAGTCTCTGGAAAAGGAGCTCGGCATATTCCTTAAACCTCTGAACTATGGTATCATTCTCCCACCCACCGATGTCCTGCAGTGCCTGCGGGAGGTCCCAGTGATAGAGAGTGACCTGTGGGGAATGACAATGAGAGAAAGGACTCAGCTGGTCACTGATTCACTTTCAGAATGAAGGATGAGAGAACAGCCTTGTTTGCAGGCATAAGCCCAACTCCATCTGCAGTTTTCTAACAGGCACATACAAATCTGCAGTAACCTGAGTGCCCTCTGTCCTGTAATGGTTTGAGGCCATAGCGATCACTTGCATACTCTGATAAATGCCACTCTGCCAGGGTTCCAGTTCCTTTAGTATGAGGGGAAATGACTCAAACTCTAGGGCCTGCCCAGCTGTCAAGATGAGTCTCTCACATTCAGTCATACTAAAGCCCACAATAATCATATGACAGTGAGAATTCAAGTCAATAAAGAACAGCTGCAGCTACACTGATTCTCAGATGAAGTACAGTCCAGTATAACACCTGTTCTTGAGGGATCTTGAACAGCCTGGGAATTTGTAAGGACAAAGAACTTCCCAATAATCCCAATAAGGAACCACACAGGCAAATCTGAAAGTGAGGATCTGATCTTTCAACATCAGGATAATTCTCAACCCCTGCACTCTGTTGGATTTCCAGTCCATTTTTACAGTTACCTGAGGCGTAATATTGGCTGCCAGAAGAGCATCAATTAGCCTTTCATAGTAGTTCAATCCCATTTCATTGACGTATCTGGTGGTCCCATCTGGGAGAACACGTGACCAGGAGATTGAAAAGCGATAGTGAGACACCTTGAGGCGTTTCAGCATTTCCACATCCTCCTCAATCTTGTGGTAGCTGTCACAAGCTACATCTCCATTATCATCATTGCTGATTTTCAAAGGAGTGTGAGCGTATTTGTCCCAAATGCTAAGTCCTTTCCCATCTGCTCTCCATGCTCCCTCAATCTGTAAATGAAGATGGGGAAGGGAAGGGAGAAATCATCAGTAAACTTCAAATTGACATCTTGGCCTAGGAAAGAATTCTGCCCATCAGATTTTGTGGCACCACATAACATTTTCACTTATCAGCGTAAGCCTTGAAACAGCATCATTTTTTGCTGTACTAAACTGGTAATGTCTCTTGGGCCACAAGGCATAGAAGTATTGGCAAAGTACAGTGTCAAAGGAAAAGTATCGTTTCCCTTCAACCTGCTGCTCAATGTTTGCTTCCCCTTGCGAAATCTATGCTGCTGTCTCAATTTCCGTGGTATAACCATGCCATTATAAGGCAGATGTTACAGTAACCCTCAATTACCATAAAACCTAATGTAAAAGCTGTGTCTCAACCAAAACGAATTAACTGTCCATGAGTGTTTGAAGAGTCAGTCTTTGTTTCCTAACCTGATATGCAGCTGTTGCTACACTCCAACAAAAGTTCTCTGGAAACTCCCCATATAAAAATTCATCTTCTTTTGGCAACGGAATACCATTATTGCGAATGATTTCTGCATAGTACACAGCCGAGCGCCTTGGGGTTCTTGGCCTGTTGGGATCATCAAAATCAACCTCGTGCAATCCAAATCTTGGCTCATAACCATTCAACCATTCAAAGAAATCCATAAAAGACCAAGCATTGTATCCTCTCAGATTAACACCATCCAGCTTGTAAGCTGAAAGACAATAGGAGAGCATCAGTGATGTTTCACACATTTAACAAACCACAAGGAATTCACTTGCAAACACATACACACTTTTAGCTTCATCATGCTATCTCTAAACAAGAAAGACCATGAGGGACTTCACATCTGGAAGATACAGAATACAAATGGCTATACAAAGGAGATCATAAAAAAACACACTGTGTTTATACTGCACTCAGAATATTAAAAGAACAGCAGAAGATACTTTTAAAAACTACAACTCAGAGGAAAATTGTGACAAGAATCTAGAGGGCAGATATACAACACAAAATAAAAGCAAACATTTGTACCTTTTAAAGCTTCATCTATGTATGTTTTGTAGTAAAGTATCCTGGTGTGGTCATCAACATCCGATTCGGTCTTTAGCCCCACTCCGTTCTCAATGATGTACGTTGGGGGATTTCCATACTCTTCTTTGACCCAGTTCAGCAGCCTCCTCAGCCCCCAGGCCACAGCCCGATGGTCAGCAAGAGCCGAGGTAGGCCAGGAGCTGTCAACATCTGTTGATATTTCCTGGTCATACTCATAAGAGAAGGGATTCAGACGGGTTGTTGCATGGGTTACAAGTTTGGCAGTGTAGGTGTTGAAACAGAAAACATCCGCTGTGCCCCTGATGTACTCGCGCTCTTCAGCTGTGAAAACTGGTAGGCGGGATGACGGCAGGTTTTGGAGCTCACTCCTGTTCCCGACTTTCCATTTCATGACCTCAGGGTAGTCCCCATTTTTGAAAACTGGATGTGCAAACCACCCCACCAAAAACTGCATGTACCTGTCTGCAGCTTCTAGGTCCCTGGGGTTGCTTGGTGTCTTTGGCTCAATCCAATCAATATTGAGACACAGAGAAATGACTCCTCCCTGACTCGCTCTGTATTTGTCATCGTATGTGTGGTAGACTCTGGCGTGAGCTTTCAGTAAGGTATGTGCCACTTCATAGGGAGCACCACCAGGATTATTGACATTGGGTGGAAATTCCCCTATCCCATAGCTAACCCAAGCAATAACTTGGGGTTCATTGAATGTAAGCCAGAACTTCACCCTGTCTCCAAAGGTCTGGAAACAGAAGTCTGCAAAACTATCAAACAGTTCAATGAGCTCACTGTTCTCCCAGCCACCAATGTCCTGGAGAGCTTGTGGCAGGTCCCAGTGGTACAGAGTGACAATTGGAGTGATGTTGTTTGCAACCAGTCCATCAATGAGGCGGTTATAGTAATCAACACCATGGCTGTTTATTGAATTGTTCCTTCCGTTGGGAAAAATTCGAGGCCAGGACAGAGAGAAACGATAGTTCTTCACCCCTAAGGCTCTCAGCAGGTAAATGTCTTCCTCTACCTTGTTGTAGCTATTGCAAGCTATATCTCCGGTGTCATTGTTTTTTATGTTTCCTGGTACATGGGTAAAGTTATCCCAAACACTGGGTCCTTTGCCATCCGCATCCCAACCTCCCTCAATCTGGTATGCAGAAGATGACACACCCCATGTAAAGTCCTCTGGGAACGTCCCATAAAAGTACATGTCTCTTTCAAAGTCTGTTTGGGATGAAAACTTCTGCCAGACAACCGTTGACTTGGAGGGAACTTCTGATGCTGGTAGACTCGGCAACTTTGATGGCGTGGGTAGGCCAAATACCACCGACGCAGAATTTCTGTCTGAGACATTGGATGGGAAACCATTGTTTTCAATAACACTGGAATAGAAGTAAGCACTTGCCTTGGGAGTCCTTGGTCTGTTGCTATCTTCAAAATTCACGTGATGTAGCCCAAATTTTAGGCTGTAGCCCCCTGGCCCTTCAAAGCCATCAACCAGGGATCGAGCAATGTATGACTGAACATCAACTGCGTCTAGTTTTACCGCTGTCACAGAAACAGTACAAGACTCTGTTAGTCACTTGAACATTTTCTGAATGCAGCAAAGCACAACACAAGAACACAGCTGAGGATAACAACAGGGTGACAGCCAAACATCTACGAATTGTGTTTAGGTAAAAGAAAACAAAACAATTAAAGTATTTGGCAAGAAGAGCTGTGATCACTATAATAGGAGCCAGTCAAACACTTAGTGATAAAAACGCATTGGAAAATAAGCATTTGAGTGAAGCCCACTTGCGCCATGGGTATTTCCTTCCCTATGTTCTAGTTTTCAAGAACAACTCATCAGCTTAAGTATACAGTGCTCTTTTATATTTACCACTATAGTTAAACTGAAACATGTTATTTATGTAGTGCTTGTCTAGCACAGAAGAATTCCTTTCTGCAGAACACAATACTCAGTATCATCAGAGACAAGTCTAGCATCCTTCCTTGCCTTGCACTCTCTTTTATTCCAGAAAAGTTCACTTTCCATATACAGTCCATCTTCCTTTTGCAGAGGCAAAACAGCAGTGCTAAATACTGTTCTCTGCAGCTCTTCTATCAGCATGTTGAGAACTAGGTCAACAGGATCAAAAGCTGTACAGTGATCATCAACATAATTAATACTTTATATTCAGTATAATGAAGTTTTTGTGATGCTATTGATTTGCGTATCTGAAGAAAATATACTAAAATATCTATTTGAAATCTCAAACCTCTATATTTGTCTAGGACTTCAGTTACCAGTATTGTTTTTTGTAAAGCTGATACACAGTTTGCAAAGATAAAGGCACACATTGAATCTTTCTCAAAATAATTGAGATACAAATATCTCCCTAAAAATTCTAACTTGCAATGGTGCAGGATGCTATCAGTTAGACCTACCACATCAGTTAAGACATCATTCAGTCCCATCTATGAGATCTCTGCAGGTAAGAACCTGCCTTTAGCCAAATTTTCGTCAGAGGTACTGAAGCAGGTAAACACTGTTTTCACTGAGAGACTGGCTTTAGGTTATATTTGTACCTATGAAAAACCTCTTTCAGTGCCTAGACAGAATGGAGAGCTCCATACCCGGTCACCAGATAGGCTGGAATTTATGACACCGTACATAAGAGGTGGCCCACCTCATATTACTATACAAATGGTGATGTTTTAAAGCTAATCAGTGTGGAAGTGACAGAATAACTAGTTGCCATCATTTTAATTAAAAAAAAAATAATAATAATACCTTTTAGAGCCTCATTGATGTATCGGCGGAAATAATCCACTCGCAGAGTGTCATTAATAAGATCCCCGGTGGCTTCTGTTGGCACACCATTTCCTGCTATGTAAATTGGGATGTTTGCCCCTGTATATTCCTGGGACACATACTTCAGCAGCCTTCTTAATCCCCACGGGACCACATGGATTGAAGAAGAGGCAGTCTTTGGCCACAAAGGATCTACGTGCAAAGAGAAGTTCCCAATGCTTTCGTATCCAGGTGTGCAGGTGCCATTAGTCACGGCACTAACCAGGTGGGAAGTGTAATGGGAAAGGCCAAAAAAATCTGCCGTTCCTTTCACCCAAGTTTTCTCCTCCTCCGTAAACACAGGCAGCTGTGCAACTGTTGTGGAGCACTGCTGGTTCACTTCCTGGATCTGAGCCTTCAGGATATCTGGGTAGTCACCGTTAACAAATACAGGGTGAGCAAACCAGCCAAGCATGAACTGCAGGTACCTCTCTGATGCCTTCACGTCCTCAGAGTTGGTTGGAGTCTGGGGTTCAGCCCAATCCGAGTTCAGCACCAGCCCTACCCTTCCCTGCTGCTGAGAACGATATCTGTCATTATACAGGTGCCAGACCTTAGCATGAGCCTTGAGAATTGTGTGAGCCACCTGGGGGCAGAAAGCAGAGGAATACGTGTCTCACTGCTTTGTGCAGCATTGCATTAACACTGCCTTGTGAGAAAGACATCTCCATGTGAAACAAGAAAACTTGACAAAACAAATAATCCTAGCTAGAGAGTACAGCAGGGTTTGGAGTAAGTATAAGAATCTGGCTGATTTCATAACAGAAAATAAAATCTAGCATCCATTAATTAATTAATTAATACATGTTCTTGGGAGTGTCATAAGTCCAGCAAGCAAACAACTATCTCAGATGCCTTATTAGGCTTAAGCATAGTTAAAATTTGCAGAATCTGAGGAACACAACAATGGCAGCTGTAGGATCCTATGTCCCTACCTTGTAAGATGCTATTCCTGGATCGGTGATTCCTGGAGGATGCTCTCCGGTGCCATAGCCAGCATAGCTGATAACCCAAGGCTCATGGAACGTAACCCAAAACTTGACCCTATCCCCAAAAGTGGCAAAGCAGAAGTCTGCGTAATTTGCAAAAGCATCGATGATACTGTCATTCTGCCAGCCACCAAGAACCTGAAGAGCCTGTGGGAGGTCCCAGTGGAAAAGAGTCACCATGGGCTCAATGTTAGCCTCTAGCAACCTGTCAATTAATTGGTTATAATAATCCACACCCTTGCTGCTGATAGTTTCATTGGTGCCAGCAGGGAAAATTCTAGGCCAGGATATAGAAAACTTGTACAGCTGGGGATGAAGACCTCTAAGCAAATAAACATCATAGCTGGTTTTATGGTAGCTGTCACATGCCACATCTGTTGTTTGGTTCATGTAGACATGACCTTCGTGCCCAAACTGATCCCAGATGCTCTCTCCTTTCCCATCCTCTGCCCAGGCTCCTTCAATATTAAAGGCACCTGTGGACGTGCCCCAGAGGAAACCACTTGGGAAAACATCTTGCAGGAAAGTATCCCTCTCCAATTCAGGCTGGTTAGCAAACATTTCCCAAACTGTTTGATAGGAGGAGCGAGGGGCAGCAATTGGATTCTCTTGTAGAGTATATGTTTTGCTGAAAATAGAATAAAAAAGAGTTACAACCTCAAGGTGGATGCCAGTGCCACAGAATTTGCAGACAAGGAGCATAAATAATTATTTGCTTCTCATTCAGCTCACATATGCCAGTTAGGGAACAGCCCCTTTGTCATCCAATCAATCCAACCTTCTGTCATCCAGCTGGCAGATGAAGGAGAAGTGCAATAAACTAACTGCAGAGCACCTCAAGTGCTATGTATCTCATGCAGTTCTCAGCAGATAGATTTTCAAAATTCATTAAACTAGGTCAAAGACACAAACAAAATCCTTGCAGTGTGCAGCAATCTCACACACTCACAAGTCTTCACAGGATGAGCTAAAACCAATCAATCCTGCTTCACTAGTCCTTAGCTTCTTTCTGTGCAATGACATTTTCTACAACTCTGTAGGCACAATTGGTTTCTCACATAGGACAGTTAATTTTATACACATATATATAAAATATATAAATTTATATATAGTATATAGATGAAAAAAAGAACAGCATGCTTGGAATATATACCTACTATTACTGTCTTGAAGGTGCAATCTGGGTAACTAGGGATGAAGGAGAGACAGTTACAATTCCTGAAATAGTAGGCTAGGAGACTGCCTGTAACAGCAAGAGACTGGACTCAGCAGAAAGGCATTCCCCTACATTCCTTTATGCAGCTAACAGCGATTTCACCACTAGAACTGTCTTATGCCTGCCTAGCATACTTGTTTCTAAAGGATACCAATTTATTACAGTATCCAATGTAAGGAAAAAGAACTGTACCTTAAAACATGAGATGAGAAGTCCAAGAATTCATTCACATCGTATCCAATTGTACGTGCCTTCTCTTTATTAATAGCTGAAAACAAACAATAGATGGGCTTAGTCACAAATTAAATGTCACAGACTGTATGACATTACTCATACGTACAATTACATCTTTTGAAACAAGGCTTTTTTTTTCCTTTTTCAAATAATTAATGGCTATTTTTCTCAGATTTAGTATGTTGTGTTGTTTTTTTTCCCCAAGAATACAAAAAAAAAAAAAACCAAAAAACAAAACAAAAAAAACCTGTAAGATTATTTTACCTAATAGCAATGGCCTGGAGAGGACAACTACATAATTTCCCATTCAGAGCCTAGCTACAGAACTCTTCTTCTTCTCCAAACATGTCACTTACCAGTGACAATGGCAGCTACTGGTATGAATGGATTCTCTTCCAAGAAATCACAGTCAAGGAACTTTAGACTAAAGAGCAACACTTCTATGTCCTTCCAGATATTCTGCAAAACAAGAATTCAGAGATTTCTATTTTTAAAGATATTTATTGGTTTTCCAAAGATGATGTGTGGGAAGTTCCCACTTCTTGCTCTACACTTCTGGCTAGGCCATCACCCTCTGATTTAGAGGGAATAAGTATCCTGCTAAAGATACACAAAGCAAAATTGTTAAGAGCCTGTCATACTTCTTTTCAGGCTAGTATTGCCTACGCAATCTCTGTGATCAACTCTGCAGACACGTGGACCTACGTTCTGAAGGACTTACAACAGTAACTTAATTGTCTATTACTACAAATTTTCTATTACTTCAAATCCACAGTGTGAGAACCCCTCTAAGTTACTTTTTTGCAAAAGAAGCTGTTACAGATGGTTTACAAAGTTCAGTGGAATTCTAAGAACAATGATGGATTTATTCTACCTGCTCTACCCTATCTCTAGAATTTTAACTCCACATCTGTGAAGTTCTGTGATCATTTTCACACTGTGCATAATGTTACCTGGAATTCACTCATTTTCAGGTAGAAATCTGTTTCATTTCCACACCAGTACTGAAGGCTAAGAGACAGGAAGTCTACTGAATCCTAGAAACAAGAAAGGGAAAATGATCATCCTATTGGAAAATTATTGCAGGCATTCTGTTCAAAATATACAAAGTTGCTAAATGTTTGATAAAGGCACTGTTGGAGTAAGAAGCCAGAAAGCTACATGGAACCCTGGAAAATATGAGTACAACTGTACTCATGATGCATTTTGTATGAGAAGATGCATTTTGCGTCTTTCCTTCTAAACAAAGCTAAATTTTAGAAGCACTAGAGTTTAAAAAATCATTGTAATATTTTATGCATTTAATATTCCTGATTTACAACTGATTATTTAAATTAGCAAGGCTGAAGAGTCTCTGATTAATCAGATAGAGAAACCTTTGTCACCGTATGACTCAGGGTGGCCTTACCAATAATCCTTTGGGGAAAGTCCACTTCAGAAATCTTTAGTCATTGCACACTACAAATGTTACTTTACTAAAAGTCCACAAGTTCAAAGGAATAGATAGTATTCTTTTATTAAACCAGTTGTTGAAGCTGGGATTGAACAAACAAACTGATAAGCTTTCCATTTATTTTTCAGTCCAAGAGTTTCTTCTAGTTTAGTCAGCTCATTTAGTACATCTTTCCTCCTCCTACAAACCACACCTTGCCTATATCCTTGAAATGTCACACTTGCATCATTATTTGTCTTATCATTAAATTTGGAAGGACTGTGAACACGAGTCAAACACCTGCACTATCATTTGTTCACTGCATCCCACATCAACGTGCTCTAGGCAAAAAGAACAACTAATGAGGGGTTTGGTCTTTACAGAAGGGATGTCATCATCTGTGTAGAGATTAGTCACACTGTGCCATCTCTGTTCTAGACCACTTTTAGCATAGCTCAGGCTGTGCTTTAACACATTAAATAGTTTTTTTTTTTTTTTTTAAATAGTAGTTATTTTAAATAAAGTAATTTTTATTTGGTTGTGCATTAAATAGACTTGCAAATAAAAAAAACAGTGGGTACAGTTTTTGCAGACACCTTGGTATTTAAGCATGTATTATGGCTAAAATTGCCAAATATATGAGAGAAAATATGTTTCTGTGTTTTTAAATCAGTGCTTACTAGCCAAAAAAGGATGTTGAAGTAATCTTTAAAATCAGGGAGCTTCACATAATTGAGATAATCAAAAAGTAAAATGTACCACATTGGACAACTAAACTTCTGTATACCTTGCAATACATCACCTAATCCTCTGCATAAAAATCAGGAAAAACAAAATCAAATTTAAATGGGAAATAATTGTCGTTAAGGTGTTACCTGAAGAGAAACTGAAAGCAACTCAGATGAAGTCCCATCCAAGATAAGATCCATTCCTAAAGCAATGGACAGCTTTCCACCTTGGAAAACAAAACAAAAGAAAAGCACAGTCTATCAGTAGTGAAGGAAATGGAAAAAAAATATCAGTTCACTGTAGATCTTCTATAATCAAGTAAGACATATAATTTAAAAGCATTTTTTATTATCAAGATACTTTATCTTAAAAGTAACCATCTTGCTTCACAAATGTTTTTTTTCTTTTTTATGTTGTCAGTACATTTCACTTCCAGTAAATGACAGATGCCATTTTAAAGCATGGCCAGTTTTGTTTCATTGGATTTTATAAGTACACTTTCAAAGTTTTTCACCCTTGGGTAGAAAGCTGGTAGATAAATTGGACCAGATTCTTCAGATCTGGACTTTTAAAGATGTATTCCTTGGGAAATATCTTAATTAAAAAGCCAACTCCCATCATGCTGAAGACGGATAGCCACTTTGTTGGATGGCAAAATTTTCCCCTCCTTAGAATTGAACAGTGGCAATTGCAATTTCAATTATTAGTGACACTGAAATATGTAATAAGACTTTGAAAATGAGGTGATTAATCAGGAATTAAGGATTTTTCCTAGACAATACATTTAAGGTTTGATATATAAACAGTACAAGACTACTGTTATTCTAGGGTACCAACTGGTTTTTAATAAGGACCCTCAACAAGCACATAGATGAGTCCTTAAGAGACAAAGCAGATACAACATCTGTATTTAACATCTGTTTTTGAAGTACTAGTTTCTGTTGCTGAAATTAACCTGAGGCGTCTTAATGCTTAAAAAGAATATACATCAGTATACACACAGAGATACTTGCCTATGTTCTCCCCAACTACTTTGGCTGTCATTTTAAGTAAAATGCCATTACTAGTAATTGAAGAACAATTATCAAAATAAGATGTTTGAAGAAATCCATTACTCAAATATTTCTAAGTAATTCTGAAAGCATTGCTAACAGATTCACAGAGATCACATGTAACGAATTGTGAGAAGGTCATATAAAAAATCCTTCCCCCTATTCTTACCTGACACAGAGTATTTCTCATGGTAAACACTATAAGCTCTTTCATGAGCAGCAGCCAGGGCCTGGACACGGACCTGTGGGTCACTGTAAGGCAGGCTTCCCAGGAGCTCAGGCAGGTCACTGAAGGTGAGCCACATATCAGCCAGGCCTCCAAAAACATAGAAACTGAACTCTGCATAGTCCACAAAAAGGTCAGCAAAAGAGCTCGCCTTCCTGCCTACAGCCACACTGTCAGGAACACCCCTGTGATGGAGAACTACCACTGGCCTGAGGTCTGCAGCAACCAGCATTTTGAGCAGCTCCTGGTAGCATCGCACTTGAGCTTCATCTGGTTTCTTGGCATCCCCATCAGGAAGAATGCGCGCCCATGGCAGGAAGACTTTGTAATGTGTTACCCCAATCT
>JAOWBP010003503.1:29526321-29541248 GCA_028571105.1 Tragopan temminckii
CCCAATCTCACGGAGGTGGGAGAAGTACTGGGGCAGTTGGGAAATCACAGTATCTTGCTGACAGAAGTCATCATGGGCTTCAGACACAGTAGGATCCAAAGCTTCTTTGGGTAGAACGTGGCTCTGCAGATGCAATCTGTGTTCTAATGTGGTAGGCAGAGGTCCAGCAATGGCAATTAAGTTCTGAGCTAATTTCCCATCTATCCCAAAGCTAGGAGAGACTAACAAGAAAAAGACAACTGTCTTACAAACCAGCTCCATTTCTGGACCTGGCTCAGAAACACTGTGTCCACACTATTTATATTATAGTAGGAGTAATATTTAACTGTAGTTATCTGTTACGCAGATAAGTGCTCCCAGAAACAGCTGACACTCAAATGATAACAAATCAGAACTTTCAATTGATAGATGAACAAACGAATAGATGTTCTGGATGCAAAAGGTAACAAAAGCAAAATCACCTGCTTGGCTGGGGCTGGGTGACACCAGTGCCTCAGCTGAGCAGGAAGGTGAGGAGGCACATTTGTACTATAATTCTTGGGTACATGAAGGAAATCTAAGAAGGCAGCATCTTATCTCCATTTGGAAAAGTTGTTGTTACATGAATTCAAGAAGCAGTAACAGTGCGTGTCCCCACGCTAATAACAATATTATTTTATTGCTTTCCAAAGTACTCTTTCCTTCAGCCTTGAGAATACTTTATCTGTCAGTAGGGTGAGTGCATAGAGATCTCTTACCCAAATTGCTGCAACAAGGAGATAACTTCACTGTTCCACATGCAAATACAGCAAAATTGAAGAGTTGAGATCGTGTTATTGAGAACCACCGCCTGTGCTGCCTAAACGCAGAACACATTTAAATTAACTAAACAAAATTCTACATAACTATATTGAAACTATACTGAAAAGCCAGTTGTCTCCCACTTTACCTCCCTTAAAAGCTAGTTTTTGTTTAAAACATAGGTGGAATCATCTGGGCAATTTATCGCTCTGTCAAGAAATATTTTCATTATTTAAATTATAGTAGAAACTGTCTCTAAACTTTTGCTTTTACTCACAGTTGACAACCTGCGTACGCATACACAGCCTATAATTTGTGTACTTGGACTCTGTTTGATGCTCAGGTGACTATTTTATATTTTTACTTGCTGAAACACTGTGCCTCCTGTTTTCAGCACGTAAGTACTCTTTCCCTCTCAGCCACAATGAATTTAACAAGATTGAATAGGAACTTTATATATAGCACCACCTGCTGTTCATTTTTGAGTACAGTTGTGTTAACTCCAGAAAAATATCCCTCCTCCTTACATGTCATATGATACATACTTATCATATATATTTATATGATGTTGTAGGGAAAGAGGAAGTAGGAAGAAAACATTTCCTCCTTACTAAAAGAGAGCGGAGGAAAGAAAGAACGTATAATGAAGAACAAATATCTCCCTATCCTTATTTTCAGGGTGAGTTATTAACAATATAGAAAATCATTGCTGCAGGTGGGCAATTGTTTTTAATAAAATGTAGCTTTAGCCGAGATGTAGTTTATGGGAAAAAAGGTAGCAGAGAAATGTTACTGCAAATAGTGCCCAATGATAGCACGGTACAGCTTGCAACATTTATGAATCTTTTAATTCCACAAATACAACATCCATGTTTAAAGGTATGCTTAGTTAGAATAGGGAACATTTGGACTGCAATGATTTACCTCTGCAGACAGCAAAGAGAAGTGGGAATCCATGTCCCCTGCAGAAGAACCTATGACTCTTTATCAAATTTGTAAGGAATTTAGGCTTCAATCTAGAAATATAAAAGACAGTTTAAATATTCTCTTGGATTTGTTTCATGCTATTTATATTAGGCACAGTAGGATCACTTGATTATTCAGCTTTTCTTTTTTTTTTTTTTAAATGTGACTGTACTTGTATTAACGGCATTGGTCAAAACTCCACAGTTAAAGCTGCAGATGTTTGCAACAAAATCACTGTCAAAAACTTGGAGGTTTTTGTTTTGTTGATTGGGTTTTCTGTTTTAAAAGAAAACCTTTAACTAGCAAAGCCTGGTGCTTCAGCAGTTAGAAATGTTTGTAATGCAGGGTATTGGAAAAATAGGAGTAGGTTACCCAGAAAAGTGATAGTATCTCCCATGCTGGGAACATTCAAGACTCAGTTTGGTGCAGGACAATCTAATCTATGGCTCTGATGTCAACAAGAGGTTGGATAAAAAGATGTGCAGTGATCCTTTCTAGCCTAGACTTTCCAATAATTTTCTTTTGGACACTATCACTTTTCTTCCTCATTTTTCATAAGTAGCAGCTAAAATACCATATCAAAATACTAGATGTTCATGCAACTGAAGTACAAAGCAACTCCTAAGTGTCCACATTTGATCTCTACCAGAAATACTTACAAAGTAAATCCTTCTCAGAACTGGCACTGGTATGACAGGGAGTTTCCACAAGTCTCTGTTGGGCCTCCGTTGTCATAAGTATCTTACCCAATTCCTTGCTTCCCTGCTTTGCTTCATATGTCATCCCTAGTTCTATCTCTTCAGCTTCTGAGCTTTTTAAAGTTCAGGAGAAACTGGGTCTAAGAGCTGGCAGCAGAAAAAAATAGTATAACTAACTTCCAAGTATAATATCAGACAGATATACAGCACCTGTATGATTTATTTAATGGTTGTAAAACAAGAAGGCCAATTTAATCACTATTTAAAATTAGTTCAGGGTCAGAAGATGAATACGTTGAAGTGAGCAGGCATTTGATTCAGTTGGCTCGAATTGACAGTGCAATAAAGATCACTTAAGACTATGTATAAAAATAAATTACTAATCTAATACAGACTAACAAAAGGAATTCCAAAAACCATTTATAATATCACCTTCAGCACAACTCTAGGAATTCCTGATGAAGAAATTCTGCAGTAATATGTGGAAAGCTATTAACTGGACACATCATGGAGAGGAGGAAGATAATTCCCATTCTCAGCAAATGCAGCACGGTGTACTGGAAAAGAGACTAAGGCGTAAATCCCAGAGGGTACATTTTAAAAGTTACACATTTGAAATAGTATTTACCTCTTAAAAGTGCATTAGGAGAAGTATTCTGCTCCCTTGGATTGACAGCATTGCTCCCAAAACTTGTTAGCATTTACATTGGAGTTTGTTATTTCCTTACTCACCAGGAGTTGAAGCACAGGTGAGACAAAGGTCACAAAAATCAGCTTACAATCTTTTCTATTAACTCCAATTCTGTTCTTGTTTGGTATAATATTAAACTGTTAACAAATTCTTGGAACCAAAAGGGTGAGCCTTGAAATTACAATAACAAACCCAAATGTTGACTGTAGCTTGCTAAAAGGATCCAAGAGATTTATGTTCTAGTTTGAAAAGTTAATTTCCAAATAAATTACGAAATTCCTTATTCTGGAGTGCAAAAACTTAAGATAAGCTGGAAATTCAGATTTTATAGACATTTTTATCTTTCTAAACAAATAAAAATATACATTTTTCCACCTTAAATTACAGTTAAATCTCATTACAAACTATTAATGGAAAGGTCACATACAAAAATCCCTCCCTATGCCTTCCTGACATCCCCCTAGGGAAGACTGCATGTCCGTGGCAGGAAAGTCTTGTAGTGTGTGGGAGAGGTACTGGGACAGCTGGGAAATCACAAGACCTTGCTGACACAAGTCATCATGGGCTTCAGACACAGCAGGGCCCAGAGCTTCTTTGGGTAGGATGTGGCTCTGCAGATGCACTCTGTACTAACTGGGAGAGGTCCAGCAATGGCAATTAAGTTCTGAGTTAATTCCCCATCTATCCCAAAGCTAGGGAGAGACTAACAAGAAAAAGACAACTGTCTTACAAACCAGCTCCATTTCTGGATCTGACTTAGAAGCAGTTAGTCTACACTAACTGTACTTAAAATATCATGGTATTCTTCGAGCTTTTACAAATCTTTCATAGGTGCTGGTATCAGGTTGATAAGAATAAAAAATATTTGAATATTTGTCTTCTAAAATAATGTAATAATCCCATACTGTACTGCACACAACTGAGACCAATATAAATTTAAGTAGTTTTCTTATACAATTATCTGTAAACAAATTTACTAATGCACTCTTAAAAATCCCTCACAAACAATGGCACTGTTCAAGTCACTTACGACTCAAGACATTCTTCTAGTTGGGAGGCTTTTGTCATCCTGACCTAAAAGCCTTGCTTTGGGCTCAACTATTGTAAATTTTCTGTTCTACATATGCAACAGGAGCATGCACAGCTTTATTGTATCTAAAAAGAAAAAGAAGTAATCAGTTTCCATTGTCTGTTACTGGCATTTAAATACTTCCTAAAACAGCATCTATCATAGAAGAAATTTTATCTTTGTTAAGACACAAAGGGTTTAGATCACTAATTTTTCAGTCGCAAAGCGCAGTTGTAGAAAATAACAACCCCACATACTAGTAACAACAAATCCACCCCCAAACATTTAATGGTCTTTTATTTACGTTAGTAAGAAAAGCAATAAAAGCCCATAGCATAAAAAGTCTACCAAATACAATAAAACAACAATGAATATAAGAAGAAAATTCCTCTCATTTAAAACAGAAGTGCCTACTTCACTTGACACTAAAAAGAGTTATTGCATGAGTCTTCTCTGCGTCTGGGTGATGATGGTGAAACCCAGAAGTAAGAATTAAACTAACAGATGTTATTTCTTTAAAAACTTTCCAGGTATGCTCAGTGTGTATGGTCAACCATACGTCACTAATTGCATATTGGTGCATTCCAAAGTAAAGCACTGATACAAATTTGTTAGCTATACAGCAACCATTGCAAGAATGCAGAAAGAATGCACTTTCCAACATGTCACTAGTCAGTTCTACAGTCCAGTTCTCAACCCTCAGTCCTCCAGCATATAGTTGGGGTTGACAACCAGGTACGGGTCTTCATCAAAAGTCTCCTCTTCTTTGGAACCCCTCAGGCCTGACTGGGACAGTTCGATCAGAATGTGGTCCTGAAACAGAGAAAAAGAAATGTATTCCAACAAGAACAGGAAGGATTGTTTGTCCTTTTTAAAAAGACATCTCCTTTTTCTACCAGCAGCACCTCTTACTGATGAATTATTTAACCTTTCTACCTTTGAATACACTCTTCAGTAAGTTCCTAATTCCAACAATTACCTATACAGAGCTTGGTTTCTGGAAAGGCTTCAGTCCAGTATTTTCACACTTTTAAAAATGGGAAATGTTTTTTTACTTTCAAAAATCCCAAAATGTTAAATGAGTAACTTCTTTGCAAATACACATTTTGACCCTGGGAAGTAATAATTATTACTTCAGAGTTCTGTGTTACGTAAGACACAAGAACTAAGATGTTCTGTTTGTATTTCTGCACGTTACTGCAACCAAAACTAAAGAAATACAGCAAATCAGCACTTACACATCTATAAATAAATAGCAGAAAATGAAACAGCACTTTAAACTCTTACTAATACACACTTATAATTTATTTCCGTGTTTTGTCTGTACCAATTTTTAACCAATATTAAACAAGAAAGGCACCTATACTGCATCAGTTGGTGACATGAAACCATAAAACGTATTTCTCATATGAGGAAATTCTGCTAAAAATGAATCACTGCAATGTATCTTAAAACCTTTTTTCTCTATGCACACATCTTTATACATACATAATGTGTAAGTCGGTGGATGACTTTCTCAATTATCTTCTTTTTGTTTATTAGTTCTTCTTCCGATTCAATTTCAGATTCTATTTCCTTCAGATACCAATTAATAAGTTCGCTTTTCTTTAATGATGAATCATCCTCTTCTGCAAATAAAATAAAAGTCATATTTAAAAAATCTAACTACAATACCATTCCACATAATTAGAATAAACATAACAATAGTATGATACCTCTCAAATCACAAAAGAAAAGGATTTCTGTGTTAACAGTTATAATGCTGAAAAGATAAACATACAATAACCTGTCAGGCTCCCTTGCTGTTCTCAAAACAACATGTTTTGCACAGAAGACAGCTGTATCACGGTTTAATTCAAGATAGTTAGATTGAGAATTTAATCTTTAAGTTGTATGCATCTGTGTGGTTCACAAATTATACGAACAGCCTAGCAAAGACATCAGGCTGAAGCTTCAAGAACAAGCAGCCATAAGGACTTGCAGCACCTTTTTCTGAGAAAGGACAAAAGATCACCATCACACATAGATTAAGAATTCATCCTTCCCTTGTAAATGTCAGGTGCATTTGCATCAGTAAAGAGACAATTCACACATGGTGATGCTACTCAGCCTGCGAACTTTTTAACAAATTCTTTTCTTACCTTCCTCTGCTTTTCTGAGGTGCAACACAAGAAGATTAGAAATTCGTCGGTACTCAGAGAAGCCCAGCCTAAGAGAAGCTTTGGGTGCTGCATCCTTGTTCACATCCTCAGAATGGCCACCTATCCCATTCACAAGACCATTGACCCCAGCGGGAGCTTCTGCTTCACCTGTTTGGACACACGACCAAGTTTAACTCTTTTAACACTTTTTATTTGTTTAATCATCTGAGCCACTAAACAGTGTTGCACTCACCAGTCAGGCAAGTGGAGCACACAAGGAGGCTAAAGTAAGAGAGTTAAGGAGCTAAGATTCCTAGACCTTGTAAGAAGAAAAATAGGTGGGAAATGGAAGCGAAGCATACACACAAACAAGGTAAGCTATAAAAACTGGAGGTATGTTTCCCCTTGGAAAAGTTCTCCACAAATATTTTACCATTGACTTCATCTTGCTCTTCTTGGTACTCCATTTCCTGCTCATCATCTTGGTCCAGATTGATATCAGGTGTTTCAACTCTAATGATGGATTTATTTAAAAGCCTGAAAGCTTCCTTCACATGTTTTGGGTGAACCTAGGGAAGATATAAAAAAAAAAAATACACATTAAAGAGGCATAATGGCTCTTTCTCTATTAAAGGTTTGTTTCCCCAGTAGCTCCAGAAATTAACCCTGATTGTGATAGTCTTTCTACCCATCTCACCTAATTAATCATAAGCAGTAAAGACCCCACAAATTAAATTACATCCTGCTACAAGTATTTTGCATTCACATGAAGTTATGGAGGAAATAAGCAGCCTGATGGAACTTTACAGGCTTCAGCTATCGTGTGGAGACAACAAATTTTAGCTCATTCAAAGAAAGATCAGTAGAGCATGAAACATGAAAGATACGGGTCTAAACACAAAGACAGTGAAAAAAGTTATAACTAATGAGATTATCCTATGGAATTGAAAAGCAAAAACTGGAGAAATCTTTTCTAGCCGAACCATACTAAAAACAGTCTGTTTCTTTCTAAGTCAAATTTAATTAAAAAGAATCCAATGGATGACCTTCTTATACAACCAGTGAGTAGGTTTCTATCACGTGTGTCATGTGACCCCTCATCAACATTTCAAAGCAAATTTCAAAGTGGAGACTAGATGGATTACAGTCATACTACAGTTAATGGCCATAACACAATATACGTTTCAACACTGGCTGACAGAGGAGGAGCTCACATCACAAACACATGCCTGACTGGATCTCTCTGCATACTCTTACGGAGGTTCAGACACCTTAAACAACCCTGGCATTTTAGACTGCTGGTCAGAGCAAGCTGTAAGAAATCATAAACTGTGCAAGATTAGAGAAGACAGCACTAGCAGTCCTGGCTGGTAGTAATCAATAACTGTTCCTCCTCTGCAGAACAATTTGACAGGTAAAAGGCTGAGAGCACTGATACAACAATCATGCAAAAATATGCATGTTTTCAACTGGGGCCACATGATCTCAGGTGGTTTTTGGTTGTGTTTTGTGTGTTTTTGTTGTTGTTTTTAGAAAGCAGTGTTTCTGGTATACAAATTCAGGCTGAGTATGATCACGTCACAGCAAAAACACGATCCCAGCTCTCCTCTTCACTCACAGAATTTAAATACATAAAACACCTTGGTCAAAAAGCCAGAACTCCCACAACATTTATATAAACTTCCATCAAAAACCCAATACCTCATCACAGCAGTGCATGCGGGCCATAGCTTCAGACAAGCGAATCATGCTTTCCAGCTGCCTCACTGTGATCCTCCAGGATGACTTTGTCACTCCAGAGCCGTCACGCTGCCGAAGGCGTTTATACTGCTCCACTATGAAGTCCTCAGACTCTTTAGATATCTTTGTGAGACAAGATGGTAAAACAGTTTGCCATGTTAGAAGCATTGAAGTTTCTGCTTCTTAAATTAGTTAAGACTTCTGTACTAGCTACAGCTTTTCTCTGAAATATTCTATTCTATCACACACACCACACATAAATAGAATGACAATCAGATTAGAATTATATTGCAATAACGACTGCAGTAACAATTATCTTACACTACGTACTTTGACTCACCAATTATTCTACAGCAGATTTTTAATCAGTTCTTTTTTTCTATTCCACTGACTTGCTTCCAGGCACAATTCATGCTTGTCTTTACCAGATTGTTGTCTGTTTACCTTTCATTCTGCATACAAACTACTAACAATGACTACAGCTTTGCATACATGCTTTCTAACCTGACTCAATCTGCACATATACAGATCCATCAAGAAAACAAACTACCTTCCACATGGAAATGAAATGGAAGTTTGCAAAACTCAATAAAGGGAGCTTTCTCATGTGGAATAACTTGCACAAGAAAGTGGAATTACCTTTGGTTTAAACTGTCTCGCAAACAGCAGGTACCTTCTGATATCATCTAATGAATAGACACGATCAACAGATTCTTCTACTCTGGCATGCAGATCCACTATGCGCCTGGCAATGGCATAATCTGTGACCTGGGATATTAGTGCTCTGTTAGATCTCTTTCACAGCAGCAGCCAAATATCAAAACAACGGCTATATTCTTCCTCCCATCCCCTTCCCTCACACTCCTCAGGGCTGAGCCGGTCTTTCCAGAAGAAAGACACTCTGCCAGAAGACCCAGGAGAACGCCCTGAAGATTTATAATACAAGCAAACAGCCAAGAATGGATGAAAGGCAGTTTTAGGATTTACAACATCTTGGAATTCTCCTGGGTTACAAGTTAGTCACAGAACAGGCAGAAAGCAGCACTTTGCAGCGTGGGAACTGCTTGCTTTCTTTATAGCCTGCTCTATATCAATAGCCCCTTCTTAATTACATCATTGCACTGAGCAGAACAGTGGAAAGAATAGTACTGAACCAACATTAATCTCTGTATCTTTTATGCTCCCAAGGTAAATGCCACACAGACAGGTGGTAGCCATCTTAACCTTAGTGACTAGCAGTTTGTAAAAATGACTATTGTTAAGTTTGCAGGTCAAATGTCCACAAGATTAAAAGGCAGAATCCTTGTATTCAGCAGAGCATGTTCAAATTGTACTGCCAGATTTTAACTTTGCAAAGAAAAGCAGAAGCAAGAGGCTCTCGTGAGACCAGCTTCACCTAAAACTGTATGGAGCCACGGAGATGGGCAGAGGTCAGGAGTACATTATGTACAAGGGAACTGTCTGTTTACAGATGCAATGAAAGTAAGTTGTTTTTGAAAGTACCAAGAAGCAACAGACGCAAACTGAAGTTACGATTAGATATAACTCATAGTTTAAGGAACAACAGCAACAAGAAAAAATTCACACTGTAGTTGTCAAACATTGCCTTGGTATCCTAAAGAGGCTGCAGAATGCTCAGAATTCACCAGGTCAAGGTCTTGAGCATATGCTCTTCAGTGATGTGCTGAGCAAGAGAACAGACTAGAGACCTCCAAAGGGCTTTTCTGACATCAGTCATTCCACAATTGCTCAAAGTTACCTCATTACATTCATCCACAAGGATGAAGAAGAGATCAAACCGAGACATGATGGGAGCCGACAGGTTTATATTCTGTTTCAGTGACTTAGATCTGTCATAGCGCCCGCCAACTGGGTTTGCTGCAGCCAAAATAGAGGTTCTGGCATTCAAGGTGGCCTGACAAAGAAACAAACAAACAAAAGACATAAACCACTTGCTAAACCAATGCACTGTAATTTGAAAAGAACAGTGTAACATCTACAGAATTTAATTAGCACATTACAACAAAGGCTCTTCAGAAGAGTCCAAACTCTTCTAACCAATCCTTTCTACCCAGCTCCAATATCGTATCATCCTGCCCTGACACACAGCATAATGATTCAATATTTTAACATTATTACACACCTTCCATCAATACTGAACTTACAAGCCCCTAAAACTGCTATTCAAATCACCCTGCTTTCAAATAGTGCATATCTATGAATAATGCTACAAACAAACAAATCTATACCATTCTAGGCTTATTTCAAGGGTTGGGATTTTCCCACAGTAGTTCCCATTTTCTCTTTCCTGCTTGCTGGCTCTTCTCTCCTTTCAGTAAAATATCTGATTCTTTACGAGCACAAGGTCCAGAAACCTTGCAGGTAAATGATTTCTCTCTCCCTGCCACAGTGAGGCAGCTGCAGAGCTGCCATGAAAATCTGACAGACAACGCCAGATCAGAGTGTACCACACAGACACCTGGGCAATCTTGTAGACTACAAAGCCAAAGGAATAGCACACAGTACCTTTACTCCAGCTTTAGTAATGGATATAGTCTGCTGCTCCATTGCTTCATGAATGGCTACCTGATCCCGCATGTCCATTTTGTCAAATTCATCAATGCAACACACACCCTGCAGTGAAGAATAAAAAACAGGTGGCTCATTTCAAAAAACTTTTGGAGCAAAAGAACCTTTAAGACAGTTTGGGGCCTTTAGTCATCAATTACAACAATTCCAAAGATGCAGGAACTGGGTTCCTGGACTCACATTATCTGCCAACATCAGTGCTCCAGCTTCAATGACAAATTCATGTGACTCTTCATCTTTTACAACAGCTGCTGTTAGACCAGCAGCACTGGAGGCTTTCCCGCTGGTGTACACAGCACGAGGACTGAATTCATCCACATGCCTATGGAGAAAAACAACAGCGTGGAATTGTGTAATTGTGTTGCACAAACTTAAACACATAGACCAAAACCTGCAGAAACAAGGTCACTTTCAGGAATCACTGCTTTCAACTTCTAAAGCCAGGACTCAACCCTTCAGGAAGCAGCTGACATCTAGGTAGGTTCTCCTATCCGTAACGATAATTGAGTGAACCTTGGGAACTAATCCTTATCTAACTACAGCCCAGTTACACCAGCAGAAAAAGCAATCCAGACCTCCTCCCACAAGTTTTCTGCTGATTTCACAAGCCAACACAGCTCCTCACAGGTCAGGTAAACGTCAGTCAGCACAACATAAGAGCACATCACAGCAGGAAGCAGCTAGACTGACCACAGGCAGCCTGAAGCAGCTGTACTGCCCGCAGGCAGCTTAAAGCAGCTTCTGGTGTCTCCATATTTCTGAGATGCAGTGTGTGCTGCAGGGACCTCAGCCTTCTGGAAAACGATGCCCTTGTAAATGAGCATCGTAACAAAATAAAACCATATTAAATAGAATTTCAAGTAAAAAAAAATTATAGTTTAAGATGCAGCATTATAGACATCATTATTTCGTAATTACTGCTCAGACCTAATAGCTCTCTAGCTGAACAAAGTGATGGGACACACCAACTTAGTCTAAGCTAAAACAAGCGAGAAAAAAAGAAAATCACAATTTAATCTAATACTTTAAGATGTTGCTATTTTGTGTGTTTTTTAGTACTCAGTGACTTTCAAAGACATAGAATAAACCATACTTTCCTAATTACCTAAGCAACAACAGAAACAAACTCTTAATTCAACTACTTGTAACTACCAGAGGGACCTGTTGCATTTGCTTCAGCCCTATTCAAATAACTGTCCAAACAATTCCTGGAAAATTTTCTCAACTACTTTACTTCCCTCCTCTCTGTTTAATGTAGGAAAGGCACAGTACTCACCTACAGCTCTGATCACATCGGTCAATATTTAAACATTTAGTTTTAAAGAGATTCTTACTTTAGAAATTGACTCTTGGCTGTACTGGGATCACCAACAACACAAACATTGATGTCCCCACGCAGTGAAGTGCCCTCTGAAGTGGTCTTAGGAACTCCTCCAAAAAGCATCAGCAGGACACCACGTTTCACTTCATCATTACCTGCCCCAGAAAAAACACCCAGCTAAAAATCCACATGCAACTCCACATTTATCCTGTTTTAAGGAAACTTCAAAACACTCAGGCACATCTGCTCACAGTTTACCTGTTTCCTAAACTTCCACTAAAACTGCATTTATGAACCCAATACAGTTTCAAGGAAGATGGGCTCAGAAGGCAGCTGCATTCTTTATGCTACCACAGCTCAGAACATGGACAAAAGTCCACTGATCAAACTTCTCAGACAAGAGTCCTCAAACAAGTTCTGAGCCAGAAGCACTGGCAAACATATGCACGTACAGCTATGTACATCAGTGTACAGATTAGGAACTCCCATGTCTTTTGAAGAAGGCAACTATAAAGTTTCATAGTAAATGAACCAATAGAAAAACCAATCATTCTGGCTACTCATGCAGACCCTCATGATTTCATATAAGTCTGCAGGAATTTGGCTCTCTGTTTTCTAGCATAACCAATTCTGGAGGTAGGTGGTACTGAGCTTTCCCCAAATGACACTACACAGATATCAAAAAGAACTTGTATGTCACAACTGAAATCCCTGAAGCTACAACTGGAGTCTCACCATGGATAGTGGGGAAGAGGCTGGTACACAGATTATGATAGAGATTTTTATCTTGGCTCATTTCAAACACCTTTTCCCACTCTTTCACCGTCATTTGGTTTTTAATGCTTTCTGCAGTCTGTTCTTCATCTCGAAGCTCTTTTCCACCGAACTAAACAAGGGAAATTCAAAAGAATAAAAATAAAACCATGACAAACACGATCATTACTGAATGCAAGTACTGCACACCAGAGCTTACACAAACTTGCCCTCCAAACTGGGTAGAAGAACACATTTATGAAGACTAATCATGGGCTAAGGAAGCTCATCATCTTATACTTTTAGAAAACCAAGAAGCACAAAAACAATACAGACAACTCCATAGGGAGCAAATGGAGTCTAAGCTTGGTCCATGGGTAAAAAGGCAAGAGATGCTTGTTCGTTCAGAAAGTAAAAATAGAGCAAAAAACACCACCAGTACAGCTTCCTTTGACTATAACTTGCCATTTTACGTGTCCTTCATTAACCAGAACTTAAAAGATCTTCAATTACTCTGGAACAAGGCAAGAAATTTCTACATCTAGAAACTTGTGTAATGCACACGAGGTTGGTACACATACATATTTAAAGTTTTGTACACCCTCACCCTGTAATTTGAGGTAAGAATACAGAGCAGAAGTTACCAATAATTTTCTATTTATTTTCTTTCCAGACTCACCCGTGGATTTGTTGGTGCAACGTAACAGGCTAAAAAGACCAGTTTGTAGGACAGCTCTCTGACTCCAAGGGCACGAAGTCCCCGGATTCCTTCAGCTTCATAGCCCTCTGTCCCACTAACCCGTGAGCCAGTTTCTGCACGTACCCCTGCCATGAGAATAAGAGTCAGAACAGCTGCAACCAGAACAAGCTGCATGTTATTGAGGTGATGAGCAGTCGCAACAAACCTGGTGTTGACAGCTGAGCCACATCAGGCACAACTATCAGTGATCCTGTGAAGTCGCATTTGTCACCTGCCTGAGCAGATTCCACTGCTTCTGCACGCAAGATCACTTCCACGCTTCGAGGAATGCTGCCTCGGGGCAGCTCAGCCTGTGTCTCTTGAATGCGAACCTGAGGAGATACAGAGCATTAAGCACTCACATCTCACCAAATCTGGAAATGCTTTGAAAGCTAAGCTGCTACCAAATGCAGTAGGAAGCATTTGCTCGCAACCATCTGATTCAATCAGGTGTCTTGGGAAAGCTTAAGAGGATTCACAGGAACCACAGTGCCAAAACTAAGCACTGAGGCCACTTAGACCTACTCAATGTGACACGTTATCGCGAGATGCGATGTGCTGAGGGTCTGGCAGAGTAAATCCATGTGGAAGAGTAAAAGACCGCAGATACAAAAAAGACACCTCTTTTCATACTTGCATGAAATAATTACGCATGATATATCTGTGACAGGAGACTGACAAAGGCCTGAATACGTGGGTTTTCAGTGGCTTGCTTACATAATAAATGTCATGCAATAAAACTGTTTAGATTCTATTTATAATTTCCCATGCTTCATCGTAAGTCTTCAAAGAAAGAAAGAAACAATGTGTAGAAGCTCCAGTGCCTTTATTCAAGGTCTTTTCAACGTGCAGCAACAGCATCACCTTTCAAACACCACAATAACATCACATCACCATTTGACACCCCCCCACCCAACCTCACCACTGTACCTTCTGGAAGTCAACGAATCTTGATTTGTTTGTGTCCAGCAGGAATCTCCTTCTGTTGGCACAGACTGGGTTTCTGCAGATGTTTGGCTGCGTATACTTAAATTGCTGTTCCACGTCCTTAACCACTGTCTGGCAGTCTAGGCATAGGAAGGTTCCACTGACAAGCTCTGGATGAACTGGGTGGGTACGTACCACCTGCCCACTGATACGCATCAGCGAGCCAATTTTGGCAGATGTCAGTTCTCGAATCCTGAGTAGAACAGAAATTAACTCTAGATTAAATTCCTAGCTCAGCTGACACTTCATGCCTGGAGTATTCAAGTAGTAGCAGTGTGCTTTCATTCCATTTGTAACAAAAGAACAATTGTAACAAGCAAAAGAAACAAGGTTAAGAAAAACAACTTCCCATCAATGACCTTGATGAGGGGATAGCGGCCACCCTCAGCAAGTTTGCTGATGATACAAAGTTGGGAGGATTGGCTGACATGCCTGAAGGCTGTGCTGCCATTC
>JAOWBP010003503.1:29549968-29569359 GCA_028571105.1 Tragopan temminckii
AAAGATTTTTCAACTCTGATCAGACAGTGTGTCTGACAGTATGCCTGTGATTCAGAGGAGTGTTTTAGATCACTGATGACAATTCCAGAATGTGTTGCTTAGCTGAGATCGGAGTGATCTGATGGGGTTCTTAGTTGTCTAGAGCTGTCCTAAATATCTTGTATCCCTGTGCTGCTCCTCCACTGTGGCGGTGTCCTGTAGGTGTGCTGGATCTGACCCCACTACATGCTTGTATCTGGGCAGCTCACTTGCTCCTGATATAGCAAGAAGAATTTCCTTCAGCATGAAGTTAACAGATGTTTGACTTCAGTACTGCTTATAACTTATTAACCTCAGCATATTTATGTTTGCAGTATCAGTAGTTTCTGTATCCATTCTTCGCTCATGCATGCAAGTGCTGCAGGTACGTGGTTATAATTGCTGAGATTTTAAAACGTTGAAACTAAGTTTGAGTTGAGGCTGTGTATGTACTGATAATAGGTTGAGTGTAGGCATGGCTACTGTAAGGAGGCTGCGTTCCCTCAGGTGTTTGATGATCAATGATAGACTTCTGTAGACCGTGCTGGAGGACATAACATTGGTCTTAAACTGTTCTTTGAAATTTTTAGAAATATAACAAAAATCAAAGGATGCATTCAGCATATAACTAGGATTTTTTTTTAAAGTGGACTTTCTCCAGCATCTTCTAATTAGAAGGAAAATTTCTGGCTGACACTAAAAAAGAGTTTTTACTAGACTAATTAAAAATAAAGTTGGGCAGATACTCAGTTCCCAGTGAATCTCGTCTATCCAGGTACTTGGATTTTAAATAGTACTAATTATCAGCCTAATAATGGGATGCGTGTGGACAGGTATGAAACCTAATGCACTCTGCATTGCATGAATGTTTCTGAAAACTGAAAGAAGAGACTCTGTGGGTGCAGTCCCTTGTTGTTGCAGGAAGGAATCGATTCTTAACTGTCTCAAATATAAACATTAATTGGATTGCTGGCTGTCTCCTTTCCTGACAGATAGTATTTATTTATTCTGTTTCTTTAATGTCTTCTGGCCTCCAGCATGGCTGGCTGTGGTGAGTTCATAGCACGTGCTTTTGTGACATTTTTCTCTAGTGTAAGTAGCTCTTCTGCCCACCTGTTGTCTCCTGCAGCCACATGTGCCATTTAATAGAGACTAATTGCTCTTCAGTCTGTGTTTTGACTAAATGCTCTTTTTCAGTCTCTTCTTCAGCTACCTTATTTTTAGAATGCAGTGGTGCTTTTCATGTAAGTTTTTACCAGTGCAAATGCCATTTTTCTATGTAATGTTTCACCAGGGCTTCACTGAAATGACACTTGCGCTTCTGTAGGGAATTTCTCTCATATTAAAGAATGCATTAAGTCAGTACTCCATTATCAGCATCCTCAAGATAATCTTTTTCCTCTCTGGGTGGCACTTCCCATGTTTATGATCCATGGGTGTTAGTTACAGGACTGAAATGAAGCAAAGCTGGTCTCAGGCTCGTAGTTTTAACCCTTTCATCCATCTGTCCCCTCCATTAATCTACTGCTTTTTATAATACCTTTTTTTAGTAAGTCTTCTAATTACCTACAATTATTTCTGTTAATCTTTGTTTCTACTTTATTTCCTGTGTGATACCACATGTAATTCAATTGGATAATGCCTACTCCTTTTTTTTTTCCTAAGAAGTATTTCTTTGTTAAATAGAGTTGCTTGACATAATCTCTTTGTTGCACGCATTCTTCTCTCAACTCATTTTCTGTTGACTTTGTTGCCTTTGATTCATGCTTTCCTTTAAAATATGCTGAAAACCCAGACATACGGTTATTTTTCCTTATGTTTAGCTCTGTGCTTGTCTTACTAACATCAAATGATACCGTCATATATTTTGTACTATACAAAAAAAAAATTTCTCTGCTTTGAGGTAGTCTTAATCTCACGAGACAGTTCTAATTTTCTGTAGTTATTGGTTATGCTGTTTTCAGCACTTACATTGTGAATCTTGTTTTTGCTTTGAACGTACTCTTTCAGCTTCATTTTCAGATGTGCCCATAGAGTTTTTTTTCCTGTTCTTCTATTTATGTGGAACACAAAACTTTTGCTAGCAAGTTCTGACTCATGTTACTTTTTGTTGCTCAGTCTGTTTTGTTAAATTATTATTTGTGTATTTTTTTTCCTTTTCACGCAGCTGAACTTGTAGTTTTTTCTTTTAAAGGGATCTCTTCCCTTCCAGCCCCTTCTCCCTTTTTTTAGGGAATCTGTGGTGCAGGTAAGTTCCATAATTCCAATATTTTAATGAAGAATCCTTAAGTAAGCTAGATACATAACTATAAGATAGAAAACATAGAATTGCAATTTTTCCTGTATATTGTTTTAAGTAGTGTATCTGTGTAAGGAAATGATGCATCAGGGATAGTGTGATTATCCTCAAGCCCTGGATTGTTGTACTCTGAGGCTGTATCAAAGTTCCTGACCTGGGCTGTCTGTAAAGGTAATGTCGTTTGGTCAGAGGAACACAGACTTCTAATGCTCACTGTTAGCTATTCTGTTAATTGGCAATACTACTTTTCTTGAATATTCTGAAAATATAAATGTGACTCTTAAAGATTCAGTTGTAATGTCATTGTCTCTTTAAGCTTTTTCCTTACCCCACGTTTGGTATCGCTGAGAATGTCTGAGAGCTTTCTGGTGTGTTCCCGCTGCCTGTGGGAATACAGGCCCTTTTTTTTGTTGTTTCCTTCTTGCAATTTTGCTTCTCCAAACTCGTTGTCCAGAAAATTTTCAGGTAACTTCATCAAGTTCTAGAGTGCTGTATTCATTTCTTAAGTAGACATTAAATGGTAGGAGTTCAAGATCCTTCAGAATATAGATTTATGGATAGCAGTCTTTGTCCTGTGTTCACACTTTGCAAAAGAAAATTGTCATGCTTGAAACCTTCATTATGTTTACTCCTAGATATTCCATCCCTTTTAAAGAGAGAGATGCTTATGCAGTGTTTGATCCCAGTAGGTTTCCTTAGCGTGTGGCCATTTGCTTCAGTGATTATGCCATGAGGGAGGAGGTTATGTTTGGCACATAGTGCCAAGGTTTGCATTGCTTCCTTGACAGAATTCTCTGCTCCTTAAGAAAATGAAATATCTTTGAAAGCTCTGGGTACTAGGATGGCAGAAATTGATGCTCTGTGTGTGTTATTTCCTTTTTTTTCCAGTCAGGGGAAAGGAGGAATTAGCTTTCCATCTCCCTTGTGCTTGGGTCTGAGCAATTAGGTTGCTCTTCTAATGATATGCTTTCAAAAGTGTTCATTAAGAATCAGCGGGATGCTGATTTTTCTCTGCTTTCCTGTGTTACCAGGCTTTTCAGTTTAGCAGTGCAGAATCATGCCTAAACAGCTGTTGAGTCAGGCTCTTGTATCAGTGAGGCAATTGTCTTCTGCCCTCCCTCTGATGAGAAAGTTGAACAAAGGAATTTACAGAATTAAACTGCAACGCAGGGCACTGCTTAACACTGGATCTTAAACCCATTTAGAAAAGCTGCTGCAGAGCACAGTAGCTCATTTATAAACAATTCAGAAGGACTAACTATAAGAGTCGGATAGTGTAATCCTCTGCAAATTGAACTGTCTCTACAGAATGATCTTCAGTTATGGTTTCTGCAGGAAAATGGTTTGGCTATAACAGAGTTCAAGAAGGTTTGCTGGCTCAGAAGCATGGCTGATAAGATTTGGCCAGATACCAGCTTTTTGATATCAGCCTTTTCTTGTGAGATTTCACTGAATAAACTCCAGTTTGAAAACCATTCCTAGCTCTGTGGAGTATTCAGGCCTGGATGGCTGTTGCATGTGATAATATGACAGTTTAATGTGTGGTGTGTTCTAGAACTTGACCTGAAATTAGTGCATATTAATTGAAAATCTGCTAAACTGAAACAGTTGTACTTAGTAAACAGATACACTTCATGGATAATGGAATTCTCAGTTCATCTAAATGATTCTGAATAATTTTATTATCTACTTATATTGTTCTTCTGGAACACTTTTTCATCATGTCAGCTTTGTGAAACAGCTTTGTACTTACGAACATTTATGTGCAGTCATCATGTACTGGATGAATTTATATCTCAGTGCATAAACTATGTTAATCTCCAGGTATTGAGAACATAGATTAAAATGCTCTTTACTATTTTATTGGTGTTTAAAATGGAGATCTGAGACATTTGACAAAAAGGATGATTTTTTTTTTGATTGTGTTTGCATATCTCATTACAGCTTCTGAACTCAATGAACTTGCAGGAAGTATCAGCTCAGTTCTAAAATAAGTAAAATGGCTTACCTTCTGTCATACTGAGCAAATGAATAGTCACAGCTGACCTTGTCCAGATACTCAGATTATTGCTAGCCAGTTAATCAGAGGCTTTGCTGGAAAACTAAGTGAAGGAATTTAAATTAGTTCTGAAGTTCTAGGTGGGCACTGAGTTGTCAGAGTTGAATAAAGGTTTTAAATTGACAAACTCCTGCCAAATCTTGCTGC
Organism: Tragopan temminckii; assembly: GCA_028571105.1. Lineage (NCBI taxonomy): Eukaryota > Metazoa > Chordata > Aves > Galliformes > Phasianidae > Tragopan > Tragopan temminckii. Next base: position 29,554,492 of record JAOWBP010003503.1, read on the forward strand.
CATTGCTTTTCAAGTGTGATAACAGAATATCTGGAGACAGTGCATAGGATTCCCATGCCATAGCAGGAATTTTTTCACATGCATAACGCTATGCAAGTGCATGATGAATAGAATATGTCCAGTTCTTCTCGGTCTGTTCCATAGGTCATTATTGTTTTGCTTGTTCCTGTCCCTCTGAAATTACTCATTCATCAGTACAAGGATGGTCTTCGACAGAAAACTAGATTCAGATTGTTTAAGCCAAAACTAAAAACAGTTTTCTGTTGTGTATCTCAGGATTTTGTGCAAAAGAACTGCTCGTGTCTTTTTATGCTACAACTATGGGTCTTTTTTGTTCTGCCTACTGATCTTGCCTTGCGTATCATAACGAGATGCATGTTTAGGACTCCAGTAAATACACTAGACATGGTATATAGTATTTGCAGTTGTGATGATGAAATAAGGCTATTGCTTTTATAAATCTCACTATTCAGGAGTACATATGAATAATTCAGTTGGGAGCCTAAGATCTTCATATATTGCCACCTGCTCATTATTCAGAATTCTCGTTACAGACTGCTGTTGCCCTAGCAACATTCTGAAAATTAGTACTGCATCTATGAAAAAGCTTTTGTTTATCTAGCAAAGCCCACTATCCAATCTGTAATATTGCAAGATGCTTCTCAAGTGGGTACTCTAGGCCTCAGCCCTGTTTGTTTAAAAAAGTAATCTCCTCTTATGTGGCATTAATTGAAGATTGTTTGTTTATGTTGTTTTTTTAACCATAGATATTAAATATGGTGATTTAAGTTAGTCTCCTTAGTGTCTGATAATGCCATTGCGTGATTCAGTTGACTAGAGATGCTTTCCTTTATAGATATGCAAGAAAGTAACAATCCTGCGTTGACTGCTGGTGTTCTTTGCAGGGTCCTTCACTCCCTCTTCTCTCCTGCTTTTTCTTCCCTCTGTCTCTTGACTTTTACATGAGAAGTCAGAGCTTGTTTAACCTTGAGTACTCTGAGACATAAAAAGATAAGTTTGTGCTCATGAACTTAACAGTAGCTGAATGTGGAGCGTGGAGGAAGAGGTGGGGTGTTTATAGTACAATCCGTGAATCTGCTGTTGTTGTGACTAAAGGAATTTATCTCAACTTGCTTTCACTGTTTCAAGTGAAATATGCTTGTTTCTCTCACAAGATACCCCACAGAATCTCCTGGAGCAAACGAAGGGGCAGAGCTGAGATATTTGATGGTTTTGTTTTTCTTGAAGGGAGAGAAATAAATTGAAACAATATTAGAAATACCCAACTGTCCAAATCCTCTCCTTTGGCACAAAGCAAATGAAAGCTGCCGTCTTCCCCCCAACTTTTATTTGCAGTTCAGATCTTCGTTGCAGGTTGTATTGGACTTAATTGGTTCAACTCCTCAGTTGCTAATTTGGTTCTGAATCTGCAGAAAGGAATCCGTACCTTCTCTGAAAGGAATTTTCACTCTTGGTTTATCTGACCTATTGATTTGCACGTTCTAAGATCTGACAGTAAAGAAGACTTGTACTAAATTAGCACTTCAAAAAAATAGGTATTTGTCCTGACATAAAGGCCTCAGTTTAAACTAACACATTCCATAGTGTTTTTCCTCTGAAACACATGAGGGGTGGAAGCTGATGAGAAGTAAGCTGCTTTTCCTCATCTTAGCTGCAGCCTCCCCTTTCTTAGCGTTGGGCACCTGGCACTGAATCTCTGTTTCTGAGTTCACAGGTGTTTAGAATTCTTTGGGGGTGATAACATAACAACTGAACCTGAGCTTTCCAAACACTTCGGTTTTTTGTAGATACGAGAGCAGGCTTATGGTTTGGGTTTTTGATGTTTCAAGGATAAATGTTGTTATTTGGGAACTTCTGCTCTCCCTTTAGCGGAAGATAACACTGATTTAGAATTAGCAGCTTCTCATACGTCTCTATTTTTACTTCTTCAGTCTTCACAAAACTGCAGGTCATTGTATCTTTTCAGTGGAAAAGGTAAATCCCTAGTTTTATTAGTAGCTTGATAATGGTTTTACCAGAAATGTTGATTTCCCTCCCTGTACTCACTCTCCTCAATATTCCCCCCTTCCACACACACCATTAGCAATGCAATCTGTTGGGTAGACATTTTGTAGAGCAAACATGAAGGTTGTGACAGGGTTATATCCTTTTTTAAAGTAACACAATGAATGAGAATGTCCAGTAATGGGAAAAGCCGGGGGCAACATGAAGGATTAGTAATACACAGCAGCTGCGTACCCCACATTGCATGTATAAAGACCTCATTTTCCTTTTTATTCATTCTTCCTGCTAAAAGCAAACATCTTCTAGTTAAAGCACTGCAGTTCGTTAGCCATGTGTCTCTTCCTCCAGGAGTTTGCTCCTCTCCTTTTCTGTCCTGAAAATGTGAAGGCGTAGAGATCTTACCGTGAGTGTTTTGGGGGAACGCAGAGGTAGAGCCCTTCTGCATTATGTGCAAAATTGAATTATGTACTTTTTTGTGAGTATACAAATAAAAACCAGAAATTAATAATAATTTCCCCTGACAATAGTACAGCTAACCTAGGGAGTATTTTATTTGTCAGGAGAATGATTCTGAAGTGGCTCTCTGTGTAGTGTATCTTTTGCTCTTGAGCAAGCCTGGAGACTCATTCCTTCTTTAGCAAGTATGTGATTGCTTTCTAGTCAGCCTTTCATTTATCTCTCGAATATCTCTCCTGTGTGTTTGATGTGTGGTATTGCTTTGGAATTTAAATTGAATTGAAACTTTATATTCGCATATCTCTTTCTGTGCTTATTCTGTTAGATAGTTTTCTGCAAATGTAATTACGTGTGTTTGACAAAGATAAAGCTTCATGAGCATGCTCTGAGTTGAAGATCAGCTAAGTTAAGGTTCTGATGTTCCTGTAAACTAGCCCTGTGTTCCAATACCTCTTTCCAGGATGCATGTTGTTACTTAATCTAAGTGTATTGCTTCAGTATCTCTTCTTGTTTGAGAGAAACATGAACGCATTCAGTTCAAATTATTTTCCCACTTCACATTAATGAGTTATTTCTGTGTTCTTTTACATGCAGTTGCATTTGGCATAATCTCTATAAGAGACGTTCATAGAGCTGCGGGCACAACATCAAATGAGCATGTATACAGTACATTTCTTAGACTATTTTGGGTAGCTATTGTTCCTTCTCCAAATCCTCGTTTCTTTTTTAATACAAAGCAGAGATGCCCTGAAGACTATTTCAGTACTAAACTAAAAATTATTTCTCATCTTTTAAGGACAACTTAAATTGTTGTAGGCATTTTTTATTTTCTTGTGGTTTCAATGTAGTGTTTGTAAAGAAATCTCTCTGAAGGGATTAGAAGTGTTGACCATTGGCAGTTATAATAACTAACACCTGTGTTTTGGCATCTTCCACCATAGACTGCCTCTCTATTTTTCTTTTTTCTATTTTTCCGCTCTTTTCTCTTTTCCCACACTTCAGCAGCCTTATCCAATCTCCCACTTCGATGAAATGGAAACTGAAGCTACAGCATCCCACACCAGTCCGTATGGAACAGCGACTGCAAGGGGCAGTGCGACCTGGAGGGAAGCTGAACAAAAAGGGATTCAAATTCACTCTTCTACAACAATGAATTAGAAAAGACCCTGAATATTAAGCTAGTATTTTACTCCTACTTAATGGAGTTTATGCCTCTTTCCACCCATTTTGAAATTTTAAGAAACAAAATGTATTTTTAAATTGCCATTCCTATGAGTTTGTTTTCATTACAAGATGCAAAAGGAACACGTTTTAGTAGGTTACATCTAATGGAAGCTTACTACAGACAGTTTTGGGGAATACTGTACTAATTGTCAAATTGTGCTGATGCATTCATATGTCTTTTAAGTTTTTGTTTTTGTTTAGATGTATGTGGTTTTAAAGGTAGACAGCTTTATTATGTTGTTTCCTAGTACAATTTCTAAATTAATGATATGTCCTACCTCTATGTGTTATTGAATGCACTGCTAAAGGATTCATGTTTATGAGGTCGGCAGTTTTAAAACTTTGATTTGTTATTAACTGGTATTTGTAGTGAGCAGATTTTTTAAGCTGTCAAATAACACATGTATCCCTGATGTATTATTCTGTGTAGGAAAGGAACCATTGCATAGATGAGCATGTTGATATTAGCCTGTGGGAAATTTAATGGCATTTGTGTTGTTGTTTGCTGTTAGGTTTTGTGTGTTTTTTGTTTTGTTCTCTAAATCTTCCTTCTGCATTTTGTGAGAATAGGCCATCATGGTAATTCACAGTGTCTGTGACTCTTGTTCTGGGGGGAGGTGGAAAATGCCTGCTATTGGAAGCTTCATAGCTTGTTGGATTACCAAACTCCTTTTGTAATCTGTAGTATCCGTGGCCCTAAACAGAGTCGTTCTGGCCTGTGAACTTGGAGTCTGCTGCTACCATTGTCTTCTGTTGAAACTTGTGCCTCTTGCAGAGACCCTTTTTATTCCCTGTTCTTGTATCTATAAATACCAAAGGAGAAATGTGAACTTACGTATTCGAAACATATAATTGAATTCTGTATTGAAATTGGGAGCTGCCATGTTCAGTTTGGATGCCTGTTCTCTGAATGTTTGTATCTTTCAAGAGAGCTGCTGTTTGAAGGATATCTGTTGAAAATAGCAATGCTTTGGCTTATTTACTTAAATTACCTTTATCAAAATATTGTTGAAAAATATCAATCCTGATATTTTGAAGTCGATGTTATGTGTTGAAACAGAAGAGGGATAGAAAGTGAGGAGCTGGGGTTGGTTTTAAACAGGAGATGGCTTGAAGTTGGTGTGGGATGTGGGTACAGAGCTGTGTACACCTCTGCAGCGGAGCTCCCAGAGTAGAAGCAGTGTAAGAGCCAGGAGGTGGCATGTGCTGTCAGTTAGGTCTCTCTGAACGATGTTTGCTAAGCCAGCCAAATCTTCGTCAGCATAGTTGTATCTATAGAGATTTTGCTGGTACAGCAATGTCATGGGAGAAGGGCATTCATTTCACCTCGCAGGCCAACAGAACAATGTTAGTAAAATTAAAGGCAACTTAGTTGCCTTTCATAAGCATTTCTAGTAGTTTTTTCCTCTTGAGACAAGCCTGTCCTTCCATGAGAGGCTTAGTCATTCATGCTTATTTTCCACTAGCCTAATGCTTTTCTATTTCTGAAGTGTATGGTTTTTGAGAGGTTAATTCTATAATGTTCAGGCTAAAATGGCTTTTGTGTGCTACTCTAAGCTGACCTTTGCAGTTGTTTTCCTGTGAGACAATGATAGCAAAAACAGTTTCAGTAGCTGGCTTGAAGGCTGTTTAAAAAAATGTTTCTTTCCCTCTTGTCTCCCTCTTCAGCCCAAAAGGAAAGGTGGGAGCAGAACAGTTCCTGATGTTGTCACAAATTTAACTAACTGGATAAGCTGCTTAATATTACTGCTCCCATGAGAGTGGACCAGCCACTGAGTTGTTTTGTAACACATTTTCATCCAACACAGGTTGTTCAAAGCTAGAATTGTAATTTTGTAAGGAGTCCTAAACACATGGATTGAACTTTGGTCAGGCAGTATCGTGGTACGCCATCTCCTTCCTTCTTTTTCAAAAATGATTTTGATGGTCAGAATTACTTCTATTAAAAATGCATGTTTTCACACCATACAAAAACACCTAAAGCCTGCTGGATTTAGAAGCTGCCTGGGAGAACCTCAGAGGAACCTTTTTGTTGCCTTATGCTGTAGCGGTGCTTGAATTATGAGGACTGTTTCCCACACCGTGAGGAACCCAGACAAAATTGTTTATGTCCTTGGATGTACTTTGCTCTGATTGCATCCTGAAAGTCCAAAGTGAAGTCCAAGAAGAGAACTAATAAGAGAACAGCAGTGCTGCATGCAGAGTGATCCCACTCTGGCTGACCCTGCTGAGGATCCAGTGCTCCAGGTAACTGCAGCACTGTATGGTGCCAGTCTTTTTGCAGACTGTCAGTCTTTTTCTAGGACAGAATTTTTAAGTTTATAAGTGAAAGGTCACTTCAGCCTTGCTAGTCGCTAAATTCCTTATTCTCCTGTACACAGCTATATTCCTCAAAGCGTTAAGTTGACATTCTTTTTTCACTGTCAGCCAGGTGTTGTTCAGTATTACTCAGAATAATAATTACAAAGAAGTCAATAGTGGAGCCACTGAAGGTCTGTGTGAGCTTAGACACCACTGAGGAAGCATATTTAAGATGTCAAAACATTCTCTTCTTCCAGCTTTTGCTGTTGTGTTAGCACCCCTCCAGCAGAGGTTAATTTTGGAAGAGGCAGAGTAACTCCATATCATTCTTTTATATTTCCATCCATCATCTTACTGTTTTCTTGAAAATCTGATTAGTAAGTAGCTTACTTCTTATTTGATTCAATTAGCATCTTCTAATGCTAATGCAGTAAATAGCATTCCAATGTTAACTGTGTATAAGTTTAAAAAAACAAAAACAAACCGCAGATAGTAGCATTGGGAAAAGTATTTATCTGTGAATCGTATGTATTAAGGTCAGTGAACCGTGGATTCATTTGTACAGCATTTTTTTAGTCCATAAATATAAACAATCAACATTTTTTTTGATTCACACTTTCAAAAAAATGGAGAATGTTCTTATTTAAATGCTGCACTATTAGTCACTTCTGCATATCATTGTTGAATAAGGAACCCAACATTCCTTGCTCCTTTTTAAATTATTTGATGGTTCTCAAACACAGGATATAAGAGATCATGTAGAAAGTATGTGCAGAGTTATTTGTTGGCTTTCTGGAAGATCGGAGCAGCTGACTGTCAACGATTCCAATTCTTTATTTCATAATTGTACAAATTTGCTTTGAATTTTATGCTAAATGTTAGTTATTAGGTCAGCTGCTGTGTTTTCATAAAATCTGTAGTGAATTCAAAAAGCCCTTGAACCCATGGGCTGCAGTGGTAAAGCTGTGAGAGAAGGAGAGCAAAACGTGGATTGCAGAGCTTGCCTGTTGCTCTCAGAGCATCTGTGAGCGTAGCCTGGCCTGTTGGCAGGAGGGAGAGTTGTGGCTCCCACTGCAATCCTTTACTCTCCAAGTTGGGAGTTTCAGGATTATATCTTTCTGATTATTTTCCTTTCTCTTTACTCTTTCTTTTCACCTTTTCCTGCCCCTCTCCTAGGGAGAATTTCCCAGAAGGGACTTAGTCTGTTCCTAATGCAGGTGCCAGTCATCTTGCCTGTTCTTTGTCTTGGGAGTCATCAATTGACTGTTGGTTAATAGATGGTTTGTTTTGTTTTTATCCAAAACTATTAATCTATACCTTCACATAGATAATTGCACTGATGCTATTGAACAGTGTCCTTAACTGACCACTGTGGTACTGCTGACACAAAACTTGCCTCTACAAAAGGAGGGAGGAGCAGTTCTTTCTCTGTTCCTCTTGTTGCTAACCTGATGCTGACTAGCACTAGTAACAACTCTTCTGTGTACCACCGTAACTCTAGCAAAAGAGCTTCATGGTTTTCAGTCACTTGTTGTTGAATCACACCATGGAAAAGTTTAGTAGACACAGGAGCTGGTGTAAAGGTGAAGGTGGAAGCGTCCCCAGCTGCATGGGCAGAAGTACAGGGAGAGAAAGGAAAAAAGACGACCTTCCTTTCTTAGCACCAGTGAGTTTGTTTGATGATTTACGTGCTCAAAGTATTAGTCTTACTGGCTAAAATTAAGTAGTTCTAATTGGAGTTTGTCCAACAGCTTCAGAGATACAGTGGTCCTCCAGATCTAAGCAGTAGCTAGATGAAGTAATTCTTTCAGTTATACCTGTAATTTGTATTCTCATAAGAATGAGATAATTTTGATCAATATCTTTTTGCTTAAGGCATAAATATTTTTTCCCTTTCATTCTAACAAAGAAACATAAGTGAGTTCTTTGTGTTTTTGGTTAGTCAGGCAGATGGGTGTTTGTTCTACTCATACAAACCCTGAGGTTATGATGCTAACATAAATATGTTTATATTGTATTTAAATTTAGTCTAAAATAATTGAGATGAAAAATATCTGGAAAAGCTCTTGTTGTATGGTAAGTCTTCTGTTCTCAGTCTCTTTACCTCATTTGATGGTGAAGATGGTTCTCATAGAGGTGATGGGAGAAGTCCTGATTGCTGATCAGCAAACTTCTGTATGTTCATCTTACCCGGGTTTGTTCTTCTGAAAGCTGTGGAGTCTTTGGAATTGTGAAGTGTTCTCTGAGCACTTACAGGAAATGTAGACATACCAGGGAAAATCAATTTCTGTTTGTATGTGGAAAATGCATAGCAACTATGTAGCAAAGTAATACACTTTCTACGTATACATGAGAAGCTGGGGCAAATACCGGACTTGCTTCCTGCCTGTCTCTGTGCCTGAACAGTTGCTATTACTTTTTCCCAGCTGCTACTTGGTGTTGTATCTCACCTGTCTTTCCTAGCACTGTGAGCTAATGCTAGAATAGTCAGACAGCTCCTGGCCATTCCTGCCTCAAATTCTAATATGTTCTTTTCTACTTTTTTTTCCTCCACACTGCTTTACATGAACTTGAGTGTCTGGCTTCAGGGATAGTATGCACAGGTAATAGAGTTCCAGCCTTTTCTACTCAGATAATACAGTTAAAGCAACTTCTGACTCCTGAAGAGAAATACAACTCTGTATAAACTAGAGCAACTGTTGGGCACTGAGACAAGGTAAACAACTGCACGCTGTTTGGAGATTCCTGAATCACTTGCAGCAATCCTAACTGGGAATTTAGTGCTGACTGTGATTTTGACTATCAGATTAGGGGACAAGCTACTTAAAACTAATAAAAATGAGATAGATATTGTACACAGCAGCAGATATTCTTTAGACCTGTTGAAATAGCTGATGAGCAGAAGCTTATTTAAGAAGTAAATTTTCACGTGCCCATTTTACTGGCAGTGTATTTGCTTTGTGTGTTGAACGTGGATTTCAACCCCCCACGCTTCTAATCCAATTTCCTGCCCTGTATTTGATGGATACCAGTTATTTTGTCAGCTGTTCTGTTTTGTTGTTGTTTATTTTTGATGTGTTTTTGGTTTTTCCACCTACATGGTATCAATAATTGCTGCCAAGAAGAATGGAAAATCACCTTTTCTCTTCATCTTCTTTTCAAAAGAATCGATTTCTTCCATTCTGGGCAGAGCAAAGCTTCCTATCTTTATCTTCATTGCCTAACAAGGAGCAGATAGGAGTCTTGATGCCTATTACAGAAATTGGATTAAGTTGAGTAGATCCTGTTCCCAGAAATATCCTCACTCATTACAAGTCAATTTAGCACTTTGCAAATGATGGTTTTCAAGTTAGAAACTGAAACAAAAGATCCAGTGGTTTTATATGTGTCATGATTCTGTCATAAAATTCAGTGGTTTTGCTTGATGACTTCTTTTCATGTCTTTTTTTAATCACTTGCACTTTGGATTACAGAAAAGAAGGCAGTAAAAGCACAGCATTGATGTTTTTTTTATTTTTCTGACTGAAAAGTGTATGCTTTCCTTGCACAAGGCTTTCATCTCACAGCTTATAATGGCAGTTTTCCCTCTGAAAAGGGGCACGTTCAGAACAATTGTCTGGACTAAGTGGTTACTGCTTTTCAGAAAGAGAAATGAAAGAATTTAGGGTGATCTGTGGTATACCGTTATCTAGATGATGAAGAAGGGGAAGAGTGTGCATTTCCACTTATATGCTGTCTAGACTGTTCAGGAGGGTTCCATGGTCTGTTGCAGCACATAAAAATACTGAAGTCTGTTTAATCCAACCTGTGTAATAATAGAAACTAGAATTGAGTGATCTCAGTTATGAATTTGTCTCAACTAGAAGGAACTTCGGTGGTGGGATGCTATCCAAGTAACTCACACTTGTGGCTCACAAATCACAAGATTGCCCTATGAATTTCAGTGAATCTCTAGTGGCTTTTTTGTTTGTTTGTTTGTTTTTTTTATGGAAAAATTAGGTAAGCCAAGATTCAGTTTTCTATTTGTGTCTGTTGCTGTTAATCTGAAGCAGAGGCTAAATTGGCAGGCTTTATATCTATCTGCAGTTGATAAATCTGTTCGTAGCAATTGATCAGATTACTTGCAGGTAGGTTGCTTTAGAAAATAAGGACTTTTTGTGTACTAATCTTCTGGATTGCCATAAGCAAGCACATAGATCTTTGCAGTATGAGTTGCACTGAGGTGACTGCTGGTAACCCTTTTTGATATATGTGATAAAAATGGTGTTGCAAAGAGACAGAAGTGAATTTGGGGAAAAATAAAGAAACGAAGAACTTTCAATATGTATAGAGACAATGCTGATTACTGTCATTGCACTTGTGACCTGGGTAGTGTGTAGGAGGTAAATTAGATTTTAATTTCTGGGATTATATGTGCAATTGCACATAATCTCTTCAGCCTGTAATCTTTTAAAATACTTTTTCTAAATGTGATTTAAATGCTGTCAGTTAAACTGAAAAGCATCTGTATTCAAATTGTGTAAACGGCAAAGGTTTGTGTAAGTGCCTTCCTAAGTCTTAAATCACCATCTGGATTGTCTGGAAAAACAAACTCAGCAACCGAACGGCACCGCTTATCCTTTCCTGCGTTTCTGTCATCGTTTATTTCCAGTTTGTTCTTTCATCTCTAATCCTCTCCCCTCCATTAACGAGTTGATATTTTGAAAACACAGCCTGGCCTTTTTATTTTCCATGCTTCTTTAAGCCCAAACATCTGTAGTATCTCGTATTTATCAAACTCCGTTGCTTGAGATCTGAAACTGATCTGTGGCTGGGGAACACGGTCTGTGTGCCATGGCCTCCCTGCTGCACGCCGCTGCCGTCCCCTCGGTGGTGCTGAGGCACAAGTGCAGCTCGGATACTCGAGCGATGAGTGAGCAGGGATTAAGATCCATCCCTTAGCACTTAAGGAGGAGAAGTTAAATGTCAAATGCTGTTTAAATGATCACTTAAAATCTTTCCTCGCCAAATCTCTTTTGCAGGCTTTTGGTTCTTTTTAAGGGGTGGTGAGGAGGGCAGGAATACTGTATTTGCTCATTTCATGCTTGTGTCTTGTGAAGTGCTGCCTTGGGCTGTTTCTACAGTCATCATTTTCCAGCATAAGGTTGTAATATTTTATTATATATAAAGCAATTTGTTTACAAGCTGGTGAGACTTACTGTTGTGGAATGTAAAGTGTTTGCTTTCTTTTGTTTCGTTGTAAATCCTACTTGCCAACTTCAGTTCTGTAGGTAGTTGTTGAAACAGGATATGGCTTTTTCTCTCATAACGCAAAGTTCTGTATTTAGCTAGCTTCTGTGACATGAATTTATGTGAAACCATTTGCAGAATGGTGATATTGACAAAGCAGTAGAACTGCTGAAAGGCTGGGCGCTGTCACATGACCACAGAAGTTTGCTATTAATCTCATTCTAGCAAGCTCATAGCACACAACATTTTTCACATCCCTTTGAGCTAAGATGCAGCATGTGGGAGGCACTTAAGATCTTTCAGGATACGTCTTTTGGCCCTGTCTTTCTGCATGTACTGCAGCTCCTCGTGTTGAAAGGGAATGGTTTAGTGCAGATTCTTTACTTACATTGGTTAAAATTCTTCCTAACCACAGAAGAAATGGCTCATTTGTTTCTCATTTCACTTTAAACATTTGGATGTTTTTCACTTGTTGGTTTGTTTTCCCGAAACTGTTCTAATTATCTTGTTACTCACATGGAAATTAAGTAGTTCAGCTGGGGTAACAGAAGGTATTCTTGGTGTTCATTATCATTTGTACTGCTTTTATAATAAGCCCAGGAATAGTTGTGAGAAATGTGTTTGGGGAACACAGTACAGGGATCCTCATAAGCTTTATTTCAGCATATCTTTCAGAGTTCAGCTACAGTTCTTTGTTTCGGGATATTTCTGCCGCATCCTTGGGTTACATTTTGTTTGGTATTTGATACCTGTTGTTGCCTGCCCCTTCAAACACACACCCTTGTGGGTGGCATTTATTTCTCAGGAAAGCAAATCTGCAAAGAAGGAAGATGGAACTTTGTTGGTGTTCTAGAAATTTGTAAAACCCAATCAAGGGCACTGACTTGAGTTGAATAAAAGTATCTTCTGTAATTCTGGTTGCCTAACATATAGATTATGCATTGTGCTTGTAGATTAATGACAATGAAGAGAGAATTGCTTATACTTAGAGCGTTTTCTGAGCTTTCATAGCCTGTTGCTCCTCCACACTGCTGGGCTTCTTGTTAACTCTTTTTCAGACTTCGGGAAGATACCTGCTTCTTTATAGGAATAGTTTCACTGGGATGCCAGCAAAATGCTTATTATGACTACTTTGTAACTCTGTAATACCGAAATGCAAGTCTGATGAAAACTATTACTGCTGCTACTGGCAAAGCAAGTAGAATGAATACATGTGAGAAATGGAGACTCTGTGCTTTTTTTCTTTAAATGGATATTCAAGTTTTTGGATTAGTCACACCCCTCCCTGCCCCCCAATAAAATTATTGTGTGTTTCAGTTGTCAATATTTTAAATGTATTTATTTATTTAGGCGTTTGAAAGGGATGTTCTTGCTGATTCAAGACAACATCGTTCTGTCCGGGACTTTACACTGGGGATAAGGACATGGGACTCCTCCTGCCAGATTCCAGATGGTTCATTACAACTGACATCTTCGTTGACAACTGTGAAAAGGAACTTTGGATTATTTTATTTTATTTTTGTGGGAAACCACAATCCCCAAACTGTAGGACACATCAGGTAATAAATCTAAATACTTAGACTTTTCTGTACATTATTTGAAGGCTTGAAGCATGTAGAACATACTCTTTGTTTCCTTAAAGAAATTGAATATTCTTGATTTTACATTTTATACTCCAACTAAGTAATGTGAATAAATTGTATTTTGTATTTCTTAGGGAAGACTAGAGTGGTTCCATTATTGGCTCTAATCATTAGAGTTCTCTCTATATAATTGATTGTTATTAATAACTGTTGATAATTTTCATAGTAATTGCTGTTTCTGTCTGTCTTTGCTTCTGAGAGAGTGCTTAATTTAATATCAAGGCTTGTTTCACTAAGTTTAGTGTGTAAGAGAGCTCCTGCATTTGGAACCTGTCCCATTGCTACTGACAATTAGGAAACTTAAAATTTTAATGAAACTCATCTATATTTGCACGCTTGGTTCATTGTAATTTATCTACTTACTCTCAACTCTTTATGTGTAACTCTTTCTTCCTTTCAAATGAGTAAATCTCTGCTTGTTTCTATTGGAACCTAACTTGATTTGGAGCATTGGAATGCTTAGGAATTTGTTTTTAAAATACAGAAAGGAAAATCTGCAAGTGTCATCCGGCAGTGTGGTGCTTAGTTCTCTCATATAGAACGTGCCATTATGTGTTTCTGATAGAAATGGTAAAAGGAAAATGATCACTCCTTGCTTCTGAAGGAAGAATGTAAGAGGAAAGCAAATCTTCACAGCAAAACAACTTTTATTTTGGATAGCTGTTTAAGTATGTGTATTTCTTTAAAAAAAAAAAACAAAACTCAGTGATTCACTTTTTCTTTGTCCTAAAGGTTCCGTGTTTCTTGTAGAATTTTAAAATAATTTTTTCTAATGAGGATGTCTGATATTCTTACTGTAAAAGATGAAACTGATGCAATGAAGGGTTCAGAAGCTGAATTTAAAGATACAGACCCAGTTGAAAACCTTATAAAATCAGGAAGTCAAGAGCAGATTCAAGTGGAAAAGGATGAAAATTGCCCTGATAACAAAAACAATATGCCGGTAAGAAGCTTTTCTCCTTATTTTTCACTGATGTACTGTGTAAAATGAGTCTTTCTCATTGTCTTCTCATTTTTATTGTGATCTCCTTACATGATACTTTGACACAGATCAGGAGAACTTTTATTCACTTCTCTGTGTATGTTCATATATATATATGTGTATATGAAGGTCAGTCATTTTTGATTGTTTGATTTGGATAAGTGGTTTTCACAGGAACCAGACAGGTTATCTGTTATTTATGCTTTCATGAGTGCACATGTGAAGCTAAGTCAAGGCTTTTCTATTATAGCAGAACAAGAGGAAAACTTGGCACTTGAAACATCTTCAGCTGTTGCTGAATGTTGTCTATATTTCAGAGAATTTGCTGTATTGATAGTACACTGTATAGAATAATAGGATTTGGTCAAGACACTGAAATATTGAGGGTTGCTAGCATGGATAAAGCAGTACAGAACAGCTCAGCATGCCTACCCTGAGTAGGAGTGACCAACCCAGGGGTCCTGAGCTATGGGTGGCTCAGGTTTAACTCTTACAGAATAGCTGTCCTGCATGAGGCTGAAGTAATCAGATGTCAGTGATCCAAGTCCTGGGTATTAGAGGAATCAAATCAGCAATCTGGGTCCAGCCATTCTCCCTGCATCAGTGGGGAGGGAAACAGTGAGTTTTCATCCCATCTTGGCTGCCAGCCAGTACTTCTATACCTTCCTTTTTCCTCAGTATTCCCCCATTTGACAGCTGTGGTGTGCGATCTGTCAGGTTGGAAAGATTAGGTTGTCCTAACAGAAAAGTGGGTATGTATAAATATATGATCTTTGCAAGGTAGGAGATACACCTACAGAAACTTGTGGCATCAAATTTCGAGTAAGATGTACAGGAGGTAAACAATATGAAATCATCTTGCATTAAGAAAGTGAACACACCAGTGTTAGCACCAGTTAAGAACGTGTGGCAGCATATTTGACACCTCTGAGATTCAGTTATGCAGTTACTATGTAAGCTCAGGAGCCCTAAGAGATGGGACTGTTGCATGGGACAAACTGGCTGACT
>JAOWBP010003503.1:29569369-29589658 GCA_028571105.1 Tragopan temminckii
TGAGGCCTAGAAAAAAGAGTCAGATTTCTAAGACGACATAGAAGCTTGTGTTTGAGAAGAAATTAACTTTCTATAGGAATTCTTCCTTCTGTGGGTGGTTAATAATAAAAAAATTACGATAAAAATGGTTATCAGGGTATGGAGTATGGCAGTATTCTTTTGTGGGCTGCAAAAACAGGAGAGTGGCTTATTAGATTCTTGTTACTGGGAATTGAATAAAACTTTCTTTTGGGACTAGCTTTGTTCATGACTAGCAATTCAATATTCTGCTGAGTGAAGTAAGCCTTATCTGCTAGTTTAATTTGTTTCCAAATGAATCTTGTCAACTACTGTAATAACACTGTTCTACTCTTTAATATCTTCTGACTTTATTAAAGCTGGTATCAGTGTAAACAGATAGCTTTATGGAAAAATAAAGTCCTTAAAATGAAGTACTTTGCCTGTAACATATGAGAAGCAACTACTGAAACATGGGTAGATATTAAAGCTGGTAATCTCTTCGATCAATGGAATATCCTAGTAGTCATCACGAAAAATGAATGTGTATGGTTTCTTTTTCTGCAATTCAGTAACTTGGAAGAATCTCATTCACATTTTCTCATTCAACAAGTAGTGTAGAAGCTTATGAGGCTCAAGTGGCAGATTGCCTTCCTGCAAACAGGCGTTCCTGCACAGAGAAATGAAACTGTCCGTGGCTACAGGCTTTGCTTTTAGCTGTGGTTCTTTGGCAGAGGTGTTGGTTGGTTGGTTTTGTTCTTGTGTGGGAGTAATGTCTGGTGGCAGAGATAATTATGTATGTAGCATACACGTAGCATACATACCAGAAACTGTACAGCTGTGTAAAGAAAACGTCTTTCTGATGCAGACAGTTCTACTATCTTTTTCACTTAGTATTAATGTGGATGTTGTGTCCAGGAGTCTCCATCAGAACCAGAACATTGCCATTACGTGAACAGTGTAATTAAAAATCGAGCTAGTTGTCTGAGAGCACTGATTTCAGGAGTGGTAGGGAGACAGTCAGTTGTGAAGTGGAGCATAGTGAGTGTAGGGCTTCACAACTGTGTGTAACTGCAATCTGTGAAAGTTAATGTCACTTGTGCTATGGTAGCTGATAGTGCAAATATGTATGTTATGCACTTGCTTTCTAAGTTGCAATTTAATTTCTTTACAATAAAGTAAGAAACTAGCTACTAGCAATTGTTCCTCTGTCTAAACCTATCACAGTTTTTATGCTTCTGGGTCTCTGTAGTTTGAGTAACAGGTCATTATATTTTGACATACAGCTCTGACTAAATTCTAAATTATTTTGAGACGTTGTGCACTAGTCACCAATTTGCTGTCATGTACAATGGGAATGTGAAAAATGTCTCATAAGAGTACAGGGGTATCTTTCCCTATCTTTTTAAGTAGTGTTTCTCTGTTCCATGGCTGAGTTCTCTCAAGCCTTTCTTTGCCTCATTCTCAGCTATCTTGGTCTCTTCAGTTTTACCTGTCTTTGTTTCCAGAATGAGACTTACTGATTTTTAATAGGCCCATGATTGGATAGATTCTGTTCAACTTTTGAACTATTGAAAATGCTTTTGTAGCCACTGGTGAAACTATTTTTCCAATTTTGATCATTAGTCACCTTCTCCTGTGTCATGGAAAATTGCTGTCAGTACTCACCAGTACAGGACAGCAAGTAACCATAGATCATGCTGTTTTTTCTGTCATTGCAAAGCTATGTACAGTTGTTAGGTAGGACTCTAACACTTAAGTGGTTTTAAAATCAGTCTAGTTTAGTAGAAAGGTAAAAACCTCTTTTGTTCAGGTCTACCACGAGTCACATGTGTCCTCTGAAATGTCCAAGCAGTAAATCAGAAATACACAGACCTTTGCTCAAGATTTTTCATGCTCCTGTGTTTGCCTTCTTGTGCCTGACCTGATTTTATCCAATTTCTTTATAGCACAGAATGATAGAGGAAGGCATGTTAATGTTGCAGACCTTTACTTTGTATTTGGTATAATTGAAGTGTGGGGTAGTTAGGAAGAAATCAAGTCAGATACTTCCTCTGAAAGCCCCTGGTTGTATTTGACTGTATGTGTTTGGTAAGCTATCTTAACTTCCATTTTTACTTTGCTGATTGCATTGTGTTAATTAGTTGGAAATGAAGCATAGTACTTTGTCTCAACAGTTTTTTTCTTTAAGACAAAGACCTGATCAATGTTTTCATTATGCAAATTTTTTTTGTAACACTTGCTTTTAAAGTGTGTTGATATCATGTCCAAAATTACTAATTATGGGGCATAAATATATTTTTAATCTTACTTTCATTAACACACTGTTTTCTCAGGTTGGTGAAACTCTTTCAGAGCTGCAAATATAAAGAAATTGCCTAACTCACTATGAATTAGATACTCTAAAGCTCTAAAGCAGCTAAAAAATGTTTGGTTTTCACAAATGAGAATGTAAAGATGCAGTATAGGAGCAAAACTTAGCAAATACAGGAATTGGAGTAGAACTAAAATTCATGGAGGTACATGTTCCTGTACTGGAACTCCAATGGAAATGTGATTATTCTCCACTGCTCGGGTTTTGTACAAGTAAGGATCTGGGTCCAATCATCTTACAGTTTCATGAGTGAAGTTACTGTTCATGTCCCAGAACTTTTGGTTTTGTATTTTCACGCAGAGACCTTGCAGCATAGACCTTTTCTCACATGAGTTGTCCATGCAATCCAGCCGTACCAAATCTAGTCTGGCACTTATCCCTCACAGTTACGGTTGGATGTGGGGGCTTGTACTTCAGGTTTTGATATTCTTGAAATTATACAGGAAAGCAAGGAATTGAGGCCTGTTAAAGGATTGTTTTACAGGGCATAAAAAGATTTGGTTGCCAGATAACAGGTGTTAATATGACGGGTGGAATGACATTCATCTGATGTGCAACTCTGAGGTTGAATTCATTTCATGCCTGAGAGGGTCTCCCTCTCCCCTATCCCCAGCTCTCCTCAGTGTAGCTGCTACTGGATTGGTCCCTAAAAATTGCCACATCCTCGTGAAGCCAAGCAGCAAAGTACTCAAATACTTTCATTTACTACACTCCGTACCTTATATTTGAACTCACCTAGAGTAATTAGTGTGGGATTAACTGATAAAGGTTGGGAAATCATCCCATTCTTAAAGCTCAGTAACTTGATATGATGCAAACTTTGCTTGGGATACACAAAGTGCCAGCTTTCAGTAAACTATGCATACTTTAAGCAGAGCTGATAGAAGGACAGAACGTTTTTCAGATACCAACAAGGCTGTCTCTATTTAGGATTTGCTCTCTTTTGCTGTCTTTGCTCAAAATCTCAGCAAGCTCTTTAAAAAAAAAAAAAAAAAAAAAAAAGAGAGAAGAGAAAAGAGGTAGCAGTTCAGTTTGCTTTCAGTGCAGCTATTTAATGTCCTTTACGCAGTGAAATGAGTAATATTTAAATGAGCAGCCCTTCTGCTCTTCAGTGAAGCTGGGGCAAAAAAGACACTCGATACTTGAGGAAAGTGACAGAAAATAGCTGTTCTTCTTTCATAGCTTTTCATAAAAAAGGGAATATTGTCCATTAAACAAGATCTGAAATGGTATTACGGATGTTATTTTTCGCATACAAATATTAGGCTTACTCTTAGTGAAACCAGTTCTATTAAAGGCTTGTATATTCATCAGTTGGAGTTCTATAGTGAAACCAGTACTTAAAGTATGTTGCAGCACTGTGAGTGCCTCTGTGCCTGCGTAGCTATCGCTGGAGTTTGTTCAAACTCTGTAGTTAAAAACCTGTCAAACGCTTCTTTGCTTTGAATATACGTTTCAGTGATGCATGCTGTCCTAAAATGGTGGTAATGTTCTTATTTTAAAAGAAACTATTAATAAGAGAAGGAATCTCGGAAGAGAGAGTGTTCATGGATTGTAAACTACTTAACTAAAGCAAAACTTTTGATCAGCAACCCGTTTTAAAGTTGTTCTTTATAGCTCGTAATCTTTTAATTATCCATAAAATATAAAATAATAATTAGAACATATATTAATTGCCTTATAGGGGCTTTTTTCTTTTCTTCTTCCCTCTTCTTCCATACCATCATTTTCCAGATGGGTTTCAGGAATAGGAGGAAAATTTATCAAAACAAACTCATGTTACCAGGAAGTTGGGACATGAGAATTTTAAATGCAGGAGATAGCAGGGAGTTTTAACTACATGGATCTTACTGAGTGAGATTAATGCTTACTATTTATTAGATTTCTTTTGTTACATCTTTTTTTATAAGTAACCTGTTACAAATGAAGAAAGAGAACTTGAGAATAAGCACAATGAAGAAGGGAAAGCATACAGTCCTTCAGCCAGAAGCACCTCCTGTTCCTTTCATAGTCTTGACCATCACATCAGTAATAACTGTTAAAACTTTCTCTGTTATGCAGACTTTTACGTTTTAAGTCGAACGATTAAGTTTAATAAAAACCTTTTCTGTTGTGCCTATCATTCAGCGGCCAGTACAGGCTTTTGGACAGACAGCAAAAAGGTCGAAGGTACAGTAGACTTGTGTGCCGGCATGCTGAGGAAGCCCTCCGTGCTTGATATGAAGCCTTGTTACGTTGTGAACAGTGCCTTTAGTTTTGCCCTTTCTTTTCTGGCAATGAAGCTTTGTTTTATTCTGTTGGATTTTTTTGTCTTGCCTAGTTGTCTGCTTTTGTGGTTTGCCTTTATATTTTTGGTGGCTTTTTATTTTTATGGACAGAAACACTTTCCCAAAGATTTTATTTACTTTCCATTAGATGTGCTCTGTTGTGCTTGATAGTGCCTTCAAAACTGCGATTGCTTTGGTATTTTCTTCCTAAAGGAAGTAATTTATTCAAAATATTAAAAATGCTGTTCTCAGCCAGTTTGTTTTACATAACTTGAATGGAAAAAATAACAGCTTCTGGTATCTTTATGGAACTTTGATAAGCCATAGTTTTTAATTTTACATACTTTCCTTTAGTCAAACACAAAGTTAAAGTTAGTTCGGAGCCTTGCTGTATGTGAAGAATATCCACCACCTCCTACAGCTGAAATATCACAGGACTTCCAGGTAAAAGTCACATTACTGAAGTTTCTGAAACAACTTGACGTAACTTACTATTAAAAAAAAAGTCTTTTGGGTGCTCTTTGAATATGTAGATATCATATTTAATTAAAAAAAAATCAGTACAACTTTAATAGGGATGGTGATATCTGGTAAAGAATCTGCTGCTTCTGAATCTTCTGAACTGCAGTGACTGGTATCGGGGAATGCAAAGAGGGAGGCTTTGTGAGTTCTTTCAGCTTTCTAGCATTACAGTGTGCATGGTAGCTAATGCTGTGTGCCTTCATTAAGACAGCTAGAAAAACAGTGTGGTTGAGTTGCAGCATAATTTAACAGCTTTATATTTAGATGATTTAAGCAGTTTTAAATTTTGTTGTTTTGAGTGAATTTATGCATGTTATTAATAATTGCTGGTGGTTCTCTTAACGCACGCCTGAGGTACTGCTGAAGACTAATTTGTTAACATATACTCAAAGAAAATCCTAAATACTGGACATATAAAATGCTTTAAAGTCCAGCTTCTCTGACTTTATCTGTATCCTTAGAGTGCAATGCTATTACCAGTTCTAGCTTGGATATGGAAGATGGGCACTGAAATGATTTTTGTGATGCTCTTGTTTTCACTCCTAACAAAAGTTAAATGATTCTTCACGTCTTCCTCATAAAGCATATTGACTTATTTTGCTGTTATTTGAAAGTTATCTGAACTATCTTTTTGTGAAAAGTCTCACTTTCTGTGACAAGCAAAGGGAAGCAGTAGAAGCAGGTGAGAATTTGTTGCTGTTGGAGATCCATTTCAGTTTTTGAGAGTGAAAGAATGTGAGAATTCAAACTAATTAAACATCATAAGAATGAGTCAAAAAGTCTCTGTCTAGGTTTTGTTCTTGGAACTTAGAAAACAGTGTTTTTCCCAGTCCTTCCATAATGTACTTGAGTTTACTGGAGAAATTTTGAAACTGGGCCAGCTAATTTAATAAAAAATCCAATTCTTAGGAACAGCAGTACAGCATATGGAGTAAGAGATAAAAAAAGACAACAGAAAAATTGATGCCATGTACTGTGATTTATAATCCTGTAATGTTTCCTGTAAGGCTACCAGCACTGACTAGGAGATCAGGTCAGGGTTGAAGCAGTAGGGCTTAGCTGTGTCCCTGCATCTTATTCCAAGAGGAGAGAATCCTCATTTGGTGAGCTGTTCATCCACAGCATATTTCAAATGTAAGTCATCAGGATTTTTTAGAACTCTTGCACTATATGACACCATATATTTAATGCTTTAAAATCACAGACTCTCATAGTAAGCATTCTCTGCAAGTGACGTTTGTTGCAGTGTCTTGTGGAAATCTCTCCTTAGCACTTTGCAATATATGCAGCTTATTTTAACTTTGTAATACACTGATTCTTTATTCTTTTGCCATCCTTTGTCTAAGTTTAGCTGCTGGGGTTGTTCTGATTCTGTACACTGATATATGAAGTACGAATACTAGTTCAGGATGATTAATTTCAGCTCTTAACAAGAAAAAGCTGGTTTTGTGTCCATGATATTGATATGGGTGATGAGCAAATTGATCTTTAAGAAATTGAACTTCTGTAACAAAATGAAACAACCTGAAGTGGAAAAAATGAAAACAAAAGGTGACAATCAACAAACAGTCTGTAGTGATGGTTTAAACTGACTTGTGTAAATTCAGATCATAGCTGATTTTAGAGAGTGTTGGTGAAAGTTGAGAACCCAGAACGTAGGTCCTTTGAGTAACTGCTCTGTAATGCTTCTTGACTCTTACCTCTTTTATTCAAGAGTATTAAGCTGGAGAAATTTTTCAGATTTTGATGGGTTTGGTTTGAAGTTGTTTGTTTGTTTGTTTTTGCTTTTTGGCTTTTCTTTTTTTAAGTCAAAATTTGCTGATAATTCATGCTGCTACAGTGAGGATTTGAGTTTGGAAGGTCATTTGCTTTACAATAAAGAGTCTGTTAAATCACTATGCTGTCAGAGACCAGCTATCACTATGGTGGGATTAAATGAAAATTCTAAGGAACAGAAGCTAAAATATTTTTCAGTGGCTTTCCCATGAAGTAGGTCATGCTTAATTAGGTGCTACAGGTTTTAAAGCATGAAATCACAAGAAAATGCCCTTTGGTACACAGTTCTGTGTCACACTTTGAACTAGAATTGGTGGCAGTAGAATTGGCTGTTCAGATGGCTCTCCTTTATTAGCTCTTGTTGCAGAAAGGAGCATAAAAATGATTACTTAGTCTGAAATCCTTTGACTGAACTATTGCTATATGATTTTTTTTTTAAACTTTGGCTATATACTCTAAACCTATCCAATCAATATTCTAGTAAGAGAAAATCAGACTACGAAAAATGTTAATTTACTTAATTTTGCAGTGTACTGTTGTAAAACGGAGAATAGCATGTTGTGTTGGTAGATCTGAGGCACAATTAGTCTCTTAGTATGACAATCACCATGCTTTTCTTAAAGTAGCATTTGCATAGCTGCTGGGTGAACAGTCACTGTTAACTTTATAGTGACAAATAATTTGTGTTAGTGGAGGTTGTGCAAAGAGGTGTTTGCATGTGAAACAGTCTTTAGCCTTGGTAAGTCCTGACTATGTTTGCAGGATAGAAGAGTGGTAGGCAAATAGTTGTGGGGCAGCTCTGTGAGCTGGGTTGGGAAGAATTGGATCTTCTACAGTGGGATGGGTGACAGCATAAACTCAGTTATCTCTGGGGAAGCAAAACAGATGTTTGAGAAGGATCAGTGGTCCACCTCTTGGGACCACTCCAATAAAGAATCTGTCTCCATTTCTCTCATCTTACGATGTTTTTGCTGTCTGAGACATAACAGTCCTTCATTAGTAGTTTAGTTAAAGACAAGAAGAGGCACAAAGAACAAGATGTTATTTATCCAATAGTTAGGGAACCATTATGTCACAAAAGGAAAGCTCTGTTTTGCTTTATCTGGGAAACAGGTTTCATGATAGTTCCCCTATATTGTATAGAAACATGGGTTTCTGAGATGACCGCACACAAAACTACTTTGTCAAAATACACAAAAGGAATTGAAGCCTTGATTGCATTAAGGTTTGCAATTCAGCCTTGATATATTCTACTCTAAATATTTAATCTTTGTGTGTGTGAATCTGGTAATGCTGGTCTGTCTTAGAGATTGAAGCATTTGTTTTATTCTGTAATGGAGGGGGAAATGTAGACAGTGCACACACTACGTAAAAGCACGGTATATAAAATTTGTCTGAGAACTGGAATATTTTCTTTATGTCTCAAGGTACTTTAGATTCACTTTGAAATAGCATTCAGAGCCAGGAAACATGTCAAAATTCTAAAATATGTATTACTTTCTATGTCTTCTCAGTAGTTTTTGATTTGCTAGTAAGTAACTTCATTTTGTTTGGCTAGAGTATATGTGTGATCAGAAAGAAAATAAAGACAGTTGCTTTCCTTGTTACTACTTCATTTTTGCAGGTGACATAGTGCAGAAAGTTCTGCCACAGATATATATTGTTTGAAATAATTTCCATGATGACTGCTTTTACTTTTGACAGGAAAAAATTCAAATCCAGTTGTCACAGTGTTGTGAAAAAGAAGAAAAGCCTGCAAAAGATGAAACGGAAAAGGAGAAGTCCAGTGATAAATTGCACAGAAAAATGTTATCAAGAGGTTTGCTATCTGTCATTCTGCTTTTAACTTGTATTTTTAATCACTGTTTTCAGAATTTATTAATGATCTTGTCTGACTTTTTGATGGGAAAAGTCTTAGGGAAGAGTTTTTTAAATGTAAAAAATGACATTGCTTTGTTATGACTGAAAGGTCGTTTCTTCAGAGTTCCACTGTCTAAGAACGCTCTGTTTGCATGAACCACAAGGGATTTTTGCACATGTTAATGATTAATATTTCATTGTATGTTGTTCACCTGACTATATGGTCATCCACACACATACTTTTGCTAGCATCTAGATTATAAAAATCCTTTGGAGTAAGGATTGAACTCGATAAGTTAGAATGACAAGTATGATGCATGCATGTTAATATTCCTGCAGTCTGGATTGAAGGTCTATTCTACTTGGAATAGAACTGCAGAAATTAATCATCGCTGTCTCTGTCCATTTATCTTTTGCCATGTTTATTGCATACAAGTTGGAAATTCATTGAACAGCTCTTGGTTTAAATAAAGGAGACAGAAGTCATATCTAGGAATCTTGTATCAACCAATATGTAGGAAGTATCTTTAAACCTAGTATCTTTTTCATGAGACTGCTAGCACTTGTCTGTCTTGTCTCTTTCTCAATTCCATGAGGCCTTCTTCATTGATGTTTCTGTATATCTTGTCCCAGCTGGCAGCCAGGCATTCATGAAACAAAAAGCACTAGGGTGCAGAACTTGGCTGCGTTTATAAATGTCAGTCTTCAAAATGATGCCTTAAGAAACAAATGCATTGTGTTAGAGCTAACTTGCTCAACCTCTGTAGTGCGTGCCCACCTTCTAAAAATTAAAACAAGAAAATTGTGCTGTTGCTTCCTTTAAAAAAAAAAAAAAAAGCCTGCTTATATTCTATGTCCAATGAATCTTATGCTCCTTAGTGCAGTAGTCCCCTCCCTTGTTACTAGTAGAAGCCAATTTGCCAGGACTGTGCTCCATACTAAGCACAAAAAGGCCTAGAATGGCAAGGGCTGAGGCACCTAAGTTTGAGCTGTGCCTACCTTGGGCATAGGCTGATACTTGCGTAGTTCTTGAAGGAAATCTAGTTCCAAAATTCTTAAACCATCTGTAGCTTATAATTCTGAGATCTGTAATGTGGTGGTGAAAGGGAAGGTTTGTTGTTAAAGTATTTCAGTGACACAGATTGTTATTAGGAAATATTTTATTCTTGTTCTGAAACCAGAACAAGACAGAAGGCTGTGGGAAATTCCTGAATGTGATGTTGTGGAAAGCAAGACCAATAAAATGAAGGTTCTTAATACTGCAGAATAACAATAATGAAGGCTAAACTGTTACATACTGAATTACAGTATTTCTTTGGGCAACGTCCAGTCTTTCTGTATATCAGCTACTGGTCCATGCAAGTGTATACAGCAGTGCAGTGTAGTATGTTGGAGAAAACTTGGAGGGTTGATGGAAATGAGGTGGCTGAAGATGATAAAATACTCCTTGAAAATGTAAGCAGTTTGTTAATAAGACTGACAGTGTTACTGTAGCTTTTGCCTCTTGTGTTATGCTTGAATTGGAGAATTAAGAGAGACAGGGTTTTTCACCTTTGGTGTTTTTTTTTTTCTTCAAACCTTTTCTCTGGAAATTGCAAGTGTAGACATGTTGCAACTAGTTAAACAGTACTGATCCATAAAAACAATGTTCATCAATAATTAGGAAAAAGATAGGTTTGGTGGTTTTTTGTTTTCAAAATGTAATTCTGCTCTTTTCCACCCTACCTTTAGATTCCAGTCAAGAATACACAGATTCCACTGGTATAGATCTTCATGAGTTTTTAGTAAATATATTAAAAAACAATCCCAGGTAAGCATCAGTAAAACCAACTTGCAGTTTTTCTGTCTTTGGTATAGCACCATGTTTTGTTGGTGTGTGTTTGTTTTGGTTTTCATTATTATTGTTGTTATTTTATTTTATTGCTCTTAAATGTTTACCATCAATTATTTAGTATGAGATTTTGTTGTGAAGACTATCTGAAACACCAATCCACTGTAGTTTGTGTGTTATATGAACACAGGTTCAGGACCCTGACCTGCTGTAAAAGCTTTTCCTGTTTAATGAGCAAATAATGAGTTCTGTCTGTGTGCAGCTCTATCTGAAGAGACTCTAATACTCTTCAAAATTTGTACTCGTATAGCATCTGCTTGTTAGATACCAGATTGCCTTCTTTCACTTTAACCTGTACTGAATTTATAGACAGCTTCTTTTATAATATATATTTTGTAATATATAAATCATAGGCACATGTATCTTCAATCTACACATCAGAAACCAAATCTGACCTAATCCAAGTCCGTCATTTGTTAGGAAAAGTTGATGTGATTCTGTTGCTTTGAAATTTGCAGTACACTGTCTGTCTGGTTTGTTCTTTCCCTCAACAGTTTAATACTAGATCTGTGGCTTAACAGACAAGGCAAGAAATAAGTTTAGTGGAATTGTGCTGCTCTTGTGAAAGATATTCCTCTTATTTGTTAGTTGCTTATATTATAGTTATGATTTACAATGTGACAATGTATTGGTATTCCATTTTATTGGAGAAGTGGGGGGGAGAACAAAAGAGAAAAGATTATCATAATGGATCAACACATTTTGTCCTATACAGAAGACATTAGAAAAATTAGAATGCATGTATTAGTCTCCTACTTCGGCCCAACTGGAAGTCATAAATCGTCCTAGTGAAAATAAGAAATTTATAGGCAAAGGCCTGCTGGGGGTTTACCTGCTTATCATATTAACTGATGTGTGCAAACAGTGACCTTTTGACAGTTAGTTTCATTATATGCTAATGAGATATTGAAATTGGCATATGCATTTTTAAGATGATTTTATGGTGTTTCAGCTAATACTCATTTCAATCACCTTCAGTTTTAGTTTTTTGAATTCTCTTAACATCTTACCACACTGCAGTGTTCCTGCAAGCAAGTAGCTTTTAACTACTCAGTTGTAAGTATGTTGTAGGAATGCCTTCTGTTACCAGCACCTACTCAGTCTGTTTCTCTGTGATCCTGTGACTCACAATTCAGGGGGCAGTTAAGGCCTCTGCAGATCTTGCTACCCGTGCTGACCAACAAGAACCAACCTAGTCACAGTTTCCCTTCTTGAGCCTTCTTGAGGACTGTGCCTTTCTATTGATAGTACCAGGAAGAGATTACTTGCAGGCTCTTTGTACTGTGATTTCTGAGATGAGAACAGTGTGGGTTCAATAAAATACAGCTTAGTGGAAAACGAGTACTTTCTCCTAAAAATAAATAAATACTGTATTAGACACTTGATGGTCCTATTTATAGTCTTCCATCATTCCTTGATCATAGATACTATCTGTGTATTCTTAAGATGAATACAGCTGTAGCTATTGGAGTGTCTCATATGTGAGTTGCTGTGTTTTTATTTTCAGGGACAGAATGATGCTGCTGAAATTAGAACAGGAAATTTTAGATTTCATTGGTAATAATGAGTAAGTACTGTACTCTTATAGGAAAAAAAATTCAAGAGTGTTCCTGTTTATTTAATAAAGCTACTATTCCTTTCTTCCAGAGCTCCAAGAAAAAAGTTTCCCCCAATGACATCTTATCATAGAATGCTGTTGCACAGGGTAGCTGCTTACTTTGGATTAGAGCACAACGTGGACCAGAGTGGGAAGTCAGTCATAGTAAATAAAACTAGCAATACAAGAATGTAAGTGTAAGAGTCTTGGACAAACTTTATGGTACATAGATTTAACTCTTGAGATATAATGATGCTGCATCTGCAGCAATAGGGGTTTGTCTGTTCATTAGGTAGCATGCAGCAAGGGGAGGTGTTCTGAGTGTTACATAATAATGTGATCTGTTGCATGTTTAAAGATTTAGCAATGATAAAGTATGCTGTTTCCATAAAATATGAACTTACATCTATTGTTATCTGTTTAAAGATTGATACCAGCTTCAAGTACCTCCTTTTGTTTGGATCAAAACAGGACGAGCCCTTATCTTAGAACAGGCCATGTTCTGATAGGATGAACAGAGGGGAAAAGACGTACTGAGCTTTGGTTTTTGTATTGTAAAAATCTACTGCAAAAATTCAGGCTTTGAAATCTGCTGTTGGAATAACGCTGCCTGCAAATCTCACAACCTCACAAAGTAAATGTAACAAGGAAGGCAAACAGTGGAAGTGTCAACCAGGTTAACAGCTCTGCATGCTACTTTATTGTGATGGCTGGGGAGTTCTTGGAGAAAACTTACAAAATGCTAGCATTGGAATCAGAGCATCACCAAATTCCATGTGTAGTTGACACTTCTGTTCTCAGGACCCAGCTATTCTGTATTCTGCACTTGCTCTGTCTCTTCCTTCTCTCACCACAGAAAGATGAAGGGCTAACGTGTTGACTGTATTTAAGTTTTGTGTACCTAGTTTCTAGCTTTAACTTAATAAATTTGCATGACACTTTTTTTCTTGAAATACTCTGATATGAGCATGAAAATAGGAGTTCACAGCTCCTGCATCCTCATCATAGACTCTCTGCAGCTTTGAAGGATTAAGATCTTATTATCCATCCTAATTTAAGAGTCAGTAGAACTGAAACAACCATACTGAAATTTTACTTTAGCAGATAGTTTCCCTCTCAGAATTTATTAGAAAATTATATAGGGCCTAAATATATGTTAGATAAACTTAAGTGTTTTTGTATTTATTTTTGGTTTGGCTCTACATACTCGATCAGAAATTAATTACAAAGGCATACATTTCAAATCTGTTGTCTTTGCATCTACCGGCATCCCTAGACTGAAGCTTCACACGTACAAGTGTGGAATAAGAACTTTTTAAAATATGATTTCTTGTTCTTAATTTATTGTTATTGCTTTTTTTTTTTTTAACTGGCCTCTGGAAGCCCCATGTAGGTGTAGTTACTAATTAGCAGGCATTTCATCCAACCTGCAGACAAGAAGAGTCTTAATGTTTTCAGTATTCTTATTTTAAATCACTTCAGATATAAAATAAGAATTTAGAAAGAAAACCTTGGAGATCTGCTCCATGTTGAATAAAACCAAACTTACCTTTTCCTCATAGGCAGATTCCCGGCTCCAGCGCCGATCAGTGATGTTACTGACATCAACAACCCAGTGCATACTGGGACGTCTCAGTGGAGTGGGAAGTTGGTGATTGCAGGGCAGTAAATTCAGGGACCTTAAAAAGAAAGAGGTAAGACAGTCTAAAGGTTCTCTGAAATGCCTGCTAATTATATTTGGGCATCCAGTAACTAATAGTTAGGCTTGACTGTTTTTACAGAAAAAGATCTCCTCATTTTATACAAATGCCCTGAGTAACAAGTAAAGACACAGAGAAGAGTACATATACATTTTGTCTTTCAATAGGCAAATTCTTCTCGATTGTCTGAGAAAATCTTACTGTAGTAGTAGCAGCTTCATTGTCTAGGTAGTTGGTATCAATTTTTTATTTAAAAAAAAAAAAAAAGTTTGCAAAATATTTCACTTTCTTTCACAAAGTAGATAAAGTACCAAAAGAATATGTATTGCTTCTTCCTCTCACTTTGATCTCATGAAGCTCTTGCTTGCCTGCACTGTTGTGTCATTTTAATTCTCTTGTTTATTTCTACTTAATTATGTTTTAGAAGCTTATAAGTGTCAATGCTTTCTCCTCTCTATATATCTCCTTATCATCCATTTTCCTTTGAAATGAATTCTGAGGTGTATTACAGCTCTAGCAGAAAGCACCTATCTTCACTTCCGTGCATGCCCAATACCCATTGCATGGCACCAGTCTGGATTCAAGAGCACTTCTGGTTCCCCAAGGGCATGTGGTTGCTTCCCACTTTAGTTGGAAACCGAAGCAAATGCTTTGAAGGAGGAAGCGATTTTAAAAGCAGGTTTGTCATGCATCAGGAACAGGAGTTGTCAGGTGTACACAACAGTACATGTTTTTGGTATTTTTCCCATTGCCCAGACAACCAAAATCTGTCACATCTGTTAGACTATTAAATATATTGTATACGTCACTTATGTTAGACTATTAAATATATTGTACACATTTCAGTTGGTTCCACCATGTATAGTGTATTTTTACAAGTCCATAAATTTTTCTTTTTAACAACTTTTCATAGACCTGACCAAAAGTTTTGTGAGCATATAAAGGATGAGAAGAGTGATGACTTTCAGAAGCGGTACATCCTTAAAAGAGATAACTCTAGTTTAGACAAAGATGACAACCAGGTGAATAAATATTACTTTCCACTTCTGTTTGTTGTATTGGACGATGTGTCTGTACTACTTTCATGTGTAAGTTGACACTTTATCACTTAATTTAGATGAGAATACGATTAAAAGATGACAGAAGAAGTAAATCCATAGAAGAACGTGAAGAAGAGTATCAGAGAGCTAGAGAAAGAATATTTGCACAAGACGTACGTATCAAAGAAAAGCATGCTGTCTTTTGTATGAACACTTCACATACATGTGTGTGCTTGTTAAGAGATGTTTCTTTTCAGGAAACTTTCTATATCAAAAGGGTACTGAGCAGGTCATCATTAGTGTGGCTTGAAGTCAATTTTTAAATGATACTGAAGTTTCTGGGAAGTTACTGATTTTTCTCTCATCGTTACTGCATGAAGCCCACAGAAGCATCGAGAGCATTCTTTAGCATTACTGCCTTCAATGCATTATTTTGCCTCTGAATGAAATTCAGGTTTGGTTTTTGGTACTGTAGACATTACAGGTGTTACTGAGAGCAATAATTATCATTTTCATTTGTTTGCTCTTAGATACAGGTGAGAAAAACCTATTTATTCCAAACGCATCTTATGACCAGTAGCAGTAAAAGAATTTGAATTCCCACATGTGCAAAATGAGTCAGAAATCTGGAAGTCTGGTCTCTTGAGTGGAGTTAAGTGGGATGAAAATTCTGCGGCTCTAGTTTAGTTAATAGGTTTGTGGTGTTAATATGTGAGCCATACAAATCCATTAACTTATTCCAGAGCGTCATATAGTGCCACTTAGTACGTTGTTGTTCAGCCTTGCATTTTTTGCAAGTAGAGTTTCTGTTTCGTTCAATATTATTAGAAGTAAATGTTGTCTTGCAAAGTTGATTACTTTAACCAACTTTTCTGGCATTTATCTGTAGCTCTCACACATTTTTAATATTCTTATTCTGTAGGTGTAATGAGCTCTGAGAGGCTAATTTGCTGTACCCACGTTTTCCAAAAATCATTTTGTTCACCCTTAGTTACAAGCAAAAAAAAAATGGAGTCTTAACCTCTGTTTTTGCATACCATGTATCGTACCCTTAGAAAACTTTGTACCGACAGTTAGAAATCCTTGTTAAGGACAATATAATTAAAGTTGTTAATAGCCTTTTTTGCTTTTTACTGTGTGTGTGCCTATTTCTGATGAATTCAGTACAGTTATTGCAGAAACCAGTGGTATTACTATACACTTTCAAGCAGAGGAGAAGGCAACCAAGATCTTGCTAACAGACCTGCACAGTCACGTCAGCTGGATGTTGTATGGAGGAAAGGCCTAATTCAAGGAATTGCAGCTTCAGAGAAAATACTGATACAAATGAATTGATTAGTCCTATTCTAAAGTTAACTTTAACTTCCTACAGATAGGTCGTCTTGTACTGGCTTTTCTTCCCCCCATAACATGGAAATAATTCATCAAAGAGGTTACATTTTCAGGCAGTTTTATATATGAAAAAAGCTATCAAAGTTCATAGCTAACAGAAAATACTTCAAATTGCAATATACTGTGCCATAATAGGGGTTCTAGATGCCATTAATGCTTATTTCTATGCTTTTTTTTGCCACTCAGTCCCTGTGTTCCCAAGAGAATTATTTCACCGATAAAAGGTAAGTAAATTTGCATTTCAATTGTCTCACTTTTTTATTTTCTTAATAAATATTAAGCTATCTTATTAAAATGCCAACAGAATCCAGGAGGAAGAAAGTAATAGTACACAACAAAGACGACAGATATTTAGGTATTTGATGCATTCTCTAAAAATATATATATATATATCCCCAAGTATTCTGCATGCATTTCACCTTCTCCTTTTCTTCTTTTCCTTTATTTTGCAATTGATGCTTGTGCTAAAATTTTAGTTTATAACTTGCAGAATCAATAAAGAAACATCAGGGAGATCAGCCAACAGCCATCAGAGCAGTACTGAGAACGAGCTGAAGTATTGCGAGCCCCGTCCCTGGAGCAGCACCGACTCTGATAGTTCCATCCGCAGTCTGAAGCCAGCTGTAACGAAGGCCAGCAGCTTCAGTGGGATCTCAGTTCTGACAAGAGGAGATAGCTCTGGAAGCAGCAAAAGCACAGGCAGGCTATCTGAGACAGGTATTATGAAATCTGTACATAGTTACCTAGCAGTGAAGTACCTGCTGGTTTGATGTTTGACACATACTGTGGATGTGTGCGAAGTAGAGGCCTTGGTCTTGTAGGTGTTCCATGCATACAGCTCCCTCTGGTCTCAGTGGGTGCTGCGTGCATAGAATGGCTACTGACTGAGGCCTTAAGTATGTAAGTGCCTTGGAGAACTAGAATTCAGGTTACAAATTAAATGAAGACTTTTGACTTCGGAAGTAGAACTTAAAACTTAATTACTGATGGCTTTAAATTAAATACGTTACAAAATTACAAAGAATTTGAGGGTACTTATCAACATATGTACTTAATACCAAATGAAAATGTATTTGGAATTCAACTCTAATTTCATCACAGCAAAGCTGCTTTGTGCAGTCTTAAGAATCTGAGCCGCTATCCTGCTAGCATAATATAGCATAAAAACCTATAAATCATTGTTCTGATCAGTACCACTGCCAGGACTTAAATGCTTAAAAAGTTTACTTAATTTTTAGATTGCTGAAAAAAAACCAGAACAGTGGAACAAAGTGTACTGTTTAATTGTAAAATTCAGAAATTCTGGGAAAAAGAATACTAATGTTTTAAGCCTTTGGGTTTCAAAGGTGTGCTCATCTGTAACTAACGTCAAAACAAAATCTCAGAAAATAAGGATATAAATCTTTTGTGAATCAAAAGTGACATTTAGTAAATATTTCTATTCTAAATGGTAAATAAATTTGATATAAGAGTTAATCTTAGCTGTGCAGAGTTTTGAGTCTTGAAGTAGATGGGTGGGTTACAGATGTGCTACTTCAAAGTTAGAAGTAGAAATCCGAAAAGAAGAATGCTGCTGCTTATCTGTATTGAAGCTGGCCTTCCTTTCATTTTTAACACTTGTTTCTAAGGAAAATTTGTGAATTTTTTTTTACCTTCTCTGAAACTTCCTCTACACTGTAGGTATACTACCACACCTTTAATGCAGTAAATAGATTTTTTTCCATTATGTGTAAAAAAAATATGTTCCAAGAGTACTTCTACATTTGTTTTGAAACTGTGAAATCATGTACATTCTCAGAAACCTCTTTTTTTAAGACATAAATTGAAAGAAAAAATGTTCATTTCTTGATTAAGGATGGCTTTAACTATGACTATGATGTAAATTTCTCTACATAATCTAGAAGTGGCTACCTTTGTTAAGAAATCTAAACAAAGTAACTCTGGTAAAATCAGGAGTGTTTTCTGAAGCTGAGATAATTTTGCACAATTTACAAATTTTAGCTTTGTATTTCACTTTAGCAATAGAAATAAAAAGCTAACAGCATCAGCAACTGCTTGCAGCTGTACTAGTTTTTCATACTAACAAATGAAAAGCTTGCAATTAGAATGTTTTGTGAAGGACAATAAGGTGACTTAAAATGGTAGATATGTTTTACCCCAGTCTTCTAGATTGTATAGAGGCTGCTAATAAAAGTTATTACATTTAAACTTCTATACTCTAAGTCCTGCAAGTGCCGTAGCGAAGACTTAATTAAAAGTATGCTGGATTGTACGCCTAGAGGTCTCTAGGAAACTGTGCAGTTCTACAGACCATTCCATATTGGACTTCTGGAAAGCTGCTCTTGTCAGCATGCATTAGCTTTCAGAAAGCTCAGGGTCTGGTTCTCCACTGCCTTGCAATGTTTATAGCCATTCACAATTGTAAAATAATTGCTTTCTCTAAGCAATTTTGTATTCTTTCTGAACTTCAAATAAGACTAATTCAGGTTAAAAATACCATATTACCTCATTTTACTTCTAGCTGCGTTTTTTATTTCAGCCTTAAAATTGCCAGGGGAGAGGGGAGGTTGGGAAGAGTGTGTTGGGAATTTTAGTATTCTGCCATTTGTCCATCAGGTGAGACGGATCTCAGACGTGTAGTAACGACAAAAAAGTAGTCGTTCCTTGCATGTAGGCTGTATCTATAGAGCATGCAATGTAAGTAGTGTATCTGAAGGGATGTTTGGCTGAATGGATCTGAGTTATCCAATGGCCTGCATGTATACGATAGCTGTCATCTACATGTGCACAACTGGTGTATGTAAACCCTTGAGTACATCAATATGTATGCATGCATCTTTTTGGAATGTCTGAGCAATCAGTTATTAGAACTGTGGAAGAACTGCACTGTAATGCATGTGCATGTATACAGATGTATTTTCTGACCAGAAATCAGATCTAGAGATGGTTGAAGTGCAAAGCAGTGCTGAATTGACCCTTGGTTTACCGAAAGAATCTTATAATGGTATTCCAGGGGAGATGATTGAACATTTCATTGGCAAGACCACTGTTTAAAGATGTGCTTATGCTTAGCTTTAAGGGTCAGCATTTAAAAGTGTGTGTGTGTGTGTATATATATGTATATATATATATGTAAGTGAGCATGACATTTCTGTCTTTAGGTAAAAACAATTTCTCATTACTCCTTTCCTAGGTTCAGAGTCTTCTAGTAGTGTAGGGTCATCCACGGGTTCTCTTTCTCACACCCAGCAGCCTCTTCCAGTGCCAGCTCTAAGCCAGCCTTCTCATGGCACGCCTGCCGTCTATCCAACTGTCAGCACTAGTAACTCTCTTTCCTTTGATGGTGGCATAAATGGGCAAGTGGCACCTACTAGCACTAGCTTCTTTTTGCTTCCCTTGGAAGCGACAGGCATTCCACCTGGCAGTATTCTGATCAACCCTCAAACAGGTTGGTATCTGCTCGTGGATGTTCTTGTTACAGTTGAGAACTCAGACAAAAATGTGCAAGTGTTTATATGAGTTAATTTCAGTACTGTCCTTTCGTTTTGTTTTTTGGTGTTTATGTTTGTTCAGTACACATAATTTAGAAAGCATGACTTTTGTATAAAGGGGATAAGTAAACTCAGTTTGGATTTTGCTACAGGTTTTAATTTATAGGTTTAATGTATTGTAACAGTGACTAGTACAAAATGCTTTAATATGTCATTTATTATCTAGGATACAGAATAAGGGGGGAGGGAAAAGTCTTTTTCAATGCTAATATAAAACAGTTTCACTGAGGGAAGAGCTCCTGAGCAAGTATTCACATTGACTTGAAAGAATTCATTATCTTTTGTTTTGCACATTACGATAACCATTCTTATTTCTGTAAAC
>JAOWBP010003503.1:29589758-29602315 GCA_028571105.1 Tragopan temminckii
CTGTAAACTTATGGCACTCAATACAAGAGACAGAAATAAGGATGGATTATATGCTATTTTTAAACCTCTGTTTCAGTTTAAAACAAGATTAAGTCAATGCTGGTGTATTTGGCCATATTTATATTTTTAATAAGTAGGAGAATGAAACTTCATAATGTAGATGCAGAGATGTGTAACTTGCCTGATTTAAAAAAAAAATTCAACCTTTTACTTGTTTGTGGAAGCTAAGGAACACTGAAGATTTGATTTTACCTTTTCTGTGCAACACAGATTATATTTTATTTTTAGTATACAGATTTATTTCCTTTCTAGATGAGGAAATACTTCAGGATGCATTTCTCATCATTCTCTAGATAGACTTAATTATACTTGAATATAATTGCATGTACTTTTGTGAAACTGATTTTTTCTGATTGCTGTTGTTAATCACTTATTAAATTATGTCTCACACATAGCTAAATAATTTTCTTTTTCTTTAATATAAATCAGTTGCTGTTCTTGTATACAAAACTAGAAAACTATTTGATTAATGGATCTACATATCAATATGCCACCTAAAGCTTCTCTTAACTAAATCTCTCTAAAGAATAGCTAATGCTGGTCCTGATAGAATTTGGTTACAGCGGACTGTAGCAGCTAATTTTTCTAGGCAGCCCTTGCATTTCAAAGAGGAAGTGTTTGCTGTCTCAGGTATAGATTCTGGACATAGCACTGACTTTGCTTCTAGGCATAATGGGACCACTGCACATCTTACATGTGAATTTTCCATTGTGATGTTGGCCATCTGAGCACAAGTGTGGCAATTTGTGATCAAATTTTGCTAGGAAAGCAAAACTGTCTAGCATTTGTAGACATTTGTATGCTCTGTGCTCTGCAGTAAATATGAAGGATATTGGCTCGTTTTTCATAGTAGGAGTTTATAGTGTGACCATA
Organism: Tragopan temminckii; assembly: GCA_028571105.1. Lineage (NCBI taxonomy): Eukaryota > Metazoa > Chordata > Aves > Galliformes > Phasianidae > Tragopan > Tragopan temminckii. The sequence goes on from JAOWBP010003503.1 coordinate 29,590,692, forward strand.
CTAAAATCTTTAGAGTTGCTGTAAACAAAACAGATAACTGCAGATATTGGAAGGCTACCATCAGTTTGCAAATAGTGTCATCTGAAACATGATACAGTTTAAGTTGTGGTCTTTGAGTCATCTTCATTTCACTTACGTCTGTGTCAACATTTTGCATGTGATTAGATTCACTTTGTTCCTCCTGTACAGTTGGTCATTTCCCAGTTACTTTGGTGAGACTTCCACATAGCAGCACGAAAGGGCAAAGAAAGAATAGATTGTGAAACAGTTTTTCATGTTGTAAGCATTTTTTACTCACGCTCACCTCAGAAAAGCAACAGAATTCTACAATTGACTGTTTGATGTTTGTTAAAACTAGCTGGACTCTCAAGTTACAATTCTAACTTAAATGTGGACTCTTGCTGATCTGCTGTTCCTTTGGGTTTTGTTTTGTTTGTTTTTTTTCTTTCCCCAGCCTAGGCAACAAAACAAGTTACTGTTTATTTATAATTTACTTTTTTTTTTTTTTAAATGGCACTAATGGGGTGCTTCAGTATTGAAGTTGCAATTTATTAAATAGGAGAATAGTATTGCATTATTTCATTGGAAAGCTGAAGGAGTTGATCTATGAATAGAAGTACTTCAACCTTGTTAGCAGTTATGGGAATATAATTGCTGCTTCTGTTTTGTGTCTGTTTTATACAGGTACTTGCCTTTACTCTGTCCTATGTTTCAGTTGATGTTCAGTTCAAAACAATTGGAGTTATTCATTTAATTGCCTTTTAAAAGGTCCTTAAAATACAGTTTTAGTAGAGTTGCCCTTTATTGCTTCTGCCCTTTTTCAGTCCACTTAATAAAAATAAGTTGTCTGGACTATCAGGGTATGGTAAATGTTTGTGTGTTCATTAAGTCAATGCTGAGTTTCTTTGTCTAATTTAAATGTTCATTTACATGTTTTAGCTGCATATAGTTTGCCGGTTGACTCCCTTTTAGTTATGGCCATTGTAAATGTAGTTGTGGGGATTTGGCATAAATTTGATATGAAACAGTATGACTTTATTTCTAAATGTTATTAATTCATTTTGTCTGCTGTAAATATATTTGTCCTAATTTTCTCCAAACTTGGATAATAGAGCTGTCTGTCTCTGGTTGTGTTTGTTCTTTTTCAACCTTTCAGGTCAGCCATTCCTTAATCCAGATGGCACTCCAGTTGTGTACAATCCTCCTATGCCTCAGCAACCTGTTAGGAACCAAGTGCCTGGACCTGCACAACAGCCACCTCTTCCCCCACCACCTCAGCAACAGCCAGCAGCTAATCACATCCTCTCACAGGTGCACATGTCAAATATATGCTGCTTCCATTGATGGTTGATACTGCCATACTGCTGTCTTACAAGGGATTAGCAGATTTGCTCTGTTGACACATGCTATAGAAGCAGGAATAGCTGCACAGATATGAGTATATGGAATTTTTCCCCATAGTTCTCAGAACTGTCAGTTCTAATAACTGAACAGGATAGGCAGTCTTTTCTTAAAAATATAGAAAATAAAATGATGTACTGAAAATGTTATGGTATCAAGATTATAGAAAAAAGGAAAAGGGGTTCTGTCTTCATCCTGTGACTCACACCCACACGTACAAACCCGTCATGTGGTCAGCAAGGTAGGCAGTTAGTCCAATTGAATTATTTTTTCATGAAGCTTACTTTACAATCAGAAATTCTTGGGCTGTACTGTCAGGTTGTGCTGCTGGCACCAAAGAGGTAGCTTAGAACTGCTAGGTGTGAAGGCCTCTGTAGTAGCACTTAGGTTTGCCCTACTTACAGTGGCACATGCTGAAGGACAGGCTAGCTCTCTGGTGTTTGAATAACCACAGTGCACATAAAATATTTCAGTACTGGGGAATAAATAAAAGTAATATGTTTTAGTTTGTGGTTGCTAATAGATTGATTCTGTCTTCAGATGCCTTAAAACACCTTCTATTTAGAATGCAAGTCTAGTTCTTATTTTATAATTTCAAAACAATCTCTCTCTTAAGGACAGAGTAAATGTTAAACAAAAGCAATCTGCTGACTTAGTTTATAGCCAGTATAATGTGTAACAAAACAAATGCCTTATTGGCTGTGATATCGAAAATTACTTTTCATTCTGTGCAGTCTTTCAGCTTAATTAAAAACAAAAACGAAAAACCCTATCCCTTCCCTTTCTGGTAACAACTGGAACATAGTTGCTTTTTTGTCCTGTTACAAAAAACTGTTTTCACTTTTCTTATGTTAACCATGTTTATAAACCTGTTATTTCTTCAGCCTATCCGACCTCTACAGCCTTCTTCCCAGCCTGTTCAGTACTCTGCAGTCTCTTATCCACCCCCGCTCCTGCCAGTCTCCTCTACCCAGCAATATTCTGTGGTATTATATCTTCTGTTCATTTCCTTTTCGCGTGGGTTAATCATTAGTGGAAGCTGACCTTGGGTTGTTTGTAAGTGATGTGTGATAGCAGTGTAATGACTGGCTATCTTTCAGTCACAGTAAAATATCACCTGAGTAGTGGAAAATAGTTCCCTGTTAATTTCAAGTTCAAGAGAAATGCATATGTTTAAGGCTATTCTGTATATCTGTATATAATGATATATAATTTTTTCTTAACTAAGAAACAACTTTTTCAAAGTTTTGTTGGCCAGTCAATACCTTTTGTCTTCTGACTAATGTCTTTCTATCCATCCTTGTTGCTTTCAGTCTGCTGTTTCTTCTGCTGACCCCTAATTGCTTTCCAAGGGTGAGCTGTGCTGGGTTTTGTTGAGGTTACTTTTTGAAGCCTCTTTGCCAGAACTCTTAAACAGTTCACCTGCATCCCTTGTTGTTAATAGATAGAAGCTGGAATTGAAATTCATTAGTCTCTTGTAAAAATGGGTATTATTTAAGTATCTTATTGCTGAGGCAAAGCGAAGCCTACTGAAGGAGAAACGTTATCCAAAGCAGAATGTGAACTAGGGCCCAAGTCAAAAATTAAGGCATTCCAACTGCCCAAACTGCTCTACGTGTTGTACAGTAGCTATTTTATGATGAATTTAAGTTTGTATTTTGCTACTGCTTGCAACATAAATCATGTCATATGACAACAGGTGCTGATTAATCTGAATTCAATAGCCTGCGTTTAATTAAAATGATATTATAACTGTTACCTGTATTTAGGTGTACAATTCTAAAAGGAATTGCACTTCATTAGGGGTGCTTTCTTTTCAGCAGCATTGTTTCTCATGTTATTTTAGAGTTTGAGCACGTGTAAACTGCACTGTGTATGACATGTGAGAATGGTTATTTAACCAATGTGATGCATTGCTTCCAGCAGCAGCTCATTCAGGAGCTAGTTCTGTGCTATAATCTGCAATCATTGTTTAGGCATATGCTTGCTAAAACAATGAATGAAACTCCTTCCAGGTTTATGGTGGTTTAAGCCATTTCATATTCAGGAAGTGAGTTTGAATACTAATTGTGCTGTCAGTTTCAAAAACGTATTTCTACTGATGGCAAATTATGTAACACAGTGAAAAGGATTAATCTACTCTGGTTCATAATCTAAATGAATTATCATCTGTAGTTAGTAGCAGGAAGGTTGGGTTTCTCCATGTTTTGACAGTAACGTTTCAGTGGTTCATTTGTACTGTACATGTCACTGTAGGAATAACTGACCAGATGATGATTTACTTGTACTGGTAGTATAATACAAATGTGTGTTGCTGGTTTTTGTCCTTTAGACATTTTGGGAGTTAATATTATGTCATTGTTAAATATCAGTATCCTTTCTAACATAGATGTTGTGAGAAGCAGTATGTAAAGTTCACTGCAGAAAAGCATTATGGCTGTGTTAATAGGCCTCATTCGGAAGTGCCACAGGGAAATGTAAATTGTTGATAGAATGAAAACAGAGACGTTCTAAATTCAGAGGTATTCCAAATAACGTTTCACGTGCAAATTCGTATATCAGATGAATAGTTCCAAGGCTAAAAGTGTAAAATGTCATCATAAAATAGGAACTTAGATGATCTGTAAAAGACAGAAATTGAACTTAGTCTTTCTTGATTACCTCTTATCTTCTTCAGGATGATGTGAGAGAGGATCAGGTGCTTTTAAAATTTTTGAGAGTTTTTTCACAGTTAGAAAGACTGCTTTTTGAAATGTGAAATTTCATGTTTACTAACCAAGACAATACTAGTGATAACTTTTAATTTCTGGGATGCTGGTAATTTGTTTGATGTTGAATTTCTTGTAAAGAACAAGTGCTTAGGCTTAGTTACAGCATTAAAAGTTTTCAAATCTCACAGGACTTGTGCAGTGCCCAGTGCCATCAGTACCATGGTTTCAGATGTAAATAAAACAGAGATAATAAGTAATTTCTAGAATGTTTTTTTTGCAGCTGTTGCGAGGATTAATTTTTTAGCATGAAATCAAGTGCATAGTACAACACCAAGTTTGATAAACGTGCCTTGTTACCCAGGATTAAAGCCTCATTAACTTAAGCTCTTAAAACCAGAAGTTGTTTTCTGTCAATACAGCCTTTTGCTGTTTTACCTGGGGTTCTGTGTTTTCATGCAGAATTTGAAGTCCATTCAGAAGAATGTATTTTTGAGAATTGAATTCTTGCAGTTAAGTAGATAGAGGCAGAAGTAATAAAAAAAAATCAAGCATTTGAATTGAGTGGAGTCTCTGAATGTGGATGTACTTTCCCACTGTCAGCATTGAAGACAGTTCACTACTGTGTTCTGATCATGTTCTTTCCTGTTCTTCTTTGGCTGATGTTGCTATTGTGCAATAATTTAAGACATTTCTATCTGAAATTTTTTGTTTAAGATATTTGCCTACTTTTTTTTTTTCTTTAAAGTATTTCCAAATGTAACTTTTTTTTTTTTTTTACTTATTACAGCAAGACAACCTAGGATCACAGTTTAGCCATATGAGTCTTGCCCGTCAGCCACCTGCTGATCCAGCTGAACCTCACACCACTATGTTCCAGTCCACTGTTGTCCTGCAGCCCCCGCAGCAGTCTGGTTATATCATTGCAGCCGCTCCACCTCCACCACCTTCTGGCCAGCCGGTTTCTGCTCCAGGCTACTCTCCATCCAGCCATCCTGTCAGCCAGCAGGTCCTTCCACAGCAGGGATATATGCAGCAACCTGTGCCACAGGTACAAGGGCTTTGTTTCCATTCTACTGAAAGCTGTGTTTAGAAACTAATCATGCTGTTTCATCAGTGAGCTTTTTGTAAAGTCTGCCTATTTATGTGTAGGTGGTTTAAAAAGCAAACAAACAAAAAAAACCAGCAAAAACATACACTTTGTTATTGGTAGAAATATTTTAAAGCTACCAAATGGAAATTGGTTCTGAGATCCTAAATCAGTTTCCCTCCAAACTTCTCCATGGTTTCACCAATGGTGCTGCATTTTAAAAGAAACGGGATTGCTTTCTTCTGGCATTGGCTGAAATGGCATGCATAGTCACCAAAGCGGTTCACGAAATGAGTGCCTACATAGGTGAATGTAATATTGTGGAATTTTCCTTTCTACATTGGAAGTCCAAGAAATCAGCCATTAAAGAGAGACTTTATATGGAAAAAAGTTGCTAAAGCATCACTGAAGTTTTGCATCTATCTTTCTTTTACCCTGTCATTCTTTTTCTGTTTGTGCCTGCCTTCTATAAACTTGCGGGCACTGAAACTCTTTAACTGTTGTTTGTCTCTAGATGCCAGCCTGTTATTGTACCCCCAGTCAGTATCCACACTCCAGTCAACAATATCGACCTGTTTCTGTCCATTACAACACACAGCAAAACCAACCATTGGCACAGCCTGGACAGCAGACAGGTTTGTTGAAGTTACTCAGCATTTCATTAGAATACCCTGCATACATTTTTGTCCTCTGCTTTTAAAATTTATTTTGCCTTATGATTTCAAATAAAAGTTCACATATTGGACACAGTGTGCAACTGAAGCAGAGCAATTTGAGTCAGTTGTTCATGAAACTTGAGATCTGAGCCATTACTGTGAGTGGCCCATGCTGCTAGGCGGCAGGATAATTTTTTAGTCTAAAACTGAATAATTTATAGGACAAAACAAAAAACTGGTAACTTAGTTACCAAAAAAATCAGTTGCTTGTAAAATAAGATGAATTAATAACTTGAAATGATGTAAAATCACAGAGATGTGTCTTAACTGCTGAAAGTTCCAAACAAAAGATGCTTTTATTGTTTAAATTGCGGTTTAATACAATATGGAATAAATCATTCTTCTGGCCATCGACTAACGGTATCTGGATATTGACCAGTATATGTAATGAGACCTAAAGCTATATCTGAAATGGTTGGGGCTCATTACTGGTGGCCGTGTTTGAGGTGAAAGGCAACATGCTGCTTGGCTAATGCAGCAGTGAGTCCCTCAGGCTGGGTCCCTTCCAGCTCCAGATGTTCTGCGAGTCTATATCTGGTCAAGAACAAGAGTGAGCAGATTATATCTTACAGGGGTTTATTCATTTTATAAAGTGCTTGCTAACTATGAAATTATTTTCCAAACAAATGTGGATAAAAGATGACAGCTTCTGAGAGCATGGCAACTGAAACCACGTTTGGTTTAACATTATGGGATGGCCTGACTTTGAGCTGTTGAATTCGGGGCCGTAACACTGTCTGAGAGGTCTATATTTCTCACAGTGAACCGGTCTCTTTTTCAGCTGCTTCCTGGCTTCCTTTTTAAAGGGGTTTCAGGTGTTAGGTTTTTTGCTTCTATTTTAAATGCTTTGTTTGTCCAAATATGTAAATAGGAGGAAACGCTCTTTAAGAAAGTAGCATCTCGTGTCCTCATAATCATGAGGGCCAAGTTAAAAATCTGAACTGGACTACAATTACTATTTGGAATGCCAACTGAAGTCCAGCTGGCTTCTGCTACAAAATGGCCAGTGATAAAGCTCCTACAGCTGTAACAACAGCTGTCGATGCAGTAGTTGGTATCAAGCTGTAGTTACCACTTGCTAACCAGGTTATTGTACTGCTGTGTTCTTGACTGAAAGCCATTTCTCACTCTCAGTGTATCATTCAGAAGATATATCTCTGTACTCTGTCTGCTAACTTATACTAAGTGATTCATTTTAAATTATGTAAATATCAAGAAACGCTACTTCCAGGAGCTACTGCTTTGGAGTATTTCTCTGTTAGTAGACAGTCCGCTATGGCAGGTGTGGGTTTTCTTTTTCTGCTGAGTGCTGCATTTCTGTCATACCACTTTCAATGCAGAGGTGAAACTGTGGTGCTAAAAATAGAATATTCTTTGGAATGCAGTGGGGAACCTCCTTGGCAGTCAATTTCTATTGTTCCAGTTCTCTCCACGTGCAAAATTGATTACATCTGTCACTGGAAGTGCTAGAAAAAAGTGACAAATGTTCACAGCTACATTACAGAGTCTAGGAAGTGAGGGCTTTAGATTGCAGATGTGTTACTGGTTGTATCTATCATATACTGCAGCTTTGCATTCTGTTGCTTTTTAGGTGCTGTAGATCATTCTGCAACAAAATATACTTAAGTGTTTTGTTTTTTACAGATATGAGAGATTTTTGTGCACAGTTCAAGCTTAGCTATTAAAAACTGTAATTACTAGTCTTCATTCAAGCATGCATTGTTCTGGATTGTATAGCACTCTGAAAGCATGTAGTGTGTTCTGTGTTTCTAATGAACAGCGCTCATAATTAACTGAACATTCTTCCCTTTAATTTTCTCAAATAATATTTGATGATGTTACCAGTCTGTCAGTCTCCATTGTTGCAATCTCTGTACAAGCTGAGGCTTAATTCACAATGTTTGTTGTGCCCTGACCGTATGTAATGAATGAACATCCCTGGGTTTTGTTTTGTGTTAATTGAATAATTATTTACAAAATAGACCAAGCAATTTTTTAAACACGCAGACACAAAATCCAAGTGAGTTTTTGTGGCTCCATTTGCTGTATTAATTATAGTTCCATATCAAGCCAGGGAGCATGGGGAATGCCAGATTTGTTGGAATGTAAATGCATTAGAGTTAAATACAGACTCTTCTTGCCATCAGTTCATCTGGACAAGCCCCATTTTGTTACTCTGTCATAGCCTCTGGCATTGTCTCAGCCACACTAATAGCTAGGGGGTTTTGCTGGTACGGTAAGTAGTTAAGCACATAGCCTTAAAGGTGGAGTAGGGGGGGAAAGAATTTCACTTCTGTTCTGCGTGTATTTTGATCATGACAGCGGTTATCTCCTATATGCATTTTAAAAAAAATGTGGAGCACAATGGGCTGGAGCATAATAAATGCAGAGATGCCATTTCCTGTTTGGCACTCAGACCTGTGGGTTTATTTACTTATTTGCTTAGGACACTTTTGGAAGATAATAGAGGGTACCAGTTAAGCAATAATAAGTGGTTGTAGAATTACAACATGGGGGTGAATATTGAAGTCAGGTTTTTTCCTTTTTTTCCCCACAAGGTAACATTAAGTATAAATGTCTTCCATTGTACATGAATGTGACTTTTACCTGGAAGATTCCTCTCAGTTCCTTATTGTTTTAGTATTCCATACTTCAGTTTAGAAATGGCCCTTTTGAAAAGGACTTGCATGTATGTCTTGCAAGGAATCACTGATACTTCTGTCTCTGGGGCACCTGAGATGCTAGCAGAAGTTATCACAACCAGAATTTCAAAGCTGGTGTATCTCAAACAGCATTATTTATAAAAACTGACAACTGATTGTCTCTTAATGTTATCTGGCATGCCTTGTTCAAATGCCTTCTGCTTTCAGGCAAATCAAGGTGTTAACACATGTAACTCACTAGAGTATAAACACTGCAAGTATGTGAGAGCAGCACTGCAGATAGTATGTGAAGTATTTATGCTGATGCCATATGGATGCAAACGAATAAATCTGTTAATTTCTAATGTTGGCTTCTTTTTACGTGCATGATAAGTTCAACTCTTACAAAGCTGCCAGATGTAGAAAGCCATTGGAAAATGCTACATGTACCTCTTCATATCAGCAACTGTGCATAAAATTTGTTCAGATGTAATTATTTCAAAACAGCATTCAAATGTATAATTTCAGGTTACCAAGTTTTGCCTAACCAGCAGCAAAACTACCAGGGTTTAGTTGGAGTTCAACAGTCTCAGAATCAAAGTCTAGTCAGTGGCCAACACAACAACGTTGGGAATCAAATTCAAGGTGTGATTGTTCCATATCCTTCAGTGCCATCTTATCAGGTGGGTAATTTACTCAGAACTTTCCAATCTGTGCATTCGGAGTGATCTGTTTTTAATTTGTTTACAGTTGTTTTGTAAATGGATGAAATCTGCAAGTATGATTCAAAGTGACATATGGATAGAAATTTGAAAAGTAGTAACAATAACCAAAGACAACTGAAATGTGAAGCAGAAGTTTTAAACAAGAGGCAGAATGAAACACTGTCTGCACAAGGAAGTCTTAATGTGTTCTCAATTTTTAGGTTTCGGTGCCTCAAGGTTCCCAGGCAGTGCCCCAGCAGACATATCAACAGCCTGTAATAATTCCTGGTCAGTCAAATCAAGGATTGCCCACAGCAGGAATGCCAGTTTACTACAGTGTCATTCCATCAGGTCAACAGAATAATTTAAGGTAAGTTTAACTTTACTTATCTGATTTCTCAGCAACGAGGTTTAATTGCCCCATAGAAACTGACAATATCTGCTGTATTACTCCATGTATTGAAATGTATTTTAAAGGCAGACTTGCAAACGCTTTGTTAGCTATTTATTTTTACTCTTATGCAGTTAGCTGAAACAACCAGTACTGCTTGTTTGACTGGAAATATACCGTTTCTGTGTTGCTTTCAGCAATCTTTTACTTGTAAGTTCTACATTGTAGTTTTCAGTGTTCCGTTTTTCACACGTGAAACACGAGCATGTCCAGTAGCGATACCTTTTTGCACTTATCTTTATTCTCTTTATTTTGAATCTCTGAAACAGATTACTCAGCTTCCTTTTGTCCACATAACTAACAAAGCCTGTTAGCACAAAGCTGGCTATGAAGTGAGTATAGGAACTTCCTTGGATATTCAGGTCTTGTTTGATAAATAACAATGAGTACTCATGATAGAACAGATAATTGAATGCCTGAAAGAATTCATTACAATTAATGCTTGTTATATGTGTGTTTCAAAATACTTGGCTTGCAGCTTTTAAACAAGCAGCAATGGTACGAAGCTTGCTTCATCCATCTGTGAGCACAGATTTCAGTATTTATGTTATTGCTACACGGCTTCATCGAGTTAGATGAATCTGAATTCTTGTTCTGTGTACCCTAAGGTTCTTTTTAACCTTTTCTTCTTCGGTTATGTTTGAGATTCAGTGGAGTCACAGGTAGATATAATCGTAGACTTTTTTTTATAATAAACTTTGTTGCTTGATCTCTTCTGTCATTTGCAATGGCCATCTCTTTCAAACAGGGTAACTTTTATTTGGTATTCAGAGCAGACTAGCAGCTTAGGACAGCATCTTGCTTTTATCAAAATAGATGTGTTGCAACACTTTAACAAAGAACTCAGAACACTGTTCTGCAGGAACTGAATGGACTCAAACCCACAGGTCATTATTGTAGACTAAAATAATAGAAAGATGAGAAGCTGCGTGAAAGAGTACATCCTATGCAGATAGGAAGCAATTTGTTTTAGTTTCCACTGAGTTTTGCCTTTTTCAAAATATGAGCATTTTTAATTTATAATCAAATACTTGATCTTGGGGACAAAGGATGGAAAAAAAATTTAGGTGAAGTCATACGTGAAAATGGATTTCTAATGGAGGCTCAACAGGATCACACTTCCTTTATTCTATAGTTTGAAGTTATTTAAAAATATCTCATTCCCTCAGGATATTCACTTTCTGTCAGTACTGACACGAAGTACCAGATTTTGTAGACACCATTCTCAGGTTGCAGCCCTCCAACCTGACGGATGTTCAGTCTGTATTATGACAGAGTTTGGCTGTGTCGGTTACTCAACTGTTTTGCCTTGAATGTCTTGAAAATTAGCTGGCATAAACTTTCAAAATTATTCTTTTCATATGTATTACAAATAAATGAAAGGCTATTTGTCTTCTTCCATCACTGGGTACTTTTTTCCAATCTCCTGTTTGGTAAAGCCATGCTAAGGCAACACCTGTAGGTATCTGTCTAAGCTGCCTTACTATGCTCTGAAGTGGATGAGTATGCTCATTCCATGTGCTGAATAAGCTGACTCAGCTGCTTGGGGCCGGCCTCCAGCTGAAAAAACAGCACGTGAAATTCTTGTGGTGGGTTCTGTGGTGGCTGTTTAACAGAGACCTAATTATGGTTAATTAATTCTGTACATCTTTATACCATCTATTTGTACACATATCAGAATAAATAAAGTACTACAGTTTCTGGATATGCACAGGTCATAAGTTATGGCCAATGAACAGACTTGAAACCACTGTCTTCTGAAGAACAGATTCCTGGGCAGGGGGTAGGTGGGGAATATTACTGATTGAAATTAGTGAAATCCCAGTAACTTGTAGTGTCTGTAGGCAACAAATGCAGTGGTTAGGAATAAATGTGACAAACTTCTGTTAGTCATGTTCTTTTCTCTTTATTG
>JAOWBP010003503.1:29616475-29652176 GCA_028571105.1 Tragopan temminckii
TACTTGACAGAGGGAAGACAGGGAGGGAACACAATCTTTAGTGCATGTTAATACAGACTTTGTTGTGGCCTTATGTTTTATAATTGATAAATTTCGGAAAGATATACAGAACACACAGATTGTATGGTTTTGGTTAAAATGCCATTGGTTCTGTATTCCTGCTTTCTTTTATTTCTTATATAGAATCTCTTCAGTCAGTTTAAATCTGCTCCTTCTGATAGTCTGACGTACAAATTAGCTTTATGTCTTTGTATGATAAACTTCTACCATGGAGGAGTAAAAGGAGTGGCACATCTTTGGCAAGAGTTTGTGTTAGAAATGCGCTACAGATGGGAGAACAACTACCTTATTCCAGGGTAAGATTTATTTATTTAATTGCAAATGCTGTCTGCTGCTTTTATTATCTTTCCTTCCTAAAATAAGAAAGGAGAGCAAGTAGGGAAAGAATCTGCACGCTCCACTAAACTTGAGACATCTGAAGGAAGCTCCAGTTAAAAGAGCATTCCACTGTTTGGAGGAAAAAGCAGCTTGTGCAAATGCTTAGCTTCCAAGTTATCAGATAAGAATGAAGGAGCTGTTATAGAGAGAAATACCTTTGTTTTGTGGTGTAGTTCCACCATTTTTCTAAGGGAGCTGTTCCCAGTTCCTGTTGGTGTAGTTGCCTTTTCAGGCAGATGATACTGTCTCAGCTATCATTCAAATACAAAACTGACCAGGGAGTGCAGAATCTGTCTGCTTTGTACTGCTACAATTGATCTCTGAGCTTCAGAAATGATCTCTAGGAAGTAAATGCAGTTTAAATTCTGTGCTTGTTCAGTCACTAGCTTGTCTGCTGGGACTATAGAAGAGCTGCATAGTGGAAGAGGTGGGGGTGGGTTCGTGGGGTATCTGCCCCTTTCCTGGATTTCAGATGATTTAAGACCATGTGTGTGTGAAAAGTTCAACTTCATAATTGGTAATAGTTACACTTCTACCTTTTGTTAGATTAGCTAATGGCCCTCCAGATCTGAGATGCTGTTTACTGCATCAGAAGCTTCAGGTAAATATCCCAAATTTCAGAATGATTTTTCTCCTAGAGAAACAATCCCAGTCATAACCATTATTATTTAAATATGTTGGTTTTTATAGATTTAGTTAGGCTTGTATCACTTGGTCTGGACCTCCATTTCTTGGCAAAATCTTTGTTATAGTATCAATTCAATGGGATTAATGTCTTTTGGAATTGCAAGAGATTTTTGATTCTTCATGTTTCTCTGTGATGTTTTTTTCTGTAAAAGAAGTAATTGCTAAATACTTTCTCCCCCTCTCCCCCCCATTTAACTTGTTAGATGTTAAACTGTTGCATTGAAAGAAAGAAAGCAAGAGATGAGGGGAAAAGGGGGAGCACGTCAGATCGTTCACCTGGTGGTTCTTCTGGTGATACTGGAAAAGGAGCAGACCACTCTGGAGATAACCTGAAGGAGACTGATAAAGAAGTTGGGAAGTCTTGGGAATCGTGGAGTGACAGTGAAGAGGAATTCTTTGAATGTCTAAGTGACACAGAAGATCTGAAAGGAAATGGACAGGATAATGGAAAAAAAGGAGGAACAAAAGAAGGCAGCAAAGAGCCTGTAAACCTGAAACCAGAAGGCCGTCTGCATCCTCATGGGAAGCTGACGCTGCTGCATCCAGGAGAACCTCTCTACATTCCCATAACACAGGTTAGATAGCCTGAACTGAGCCAGATATGCAGTGTGACTCTCATTCAGTACGATTCATTCTCAGGATTGTGAAGTTGCATGTAGTTTGCAGGTTATACATTTGGTCCTAAAACTGTGGAGTGGCTCTGTCTTAAGAATGGATTTTCAATATTTATAACTTGATGAAGCTGTTTAAAGTGAAATCTTACATGCTTTTACCAAATTTAATTCAAAACACATTTCTTTCATTTGAGATGAGAACTAAGCTGTCTTGTCTAACTCACATTCTTTTTTTTCCTTATTTCCAGTTCCCAAGGCATCTTCCATTCCCTCCCTATTTTTTTTTCTTATGTTTCTCTGGTGTGACGCATTTAAGACTTCATGTGTTTGGTCATCTGAGCTGATAGTAATTTCCATCAGATGGACCAGAGTACTGGATCAGTTTTGCTGTTGCTTCTTGTCTTTTAAAGACACACTGAGAAATATTTCAGAAGGCCATAGTCATCAGCTTAGGACCTCACTATCTAGAGCAGGTTTCCCCCAGTGAACTGGAAACCTTATCTAACTCCGACTTACTTGTAGAGGGGTGAAATAGGAAACAGTGGTGTCAGAGGAAGTAATGTGAATTCAGCCATGCATGAATACAGTGGTTTTCATTTGAGAGAAATTTACCTAACTGATGTTGCTTCGCATGGGTAAAAAGAACAAGCAGAGTGCAGTGAGGCAGAATGTCATCAATTAATTATGTGCTGACAGTATCAGTGGCAAAAATTCTGCATTTCTTTACCATAGTGGTCTAATCAAAATACTATCAGTCAAACATTGGACTTAATCTGTTGTTTTTTGTATTATGACAGTGTTTCTTTCTAGCATTACTTCATTCTCAGGTAGCATTTGTTTTGTTTGTTAGCATCCTTTTCAGATGCACAGTTTCAGGTTAAACAGTTTAAGCCAAAGAAACTTATGGTTATTTTCTTAAAATACAAATTGAGTACAATGAATTCCTGGTGACAGGGGGCTGTCAGCCACTTCTTCATTAATAAGGGCTAAGATGAGGAGAAACTATTTGTGAACTTGCCTTTTTCTGTCTCGCAGGAGCCAGCACCCATGACTGAGGATTTGCTGGAGGAACAGTCTGAGGTTCTGGCAAAACTTGGGACCTCAGCAGAAGGTGCACATCTTCGAGCACGCATGCAGAGTGCCTGCTTGCTCTCAGATATGGAGTCTTTTAAGGTAGTGCTACTTGGAAAATTCCACGAGCCTGCTTTTGTCTTAATCAAATTATTATTCTTGCATGTGTTGAAAAATTTTTAAGGGTTTTATGATGAGTTTTTTTCCTTAGACAAAACAGTTTCAAAATAGTTTAAAGTTGAAATTAGAAGCGCATTGATAAAGCTGCTTAAACACTTCAGAATCTATGGCTATCCAGTCTATTGCACTGTAGTGTTCTGCTGGATTTGTACGGTGTTGGATTTGTGTGACATTCTTTGGGAGATTTAAAAAAAAAAAAACAACAAAAAACATGGCATTTTAGTTGGTAAACTGGAAATTAAAAATCAGGATAGCCCTTATAAAAGAGGGAGGATATTTATTTTTAAGTTCCTTTTTGAAGGAAGGAAGTTAAAAGATAGAAGGTCATTGCTGGAAGCATATTCATGCAGCCTACTGATTCTTTCTTTCATTTCTGTCTTACTCGTATAAGCTTATGCATTGTGGCTCTGAGCAGCCTGGTCTAGTGGTTGGTTACCCTGCCCACAGCAGGGGGGTCGAAACTAGGTGATCTTTGAGGTACTTTTTCAAACCAGGCCATTCTATGATAAAAACTTGTGAAAATTTAATATTTCTTGCGTTTATAAAGTACCAGGTAGAAGCTTGACTTCACAGTATGGCTTTGAGTTTGCCTGCAGTAATGTGTGAATCTCCTGGTTTTTTTGGGGGGAATAAGAGGAAGGTTTCTTTTTGTTGTTGGTGTGGATTCCACATATATTCCTCCTCACACCCCACTCCACTGTTTTGTTTTGCATTTGCTTTTTTCCCCTCACCCAGGTCTCTTTTTTTAGTGTACATTTGCTGACTATGAACAAAATTCCCTGAATTTCTTGCTCATAGCCTGTGGTGTGCCCTCAAAACTATACTGCCTTCCTACCCAGTTATTATACTTTTATAGGATTTTGTGAAGTACAGATTTAATGTCATCTTCGTTCCAGGCAGCTAATCCTGGCTGTTGTCTGGAGGATTTTGTGAGGTGGTACTCTCCTCGGGATTACATTGAAGAGGAAGTGGTTGATGAAAAGGGAAACGTGGTAATTAAAGGTGAGCTGAGTGCCCGAATGAAGATCCCTAGCAACATGTGGGTAGAGGCCTGGGAGACGGCAAAACCAGTCCCAGCACGGAGGCAGAAGAGACTCTTTGATGACACTAGAGAAGCAGAGAAGGTAACAATTCTGTGGCTAGTGATAGGTGCTTATCTTCTGAACTTAACCTTAACTTTGAGAAGCAGTTTTGATCCTTAATGTATTAATTATTCTGTTGTTAAAGGTACTTCATTACCTTGCCGTTCAGAAACCAGCTGACCTTGCACGGCATCTCTTGCCTTGCATCATCCATGCAGCCGTACTCAAGGTAAAGGAAGAAGGTAAATGATGTTTAATAAATTATTATGGTATTTTAGGTTGAACACTAATGCAATAATGAGAACTTGTTTGGTTCTTTTCCTCCTAACAGAAGTACTAGAAGATATATCTTCAGTTAAGAAGATTATTAAACAGATAATATCCCATTCCAGTAAAGTTCTACGATTTCCAAATCCGGAGGACAAGAAGCTAGAAGTAAGACTTCTATGTTGGTTTGTGCTGGAAACTTGATAGACTTGTTTGTGGGAGTGCTAAGAATAAATCTTTTTATTAAACTACAGGAAATTATTGCTCAGATTATGAGTGTGGAAGCTATCATTGCCAGGGCCAGGTCTTTGAAGGCAAAATTTGGAGTAGAGAAATGCGAAAATGAGGAGGAGAAGGAAGATCTCCAAAGGTGACTGATTTCGTGTATTTATTTACTTATTTAATTCCCTTGAGTTGTTTTGTTTTTTCCTCTGATGCTCTTTTTTAGTAGTGTCAAAATTTAGGACACATGGAAGTGATAATACAGAAATACTAAAGAGTCATATTTAATGTGATATATTTAATTTGGTGTCCCTGTCCCTATGCTACCCAGAGTTGGGCACCTTATATGCCTGTCTGAGTAACCATCTCTTTAAAGCATGTGATATGTATTATTTTGATGGGATTTGTTTTCTGTTGATGGTAGTGGAAATGTAACATTTTTGTGTTAAGTAAAAGGTGTATGCAATCAATTTCTTTTTTCTTTTTAATCATCTGTACCATCAGATTTGTGAACTGTCTCCTGGAGCAGCCAGAAGTGTCTGTTCTTGGTGCAGGAAGAGGACCTGCTGGCAGCGTTATTCACAAGCTGTTTGTGAATGCTCAGAGGGTAAGAGTTCTTGACTGCTGCTCTGATGCCTCAAACCATTTAAATGCAATAAGTTAACATATGATGGCTGTTTATGTTGTCTACATATATCTATGTATTTTTATAAATGTGACTGCATTTTTTGGGTGTTTTTTTTTTTTTTTGTGATGTTAACATGATTTTAGCTACAATGGTATCTCACCAAGAGTAGATGACCTGGGACGTGAAACTTGAAAGGAAGTTGAATAGATAGAGCTGTCATTAATGTTTGATTTACTTTGAATTATAACATTAATGCAATTATGGCACAAATTTCTGCTTCAGTGAAGTTGTTAACATGTAGCATTACAGCAAGAACTGTTGAGTGTGTTGATCGTTTTACATGGAATGCAGAGAAGCATGCCATAACATTAAATACTTTTTAGACTGAGGCTTATATTCAAATACTTTCTGGTATGGAAACTTATGCGCTTAGGATAAGTGTCAGTTCTCTCAACTCTGTATTTGCTTTATCTACTGCCCGTGTTGTATCTGTTTTCTTGAAATCTTTCCCCATTTTATATTTTTATAAATAATGCCTTTTTCCTTAAGCAGTTTTTTTTAATTACTGGCTTGGTAAGTATTGATTTCCAAAGTTCTTGGACTGCAGTCAGCCTACAGCTTCTCTCAGAATTTCAACAATCTGTAGCATCAAATAATCTGATTAAAATTTAACTGCAGTGATAATGACAAGGTGGCATAATGTTGCAGACATCTTAAAGCCTGAAACCATGTTGAGAGATCACTGCTGGAAAAAAAAGTGATTTGGAATTAAGCACTTCTAAGGTGTGGATGCCTTAATAATAATCTGTAATATTTTGTAACTCAGTGTAAAAAGGACCATTCTGAAAACAGGCCACAGTTATTCCAATAAATAAAAATTGGAACATTTGTTTTACCCTTAGGAGAACTTCAGTCTCTAGTGAAAGTTGTGTTGCAAATCTCAACATGTAAGAGCCAGCTTAACTTAAAAGAATTTCTCTCAAATCTTAAGATTATGCCCTGTAAATGTACGCAAATGTATGCACTTCCTTTTTATATCATGTATTTTGTTTTAAAAGTTGAATTTCTAACATTAACAACAAGTAAAAATACATGTAATTTCTACAGTTTAGTTTAGTAGCTTACAGCCACCTCCCACTAGCTGCTGGTCACTGTTAAAGACTTCTTAGTGGGATGGGAGTTAACTTGCTACAGGAAAGCATGTTTAATCTACCATTAATCACTTTGGTAGAGAGTTGTTTGGGAATTAGAAGTTGAATGACTTTATTATTCATTACCTTTTGAATCTGGACTCTTCTCTAGGTTGTGTAAAATATCATCTTCTCAAGCTTTCTCAGGGAAAATGATAGCAAGTGCATGCTCTTAGAAGTAGAGTGCATGATGTCTCTTAAACCTGCAGTCTCCTTCTAGCCTCTTGTAAGTCATCTCTGACTTGCCTTTGTTTCTATCTTTCATCACTGGTTCTTTTCTCATCCCTTTTCAAGCTGACTGAGTCTTCTGATGAGGTAACCAACTTTGTCCCTCATTTCCCACTCATCTTCCTTAGCTGCATAGAGTTGAAGCTTTTGGTAGATAGAGTACAACAGCCTGGTGTGGTTGGTACTGTAGATCACGTTACTGAGCATAAAAATAATATTGTGTTTCCAGAATGGTTTTTCCTCATTCACAGACTTTCTTTTAGAGCCTATCAGGAAGTGAAAATGAAGACAAATTTAAAATATAAAAATAAAAACAAGAACATAAAATGCAAACATTTCTTCAGGTGAATACTAATACTCACTGATGCTGAAATATGTGGCCTTCCTTTTATATTCTTCTCTGTTGCTGTCACTATTTTCTTGCCTATTAAACAGCCAGATGCTTTGGGGGAAGGTAATGATGTACAGTACGCTGTGTGGATGTCACAGTCCAGCTACTACCAAAACTATTGAGCTAGCAAAGCTTATTAAAGCTACTGAAACTTTTGGACAAAAGTATAGAGGCGTTCTGAGAGGGAGAACTAGAGTAACTGAAGAAGTATAGCAAAGAGAACATCCTCTCTGGTTTCCTTGAACTGTTTTTGGAAGTACAAATGCCACCTGTCCCTGGTAACTGACCCTGTGTCAAAGGCTGCAGAGCCAGGCAGAACTGGGTTCCTGCTCCTGGGGGCTGGATGGGTGAGAGCTGGAAGCTCTGTAGGTTCATCTATGATGTTCCTAGTCTTTAGTTAAGGAGTTCAGTACACTGTTAGGCTATCAGAGTGTGTTTGTGTGTGTCTGTCTGTCAAACCATCTGAGGAACAACTAGGAGCAGAAGTATGCCATTCCTTCTGGTATGCAGTTGTAGTGTTGCTGCTTACTGGCAGTGAATAGAAATGGAGATGGGCCAGTGTTCTGTTTGCTCTGTGATGTAACCTTAGCAAGCCTCTCTTTGGTCACGGAGAGCACATTGAAGTTACGTGTTGAGTTTCAAAGGCTTTTTGTCAAGGCTCAGGGCTGGCCCTGGTTACTTCTACAGTGAGGGTTGCTTGACCAAATGTGTAGCAGTGAAGAACTGAGGCTAGTTTCCTGACTGAGAAAGGGTAGTTTTGTGTGGCGAAAACCTTATTTCATGCTTTTCAAGATCCAAGGAGCTTAATCTGAGCTGAGCATTACCATCCACATACAAAGGTTCTTCCATTTGATTGTGTGCAGTTTATTTCTTGACATTGCATTAGTGTCTTGCTCTGTGTATATGTAAAGCCTTCTGATATTCACCATTGCTGATTTTCCTTTTCTCCTCTTACAAATTTTTTTCTGAATTCTAGTTGTAAGGAACAGCCTGCCCTGTAGTTACATTTCTGCTTTTATTTAAGATTTCTGCAGTACCTCCGCTTGATGAAGAACTGAGGAGATCAGGTTCAGCAGATGAGCGAAGACTCAACACGGGCTCCATGTCAGATTTCCCACCACCCACAGGCCGGGAGATCATTTTGCGCACAACTGTCCCCCGCCCTGCACCTTATTCTAAACCATTGCCCCAGCGGATGTACAGTGTGCTTACAAAAGAAGATTTTCGACTTGCAGGTGCCTTCTCAGCAGATACAACCTTCTTCTGATGTAACTGTAGCTGTGCTACCTTGTGTGTCTTCACAAGTAGAATGTTATTCATTTTCCTTCAGGGAAGTTAACACTTACAGCTCTACCAGCTTGTGGTGAGGAGAAAATAAGGTTGTCATTAGTGACAGGGAGTGATATTCCCAAGGACAGACCTCAGCTGGGGTTTGAGAAGAATGCCTCCAAATGCTCCATCGTGGAGGTCTGGAGAGGCTTCAGCAGTAGTTTTGCTCAGACCTTTGGGGAAGTTAGTTTAGCCATCCCCCTCTGTCCAAATGGAGCACATGTTTTTGCATTAGCTTGTTTAATTATGGATGTTAATGGGCTATACTCAAATACTTAATGTTCAAGTTTATGCAGACTGTGCTGCTTTACAGTTCTTAGACTTGATAAAGTGATATTAGCCTACTTGAATTGATGTGCAGACGTTAATTTGTATTTATTGCTAATCACAAATATTGAGCTCAGTATTTTTTCGGTTAATCTGTAAGTTGCAAATACTTCTAAAATACCCTTCATTTTATTTAATGTGTACAACACATTCTAGTTCATGCTTAACTCTCCTTGCCTTGCAACAGTCATCTGAAAAAAAGATCTTGTCTTTGGGATAAGAGCTACTATAATCCTATTAGCATTAAGCCGAACTCAGTTTTAGATGCTTTATATCCTTCCCTGCATGCAAGGGCCAAAGCTGTATGTAAATTACATGTACAGAGGTTTTAAACCAAAGTGAAGCTTACAGTAGAGACCATTTAAATGCATACTGTCTTTGATCTGATACGATAAACTAACCCCATTGAATATCATGCAAACACTACGACTTGTATGTGCCAATGTTGCTTTACAGTGATCTTACTGTGTTTTACTCAGAATCAGCAGATCAGAGTTACATTACAAAATTAAATGTAAAAAACTACGGTATTGTTGACGTTACTCATTAAATTTAAACTTACTGGTTCTCAGAACTTTTCAGGTTGGAGTGGTTTTTATCAAAATACTACTTAAATGTCATACTTTCATAGCTTGATAAAGGAACAACTTGCTTGTGACTATATCATGTGTAAAAAGTTAACTTCCATCTATCTCAAATACTTCTCTCTGATAAATATGCATCAAGTACAAATATGTTAAGGATGTTAATTTTTTTTAATGAAAATCTTGCCCTAGGACTTTGTCCCACAGGATTTTGTGTTTTATATGAGGCAAATGCCTTTGTTAAATAGAAGAAAGGCAAAGGCCAATTCAGCTGTTGCTTAACTGTCTAACTTTGTAAGTAATTAATTGCACTAGACTAATTACTAAGTAAGTTTAAGATTACTCACCACTTCCTGGTATTCTTGCTTTCCTCCTCTCCTGCTATGCTTTCTTAGTGATTTTTACCTTACAAATGCAGCTCCTGTATAGGTCGAATAAGCTTGAAAACCCTTCATTTAGCTAGCAATCAGGCTTCTACTGGTGCTTGGTCTTTGAACTGCGTGACTGGCTGCTTCACTTTGGCATGCTCAGAGAACGTGAGTGCTGTAACATTTTCTGTCAGCTGCTTAAAGGCGTTTGGGTCTGCTGGAAAAGTCCAGTAGTTTAAGTTGTTTATAGAAAACAGTATATTTGCAACAGTACCCATCTTAATCTTTACCTGAGAAAAGCTATGTATAAAACATTAAGAATTTTCTCATAAGGGTAACTGATGAAAGCATTTTAACTAAATCTGCCAGGAATTGTAGAGAACGCGGTACTTTTAGAAAAAATGATCTGTAGCATGCTGATAACATAAAAGGGGCAGGGGAAAGGCACTAAAGCATTAAGATGATGCTGATTTATTTGAAGTAACTGTTAAGAAAGCCACATAAACAGTGCAAAATAACCATTAGCTCTGCAATTTACTTAAAGAGAATATAGCTCTAGCATTTCCCAGAAATTACCTTGGATGAGACAAGGAAAAATGGATATTATTTCTCATGAGCTAGCCTTAAATGCTAGCTGTTTTAAACAGATATTTCAATAAACATGAACTGAAAGTGCCCAGATCTTTTACACAAAGTCAGATGAAGCTAGCAGGCCTTTCATAGCCCTCTCCTAGGCTGCTACTAACTTTTATGAGACAGTTTTAGAAGAAACACATCACCTGCCTTGTTGCTCTCATAATACAGAGCAGAGCTTGTATTTTTTCCAGTACCTTTGATTGGTCCTTAATACCCCACTACAGCTGAACACTGTAAGACTAACATGAATTTCAGCAGCACTTCCTCCAATTCTTACAGTTGTAAATGAACTAATATGAAAATTGTAGTACTTCAAAATTGCACTAAAGTTATACATAGAAATTCAGCTTTAAACTGCAGGGCCATAAAAATGTAACTGTGATTGATGCATTCATCCAAGGCCCTCTGAAAAAAAAATCAGTATTTTCAATGATTTTTTGTTTTACTTGTGCATTTTCTCTACCAGCATACAAGACCATTTTTTAAAGTGCATGAGGAAAACTATGCAACTAGAGTAATTCCTGAGTTATAATGTAACTGATTATACTTATTTTACTTCTTCACAAAAAACTTTGTGATATCACAACCATACTTTGTAGCTAAAGAGCGTCTCTTCATCTGACTTCTTTCCTTGGCCTGTTTTGCAGTTCTCTGGAAAAGAGAAAGGTAGGTCTGGTCAGAAAATAGAATTACGTGACAACTATCTGGAAAGCATTATGCTATAGCTTTAGATTTCAATCTAATTTTGCAGCAGATGACAAATAAAATGCAAATGTTTATTAAGGTAACATTTTCCCATTTGTGAGTAAAATGTTCAATGCTGCCTTTCATATTCACTGGTACCTTCCTGCAATGAAAAGAGTTGTGCCATGCCACAGACAAAGCAGCATAGAGAAGCTTGTATTAGTTGAGTACAGACTAAATGAGTAACATCAGGTATTTCTTACTAAAGGTTTTTGGTTATTTTCTACCAGTTGCTTCTTTCCACATGCATAGTAACTTGGGCATTGTCTGTTGCTTATAAGGTGTACAGACTAATTACCGATTTTTACTGTATATATAATAGCACGATCTCAGTTATCTATAAATCAGTTTTAGTTTTTTCTGTCAGTGAAAACCTGTAATTTGCTACAAGTTACATTTCCAGTACCAGGATGTGCCAATGAGGAGAGAAGCTGTTTTCAGCTGCCAGAGGGCGATATTTCTGACTGTACCACACTGACCTCTCTGTGGCAGACTGTACACAGAGTCTGAAGGTTTGCCAGGGAACACTGTCCTCCTCCGCTGTAAACAGGCCTGATGTGATCCACCTGCCAGAACTGACCTTCTGTTGGGTTTGTTATAATTTCATTCAACTGCAGTAGAAGGGCAAGACAATGGAAACGTTAGATATTCCTCCTGAGCTACATCTTTGTTCCACAGACAGAACAATAAAACTGAGCAAAGTAGCTATTTATATTATTTATACTACTACTACGTTTATAATCAGAGAAAGTGTTAGCATTTGTTTGTTATTCCCAGTGGACAAGCAAACAACTATAATTTTAGTTGGCATAGTTCTGTCTAGTCTGCAGCATGCAACGATGGATCAAAGTAAAGCAGAAAGAAAGGTTGTTTTCTTGATCAGTAGATTTGTCTTCAATGTCATTTTATCAAGTGCTGCAGTTCACTTAGAAGGCTGTAAGATACTCACTCTGCAAGACTCAGTCTCAAGTCTTCTAGATTTGTGTTGACTTATTTTTAAAAGCCACAAGAAACAAAGGTGATCTCATGCATGCAACCAATAGAAGAAATACTGGCCAATGATCTTTTCTTTTGCAAGTTTAAGTGTGTCTTCAGAATTTATTATAAAAATATAGAACCAGCAACTTCTGAAGTAAAATTTCAACTTCACAATAGGGCAAAAATATGGGATTTTTATCTTGGAACTAAAATACTGCTTTGCATATGGATATTCTCCCTTCCTGTTCCATTGCCTTTGAGTCCGCAAAAAAGCAATTAATCTGGGAAGAATGGGAGTAGTTCTTAATATGTTCTGAGGTTATGGTGAGGGAAGCTGTGACAGCTGGCTTTTTTTAAGCTACTAGCAAACATTCTGTGCAGTAGCAATAACCTGGTACTTTTTACTACATCCATTCCTCAATTCTGTTTCATAACCACATTTCAATTAAAATCAGCTGCAATATTTATACCCCTCAGAATCAGAGTTCTGATGCCTGTCCCATTTAGAGACCAAAAACGTGCTTGTCTTTGATGACATATGAAGACAAGGATTTTGTTTATTTTCTTTTTCACGGTCTTCTACCTTATGCCTGCAAGTACACCATTTTGGATTTCTCTAAACTACTTCCTACAGCCACCACGGGAATAAACAGATCAGCAGAAAGCACTCAAAAACAGTACTATTACCTGCCCAACTGGAAGATGAGACATCCATGAGCTCTCCAGAAGTTTTTTACGCTGAGTCTTAGGTGCATCTCTGATGTTAAGATAGAGCTCTTGGGCATTCTGATGACAAAACTGGCAAACACCATGTTCAATTTCAAACACCTTAGTCCTGAGGTAGCCCTGACTAGAACGAACTGAGAATTCCTCCTGGCAGGCAAGAGAGCAGAACCGTGTGTCCCAGGCACGGGCCTGGCAGCTTTGGTCAAGCTGAGCTGTCGGCTGCTGACAGCGGAGACAAAGTGGGTTTCCTTCACCATCCAGGGCTTGCAAATAGCCTTTGGGGAGGGGGGAGTTTTGAACTTCAGTCCAATTGGAGGGAAGAACAGAAGGACTTTTTCCACTCTCCAAAAACAACCTGTTTACAGAGATTAAAGTACAACTATTAATAAAGTGGGTATTCAACACTACAATTTTTGCTTTATAGATTGTATATTTCCATTAGATATCTTTCATGCTCTAGAACACCAATTTTAATCAAAAGATCATCTTAGTCAGGTTAGTATCTGCATTGTGCAATCATCTACTTATATTGTTTAAATTGAAACATAAACTATGAGAATACAGAAGAGATTTTTCCTTTGCACATCTTACTACATTTACACATGCACATTGAATTACTAAACTAAAGTAATGCTGCATTTATAAGTGTCAGGTACGTACATATACTCTCAGACAAATGTTTCAACCCCTTTTGTAATGGAAGCAAAACGTCAGAGGAAAATATCCTGCCTTCTCTCTGCAACTTTCACAGCTTCTTAACAATTTCCTACTCTAAACAACGTTTGCTTCCAGCCAAGAACTACTTGTCTGTAAAGAAGGGCACTTTCTGACCAAAATTTTCTACTCTATTCTAAATTATGAGGCAGAATGGAAGAAAATTTGCTTTCCTATTTGAAGCTGACTTCACAAGTAAGCTCAAGCTAACACTGTTGCTTCCTCAATCAAGTTGTGTAACTTCTTTCATCTTGTCACTGTTAACTGGTAGCTAAATCATCACACAACAGATATCATCTAAACTGCTAATAGCTCATTAGCTATTTCAGCAAGTTTCTTTCTTATAACTTACCTACTACTATGGCTCAACAAGGTAAACATAACTTTGCTATCTTAAAAAAAAAGTATATGAAGAAACACCTTCATCGCTTTTTTTTTTTTTTTGCATTAACTTAACTTACTTTGTGGAATGACCTGGTTGTGCCATAGAAGCATTTTCATTCCTCAGACAAGTTCTACTTTCTTTAGTGATGAGGCGCACGCTGCCCCCACTGCTGCTCACTTTGCTAAGTGAGGCTGCTGCCACGTCCTCCTTGGTCACGTACCTAAAAAACCCAACAGTTTTGACAAATGTCACCCACAGTGGACAAAATGATTTAAAGAAAAAAAATGAGTATGAAAAAGTGTTGAAGTAAGCTATGAATTATGAATATGAGACTGTAGCCTTGGTGGCAACTAATGATTTATTCCTGCTTCCAGGTAGGAAATATAGTAAGATCTTTTTAAGCTTACTTTTCCTCTGAGACCCTAAAGGTAATGATTTTTCCTCAAAAATCTCTGGTGAGCTCCAGCTGCTTAAATACACAAAGCAGAAAGCCAGAATAGCTGCTGAATGTGACAGTGATGGACAGGGAAGCAGATACTTCCATTCCAGCACGTTTACTTATGTGCTCAGTCGCATATGTTTGTCACTGTGAGACAGTCACTGAATTATCCATTTATAGCTTTGGCTTAATTCTACTGAAAGTCACATTAAATCCATCGAAACTTCCTGCAGAAATTAATAAGAGGAAGAAAAATAAAAACACGTACCTTTTTGTGCTGCTTGCTGCTGACTGCTTTTTAGACATCTCCTCTGCAGCATGAATAGGACTACAAAACAGCTGACCACTTTTTCTGACAATTTTCTGTTTCATTGCTGTTAGATGACTCCATTCTTTCACAAATCTCAGTATCTGGGGGAGAATGCTATTGTCAGCGGCGTGACATTAAACAAATAATTACACTGGAAGCATGCTAAGAATTAATATATTCAAAACTGGATGGAAAAAAAGCTGGTATGATCAGAGATGGTCCCTTCAAGTCAACCCTTGTGCAAGGCTCCAGCCTCCATCCTCTCCTGCTGAAGATCTTAAGACTGCTTTGGCATTGTCTACATCTACAGTTTTGCTATGACATATAGGTGTGCTGCTGCACAAGGTAGAAAATAAAGCCACAAATGGCCTTCGTTAATGTAAGGTATAATGACTAGGAGAATGACTTCCTGATAGGTTCATCTGAGACTTTTTCTTTCATAAGCAAGAGTTCATTCATGGAAAAAACAGATAGGTAAAAGTCTTCTACTTAGGGTAGCCCTCTCTCTTTTGCTCTAGGCTTTCAGAAAAGTGAAGTTTGTGAGAGAAAATAATATTCATATGTAGAAATTTAGAATTTATAACATGGCCTTCTTTAGAATAGGCATAGGGGAAAAATGGTTTCATCCCACCTTCATCTCTACAACAGAAAACAAATGAGAGTACCAATATGTCCAACAATAACAACAATACAAAACAGTGGCTAATAGCAAAGTTTTGCTCCATTTGTTTTTCCCCACGCCATTCCCTTCTGACTTGCTACAATCCACAGTAGCCAGTATCAGTGTTTCTGAATATGGACTACGGTAACAATAAATACATTGTACAGTATGGACGAGTGATTTCAGCCTCATCCAGGAACATGCTTCCAAGACTACGATGTGGCAATGATTTTCTCCTTGAAGTATTTTTTCCATGACAAACATGGAAGAGCACAGACCAGTCTTACTTTGAGTCAGAACAGCAAGAAAAAAGTCAGCAAAACTGCAGGATATAGACACATGGGAGCATTTACTAACACAGATATTTTAATCTGCAAGAGAAAGTGGAGGGACAGAAATAAAGTTCCATAAGCAGTGTCATCTCCCGCCCAGAAATACGGCATTCTTAACATATCTTCTCAGTCTACTAAGTAGCTTTGAAATTCTTTGGCAACATCTCTGCCACTCAGCACGTGATTCAGATAACTGCTGGCTGAATCAGTCAGAAATTTGACCTACAAATCTAAATTCCAGCCTTGCTGGAGAATCTACTAAAAAGAACCAGTCTTGTTCCTACATGATAAAATCTGGTTTTCCAAATTATTCATCTCTTTAAACAGATGAAATATATTTCTTGACTGTTTCCAACAGATAACACTGCAAATACAATTTAAATTCTGGATTTCATTACTGTGAGTACTTGATTTGACAATGTTCATGTCTTACAACATCAATACAAATGTGATTGTTACTTCTTAAGTAACTGAAGCTGCGTATCTCAGTGGAGTTGTGCCCTACACTGTTTCGAATGTTGTTAGAAGACCGAAGGACAAAATGAGAGTCAAGGCCTGCTCATAACTGCAGCTCTGATACAATCCAGCACATTCTTATTCATCATGCAGCACACATAATTTACAACCTTTAAAATGCTATTTTGTTGACTTATGAATGCTAGTTACTAATCCTGTAAATGAGAAATTAAATGATGCCTGGTTGATCCCATCTACAGAAACGTTAACAGGAGGTACGATAATTTGCCAGAAAACAGTCTGCATAATATCTGCATCAACATTTACAGTCTCTGCTTGCACTGATGAAACTGTGCTTAGGTCCCAAGTCCTGGAAGTGTTCTGCATCATAAAAAAAAAAAGCCAAAAATATTCCACATTAAATACTGTATCACTGTGCCAGTTGAATTTATACTGACCATTGAACGATTTCGTTTATGTTGGAAATCCTCTGGTAAATCCTCCCAGTTATCCAGCTGTATGTCCAATGGAATGAAATTCAGATTCAGTGGTTCACCATCCTACACAAAGAAACAGTTTTGTTTACAGACAGAATGCACTACAACCTAGAAAAAAGAAAAAAAGATCTGTTTCAAGTGGATTACCCTCCTCTTCCAACCAGGTTTAGCTCCTCAAGCTTAAGATTTTTCTAGGAATGATTTCTCATGTAAAAATGACCTAAAAAATTAATAATTGCTTGTCTCTCTCTTTCCATTACCATTACAGATTAATGATAATGTGTTTCATTCAAGAATTTTCTGATCTGTACACAGCACCAATGTGTACCTTTCTGAAAATGTGGTGGCAATATTTTTTCATTATTACTGCAACTCTAAAAATATTTTGGAATAGCACACTAGCTACAAACAAGAGAATAATTAGTCGTGCTAATGATTCAAGCTAGTGGTAAGATCTATAACAAAAAAAGGAATCAAATATTGTTAGCATTTTCAACAGATAATCTGAGCATAAATGTAATATACTAGCACCTCTGCGTAAACTAAGAGAAGTGTTAGGAGCTGTATATCTGGGGAATTATTACTTCTCCAACAAGAACTAGAATGACATACTACCTAATTTCAATAATACGAAAACAGGGATTTTACATAAAGCATGACAAAAGAAACTATACATGCTTATTTTATAGGACAACAGTCTACTTTGTACTTTTGAAGTGATAATAAGCATGCCTATTTCAGCTTTACCTTTGTATAGAGGTGAATTCTATCAGTATTCCTGCTTGCACAGAACATTAGCCCATCGTATACTAGAAATGCATCTGATTGATCTAAATATCCAATACAGAGAAACAAGGTTAAAATTAAGAGGCTTTCTTCATTTAGTCTATTCAGATATTAAAAATAACCACACCTGTCATGTGTGAAATGTCCTCATTTCACGTGTCTACAGAGTTTATACAAAAATGTTTGTATCTTTATTTTTCACCTTTCCCACCCCCTCTGAGTTTTCAGGAATCACTGTACAAACTCCAAGAGAATATATATACCACACTAGGATTCTATATTTAATTCCAGAACAACATAAAATGCACACAATGCAAGCAACAAACTATTAAGTGTTCTCCTGAATTTTTTAGAAGACAATCTTGTTTCTGCTGAATTACCCATTATTTCCTTTACCCGTGGCTATCCTGAACGCAAATCAATGCCATCATAAATTTCAATAAGACTGTATGTTGTAGCTTAGGTTTCACAGCTGCGAGTTTGACATAATTGCTTTGTCAACCAAAACCTCTCTATTTCCTCAGGCTTTGTATGAAGAGTGCTTTAGATATCAAAATTCAATAAACATCCCAGGTTAAAACAAGAAAAAAATCACATGCTAGTCTATCTTCCATCTTTTGAAGTTCTTTTTCATGCCAGAGGCAGTAAATACTATTTCACAGACAGGATATGGTCACCTTTTTTCCCCCCCACAGGAATCCCCTATTACCTTCTCCACACCTTCTTTCATTTTCTTTACTTTTTATTTTGACAGTTTCTTGTTCACTGATTTCAGACTGCTTGGTCACCAATTCCTCCAAATCTTCTCTTCCATCTTCAGCATCGCACGCTGCTCTCTGTTCATCTCTTCTGGAGTCTTTCGACACGTCTTCTTCAGTCTGGCTAGTAGGAACTTCACAGTTTCTCTCACCTATAGAGAGAGAAAAGTGGTCATTTATACTCTCCTTATGAACTCAGAGCTAATCAATAAATGGATGGACAAAAACAAGTAACTGAAATACCGAGACATTGCATTTTATTCTTGAATATCATGGTTCAACCACCTATGAAAACAGCGCTAACTTTGATATTAGGAGAATAAACACACAGACCAAAGTGTTCTACTTATGCAATTTTGTGCAGCCAGCTTTATGTCAAAATATGTACAATCAAACGGCTAGCTATTATCTGCTATGTACATTTACCAAACACCATAAACACATTAAATAGTTTTCCAGCATTTATATATACTTAAGAAACTGAGAAGTTGTCCTTACTTAATCAAGAAAAGATTTAAAAAGGAAAAAAAGAAACTTATTCTTTTCTTTCTAATGTAAAAGCTAAACATGGAGAGAGATTTATAAAAATATTTACTAAAGTTCCCAAATAGCTGGAATAAATTTCATAGAAAACATTTATTCTGACCTGTATGAATGAGAAATGCTGTATTTTTAAGGCAGTATCTCCCATGACAACTACACAATACTGAGGTTAATAAAACCATCTATGTGACATTTAGTTTTGACATGTAGAGAAAAGCTTTTCAGTTTAATTGGATTCAGAATAACCATAAACCTTCACAAAGAAACCAAGAGCTATGTTTGCTGTAAAGAAAATAAAATTTATATTCTTACTCACCATTTTTATATCCTCTTAACATTCATCTCAATTCTCTATTTGTTTCAAATTAGAATCATACAAAAGATCCCCAGGAAAAGTTAAATTAAGAAAGATCACCTTAAAGGTATCTATCTATCTATTCACAGAAAGATACCATTCTTCATATTTTGCTTGTATATGTGCACACTCATATTTAAAAATACTTATTTTCTGAAACTAAACACAGCTGGAATGAAAACCGCACGCTTTCTCTGCAGCACTTACCGTTATTGCTCTGAGGGCAATTACACATTTCACAGTAAGGAAGCAATTCATTATTACTGTAAGTGCAAACACTACAGTGCCAAACTTTATTTAAAGCTGTGCCTTTGCATGAAGTATTTGAGCTGCAAGGAAGGACTTCATTGTTCTTCTCTGTGAAGAAAGTGGACATTTTTCCAGTCGAAGTCTTTTTCTTACTAGAGCTTACTGGAGTAGATCCACTTATGCTTCTTGCTCTTTTAGCTTCATGTTCACAGGTACTTTCATGACAAGTTGTATCCACATCACTTATTCTTGAGGAATCCAGATCTTCACTGCTCTTCTCTGAATCCTCTTCTTTCATGGCTTCAAAAGACTCTGCATCAACCTTTAATGATTCACTATCCGATAACATTTTGCGTTTCTTTCCAGAGGAGGATTTTGGGGAAAAGAAGGAACGTATGTCATGCTGTCTTTCCTTCTCAAACTAGGAAAGAGGAAAGAAATACATAAAGCCATCTTTATAATCACTGCATTAGGATTGATTAAATTTTTCTCTCCATTAGTAGCGCTTTCTAACACAGGAAACTAGCTTTGAGATGAAAACAAAAGGTATTTTCCTTTAAGTAGGAAGAGCATAAAGATATATTCAACATTGCTGTTTCCTAAAAATTATTTTCAGTATTCTTATCAAAATTCTGCAATAGCACTAATGAAAGCAAATACACAGAACAGGTATGTTATGTACATTTTCTGATGAAGCCCACTACAAGGAAACTTTTAAACAACGTTTTCAAAATAACTGTGCTGAATTTAAACAGCTATTAAGAAAACTGTATTTTAAACAGAAATTACATTTTCTTATGAGACTCTGAGGGTGAGTCAATCACCTAAAAAACAATTAAGGCAATATTCAAAACCTGTAGATTAATTTATGCCCAACAGATCAGTTTCTCCAGACTAACTTTCTGAACTTGAACTTCTGTTTTTCCCACTCATATAGTGTTTTTTCAATAGTGAAGTCTGCAGTGCACACAAAACCTAGGTGAAAAAAGGTTAGGTTTAAAAAAAATAATAATAATAATTAAAAACATAAGTTTTGAGTCTTACATGTGTAAACAGAAGTTCATTTTGGACATCTTCTGCACTGTCATTAGGGGTCCAAGCTTCAGCAAAACTCAAAAAATCCCACTTCTCCTTATCACCTTCCTCAGCCTGCATTTTCTCTTTTTTGCCATTCAAGGTGCTGCCTGTAACCTTGGCCTGCAAAAAGACTTGCATAAAGGCTCTGAAGAATTTACAGGTAGGAACAAGTTTATTTGTCTAAATAGATTAAATTTGTTACAACTGCTGAACTAAGTTTACAGGAGAGAAACAAGAATATCTGCAGTAATTCAAACTAACGTTAGTGGTTAAAACTATTCTTGCAGCTGCCCTAATTGGAAACCATTTCTGCACGAGTACTATATATATATTAAAAGGTATATGTAAAATATCAATATTTATTGAAGATAAGAGAGTATTTACATTGTGTACATATCTTTCTCAATAGTCTTTAGACGTTTTGCTTAGTAGATGAAGCCAAAAGCAGAATTAATGGAAAGCAGGAATTTAGTGATTAAACTCTTAACCAGACAATCTTAGATCCACAGATTTATCTTATACTAGAATGTTCTTTGCTAGCTGTGTTTAAGTGGTATCTAAAACATAGCGAGTTCCCAATTATTTGGTTCTATTCCACACACACCTTGCGATTCAGCATCGCCCACATAAGAGGATCCAACGTTCCTTTTGCTATAAGGAAGTGAATATTCACAGAACTGCACTGTCCAATGCGATGTGCTCTGTCTTCTGCTTGCTTAATATGGCCTGGATCCCAATATAATTCAGCAAACACAACGTGAGTAGCAGCAGTGAAAGTTAAACCCTAAATAAAAGAGTAGATGCAGTTTAGAAAAAAGATTCTCCCCATAAATCTACACACTGCACAGAACATTTTAAAATATAAGTGAGAGGGACCACCTGGACACAAAATCAGCCTTCTACACTTATTCCAGGTAGATATTAGTAAGATTTAGAAAACACTGCAATATTGTGCAAAGACTGCATACAGCTCTTCATTATGAAACTAAATGTTGCTTTTCATTAATCTGGTACTTCCAGACAGAAGGTGCAGGTTTTTTCTGTTGTTTTTACTAATTATTCAAGCTACTGCTTATATTAATTTTGCTCATGTGATTTCAATAGAGACTTAAAACAGTTAACATGACTAGCGCAAAAAAATTAATACATGATTCTGCAAAAGATGTATTACATGGATTGCCTTCAGTAAACAACTTTAATAACCTTCATTTCTATTCTTCAGATTTCTTACTTTTTTTTTTTGTAAATCCTACCTGACCAGCTGCCTGAATACTCAAAATAGCAACCCGGGTATCAGGATCCTTCTGAAACTGGTTAACAAGATGTATTCTTTCTGCAGAAGGAACACTTCCATCTATCCGTATGTAGCGAACCTATAACAGATTTTAATACACAAACGAAATCATTCCATTTTGGATCCAACCACCTTCTTTCCCCAGTACTAAAATATCTGCTCTATTCCAGCCATGGGGATAATAGTACCTCAGTAGTATTTTAACCTTTGATCTACAATTATCAAAAAGATTGCAGACTTAGTACTACCTATTTACAAAGGACAACAACACTGAACATAGGCTCTTAAAATTGAATATTCTGCACAAGAATCTGCAATTTCCCCAGTAAAATTTATTAAAACGGCAAGCACTTGCAAACAAATAGCTTAATATTAAATAGCTATGTTAGCCATTTTTCCCTAGCAATGGTTGAGTCCACAGCCAATAACATGGAAGTGATCTGCTGTGAATTAAATATTCAAATAAGATGACAATATTTTGAAAAAAAGAGCGAAACACCAACCCAATGAACACCAACAAACAGAACACCTCCAAAAGAAGACAGAAGTATATCGATGAAAAACAACTGCCTACCACATTGATTCACTGTGGAAGTATCATACCAAATATCCCCATATACAAAACAGTTCTTCAAAATTCCAGTCTTTTCAATACAGGAGCACTGACCTTTATTTACCTAAAGTCCTTAAATTCCTCCACACACAGATAGTTCTACTCAATTTAAGCACAGCTGTCATGTATTTGCAAAGTCTGAAATTAAATGAGTGCACATTTGTTAAATAATTACCTTATTTTCTATAGCTGCCTCTGCACAAGCTTGAAGCATGCTTAAGTGGTGAGCAAAAACTAGAAACTTCAGTTTGTCATTTTCAAGCATCATTCTGATATAGTCCTTTACTGCTCCTGCCTGAAGTAGTAGAGTATGTTTTCATCAGTTAGATGTACAAAATGTTCAAAATGATAGTTTTCACTTCAATTCCTAAATGGCCATTCTATTGGTTATCCATTTAAGACTTTATCAAAAACTAATGTTAATTCAACAATTATAATTCCGTTTAAAAACGTAGCACAACTTTACGTCTTAATAGCTAAATCTGTCTCATTTCTTTAGAGAAAAAAACCTTCATCCTCAAAAGATCACAAAATTGGATGGCATTTCTTTCAGATTAAGATGAAAACAAAAACGCTTTCAGTTATGACATCATTATCTGCTGTCTGAAATCACACTACAGAAAGCATTTAATTTCTGACCAAACATATTTTAATCCGACAAGGTATTGTTTAACCAGAACTTCTGTACCAGCAACTCGAAAGCCATTCATCAAATCATAAGGAATATGATACTATAATAATAATATAATTGCTCTATTTAAATACTCACATCATTGTTGTGTTAAATATTAATAGTGTTCATAAAACACATTAAAAATAAAGTAACAGCTACTAATAAAATCACTGATCACTTGTTAATGCAATACTGTTAACGCAGCATCCCTCAGAATTTTTTTCCCCTCTTTCATTTGAAAATGAACTGACAGTGACAGAAAATAAAATAGTAGGGAAAAAGTAGCAACAGAACCACAGTGATATTTTGAAGATGAGTAGAAAAATTTAAGATGAACTCCAAGGATTCAGATTCTTAATTCTTACTAAGCCAGAAGCCTGCAGAATTTTTTTTTTAAATATACTTTTCTAAATATAGATTAGTATAAAGAAATGCGATAACAGGCTAAAAAGTAAGCATGTAAAAGATACGTTAACTCTCACACCTTAATTATAAGAGGAAAATACAGAACAGGTGTCCCATCTGATAAAATAGAGAGACCAGTTAGAGAGGGTTATTATTCTTCATTTATCCATGGGGAGAACCAGTACTGACAGAGCACAGTCTGCATAAGGGCTGCATCAGCAGCATCCTGTAATGCAAGCCAACTGGGTCAGTCAGCTGCAGCAGCTGCCCGCACACAGATATGTCCCTGGAGCATTCACCTTCAGTATATTCCTAAGTCCAAGAGATGCCAATACAACTAGTTTTATTAATGGAAAACACATGGAAAAATTAAAATATATATTAATGCTTCTACGCTTACCTTGGCAATTGCAGTTTCTTTATACATACGTGTGATTAGACTCATGATTTCAACAAAATGGCTGTCAGTGGGCTCTGAATTCAACTTTCTCATTAATTTCTCCCACTCTGCAAAAGTGGTATTCAAATTCTAATTGAAAAAAGAGATCAGTGGTTAGGATAGATGTACTAATCTTCTACAGATTTGCTAGAAACTAGTAAGTATGCTCTACCACAACACTGACTTCCATGAAACATCTAGGGACAGAGTACATTTGAAATTTCTATCAAATCTGTCTAAAAGTAATTGTAGGATTCAATACCTAATGAAAATGGAGAAGGAAAAAAGACTGTATTAAAATTAGGGTCAATTTTATAATTATTTGATCACTTCTCAAGATGACACACTCATATTCTTCATATAATAATAAAAAAAATAAAAAAAGCTGATGCTGTGCTATACATGTAGTTGCAAAGAATGGGTGAATATATACACATTGCTTATATAAATACATATATGAATATACAGACATTTACTAACAAATGCTTATTTTAGCTGATGTGAAAAATTCACCTTAGCTGTGGCTTGTGGGAGATCAAATGGAATACGCTGTCTAACTTTGGGAGGTAATTGTGTTAGAACATCATTCTTCAGTCTTCTGATCATTATTTTTCTTAAAAGTTGATGTAGTTCGTTTAAATTTGAAGCTCCTCTACAGTCCCATTGTTTTCTTCTACCAAAGAATCTGAAAATGAAAAAAAAAAAGAATCAATACTGTTTGGTGAACGCAAGCTATTCCAAACCCAATGGAAACCTTCAGTGCACAATTCATTTTAAGACACAGATATGAAGGCATTTAGGATACCAACGCTCTGTGTCCCTGCTTATGTCGGAGAGATGATTGCTTTCTGTCTGATTCCTTCCAACACTCAAGTCAGAGCTCTTTTAATTTCTAACCCACAGACCTGACTCCCCATCAGACAAAGTCCTCTATCTCATCCCATCTACACTTCCCTTTACACACGTGAATTTTCCAGGTATCACTAATCAGAAGAATTTACCACAATGCTTCTTTATGATATTAAAGAAGGTAATGGCTGATAAAGAAACTAATCACAAACGCTGCAAAGAACATCATTAAGATTCCTTTGCTCTCCCATCTGAATTCACTGTTATGTACGTTCAGGATTCAAAGCTAAATGCTCCAGTTTAAAATGTAATTGTATTAAAAAAGCAAGGCTAAATAGGGGAAGTAGATTAAAAGTTAAAAAGCTCAAGGCTAAAAAAGAGAAATAAATTAATAGCTGTGTTTCTTTTTCTTTCTTTTATTTTCAAGGACATGTTGCAAGAGAAGAGCTTTTGTGTCAACATTGGCAAAAAGCAACAAAATACGTAGCACGGCAGATTTTGCTGGGTTTGGAGAAAAGCCCAGGTGGCATTTCTCAAGGACAGGAGAGTATTTTACAAGTATGTAAATTATACTGGTAATTACTGGTAATTTTTTCCTTAAAAGAAAAAAAAGAAAAAAGGAATTTTAAACTTTACTGGGCTTATAAGCCACCGTTGATTTCAGATGGCTGATTATGACCAGTGTGGAAGGAGGTGAGGACTCATTTCTACACTGGCAAAATAATGGCATAACTCACTCAGATTGCTAGACAGATGGAAGACAGCTACAACTTTTGCTCTTATCTTTTCTTCAGTCTGTGGCTGTCCTTAGAAAGGATTCATCCCTCCAACTTGAGCACTGGGGATGTAAGAAATGACAGCTGAAACACTTTGACCCTCATCTTAGAAACAGGTGTCTATAAACACCTCAGTAAAAAACATTTTCACAAAAAATGTTCTGCATAAAATAAAGCTCTCAAATGGATTACCACAGGATGTTAAGTTCCAGCCAAGTCATGACGACAATATTATCTGTTGAGAGCTTGCTAACCCGAATTTGATTTTCAATATATTTATGGTATTCCAAAAATAAGATAATCATCTGTGATGGAGTAGTCAACCAGGCTGTACCCACGCACACTTGTGGTGTGAAAATTACAGATGCATTTAGTCAAAACACCACGGAAAAAATAGCATTTCTCCATCTGAAAATCAGGCAGCACTCTTCTATGTTATTAGAAGTTAGATGCTGATAAAACACATATATATAATAGAGGAAAAAATGCCCAAGTTACCAGAAAATGAAATTACGCAATTATTACAGTAAAAATTAAATCTAAATGCTAGCCAATGTAGCTGACAAAAACTACTGTTTTTTAGTAAATGCAAAATTGTATGTAAGAAATTTTTTTAAAGGTTCCTCCCCTCTCATACCTTCTTACAGCGCCCATATTTAATCTCTCAAACAGAACTACAAACATACTACTGTGCTTTCGGGACCTTTCTCTCCTTTTGTTTGGTTAATCTAAGATATGATCTTCTTTCCCCCAAATGTTGTAGGACAGCAAAAAGACTGGATCCCATAATAAAAAGATAAATTGTTACATGACATGAGCGTAGGACTGAGAATCAGAAACTCAAGTTTCAGCTCTAGCTGAAATGCCAGCTCAAAAGGTAAAACCTATACATTTCATATTAACAGTAAATTGGCAAATCATTTTACTTAACAGAATGTTGGCACTTACACTTTCTCTCAAACTTTAATAGCTTCCAATTTATTCTTAACGTAAAATCTCCTGTCAAGTCAATCCTCTTCCCAAACATCTCTAAACACTGAAAACAAAACCCATGTATGTGCCAACCTATCTTCTGTTTATACAATATATTTTTTAATATTCTTCCTCTGTAAGGTCCCTAATTCACTGTGATGGAAGAGATGGTATCATAGAATGGCTTGGTGCGGTCAGGATCTCAAAGATCACCTAGTTCAAACCCCCCTTCCGTGGGCAGGGTTGCCAATCACTGTATCAAGCAGTAGGTCAAGCCCCATTCAACCTGGTCTTGAACATCTTCAAGAGTGGTACATCCAAAACTTCTCCGGGCAGCCTGTTCCAGCACCTCACCTCCCTCGGGCTCTAAACACGATGGTACAATACAGCAATAGAGACACTACTTGTTGGTTCTTTCATTTCATGTGAGAGGAAAATCAAAGTCATTCATAAGAAAATAAAAGGGCAAGTACAGAAATACCTCAAACGAGCATCGCAGTATTTTTTGGCATATTCACTCCATGTTCCAAATCTTCCCGGAAAAAGTGCCTCAATCTGCATGAAAAGCTTTATAAAAAGAAATGTCAGTGACAAACTGCCTTCAAGGGTAATACTATTCAGAAATAATTCTCATTTATTACATGTTTATTGTGTTAGGCTTATATTCACCGGCTGTACTATTAATGAAAATTACAAAATTGCACGCTCAGTATTACTGATACAATCCCTAAAAAAATTAAAAACAACACACAGGATGCTAAATACCTCTTCAGGTCTTCCTAGAGCAGGAGTTCCAGTAAGAAGAATAGCTCTAATGGCTTTCTGCACAATTGGCAATAAAATCTTGCTGCGCGTAGCATTTCTGGATTTCATATAGTGTGATTCATCAATCACAACTACCTTGAAGTTCTGCCTATACAGAGCGTCTACTAAAGTCTGGGCATCAGAAGTTAACAGGCCATATCCCAGAATCGTCACTTTGCTGGTTGATATTCTCCTAAAAGGGAAAATTCAGAAGTTGTCTTAGTACATTTTTACTGTAGGAAAATTAACATAGCAAACAAGTTCCAGAAATACATATATTTTTTTTTTTTATTAACAGAAGGTACGTATGATGTCTTTTGGATTGGTTAGTTATAGAGTTGTTAGACTGACTAATAATATTGGCTATTCAATTGAAAAAAATTCTAGCATCTGACACTTCTAAATCACACACATTTCATTACCATTTTCAGAGGACATCACTGTGGTTTAACACCAACAAGCTAAGCAACATCATGACAGACTCTTACTCACCCTCCTCAAAGAGACAGGAAGAAAATACGATGAAAAAACCTTGTGGGTTCAGATGAAGACTTTTTTTTAAGTTAAAAAAAAACAAACAAGTTTTGGAAATAATTTCTCACAATAGATTTTAAAACATACAAAGGCATAAAGCACATATTGTTTTTAAAATCACTAGAGAGCACTGTAGCCCTTCCGGAGCCTTTAAACACAGAAACACAACGTTGTTAGG
Source organism: Tragopan temminckii (assembly GCA_028571105.1). Lineage (NCBI taxonomy): Eukaryota > Metazoa > Chordata > Aves > Galliformes > Phasianidae > Tragopan > Tragopan temminckii. The sequence goes on from JAOWBP010003503.1 coordinate 29,644,265, forward strand.
CAAACAAGTTACCAGAACAAGACACATAGCTGATCTATCCATCTGTCAGAAACTACCACTCTGCTGGCCTGATTTTTATTTGTTCCCCAGCAGAAACAGATCAAAAGCCAATCCAATAAGCCAAAGTTTCTTACAGTACTTAAGAGTAATTAGAGTTTGTGCATGTGTGCATCCATGCTTCTGGACATGGAGCAAGAGGCCTAAGCATATTTTAACCTATTTATATTAAAAAGATAATCAACATTCAAGTAGTACACTTCATCGTTGAAGTTCAGAAGGAAAGCAAAGTACTGAAATTAGAGAAATCAAAAGGTTGAACATACAGAAGCACAATTTCCTAAAGCGCTAAACCAAGTGCATCAGCTCCGTTTTTGGATTTTCTTGCAAATGCATAAAGCATCGTTTATGTCAAAATATTAATTAGTTCAACACCTAGGAAGCTTCATGGGAATTAAACAGAAAGTTTCTCTTATTTCGCTAAGAACAAAAGTAGTAATGGTTAAGGTCTATTCCTTGTAAAAACTTCAGAACATGAACAGAATTCTGTTTGTCATTTACTTTTGTCTTCACATTTCCCTTATTCCACATTTCTCTTTGCTGCATTCAGCAGTATAAGCATAAAGTTCTTATTTGCAGTTTAACTGAAATGCCAAAAGAAACCTCTCGCTCAATGGATCTGTATTGTAAATCCCATATTCCTCTAACAGTTTTATTTTGATTAGCAATAGTAATTATCCCTCAATTAAGATTTTAAACATATTTTGAATTGGATTTGTCTGGTTACGGTTAGCCCAGGGAAGATTCCAAGCTACTTTCTCATCTGCATGTCTTGGCAGTCAAGTCATTTCCTGATACTCTCCAGACAACATGGAAGTCAATCTTCTTTGTCCAGAGGTCTTAGAACAATATCTAGACACTGCTATGAAATTAACCAAGTTATTTACAACAAAACAGATTAGAAAATACCCTTTTAGTTCAGTGTTTTCTTGCAATAGGAGTTATTTTAATAACCCCTAAGACTTGTAGTCCCACTGTAATGAATTTATGCCATTAAGTCTAAAGATAGAAAACCTGGATCACAATGACCTTCACAGTTAGAGAATACTTACTATAACATTTAAATTTCTCAGTGCTCTAAATAGAATGCTAGCTGTAATGAAGTCCTTATTTTCTAATACGTACCAAATTTTTTTCAAAAATGTGTTCAAAATGTTTTCCAGAAACTAACAAGTACAATACATCAGAGCTGACACATGACCAACGTGTTCAATATGAAATACTCCAAGGTAACCAAATCTTCAGCAGACAGCCCTTGCTACTGCGCAAAAATCAGACCTCTCAGTTACAGAGGAGACAAGAAACAACCACAAAACCCAACTCTCTGCTGAAACATAAAACCCAACTGAAATTTCTTTCATCTTGCTGAAATCCTTACTTTTCATTATGATCATATATATTGTAATGTTTTTCACATACATACTGCCATCAGTTTACAGAATGAAACAGGACTTTCTATAGAATAATGATGAACTTACCCTGTATCAGTTTTGTTCTGAATGATAATAATATCATCTGGAGATAGTTCTGGAATCCACTTTTCCATCTCATCAACCCAAGGATATCTCAGAGATGAAGGCACTACTATTAAGAGAGGCCATTCCTTCCTGTAGTAGTAGGAAATAGCAATTGCTTGAATTGTTTTACCTAGCCCCATCTGAGAAAAGGAAAAAAAAAAAAAACAACAGAAGTTATGTTCAGAAATCATTGTTACTACAGTTAATCTACAATGAAAGAAGATACTTCTCTTTAAAGGGATTCATACATACTGCATATTTGGTTTGCTTATTAAAGCTACAAGTAGCTTTTTCAGTGATTTCAGAAGGCATTTGGTTCAGGGACTTAGTAGGATAGACTATGAAGTTGACCAAACTCTTAAACTTGTTAATTTGTCAAAAACATTTAAAAAACCTATTCAAAGGAAAGATAAATATTCTCAAGATAGAAATTTCCTCGAGCTTCTTTCTGCTAAAAAACCTAAAGTCAGAACTTGGAACCTACATCAGTCCTCAAACATTACCTCTTTTACAGTAAGTTTTTATACATAACTTTTTAGTACAAAAATATTTTATCTACGGGAAGAAATTACAAATTCAAATTTCCATAATATGGACTAAATTTAAAATGTTACAAGTCATGAATTTCACTATTAATGAAAGTTGGTTGCACACCCTAGGTTTGCATCAAATGCAGTATTTTATATTTTCCACTTTAGTATTTTCAGAACATCTAGATAACATCACAGAAATTAGGCTCCACTCCCTGCCACCTTTCCTGAATGAAGCATGTTAAAACAAGAAAAAGCAATGTTAAAGTAACAGGAATATCACTTACCTCATCAGCAATCATACACCTACAGGTGAAATAAGAAGGGGGAAAAAAGCAGAAAAATTAATAGTAAATATAACTGATAAACCAATCATTATAAATTGCTTACTATGAAATTTAAGTTACGCATTCACTGAATCCTAAAGATTTTCTTTGTGACTAAAGGGAAAGAGACAGACTTCCTTTTTAGAGTACCTTTGACAATAACAGTAAAAGTAATTTTGGTATGATTCTAAAAGTAAGTACACCAGTTACTCTAAAATTGTATATTCAATTTGTTAGTACTATTGAAGACATACACTGTGGAATTGAATTGCCGCTTTGGTTTAGTGCTATATTAAACGTAATCTTAAGAGACAGTGTGAGGAGTACATCTTCAATTTTATTGTCTTTCAGAAACAGCACTGTTTTTGCTTCTTTGTGATTAGGGGTCAGTTCTGTGGCACACTGATTTAGAAAAAAAAAAAAATCACTTCCAGAGGTGTTTCATTTGTTTTGAAATAGAAACAGACATCCTCTCACCTCCCCAGCTGTACTGGGCAAAGCATTAGAAAATGAACTTGATTTTTTTCCATTTAGAAGCCCTTTAGTCCAAGTAAAGAAAATAATGGCAATTCTACAGGCAAAACTAGGAAATTATTTAAATTTATATTTCCTGAACAAATACCACCTCTGATATAAATTTCTTTATAGGTATGTTACATTATGTCTTAGTATTAATACTCTTAAGTCTGAAAGGATCTCGGGAACTTAAGTGCTCCTGGCCCACTCAAGCTCCTTCAAAAACATTTTGAAATTGGATGAAGGCCAGTGGAATTATTTGATGGACGTTCAGTTACACCATCAACTGGCTGATGTCACGTATTTCCAAACGTTGTACCCTCAGCTATTTCACAAACTCAGCTCTCAGCTATTTCACGAACTTCTCGCTCTGCTATTGTACAAGTTCACACAAGTTGGAAAAAAACGCACCCCCCCAAAAAAACAAAATCCCGAGGAAAAAAGAAACCTCCAAACACAAACCCAAGCAAACAAAAAAACAAAGATCATCCAATTGAAAGAATTATCTAAAGAATTAAGAGTTTAACTCTTGTAATTAGTAGGTAAAACACCTACATCATAGTCACACACCAACACATTCAGAGGAAGACAAAAACTGTTAATCTAAGAAAGAAGGAAAAAAAAAAAAAATCTACTCCCCTTAAGTCTTGCGACATGAGGGTGACTTAAAGTTCTGTTTTCCTGTAACAACACCAGATGCACAAAGCTTCAGATTTGCTAAGAACCTCCTTACCACAATCAGTGCTAAGAGTTACAAAGCAAGATCTAAAATGAGCACGGTGACAACTTCTATCTCAATAGCATTCCCTGCTTGAGTTTCAGCTAAGTAACTGGAGGTTAGATTAATCCTCCAGCTAATAAGTAATCTGGGGAGTTTTTCAAGCACTGTATAATTTCCCAAATTTTCATAAAAAGCAAAGTGGAAGAGTAACTCCCACTGCTTTGTATCATAGTGCCACACAAAAGGCTTGGTCACACCATTGAGAAATACAGCACTGGGTGCTGCTGCTTGAACTGAATGGCAGCAATAGATTGACAGCTGCGTGCAGCCCATCACTTTGAAGACTTGTAAATGTTTACTGACAGAAAAGTATCAAGTCTCAGAAATGGAGACAGTTCAGGCTCCAGGAGAGAATGAACTTCACAGGCCACTCTGCTTGTGTCCCATCACATTCAAGGGGAAAAAAAAAAAAATCAAAAGCCCAAGGACTTTTGCCTCGAGCTTTTGCTTCCTATCCCCAATAGCTTTCAGTCACAGACACAAATTAGTCATGATTAATTGCTTTGGTTGAATTCCCTACCGCCTGTTCCCCACCACTGCATCTTCCGAGAAAACAAAGTTCTCTGCCACACGAGTAGATGTGCACGCACTGCACCATGCAACTCAAATGAAACGTTCCTCCTGCGGAAAAAACAGATCTTCCAGGTTTCTGTATCTATAACTAAATTTAACATATCAAGACATCAAAATTCTGTATTTTGATACTAGAAATCGTTTAAAATACAGAACTGCTTTTTCAGCATAGGGTGTATGGAAATTCATGCAGGTACTCAAAGTAGTAACAACATCAGCTGTGATCACATTCAATAACATCTTGCCATGAGGCCAAAACGGACATTCCTGTGGCCGAACTACAAAGTTTGGCAGAAAACACACAGTGGCAGTTCCCAGATCTGATGTGCTGGATAAAAATTTGATACTCTGAGAGCTCTGGTACATTGATGCTTGCTCATTCAACCTGAAAGTGTAGATTTCAACATCAATGTTTTCTTTCAACTATCACAAAAAAAGATTATGTATATTATATAGTTTTATTTTATTAAGTTTTTGTAAGTTGCTATCTACCCATAATGAACTTCGTAACAGCACCCTCAGCTTTTTAGATGTTTTCCACTTCAAACTTGGTTGGGATGGAATGATCAAAACAAAGGAAAAAAAACATAACAAAACATAACTGCTAAATCCACGCAGGCAAAGGAAAAAAAAAGGCAGGAAGAGAATTATTTTTAGTGGCAACTCAAGATCGTGGAGCCTTTATGTTTGTGATTTGCAGCTGGGCAAAGACATTAATTTGCAGACAACAAATACACAATTCTATTTTTAAATAATTCCATATATTGCTTACTTTAAGGAGTGATTTTTTCCATTTAATACAAATTGCTTCAATTATACTTCTAAAAAGAATTCTTTCTTGCAGATTCTTAAAGGTGGCAACTTCTTTCAGTAGACTGATTTTTAAAAACAGTTTGAAGACTGAAATCGAGTGGAACGTACAACACCTAATGCTGGAGAATCATTATTAGTTTTAGTTTTAACTCCTTAAACAAATACAGAAAATGAGTACAGCTACATACACAGCAGAGGCATCTCAAGATGAAGCTAAAAACATCCTTTAGGATTAAATATAATATTAAAGGATATCAAAGCGAATGCACAAATACAGCAATATCTGGAAGTACACTGCATTCAGTAGCATCTGCTGGTAAGGAAATGTGGCAGAGAGAACAGGAATACAAATGTTCCTTGCCATCTTGTGCTGATAAATACAGTATTTCTCAGTATATCAGCTTCTATTTTAGCAGAGTATTATAAATAATGAAATGAAAATCACGTCACTTTAGGCGTGCATCTCCTACACAGCAGAAATAAATCTACTTTAGTGTGAGCCACACATTTTAAAGAGATCAAAGTGAGAATACATGAGGTCCTATTGCTCTGTGTGTTGGCACATGCAAACCAACTTCTTGGACCTTCTTTCTATTTTTCCGAATAACAAGCCAAAATAAAGAAATTTACAGTGATTTACAAATTGCTCTGACAATTAAAAGCTAAGAGTAATCAAAATAAAAACTCTTAAAAGTATGTCAGCCACAGGAACAGATTTTTTTCATGAAAGATTTTTTTCATTAGTTTACTGCAGCCATTTACACTTTGATGACTTAAGTATCTGCAGGACAACAGGAAGTTGTTCTATTTCACTACTTTCAATTATTTTCAGACTGCACATAGAACCTTCTGTTTATAACTTCAAGTGAACGTGTCTTAGGTGAAACCTGTTACGCAGCAACGCTATCCAGAATAGCACGTACAATTTGATCACTCACATCCATGGAAGATAAATACAAGCCAAAAGAGAAGTGGAAAAGAGCTAATAGAAAGATTCAGGGGCAGCTGAGCCTCCTATGGTAGGAAAAAACAAGAGAAATACGATTGCTTCATCTCCAAAAGGAAAAGCTGAAATGCAATGCTTGTTCCACCTCTCTCTGTTCTGTAAATCCATGAAAAACAATAATTTCAGAGATAGAAAGCACTACAATGTTGGTACATAAAAGTCTCAGCCTATTAACACATTGAAGCTAGAAATTAGAATTATATTCTTAATTACGCTAATAACTGTATCTGTGAAGAATCACAAGGGGAAGAGAGTTATTAACTACAAAGCAGAACTCAAATTTTACAGAGAATCAGCATGGACCCTGCCAGCAGCACAGGCCTCAGGACACACATCTCCAATTCTGTGTTCCCAAACTGACAGTACAGGTTCTGTTAACACTTACAAAGATATGGTACTTCTACATACACTTCCCACCCTATTAAGTCTGAATCCCTTTGAAAGAGCTGTAATAAATCAGCAATAAATCTTCAAATCTAGTTCTCTCCCATCTGTTCTGCTACAATAATTTGTAGTAAAAATCAAAGGCTGAAGCAGGGAAACTACTGGGTTTTCTTCCTGTGCCTGCAATCCCTACATTGTTTAGTCATTGAAACATTAACTACATACATCACGGACTAACATGAATCAAGTGCACAAAAATCGTTTTTAAAGCTCCCCTGAACTTTTCAGTCTCAGAACAAGTCTTAAACACGACTGCATGATGTAGTTACAACATCTAAGTAGTCCAAGATCTGCTCTTAATGGCACAAAAAATAGCTTATATTCACTGAGAGAGGAATCACCAAGAGTCCCCACATTTTATAACCACATCAGTTAGTTCAGAAGTGTATGGAATTTCCCTGTCATTGTAGCCCAGATCATACAGAACTCATCAGATCCCTGATAGTCACACAGAACCATTCAAAAGAAATACCCCACATTTTGCTTTATGTAACCTTAAAAACACGCAGCCGCTATTTATAACAAACGTCAGTATGTTCTACATTACTGCAGTTAGACAAGCTGCCAACATGAACATAAAGAAACAGATCTTCGGATGCACGGAAGGGACAAATATGTACTTTTAGTTCATATATTTTGACTGCAAGAAGAGAGACTTCTCGTTCTCTGAAGTTCAATTAGTCATTTCCTCTCAACTGGTAGTTACCCAATTTGAGCTTCATCATTCAAATCCCATCTGTTCATTTGACACCTTAATAATAGCTCTATCCAAGAATAAAAATCAGAGCTATGATACGCACTTTCGCATCCTGTTTTAGGCTCAGCCCACATGGTCAAAAGTTTCAGAAAAGGAGGAAAAATCATTTTAGATGTCTCAGTTACACTTCCCTTCAGCAGAGAAGTCCAACTAGGCAATGAGCATCACGGTCAACGGCAAGCTCCCTCCATTTCCTTTCCCATTTCTAAACGTTCCCTTTCTTCACCGTGAATCCTGAGGTTGGCATCTGAATCTGTCCGTTTGTGAAAGAATGCTGCTATTTTTTCCTAACAGAACACATCAGAATCTCACTGCAGTGCATTACACATTCTGCCACAATCTTCCTGGTATTCATAAACCTTTCATAGGGTCAGCAGTGGGCTTTGGACACAGAGGTAGCTTTCATAAGTAGAAGGGAACCACGCAATCTGATCTCTAAGACGTCACAGTCTTTTCCTTTCAAGATGTGTTTCCTTAAAATAAAACTAAGAGAAAGCAACCTGATAGGTGAATATGCATGCAGAGAAGAAAGAGCAAAAAGATTGTTTTGTTGGCTCACCCCAAGCATACGTAGGTTCAAAACTTTAATTTT
>JAOWBP010003503.1:29658801-29683078 GCA_028571105.1 Tragopan temminckii
CGCCGACCTCGACCAGGCGGGCGTCGACGTCGACGCCCTCGAGGAGCTGCTCGGGCCGGTCGCCGCCGGCGCGCGGCCCCGCGAGGAGCGGCGCGCGAGGGGCCGTCCCGTGCGGCGGGGCTGCCCTCGGGGCGGGCGGGAATTGCTTCTGTGGGCATCGGCCGGGACCGGCCCTGGGAGGCCGCTCGCCCTTCGGACTCTGCAGGTGGCTCAAGCGCAATTAAGGTGGTCGGCCGAAGGCTGAGGGCAGCGCTGCCGTGTGCCCGCTCGGCCCTCCGGAGCCATTTTTCACCACGCACGCCCTTCTCCAGACCCCACAACGCAGAAATTTTGTTGTGCTGACTGCCCTTTGTTAACAGCGTTAGGCTAAAACCTGCCCTAAAAGGTACTCGTGGAAGGGTGAGATTGGAGCTGGAGGCTTGCCGGCACCCAGAGGTGCTCCCAGTTCACCCAGCTGCCCTTCCCAGGGCTGCGGAACAGAGGGGAAAAAATAAAAGCCTTGGGAGAATAGAAGTGGAAAAAATAGAAAGTGTTACCGATAGATCCGTGCCAGAACTGTTATCTTCTTCTTCTCTGCTGGTTTCTAATGACTAAATCGAGAGGTGCAAATAAACAGAAGCGATTTCCATGCTAGCACAGCTCCCAGTTGCGTGCTCGGTAGCATGCAGATAAATTTTGGAGCTGCGTTGTGTTTGGACTTGCATTCAGGAAAATATCAGAAGGCCATTAGGCACTGCAGCCCCAGTACTCCACTGATACATATATGTATGTAATCTCTACTATGTTAAATAAAGGTGAGGTTGTCTTTCTCTCTTGACAAATCAGCGAATTTGGGGAGTACGGAAAGGCCAGGGGGAAACTAATAGTTACGCAAATGTATGAATATGATTTTATAAGCTGTCGATCTTGCCTTAAAAAAAAAAAAAGTTTTTGTGATGCTTTAGGAATGCCAGTTTGGGAATGGTTCATGGAACATCATGATGGCTTAATGGCTTAATTTTTCCTTAAAACGCCTCTTGATCCTGTATGGGAATCTTCAAAATCAATTGCATATATATTTTAAAATATTAAGTACTTGAAAAATTAAATATGAGTAAACGTTAAAGAAAGTGACATCAGTTGTTATTTTAGAAACTGGCTGGCATTCAGGTAACCATATAGAATGGGGTTGGCTGTCACGGTGAGAGAGGTTGGTGTTTGCTCTTTAGTAATCACTTGATTCCTTTGTGTATGGTTTGCTGTGCCTAGGAAATGTTTTTGAAGTCTTCAGGCCCCTTTCATCTTCGCCCTTAGCTATCCCACCCTGCTTTGCAATCCCAGGGCTCTCGCTCTACTAGATGGATCTGCATAAATATGAATATAAAAAATACCTAGGGTATTTTTTCTTTTCCCTCATGTAATGGATACTGTAGTACTATGGACTATTTGTTCTTACTGTCAAAAGAGTTTCTGCATAAGCTAACACAAGTGAGTTATTTTGAGGGAAATGTTTTTTGAGTTTGGGCTTAGTTGGGAGAGGTTGGAAACTAAAATGAAAGTGTTGGACGAATCATTCACAAAGGTTTGTTGACATTTGAACCTCCAAGATATGAGGAAAGATCTGTACGTGTATGCATGTAAGGTATGAATGAAAAGTAGAAAATGTCTTCTCTTATTTTCTCAAAGTAATTGTCACTTCTTTCTGTCACTTAAAATGTGTTTGTAAAGAAACGAAGATCCTTAAATGAGCAGAACCAGTTTTGTAGCCTGGTGAGAGACAAGAGATTGGAGCCAGATCTCTTTTCAGGGTCTGGCAGGGATACAAAAGCTGCTGGGAGGTATACTTCTATGTAGAGTTCATACAGTCCCTTGAAATTGCTGCAATGTGTTTAATGCTCCCTAACGCAACTATTGCTGGATCCTTTCTCTTCTGGGGAGATGTGTCCACTCCTTGCATCAATGGGAGATAGACTAGCAACTCTAATCAAACAATACCTCCTTTCTGTAAGTCTCTCTAAGCTACTTTAGCATTTTTATAACTTACAGAAATGGTCCCAAGAGGAAAGTGCCTGGAGATTCCTAATTCAGCTTCTTTACAAGGAAGTGAAAGCAGTAGGTTTCCAAATGATTTGAGGGGAAAAAATAAGGTGCCAGGAAGACCTCACCACAGTTTTCAACTTTCATATATCCCTTTTTCTTTTTTTAGATGTTCTCAGCTGCTGTTCTTACTGACTGGCAGGGTCTGCAGCTGTCTCTGGATAAATGCTATAGTGTTCATGCTATAGCAAAGAATACGAGGCTTGCAAAGAATATTAGTGTTTCTTTTAAATTACTCTATTCAGTACCTTGAAACACGGCCTCATGTGAGAAATGATGTACTCAGACTTTAACAAATACAAAGTCGCTACTTTAAGCAGCTCCACAATGGAGAGGCTTTCAGATCAGGCAATTATTTATATAAGCTAACTATGAAAAATCAGAAAGACTACCATGCCTTAGAAGCTGGAAGCTGCTTTCCTTTCCAGCACTGCCTGCTATTTCTCATGACAGCTCCTTCACCCAAAGTATATTCCATTGGATAAAGAAGTAGGGTTGGGGTCTTAAAGGCCTGAGTCCGATTTTCCAGCCCTGCTGTACTTCTTGTGTAGCAAGTGTGTATGCAAAAACAATTAAGAGAAAAAGGCCTGACCATAATAATTATATAATATTATTTCTTGGCCCCTCAAATATCCCTTTGTTGGGCATGAACAACAACAAGAAAAAAGTAAAAGGAAAGGAACATTTCCCTGGGTTCAGTCTGAGTAGACTGATACCATGCCAAATGCTGCAGCTGCTGCAAGATTAATACATGCTCGCAGAATTTTGTTCTCTGCTGGAACCACCTGCAATTTCCATAGCATTTTGGCTTCTATAAAAAGGTGGCTCCAAACAAAATGGAGCTCTCTTGCACCACAGCAACCAGAAAAAATGAAGAGAACTCCTGTTTGTCTTCATCTGCATTGTCTGTGGCCTGGTTTTGCTGAGATTATTTGTGGTGGTGGTGGTTTGTACTTTTTTCCTTTCTAACCCTCCTCCTTCTTTCTTCTGAATAAAGGAAAAGTCACTCTCAGATTTTTTCCTTTAGGCCCACTCTATCTCCCAGCATTCACAGAATTTGTTATATTTGACAAAATTTGGATTAGGTCCATCTATTTTTTCTTTTCCAAGGTAGACATTCTCCTGAGGAAATAAGCAATCTCTTGGCAGCACAGTAGTCTGTCTTCCTGAGTCACAGCCCCTTTGTTTCACTCAAACATTTTTCCCATACTACCAACAACATCTATTATGGCACAGCAAAGAGTACCACGGTGCAAAAAGGCAGAAAGAATATGGGGCTACTGTATCACGTAGAGCAAGAGTGGAACCAAAGGGTGACGATAGTGACATAGGTCCTTGTCTTTCAGTCAGCACTGTATGAGTGCAGAACATTTCTTATTCCTTTTCAATCTGCATGAAGTTTGGAAGTATTGCACAATCGTTTGTCATTCTGAAAATTGTGGACTTTCTGTGTTTCATTTTCTTGTTAGCACTACTGATACAAACGTTTTCACCTGAAATAACAGAACACTGTGGTGTGCCCAGAAGCTTCCGAGAAGAAAGTTTTCTTGATTTCATTAACATTAATTAGTCAATATTCCATATTGACCAACATCTTGAGTGCAGCACTTAAATTGAGAGCCCTCTTGCACATTAGGGAAGAGCTGGTCAGTCTGCCTAGCAATTATGTTTAGTATATTTAAAGGCATAAGAGCAATACAATTCTGTCATCATTAGCCATTTCATTTTCAGGCCCTTGTTTCATAACATCCTATACACAAAAATGGCCTTTTTCTGGCAGTGTTAGCCAGGATGATTTTTTCGTTTGGTCTAGCAGAGGCCTTATGGCTGACATTTGAAAGAAAATGTTCACTTCTTACTTCTATCAATGTGTCCTTCATGGAACCAGAGAAGGCGGTAATAGCATCCTCATTCAGTTGTGTGCATGAAATGGTAAGGTACTTCACATCATTCTCACCATTTAGACACTTTCTCTACTGAAACTAACAGATGAAATATGTCTCTCTAGCGATGAAACCCTCTAGATTCTATATTTAACAGATTTCTTTTAATGAAATTAGTATTTTCTTTTTATAGATTATTCACCGTGTTGTGCAGTGCTTACTTCCATAGTTTTAGACTGATTATTAACTTGGATCAAATATAATCAGAATACTGTTTTGAGAAAAGAATTTGATAATTCGATAACTTCCTTCAGGCTATGAAAGAGAGCCTATAATATGATTCCCAGGGAATACAGCATGTATGACCTTGGTAAGTAATTGATGACACCTCACGTAAGCACCTACTCTTCTATATGATGTTTCAGGATCATATTTGCAAAAAATGCCCAAGCTAGCAGGAGCCACCAGCATTAATAAAAGCTGTTGTTGCAACAAAGGAAGCATGCAATACACGTCATCTTGCAGTAATGAAAAGCTCTTGAAACAGTTTCTTCACAGTTTTCCATCTTAAATCTATTTTAAAAGCAGCTTTAAATTGGAGTTAAAATTTCTGTGTAAATATGGGAAACCAAAGGTTTACCCACAAAACCAAAACTTACCATTTTGTTCAGATAAATGCTGTTCAGTCCCGAGAGATTGTGTGCCTCCATTCCCAACTACGGTACATCAGTGAAGACACTTCGTTTCCAGTGAATGGAGTGAAACTGATTTGGCAGTAGTGGTAGTATTTCATTGATAATATCCACAAGGGTACAAGAGGGGTGGAAAGGAAAGTGAACTGAATTTGAAAGAGGAGACAACTTAATTTTTAATTGATAGTTCTCCTTTTTTGCTGCTAAGTTTCAGTTGTATTATTTTTTTCTCTAATAACTTCCGATGACTCTAGAGCTTCTTATGCTATGTGGAGAGAGATTTCTTCTTCCAGTGAGATTCTAACCACAGCCTAATAAATGATGTGAGTATCAGCAGATGAGATTTCATTTGTGCATCAAGGAAGAGAAGAATAGAAAACTAGGAAATTCCTAGGGAGCAGAATCATTAAAATTTTCTAATAAACTTATTCAATGACTCATCATTTCTTCATTATAATTCATACATCTTAATGACTAGACATTTCCAACATATGTGCATAATTCCAGTATTTTTCACAATTTTCCATTAAGTTTATATGCTTAAACCCCAGGTGAAGTGAACCACAGAAACCACAACATGTTTCTATTATATACAGATTGGGTCTGCTGTCCTACTTCCAAGCCAGTGTCCATTCCTTCTGATATGCTTGCCTACCGAGACCTTTTCCCACCATGTCAGACGTAAATTTTAAGAGTTCTGTATACAAAGATAAACACACATTTGTTTCCTATTCAATGTAGACTCACAGGTTTATTAAAAAAGTATAGCTTATATATTTAACCTTATGCATCAGAAAATATTTTTAAAAACATGATAATACACACCTTGAAGGTAAGAATTTTATGAGAGAAGGGACCAGCTGCATTTCAGTATGGGATTCACCTGTGCCAGAAAATAAAATGTGTTGTGTTTTATGCATAATGGTATTCAACCTACATCTATTTGCTTTTCCAGTCTTTTAAACTCTCCGAATTGTGACTTGGATTAAAATCTTATTCCTTGGCAACTAGTGTCATCTGCAATTTATTTTTTTAACCAAAAGACAATGCATGTATTTGAGGAGATACCTTTTCACTACTCTATACCAAGGTAATAGTATAATGTTTATGTATTGTTTTGAACACCTGATCCACATTGTTTAGGAAATTGGAAAAGTATAGCTTATACTGTTCTTATGCCAAGTAAATTGTAAATAGAGTTCTGTTCATCCGCACTTGAGTATTTATCTGGGATGATTATAGAAAATAGCAATTGCTGTTTGAAGTTGGAAATGTGAGTTTTTTAACATCTGCCACAATAAAACTGTCCCATAACCAAAAAGGAAGAGGGAGGTGTCAGTCACATAATTGAGTCAGATTATGACAAAATTCACTTTCTGCCTTTTTTGGATTTTCTGTAAAGCTGTCAATGATGCCCTAAAACGGGCTGTGCAATTATGTAGTAACACAAACAGTTTCTCCTTCTTCACTATCAAGACTACATGAATTTTCAGTATCAGGATTCAGCAACACTTCAACAGACACAGATGTTAAATTTAATTTTCACACCATTGTGTTGGAAAGCTTGGACACACCCAGCCATTTCGTATCCATAAGATACTTTTTTTACCATTATTATTATTACCAATGCCCGTTTACATCTTCAGTAGAACTGCTTGTTCTTTTTCCCTTCCTTAAGAAACTATTTCAGTATTCTTTTCAAAACTAAGGGGAAAAAATGAACAGAATTGTAAGAATAGATTACCTGGGGCAATGGTCAAAAGCTGTGGTTTCGGAGGTTGAAACTGGACATTACAAAATACTCTTCACTGTGATCTTCATGCAGCAGTAGAAGAGTTTACTGAGAGGCGGTGGAATCTTCCTCACTGGAGGATTTCTAAATTCAGCTAGAAAAAATCCACTTACATCCACGTTTGACCACGTGTAGGGGAGCTGATAGTCCTTCTCAGAGAGAGCTGAACTAAGCAATCTCCACTGACTCCTTCCTGCCTTTATATTATTTGAATCTGTAGGATTCAAATAATATAAAGATCAAGGGCTTTGTAAGCTTTTACCTAGGAAATTCTAAGTTGAACAGTATCAAAACAGATTGATGCAAAATGTGCAGAGGTTTGGAGACTGATTTAATTCACCAATAAATGTCAGGTGCTTTGCTTTTATGAAGGATAAAATTCTGATGGCTTACTCCTCTTCCACTGTTCCCTTTATGTTGATTTTAGAAAGGTTATTATTGGAGTATATTACTTATCTGATACAAGTAGCTTCTCTTGGCCACTTATTCTACTTACGACTAGCCTATTTCCTTTAGATTGAATAAATTTGATTTTTAGGCACTTTTTCACTATCTTCTTTCTGACTTTTATTTGTTTTGGGGCACAGAAAAGTGATCTCATAGTTCTGCAGATGATCATTCAATCTGGAACTCTCCAGGACCACAGTTTTTTCAGCAAACTTCTTTGAATTCTCTCCTTTACCAGCTTGAAATGGGTGTCATTTTATTGATCAAGAAATTCAATCCTTAAGTAAAATTGGAACAGAAAAGGAAATCAAGATACTTCCAAGGTCTGTTTCGTATCCTACAATCATTGTGTATACAAGTTCACTGGGACCAAGGTTTGCATATCTTGCATTTAGGGATCAAATGTCTTTGGAATATATTTAAATTTGGTGAAGATCTTTTATTATGGAGGTTTTGAAAATTAAGCTATAGTTCTTTTGCTTCAAATTTAAGTCAGTATTAAAACTGACAAGTGGTTGTGACACTAATTAGAGTTACATTTCATGGATATTTAGACAAACTTTTTGCATCCATACTTGTTGATTTTTCCACTAGATGGCATTATGCATTAACTGCAAGTCAATTTATGAACTGCCCTGCAATTGAACATGCTAAAGATTTTTAAAAAATAAGAAAGAATCTATAGTGCTTTCTTCAGTCGTATGCATGAGTGAGGGATCTGTGGCTTAAAGATAATTTGACCTACTTCTACTTAGGAGTAACCCAATCCATCCTTAATGCATCAAATATGGATTTACTCAAAGCAATAAAGGAAGTCAGCCATGGCAACAGTATCTGATCTTGTGTGTGATGCACCTTTTAGAATAAAACTCTCAACCTTTTCTTCACTTAACATTTGAAGAGTGACTTCAGCGGTGCAAATTGCTTCCTTTCTGGCTGCATGGCTTCAGCTGAAGCAGTAGGAAGTGTCCTACGTAAATCTGCAATGCAGAAGATGGCTTTTAAATGAAGAGCTTTATATGAGTTGTTTGGTTTGGGTTTTTTTTCCTATTTCTATTACTTAATTCAGAGTAGATTATCAGAATAATTTATCACTGCAAGTGTAAATATAGAAAAGCTCTTGTTGCCTCCACCCAGGTGAAATGAACTATTTGTGATCTCTTCCTCTGCACCATGATATGGTTCTCAAGAGTGATGCTTCTAAAACATAAAGTCCTAACTTACGAAGCACCATCTGCTGTGGGGCAAAGGTTTAACAGCTTCAAAAGAACTAACCAGTGGGATTTTGCCTTAATCCTAAAATTTGCAGTGACCAGGCAAAGAGAAACCAGCAGTCCTAGCAGCATGAAAGCAATGGCAAGGATTTAGTGTGTGAGAAGTAAGTATTGGCTAGGGTACAGTTCCCTACATTCTATATTCTGAGCTGATTTTTATATTGGTTCTTTATGTAGCATATAAGAGGCTCCAAGCTAGAAATGGGTAGGTAATTTAATTTAATTGTGATGTTGCATCAGTTACTGTTTTTGAAATTTTAAATAGTATGTAAAAAGGGGCTAAGATGAAACAATTTTGTTGGTCTGAGCCAATAATGGAAAAGTAAGAAAAGCCAAGAAAACACCAAAAATTAGCTTAGTATTAAACAGATCTTTAAAAATCTCCTGCTAGTCAAGCACATAGTAGGGAAGTACCTAAACTTGTGCACAACGTTGTCTCTGAATAGGGCTTTTATAAAGAGGACCTACCAATGCCTGTTATAAAAACTTATCATAATCATTGCCATAAATTCAGGCTATCAAACTATTTGTTTTCTACTTACAGCTTTTTTTTTTTTTTTTTTTTTTTACTTGTGGTAGACTGAGCTTCAGTAAAGTGTGGTTTTAATTCACCTTTGCAGTGCAGGACTGTAGATAATGCTATAGGTAATGATGTACCTGCTTCCTACCACAATCTTATTAAGCCTTTGGAAGTCCCAGTGAGTAGGCTGGACATCAGGAAGTTTTGAATAGCTATCTGTATTTCCCCCACCACTAACCTTCCCTTTCTTCATCCTCCAGCTCATGTTGTAGCGGCCAAAATCTGCTACTGGGTGCATTTCTGTATCATGGAACCACAGCAGGTGCTAATGTTGGTGTCAGTAACTGTTATCTCCTGTCATGCTGAGCTACAGTGCCATTTACTTATTCCCACTTATTCAGGCTCATTCTCTGCTCTTGTGAGTTACATTTACATGGGGACTTTGAATTTCTACAGTTCTCGGCTCAGATGGAGATGCCACTAACTGGGGAGGAGAGCAACCCAGCTCTATCCAATTCCCTACTAGCGGAGCAGATGTATCACAGAACTTTTCTACTCTAAAGGCAGAGCCACAAGGTCATTGACAGGGCAGGGAAGGGAACAAGGTCAGGATGGTAGATCTCACAAATGTGCTAATGTTTGATGATCTTACAACAGTACTAACGTTGCCTAATTTAGTTTTACTTGCTTTCACATACTTGTGGAATTGCAATAGGATCCTGCAATGGTATCTGTACTTTTAGCCAGTGAACAATGGCCAGGCTGTGAAGGCAAGAAAAAACATAGCAAAATATAGTTGTGGTGTGCATGGCTTTTATCTTTAAAAAAAAACCAAAAAACAGTAAAAGAGGAAAGAAAAGAGAATGAAATGTGAAGTTTTCATGCAGGGTCCATCTTCATGTGGTAGTCCTCCTCTGTTTTCCTATCCAGCTCCCTGCTAAACCAGTGAGCCTCTTTGAAAGAGGCAGTTCAGTTCTACTGAACTGGTGTAACTGCTTTCCTTTTATCGCTTGAAATGAAGGGACTGAATGTTGTTTTTTGTTAGTTAGTAGTACTAGAAAGTAATTATTTTCATTAATTTTATAAGCATACCTAATTTGTTACAGGATCTGAAAATTAAGGGCTTCACAAATAGTATAAAATCATATTGCTAACAAGCAGATTTTCCTAAGACAAATATTAGTGACAGGGCCTCCCCTTAACACTTGTATGTGTTGAGGATGTATTGAAAATCAGCACTATTTTTGAAATCCTATACATTTGGACCCAAGTGGTGGTGTTCCATGCCCCCAGGAAATTTTACTATATCCAGTTGTTTAGGAACATACCACGGAGATGAGCAAATGTGTTACAAGAACAACTATTTTGAAACATGTACTTTTTTGTTCCTAAAAATGCTGTCTAGAGACAAAAGAACCATTCCCCAAACAATAAATTATATAAACATGTAAAACATTCACTACAAATTCTCAGTGCTCAGCAGCAGGAGTTCAGCCCAATTGTACTTTGACTTTGCAGCCCCAGCCACAATCAAACAGCAGCAGCTTGCGTCACTTACCACAGGAAAATCCATTCCAGTCGATATTAAATAAGTGCTGTCTGTGTATATTGCAGCCACTAGTTGGTGCTCCGCTTAATGCACTGCAAATTGCAACCAGTGGCACTTGCAACGAGTTGCACAAATGCTATTCACAAATTTATGACTTATAATGCAAAGCTCTTTGAGGCACTGCGCTGACGTGGGAAATCATACATTGTCATGGTAGGCAGACAACCCAAAAACTCTGAATTGCCTTAGTATTTAATTACTGAATTTCAGAAAAAGTTTACCCCCAATTCCTCATTTAAGTTGATCTGTCTTTGCAGTGGCTCAAAGTTACTCTTCGATCTGAAACCATCCCTTAATAGATTTTCTGGTGACTAAAGTAGGCTTTTTGTTGAGTTTAAATGATTAATTTTAACAGAGTTATTCTGTTATTCTTAGATCCTGTAAAAGTTATGTGAAATAGAAGGTTGTGATAAGTGCCAATGCCTTGAAAGGCAAAATGCATCCAATTGAGGAAGTGGCTTTGTTTATACCCTAGACATTCAGAAGCAAGCACGTGCTCTTTGATGTAACTGCAGTACTCTACTGGCTATAGCAATAGCACAGAAAGTAGAATTTCTTGATTTTTTTTCCTTTTTTTTTTTTTTACTGAAAAAGATTAAGTGAATTAGGAACACACACTTAAACACAGCCAGGAAATCATGGATCTTTTTTAGTAATAGCACAGAAGGCAAACAACACTGAGAGCTAGTGCTAATGTCACTACAAAGACAAAAGACAATACCTTCCTTTTCCTGAGAGGAAAATTAAGTATGAAAGTTGAGGAAATAATTCAAATTGCAATGTTCATTCTAAATCAGTAGTTACATTGCATATCAGAAATTATAAAGCAAAGTACATCTCACAGGCTTCTCCATGAAAAGAAGTAGTTTGGCTAGTGTTTATTTAAACACTTGGATGACATGGTTGTTTAGCTGTGACTGCAATATGAGGTAGCTGAAACATTTCTGAAAGCGTTTTTAGACTTGCATTTGGTAGAGCTTTCCTGCTTGCTAGAGCATTGGTAACCAAAAGGATTCCTCGCTGGCATCCTCAGCTAGTGGCACATCTAACTCTTCTTCAGCTTGTTGCATATAAACATACGCTGGTGACCACTTGGGTATGAGTGCATCAATTAGTATTTACTTAGTGCTATTAATTCCAGTGGTCCTATTTATTTATTTGTCTTAGACACCACTGTCTAGATGAATATATCAATCTCGGATGTCCCCGTGGGGCATTCACTTGAAAAGTATGAGTTTTTTATATCAGTAGCTTCAGAACTTCATTCCATTTGTTCTTCCTGGACCACATTTACACTACTGGTGTCTGTCTCGTTGCTCACACCTACAAGAGTGACACTTGTCCTGAAACATGCTTAATAGAGTCCTTTTCGTTTGGAGGAAAATGAAAACTCTATTTTACCTACTCTCAGGTTTGGGAAAATATTTATTTATTGTTGTATTTGATAGAACATCTCTATGCAAGGTAAATGTATGCTAAGTGTTAACTGCAGAATCGCAATTTTAATGTATTGAGAAAATAATGATATCATTTGAAAGGTAGTAGGGTTTTTTTGTTATTATTATTTTCTGGAACACCTCTTCACTTCCAAACTTCAGCATTTTTTAGAAACCTGGAAATAAATGAGAATTTGTTAAGGCTTAGCTTATGTGGCAGAGAGCACAGGAGTGGTCAGGAATTTGGCACAGGATGCATTGTTTGCTTTCACCACTGTGAGGTTCATCAGAACTCCTGCTGGGCTAGTGGTCACACAGCAATGCAGTGTGCTGCCAAAAGCATCGGCAGCCCAGGCCAACGCTGCATTATAAACTGCAGTGACATAACTGTGATGGCAGTGGCAGATCTAATAGAGAGACCAACTGGTGAGCATCATCCTGAGCTTTTGCAACCGTGAAGCTTCCACAGCAATTTGATAGCTTAGGTCTTGGAAGCGTGAGATGCATCAGTACAGTGCTACATCTGGACTAAAAAACCTCATTTCTCTGTAAGACTAAACTGTCTCAGACACTGATCAGCATCGGCTCTGCTGTCTGTCTAAACAGAAACTCTTTTAGCTGTTTCTGCAAAAGGTTTTGAATAATAAAATTTAGTTTGTTGGAAAATAATGTATTTAATGATCAATACACTAGCACTGCTGTCATTACCTTTTTAAGATAAGGGAAGAGCTGTCACTACCTTTTTACAATTCCCTTTCACTCTATTGTCACTACCCTTTCACAATAAGAGTAGTGAAGCAATGGAACAGGATGTTCTATCCCTGGAGACATTCAAGGTCAGCCTGGACTGGGCTCTGAGCACCTTGACCTGGCTGTTGATGTCCCTGTTCATTGCAGGGGATTTGGATTAGATGACCTTTAAAGGACCCTCCCAACTCAAACGATTCTATGATTCTATTCTATGATCTCATATTGAGCTGGTGTCATCTCTAAACTGGAGATCTGTGTGCCTCTGCTCTTGCACTCTGTAGATATACCTAAGTGAAATGCCGACATTGCAACCCAGCCAGCTGTGCAAACTCTCGTTTGGATTGCGTGGTAGTTGGTGTTTGAGAACAGGGGATCATAATGCCGCCCACTCCCTGAATACGTTCTTGTTAAGGGCTTTACTGGTGTAACCATGGCTGGACATGTCCTCCTGGTGTAGCTCTGCTATGTTCTCCAGCATTTGCCTCACAGAAATAACATCCATTGTGTAGCATTCTGAGAACTACATATGGAAATTGCTGCATAGACACTGTCATTAGGAGAGAATAGATAACCATTGTTTTTATTCCCCACAG
Source organism: Tragopan temminckii (assembly GCA_028571105.1). Lineage (NCBI taxonomy): Eukaryota > Metazoa > Chordata > Aves > Galliformes > Phasianidae > Tragopan > Tragopan temminckii. The sequence goes on from JAOWBP010003503.1 coordinate 29,671,874, forward strand.
AAGGTAAGCTTTTCCACTTCCACTAAATTCTGAGTTCTCTGGAGCTCCAGAAGAGCATTAAGTTCTGTGAAGAGCAGGCTAATTCAATAGAAAAGGTTTAATCATTTAATACCACACAAAAAATAGAACCACCGCCTCCTGCATCCTCTCCAAACATGTCATTTCCAAGCAGGTCTGTGATGGCAGTCCCAAAGGAGCGGGGCAGCAGCAGCAGGACTGAAGGACAGCCTGTCGCTAAGCAACCAACGTATACAGGCTGCTCAGCACTCATTTCATTTGCAAAGGGACGTGTTCTTCGAGCACTTCATTTTCACTGCTGGGCACAACGAGTTTCCCACTGGCTTTCCAGCACTGTGCATGTATATAGCCATTTTTCACAACCAAATGTGCAATTTAAAGAGCAGATGCCAGGGAAGAACATATGGAATTGTAAGGATTGGAAAATTGGCACAAGTATTTCAGGACTTTCTGACGTCAGACTCCTGAAAATGCCTCTTTGTTTCTGTGTTCATCCTACCTGCAAAGGGGCTGTCTTGGTATGGGCTGCTGGATGTGTAGCAGCACTGTCTGCAGTTTATCCATGTTTATTGATGATCTTGTGAAGAGTGCTCTATCATTGTTTTTACAGACATGGGGAAATACATTCTCTCTGATTAAAATAAAAGGCAGAATTGGACCCCATTTCCCAGTATGAAGATTCCAAATCTCAAATTCTGTAATTCTTTCAGAAGAACAGCTACATAGTTTTAGAAAATGAGCATTGAGTGCAGTACATCTAACATCGCTTTCAATTAGTGCTGGTCCCTGTCGTGAGATAAAGCCCTATAGCTCTGCTAGACTTATGTCTGCCTATCTAAAATCAGCTCTGGCCTAAATAGTCCCCTAAAATAGTTCCCGAAAAGGGAAGTTTATCATAATGAAGAATGCACTTCAGTTGGTAAAGGCCACACTAAATGGATGTTTTACTACATGGGATCTAAAAGACACTAGTGCCATAAGGATACTGAGGCAGGTGGGGCAAGTTATTGTAACATATGTTCCTTCCTAATGCATGTAGGAGGCCCCTTTTGGCTGGGAAGATGTCTGTACACATTTCAGTTCTCCTCTCTAGCAGATGTAGCAAGTACATTCATTGACTGATATGTTTTGTGGTTTTTTTCCAACTTTTTGCACTGGGTCTGGCTGGGCTTGAGCTAACATTCCCTACAGCAGTCCATACAGTGCTGTGCTTTGCACTTGCAGAGCAATGTCGATATCTCACCCATGTGGCTCCTACTGTGCTGGCACAGCATCAAGGCTGCCTTTCCACAGCCAGTATTGAGGCCCTGCTTCCTAAGAAGTGGCTGAGCATCACTTACCAATGGGTAATATAAAAATAGGTTATTTCTTCTTTAGCTTCAATGCAGCCTTTCCTTTTTTAAAATTTTTCCTTTCATCAGAATGCTCCTATCTCAAACCTGCAAATGCCTCTTGTCTTGCTTTTTCTGCACCTCTTTTTCACTTTTTTCTCTTTCCTCCTTTTCTCCCCATCTTTCATCCTGCTGAGAAGAGGGAGTGAGAGAGCACCTGGGTGGGACTTTGCTGCCTATCCATGTTAAGCCGCAGCGTTTTGTCATCTCACCCAAATGCTCTAGGACGTAAATTCTTTATGGGTAGCTCAAGAGTGAGTATAGTTCAGAGACGGACAGCTAACAGGTTGTATGGATCCACAAATGATAGAATATGTCTTCCTGTTGGCCCAGACATTCTGCACGTGAAAGCTTCCATTCAGTCAGGACCTCCTGCCTGGAAGCACAGTGAATTTAAGCTCCTCTTCCTCTGTCTCGGGCAGTCTGATAAATCTATCAGACTCTCTGGCTCCTGTTGGCAATTCCTGCACCTCCGCATCACGCTCCAGAAGTTCCCAACCAAATGGAGGTATATAGCAAGGGCTGTGCTAAAAGGCATCACGTTTCATTAGGCTACAAATGCCACAGAGACTGAGGCACGTAAGTCATTCTTCTGTTATAAGACAGACTGTCTAAAACATTAGTCAAAATGTTCGATCTTTCAAACCCACGCATTCAAAGTGGGATGCAAGAGTGACAGGAGATGCTCTTGTCTGTAGCCAGTGCTGGTCCTTCTGCTGCTGATCTGATCAATCACGACGGATATAGGCATGTCTTAATGTCCCTGAGATCAAGTTGAAACAGATACAGTTTTTGCCTTTGACTGATGTGGTTTCCAAATGAAGTTTGCTGTTAAATGAAATGCACTGTGGGAGAAGGCACTGTTTGCAAGCTAAGCTGTGTCTTGGGAGCAGCAACAACTTTCTTTAGAGATGAAAAAATAAAGCACATTTTGAAAAAATGCTGACCTCTGCAGCCACTGTTACTTAAGAGAAGAAACTATGTGTTGGACATTCTAAACACATCTTCCTGCTCCTCTCCTTCACTAGTTCTTCTGCTTTCTATGCTTAAATGGGGAATTGTCTTCCAAAGCTATCTTTATTCAATAATATCATATTATCATAACATACCTAATAAGATAATCAACACTTCTTCCTTATCTCTGTTGTATTACAAGCATCTAGCTTGCCAACAGACTTATCTTATAGTACTATATTGTATGGCATAGCTGTCACACCTGGGAGCAAGAGAGCAAATTCACTGCTTGACCCGTCAGCCAGGTCATGAACAGACTGGTCTTGATTTTGATACAAAAATAATTGCTATTTTCAATCCTATTTCATTTACCTGTGAAATTGAATTATTACTACTTAATGTAGGATATACTCTCCAAAAGCATCTGCTTCCTTTTTCTTATAATGTTCAGTCTTCAACAACCCCAAGTTACAGAGAAGCATGCTATCAAGGGAGCAACCAACTGTGTTACAGTTGACTTGAAGAATACCCACGTTAACTGAGTGAATCAAAAGCAGACTTTCTGAATGAGGGAAAACACAACAAAGCAGGGAAATGCACTACAAACCTTTCTTTCTTTCTCTTTCTTTCTTTTGTTTTAAATCTAGACTGAACAAAACAACAAAGTCAGAAAATGGCTGAAATGAAACAGAGCACTTGCTTTTCCAGTTGCTTGATTTCAGGTTGAAGGATTCACAGCAAAATGTAGTTTTGAAAAATCAGCAGTTTTCATTAGAAACAAATTAATCAAGAAATGGTTAACCAACTTTAGCAAGAAGACACCATGTGAGCAGCCTATGTTGAAGTACAACTACACCAGAAATAAATTACAGTGAAAAACTGCAGCGTGAATGAAAGTCAATGGTATCTTGAGGAAAGAAGTCTAATATTAAATTGCGTAAAGGGTGAAACAGAAGATGTAATTACACAGAAAAAATTGAGGTAGATCCAGTTAAGCTTCACTTAGAATGCAGAAACCACTTGCCATATTAGCCAGTGCACTCCAATAGCCTTAATTACTATAGTAAGCTGAGCCATTCTCCTGCCTGATATTGAGCCAGCTTGAAAGGCTCTGAGCAGCAGCATGTGTAAATATCCAGCTTAAACCAATAATCAGAGGGAAGGAATAAAATGCAGAGCATAGATTTGGCTATAATTTGGTATTTCTGTTAATTTTTTAAAGTAACTTTTAAGAAAATGCAAAGAAAGGAAAAGAGAATAGATGAGGAGGTATGACTGCCTACCAAGTATATATCACGCGCTTGCTACAAATTACGTAAGAACCTAAGAGAGAGAAAGGAGGAAATTGAAATCAGCCTGTTTAATACATTTATTCTAATTCAATTTCATTGAATGATTTTCAGCTTGTAAAGCTGAGCTTGTATTTTAGACTCTAGGTAAAATAAATCCCTTTTTACTGCCAATATAAACATACACTCCTCCCATTGCCCTCAGCCAGCTGTAGTTGATGCAATAACATGGACTTTTTGCTAGAAGCCTTTGTTCTTTTGCACAGCCACTCCTCTGGGATCTAGGCTCCCTGGTTGGTTACTGTACTGGGTTCTCGTGACCCACAGCAGGTGGATCTGAGCACCAGCTGAAGTTAATAAGCTGCCAAATCAGGGACAAGGAGGATAGTGGCAATTACACAGCAAACTCTGTGAAACACTATTTCTCCTTTGATACTTCCAAAATGAAAATTGATATTCATAGCCACATTCTACCTAAGGAATGGCCCGACCTGAAAAAGGTAATAAGAGTTTAGATATTCAGTGCCTTATGTTATCAGCAGCCATTGGTAGCAGTGTAAGTTTTGAAAGATCATTGAATGAAGGATTCTGTTATAAATACCTGTTTTCAGTAGGTTTTTATCTAATTGGATCTTTTCTTTTTCAGATGTATTTGTATAACATTATTATGCAAAGCAAGAGTCCCTATAAGAAAAGGATGGAAAACTGTGCTGTGTTCCCCACTCTCTAGTTCGACTGGTGTCATTTTTATATTTTTGCTTGGTTTTGGTTGGTTGGTCTTTTTTGGGTTTTTTTGAGACCTAAAACTATATATTGATGAAGCATAAATTCCATTTTCTTGATGAAACCAGAGCTGTCAGATTCCCAAATGGTGTTCACTTCTAATTTAAATGGAGAAATAAGCAAATGTTAGACAAGATTAATGTTACCTAGAACGAAAGTCATTCATATCTTGTGCCCAGAGGCACAATGAGAGCCATTCACTTCAATAGGTCTTGGGTAACTCCAACTATGGCTAACTGAGGATTATGATTATTTTACTAATATCTGTTATATTTTCAGTTGCTGGAAAGAAGCAGCATATTGTATTGCAGATACAAATCTCAGTTGTCACAACACTGAAGCTATAAGTCAACTTGTCTTAGCTCAGAATTTTTGCATGGTGCACTATTATTAGCATTCAACAGCATGAATACATTCTTGCCAGTAGCAATTTTATGATCCCGTGAAAAGTATTTGAGAATGGAAAGTGTCATTTAGGCTTTCATGTAGTAATTCTACTCCTTTACTTACTTCAGGTTATCAAAAGCAGTGTACTCATCTGGTTCTGAGTTAGGTTGCAGAGTTGTTGCCTGAACAATTATTATCACCATTGAATATAAAGATGGATGACTGCTTTTGGACTCATAAGATATCACATTTTCAAAGCTACAAAGGGTACTGAAAAAGATGGCATGATGAAATTCTATTTATATATTGTTTATACCTACAAAATTGTTTGCAATTAAAAATTGCTTTCAGAATTCTAGGATAGCTATTTTTTGTAACTCTTCAATGTTTTCATTAATGAAATCAGGCTAGAGAAGGTGAAAGCTGCATTGTTGCATCTTCTCTTATTGGAATTCTGTGTTGGCAGCAGCTTGAATGAACATTGGCTGTGTCTGCCAGTGCTATGGAACCAGCTGATTTCATTGTGCCTGTCAGTGACCACAAAAGAATACCATTATTTCAGCTATGCTCTTAGGCATCTGACATACTAACTGACACTGATTTACACTGTTCATCTCTTTTACTTTAATATTTTGAGGTTGATGATGGCAGATTCTCAAGTAAGCATTTCATAAGCATGAGCTCTGTATGTCTACAACTTTAAACGTGACAGTCCAGTATCAGGCGTTAGCCAGAGAGCAGCTGGAAGGCTAAAACAACAGCTCAGAAAAAACTACTGAGATAATCTAAAATTAAGAATACACGTGAGATTATTTCTTCATTAGGAGTAAAGAGTAATATTATTATGCATAAAACCTCCTGGAAGGGAATGTTTCTTTCCCCTAGGAAGGGCTTTATAAATATTTATATTTCTTATTTATAATTACAAGAGCTCCTCGATGACAAAAACATATACACTGGATAATGCACATGGGATGGCAGGTATGCCTGGTTTAAATGGGTAGGGGTTCGAATATCCAGTCTGCAAAGAAACACTACTCTTGCTTGTTTCATACTTTTATTCCTTTTTTTGCTCAAAATCCTTTATTAAAAAAAACACCTTTATTCTGATCTTAAATGATTTAAATGTTTTCTGTCTATGTATAAATCAAAAGGACAATAAATTCACTGAGACGGAATCACCTCGAGAATCCCTTGATGCTCGTGGATGTATGTCAAGGATGAGATCAGTGCTGTTACCCCCAAGGTCAGCTGTAGGCCAATGCTGCATTTATTTAAACACTGGTTAAAGAAGTTGATACCAAATTTTTAAAAGTTAATTTCTGCCTGTTTTTGTTACCTCTGTTCTAAAGTCTGAGCTTTTTAAAGGTTTATTAATGGACCCAGAATAGAAAACAACTCTCAGAATTCCCTGGAGCTCTCTGAAAATTCAAGCCATTAACAGAGCTCTATACATCTCCATACATCTCATGTGTAGAAGGCCAATTAGGCAACCCTAGCGTGCACACAGTGCTACGCTTCTTTCTATTTTGTAGCCTGATAAATACTAAATCCTGAACCTATGACTGGAACATTCTATTATCAAGATAATTATTTAAGAATTTAGGAGCCCATAATACGTATAAAAACGAACAGAAATTAATGAAATTCTTCAGTAAGGATTATCAATGCACGCAGCTAAAAGCTGAAAGGTAAAAAGAGGGAAAGGAGTTCAAACACAGAGCAGTGAGTTTTCCGATTGCCTACAAGTTTCCTGAGCACCTCTGAGGGCCTCATTTTCTGCACAGCTTGTGGCTGTAACTAACATGGAGCTAGCTCTCATTAGATGTCATAGCATTTTTTGTAAATTTTAATACCTTACATAAAAAAGTATATATATATAAAGCTATAAATAATTAGATTTAAATAAAATGTACCTCTGGCTGAATTCAGGAGGCCTGGCTCTGCACACCTACTGTGGAAAGCTGATGGTGGAGTTTCACATTGATTTTTTTTTTTTTTTTTTTTAATCACACTGGATTCTATTCACATTGTTTACTCTTCAGTGAAAGAAATCTCTGCTTCTACTTTGTTTCCTTTGAAATAGGAAAATATAGGAATAAAAATAGGAATTCTGAGCATTGTTTTCAGTTAATGCTATTTCATTATTTCTAACTTTTTAATTAATGAAAATGAAACAAAATAAGCTTCATTTGTGTTGTGTTTTAAAAACTGAATCTCTAGAAGAATCAGCAAGCATCTAAGCTTCCCCTTTCAGCTTCTCTTGGCTGTTTAAATATTAATAGAGAGAGACTGACCTTCAGTACCGCTGCTGAATCATGGAAGCTGAAAAGTGGAATCGATACATTTTTGTGCTAATGATTAACTGATTACACTTTGTTAGGATTGGAAAATTGTCACTCAGCTTTTACACTGCCACGTTTGATATAACTTTTTTTTCAGCGTTAAAATATTATTCCAATTAGGACCTGAATGAGGTATGCAACTTCAAGCACTTTGAAATCAGCTTTAATACTTTAAAATGTTGTTGAACTGGAAGCTAAAAGTTCAGATTTACAAATAGAACTGGTACAGCCTGGTTAAGCTTTCGCACTTCTACTGATGCCAGTGGGGCTGCTTACACTGAGTACGTGCTTGAATATATCTCCTGAATAAGGTATCGCTGGCTGTGAGAACTGACACTGTTATGACTATTGCAGAGTGCTAACTGGTCGCTGCCTTTCTCTTCTTTTACAGAGATATGGATATGGTGGATGGGTACAGCTGGATCATCACTGCAAGGTTCGGGCTCTTTGGTGCTCTATGCCGGTCTTGTGTTGTAATCAGGAATAAAAACACCCAGGAAATCCATTAAAAGGGAGAATAGCAATATGATTGGCTGAGTCTTCAACAGAGATTTATCTATAGGTCTATATTTATGAATTAATATCACTCAAAGTCCTAATATGCCTCTGTAGAACTTGCTTAAGACATGAAACAGTACAGTCAGATTACCTTCTCTGGTAGGAACCACTATCCACTTCTTGTCATAACGTCACCTAACCACTTGGAATGGATAGCTCTTAGGAGTTGTTTTTACTAAGACGTGTCAACGTAAAGTAGATAACACAGAATTCTTTAGATAAATGAAATCATTTATATGAGAAGCAAAAACAAAGGGAACTGGTATTTTAACAGAAGAAATAAGAACTTAATCATGGAAACGACTTCAAAGAAGTCAACTTCTGTAATGTTATGATGACAAGGAGAACAAACATTAGTTTCAATATCAAGAACAATAGGAACAATACAAAGACTATGGAAGTGTCTGCTCCTTGCAAGCTAATAATACCCACTGTTGTTGTTCAATAATATGCAAGGCTATGCTAACAAATGCCTAACAGCCTTTGATGAAAGAGGGCCACAAGATATGAAGGCTGGGACCAAGAATGAGGAGCAAACAAATACTATGCTGAAATTTCAGATCTCAGCCTAAGCAGGCATGGGAGGAGAGAACAAGCCACCTGCTGAATCAAAGTGTGAATGGCACAGCTTCTGAGATTCTGGTAGGTGCAGGAAAGGGAGACTCAGAGACAGTTTTAGCAGCTTAGCTGTTTGTTACATGCTAAACCTCCTTGCTAAAAACAGCTCACAGAGGAACTCTGTGGCAAGTCAATAATAGCCTTATATTCTCTGCAGAGAACTCTGCCTAGCCTACTTCTGTCTGAAAATGTTGCATGAAAGAAGCGCGTGGCAAAATAAAATCCTGGTCAGACATGAAGCTAGGGAAGTTAACTCTGAAGATTTTTTAGATTTTTTTAAAAAAGGTAAACCTTCTTATGCAAGAAAATAATTACGTGCGTGTTTTAAGAAGGGCAGTTTGGGATGTAACTGAATAGCTTAGTGATGCAGTCATTTTAAATGTGTGTAGCTCACTGAACCAAATCAGCCTTCTGGACTCGATTCTTAAATCTCTCTCTCTTAATGTTCAAATAAATTAATTAAGGTCTTAAATATTGGATAATGTTAAGAATAGCACAGCACAGCTCCAGCAGCCATTGCTTTGGAATCTGAAAAATTTCTTCATGATCTATGTTTCATTCTCACTACTGCAAAAAACTTCTCACCAGCTGAGGTGTCTGAGTAATTTCTTATTTAAAAAATATGAGGTGCAGATTAGTGGCAGTGTCTGGAGGCAATAACTGTATGACTGATTTTCCAGTCGTGCTGTTGCTGGGCCAGATCTTTCTGTCCTGACAGACATGAGCACGAATCTATTCAGACGATCACATTCTGCTTTCCTTCATAATCAAGTCTATTGTTGCTCACGTGCAATGCTGTGAGTTTAGCCTTGACCTGTAGGATGTTTTTGTTCGCAAAGAACCAGTTAATGCAAAGCAAAATAGGAAACTGCTCAGTGAACTCTCTAATGAGAACAACGCAGGGCTTATTTAAACCTTCCTATATTGCAAACCCTGCTGCAGCATTCAGAGAACTACTGTTCATCTCAGCATTTATGTATGAGCACTGTCAAGGTTCCTGGTGAAATTACAATCTGTCCAACACTGTTTTCAATATTAGCAGAAGGAGATACATATGAGTTCAGCTGCTGTGCTTTAGCTTTGCCTGAGGAAAGAATTAAAATTCACCTGTGTTCACAGAAATACTTCCAGCAGAAAGCCAGTAAAGGCCACACAACCTATTTGTATGTGATACAGCTCAGTTCTACTCTCTGTTCTCTCTACTCACACCCCAAATATTTTTTCCATTTATTAGGCAATCTGCAGCGTTGGGATGATCTTTATTTTTTTTAACGCAATGGATTGCACAGCTAGAGTAAAACTTTGTCAGGTTGGAAAATCAATTTTACAAGAACTTGAAGTATATTGCCAGAGGATTAGGATTATGGAGTTGTTATTAGTGACTGCAGTATTTCAAGTCATTTTCACAAACTGTGATACAGCTAACAGGTAACTTGACGTTTTGCTGAGGTAGCACAGTTAGATTTGCTGAAGAGTGCTTTAAAATATTCATTAGAGCAGTATATTTGTGAGCAGTGTCTAAAGTTAATAGCAAATGCAAGGTTAAGAATAGCCTGATTTCTCAGAAGATGGTGGCAGAAGCCCAGCTCCACTCTGAATAGTGAAACTGTGTAGGTTTTTGCTGTTTTAACACAATTGCAGGAATATTCTAGTTTAACAGGTTTTCATTTAACAAAATAGACAGGTGTTCTAAGGATCCTAAATCAGGTGATTTTTGCTGGGAAAAATGAAATGGCCTTTGGAGAGAGAGAATTCCCTTTCCAGAAGGGGCAGAAGACTGCCCTGCACTTTGCTGGTGTTTACTGTGCAGGTGAAAGAACTGCTGTGCATTCTCACAATTTATCTGGCTTTCAACTTTCAACTGCAAATTCAGTGTCTCCTTCTCCAGTACATTTCCTGCGTTTACCTGTCCCATATCCACACAGTGGTGTAGATCTTCTGGCTCAACCTATTTCCACCTAGCCCCAAAGAAGCTACAAGCAACCAAAAGTGATCAATTAGTGCTAAGCCAATAGAAATACCATCTTGTCTGTCTTTACAAATACATACAGATGTGTGGCCATGTACACCTGTGGCAAATATTTTCTTTTGCTTAATGTGACATCTCTGTCCTACTAACCATCTTTGGCAAATCAACCAAAGAAATAAGTTTGAAAAGGATGTTTCCATGTTCACAGTTAAAGAACAATACTAAATTTCCTGACCTTGATAATATTTTGAATTTTTTAAGTTTGGGAACTGGTGGCAAACAAGGAAGATATACAGTAGATCAGGTAGAGGCTTTATACTGTGTTTATATTTGTGGGTTTGTTTTTCATTATTTTTTTGTGTGTGTGTGGTTTGGGGATAAACTTTCATTAAAGTTTAGTTGAAACTAAATTAAAGTTAAAGTTACTATATAAATCAGCGCGTACTACTTTGTCATATTTATAATATATGAAAATGTCATTTCACAGGGACAGGCAAAGATGATGAAGGATGGAAAGGTTTTTAGAGTTATTCAAGAGAACTGCTGGGATCCAGTAGTACGGATTAAAGAGATGGACTTATCAGGTACCTCTGCAAAGGAACTGAAATCTTTGTGTCTCATTCAGAACACTGCTCTGTTGGTGCATCTGAAAGTGCTTAACAACCATATCAAAATTAAAAGATTTATCAAACTGCTTCCTTAGCTTAAATCCATTTAAAAACAGTGAAAACTGATATGTTTTATAATTCAGACTCAAATGGAACGCGTTCCCGTAACTTTCCTCGTATTCAGTAGCAATTTGTTCCCCAGATGGGCTCACTGATTTCAGTGGGATTGTTAATGTAATAAGGAACTGGCTGACATAATAGCAGATTGCAGAAACTGGACTTGAA